>CAJGYO010000008.1:65936408-66536408 GCA_904845875.1 Miscanthus lutarioriparius | reverse complement strand
TCCTCTATGAGGCGATGCTTGCCGAGGTGGGCTTTCTACCTCTACCGGCTCGGTTACAGCAGAAGGGCTCCGCCTTGGTCGTGCTCTAGCCATGGCGAGCGTGCTCGTTGCGCATGCGGGGTGCCAGCGTTCCTGAGCGCCAGTGGCTCGGCAAGGCTAGGCCTTGGCTTGTGTGTGTGTGTGCGTGCGTGCAGAGAATCATAATGGTGATAAGGATGACCTTTGGCCCTTCTAGGGGGGAGAACATGGCGGCACGTCAGGGCATGTCCACGGCAGCTTATAGAGGTGATGTCGGGGTTCACTAGTGGTGGCGGTGGTGCTAGGCTAGTGGCGCGGTGATGAGGTAGTGTAGTGTTGAGGTGGTGCAGTGCCATGCGGAGCTGTTATGCTGGTGTGGACGATCGAGGCATCGTCTCTGGCACCGATAGTGGCTTCCCGGTGGCATCAACTCAGCTTCCTCCTCCTTCCTTCCTCCTTCCTTCCTCACTTGTGGTCTAGGCGTGTGGTTGGTGAAGCCACCAGTGGTGGCAGGGTGGATAGAGGAAGGCTAGGGCACCATCTCAGGGCTTTTATAGCCTAAGCTCGGCCATGGTGGTCGGCAAACGATGGATGGAGGGAAAGGGTACATGGAGGGCGGATACGGCCCCTAGGGTAGGGTTTGGGCTTCGGTGAGGGTGCACGGGTGATTTGGCACTCCCAAAACTGGATGCCATGGCGGTGCCAGCTAGGGTAGGCGGGGCTGAGCCACGAATCGTGGATGTGGCACGCATCAGTGCGTTGGTGCCCAACGGCCTAGGCACGAACGGCTGGGGCATATGGGGACCGCACGATATTCCCCAACTCGATGCTCTGCCATCGCAAAAGCAGAGGAGGGTGAGGGTAGGTGATGACAAGGCGGTCCCACCGGTCAGCGGCAGTGGGGAAGGGCGCGGACGCGGCGTGGTGGCGGGCCACCGTTGGGCCGGCTTAGCCACGCGCGGGCATGGGCGTGTGGGTGTGGTGCTGGGCTGCGGCATGGGCAAAGCAGGCCGGTGCGGTGTGGCGTGGGAGCGGGCCAGCGGCGGTGCCTGGGCCTTGATGTGGGTTGCTGCTGCTGTTGGGCTTCTTTCCCATTTCTGTTTTCCTCCCTTTTCCAATTCTTTTTCTATTTCTATTTCTATTTCTATTTTCCCACTACACCTAGGGTACCTATGCATGTATATATGTGTTGATAACTTATATACTTCCTAGTGGGGGTCCACTAGAGATCATCTAGGGCTTTAGGGTCCAAGCCAAGGGTTGGCAACACTCACAATAATTTGTTGAGAGGTTTAATTGATTTTACTGCATCACATAAAATCATGAAGAAGCAACTCACAAGTGGAATTGAAATGCAACAATGCTCAACCATGCTAACTTGGGTTCTACTTGTGCAACTACATGGGTGGTTTCCTAGTATGCACACTCACCATGCATGGTTTTTTTAGATTTTTTTTAAGTTTAGATTTTTGAGTCATTGGAAAACCTACATTGTTACAGCGCGCCCTCATTCGGCGCCGCAACGCGCCCCACCCTAGCGTCACTAGGAGAAGGTCGCCACCGTCCGAAAACACCATGAAAGCACAAAAAAAGGGGAGGACATCAAATAGATAAGGCAACACACAACGTGGCTACAACTTTAAGTTTTTTATGTTCTTAAGGGGTCACGACCCCTCCACAAAGGACAACAACTTCATGATCTATTACATGTAGGTTAAGGCTATTCAGGACAACCCTCCAACTCTGCTTCCACCTCCTTAGGTGGTGATGAGATCCTAACATACAGGTATGTTAAGCATCGGGTCCAATGGTTCCTGAATGAAGAAGGCCCTTGATCGACCCCTTTAGGATCACCCGGGGGCTATGCCCATTGGGCACGCTCGCACGCACCCTCTGGCAAAGAGACCCTACTAATCCTGACTCGACCGTAGCTTCCGCCTGGGGCATGGGGCTTCCCTGAGCCCTAGGCTCCCGATCTACTGCCCGGCTTCTTAGGCCCGGCCCTTGGCTCCTGCCCGACTAATGATGCTAGCCAAGGCCCGGGCACAAGAAGACAAGCCCTGGGCTACCGATGCTCGGGGGCTCCCTGGCACTGCTCCCTAGGCGTGCCCCTACCAACTGCTCCTCTGATAGGGTCACGTCTAGGGCATGACACAAGAGGACAAAGCTTCCTGTGTCCTCCAGGGGCTCAGGGGCTTCTGGGCCCGCTCGTTAGCCCCCGGAGCCAACCTCCTTCGCCACCAAGAAGACTCCAGAAGGTCTGAGCCGAGGGAGGCCGGTCCAAGCCAACACCCCTTGACACATAGAGTGTTAGAACAAAGCAGCCGAACGACGCCCATGCTTCTTCGGCTCGAAGACACCTCGATGGTCCACGGCGCACTGCTGCAAGCCCCTCCTAGACTCTGACGCACGTAGACCATAGACTAGAACCCCCAAACCACCTTGTACCTGACCTATCTCATTATATAAGGAATAAGATAGGACCTAGATGGGGGAGGATCCCGATTCGATGACCAGACACTCCATTCCATTCCATCTGCCTCCACTCTGCATCGAGGGTAAGGCAACCTGGAGAGGGGCACTAAGAGCACCTCCTCCACTGCATCCTGCTGTCTCCTTCCTCTCCAACGAGGGGGATACACCACCGGTGGTAAGGCAACCTTAGGATTAGCACCAAGCTAACCCCCCTACCAAATCTTCTTCCATGACACTATGTTGTAACCCCCTAGATTTTGGGTGCTCTTGAGTATAAGGATCATCAGCCGCTGGACATAGGGACCGAATTGGCCCAAACCAGGATAAACCGTTGTGTCTTCTCTGCTTGATTCTAGTGTTCTTGAGTCCACCCGAGCCACCAGAGACCCCGTACTCTAACACCAACTCGAACAACATGCTTGCCGTGGTTTTGACCCCATGATAGCTAGTGCGCCAGGTAGGGGGCAGCGTCAAGTGTGATTCTGGCTCTACGGTGGCCGGAGCCACCTGCCTCATCGCTGGAGCAAGCGGCGCCGCCCCAGACTACGTTGTCCACTTCCCCAGTGAGTTCTCTATCGTGGCAAGCGCCTTTGCTCTGGGCTAGGTCCTCAATTTTTGGAGCCTAGCCTACATCACCGACTGCTATGGCGAGCTTCGTCCACTTCACGGGGCTGCACTAGTGGGCAATGAGCCCCTGGTGCCGCCTCCTTCGCCAGGACTCTTGGGAGCATATCTCGAGTTCCTGGCCCATTAGATCCAGCGTGATCTGGGCCCAAACCCCACCGTGTCAGACCACTGCTAGATGTTCTATGTGCTGGCCAATGTGCACACCAGATTGCCACTGGTGAGGTGCTCCCGCCACCTGATCGCTTCTAGTACTACCTCCTAGACTGCCTTTTGGGATATAGAATGTGGCGGTGTCCTTCTAGCTAGAGCTGGAGCACCTCATTAGTCGTGAGGCACCACGGAGCATCATCCTTTCTAGCGTAGCAAGGACTATCGTCCCCTCACTTCGTGCCTTCCTCGAGGTCCTCTCAGGGAACAGACTAGAGTATGACTCTGACAACATCAACAACGATGCCCCGCTATGCATGTGCTACCATGTCGACGGCGACGATCTTGTTGAGGAGGCGCCCAGGCTCATGCCACTAGACCAGAGTCCCCGTAGCCGCATGGCCTACATTTAGGAGAAGGCGGACTGCTTGTGCGCTCAGCAGGTGGACTTGGAGGCCACCGAGGCAGAGCTCGAGTGCCAAAGGTAGGATTTTGTGCGCCAGCCAGCCATGTACCCTCTCGGCGGCGATGGCGACACCCACACGGGGGCTCCTAGCAGACTCTGCTTCCCCTGCATGGCATACAATATGGCGGCCGCCTGGAAGACATCCCCGACACGCCGAACCCAAAGACCAATGCACGGCTAAACATGGTGAAGCGGCTCCTCCGCGTCGCCCGCGAGCAGCAGGCCGAGAGTTCAGCCTCTCGGTGCCGCACCATGCTCTCCCGACCATCCTAGACGATGGTCATTGCCAATGGGGGGCACTCCGATGCTCACACCCTATAGGCGGTGGGGAGCAGCAGCGACACCTCTAGCAACAGCTCTGACTGGCCGCGGACTCGTGGCGCCAAGCCTCGATAGGAGTGAAGGCGCGACCTTTCTCCTCGGCATCCCCCCGCGTGGCACCGAATTGGCGACGACCATGACATCAAGACCAAGCGCCATGCTCAAGAATAGTCCTATACCCCTAATCGATGGGGCGGGGGCCCCATCCCTGATCACTTCAGCCCCTGGCGTTTGGGGCAGCCATCCGAGCAGCCCCCTACCATAGGCATTTTTGGTCGCCGACGCACATCTCCAAGTACGATGGTGAGATCAACTCAGACCATTGACTAGAGGACCACCACCTCACCATGAAGGCTAGGGGGTCAGACGACAACTTTGCTGTATAGTACCTTCCTCTACTTCTGTTAAGCTCAACTAGAGCTTGGCTCGAGCAGCTCGAGCCCGGCAGCATCCACTGCTGGGGCGATCTCCGTATGGTCTTCATCGGCCACTTCTTGTGTACCTACACCTGCTCAGGGATCTCCTAGGATCTCCACAACTACAAGCAGAGGGCCAGTGACACCCTCTAGGAGTACATTCAGCGCTTCTCCAAGAAGCGCAATGAGCTCCTGAACATAATTGACGCCAACTTGATCAATGACTTCATCTACGGCGCTCATCCACGTGCTCAGCCGCGAGACCCCGTGCATGATGTGAGAGCTCCTACACATCACAACCCAGTACGCCACCGGCAAGGAGGTTGTCTAGGCCAACTTCAGTGGGAAAGCCAAGCCCGTCGGCCACCTCAGTGGTGGTGACGGCACCGATGATCCTGGCTCATCCTAGTGACGCCACGATAGGTGGAACAAGGACTAGAAGTGCCATGGGGAGGAGATGGTCACCACAGCCAACCACGCCGCCAGACCTCTGCACGCCTTGAACACTTCGAGAAGGCGCTCGAGTCCACCTGCCTGTTCCACAGGCTATAGGCGAATCATCTTCTCAAGGACTGTGCCACCATGAAGGGCTACATCTGTAGCACCCTCCACTAATAGGACAGGGCCCAGAAGCCTGCCCCAAAGGCTGGTGACCCGACGGACGGTGCCTAGGAGGAAGACAATGAGTTCCTCGATGCCGAGCGCTGCCTCATGATCTTCGAGGGCTCCTAGGCACATGAGTCCCGCTGGCAGCGCTGTATCACCGAGCATGAGGTGTACGCTATCCACACCCTCACCACCCTAATGTGGCTTTGGTAGTCCTAGACGGCTATCACCTTCGACCAGGAAGACCATCCTATCACATCCCCCATCTAGGGTGCTACCCGCTCGTGGACAGCCCAATCATGGGCAGCACGTGCCTTACCAAGGTGCTGATGGACAAGGGTAGCAGCCTCAACATACTCTATGCCAACACCTTTGAGAAGATGGGCATCCCTTGGAGCATCCTACGCCCTAGCAAGGCACTATTCTACGAGATTGTGTCGGGGAAGGAAGTAGTACCCCTCGGACACATTCGCTCAACGTCACCTTTGGCCAACCAGACAACTTCCACAAGGAGCCACTCACCTTCAAGGTCGTTGACTTTCCCGGTGTCTACCATGCCCTCCTTGGTTGACCGTACTTCACCAAGTTCATGGCCATCAACAACTACACCTACCTCAAGCTCAAGATGCCCATCCCGAAGGGGGTCATCACCGTCAAGAGCAGCTTCGAGCAAGCCTACTACTACGAGAATGACTGCATCACCCAAGTGGCTACGCTCATCGCCCCCTGTGCTCCCGATGGCCCTAGCCATGACACAGGAAGGGCACCGGTGGAGGAAGCGTCCAAGATGGCAGTAGTGCTCGACCGACCGAGCTTCGGCAAGGCGGTCAAGGCCTTTGGCGGTAGCAGTGGCTTGGGTGGCCCCTCCATCTAGGCACTCAACTCCCTAGATGGGGCTAACCTGATCGAGGTGAGTTCTGACCTTTCCCTATGAGGGAAGTCCATCGTTGAGCCATCCGCCTAGAAGTGACACCTCCCGTGCCAAGGCCTGCCTACCAACCTCCCTCGCCGGCCTACCTCTCCAACAACAGAAACCAAGATAAGTTTTGTCCTCCCAACCCTCTTGCTTCGCTTACCTTTGTCTACCCTATTTGCTATCTTCCTTGACCTGTGCCATCCCGCTGATGGCTCAGCCGCACCGAAGGATCGACTAAGCTAACCACCCTTTGACCTTTTCTAAAGGAGGATTGCTATAGAAGGCCCCTGAGCGAGGCAAGGGATGGGGCAGACAGAGCAGGAGGAGTAGGCGAAAGATTGGCAAGGCGCTAATAGAGCGGCCTTGGCCATCGTGTTACTAGCTATGTCCTCTTTCCCCTCTCTTGTGTCAATTCCATTTTCTTTGAAGATCTCTACCTATCTCTCGATCCTTCATTGTTTTGTTCCACCCCACTTCATGTCGGTCCGCCCCCCCCCCCGAGAAGGGGCATCGCCGAGGGTTCAAGGTTAGCCCATTGGGCTTCAAGGTCGCCCGAAGCAACTAAAAGTGCGAGGGACGTTCAGGAGCCATGCCCAGGAGTGCCCTGACCATTTTTATGAATGATGTACGAGTACTGGCCTGAGCTGCTCGTGGTGACCCAACGAGGGAGGTAGTGAGCCCCCGAGTACCGATAGACGGGCTCAGGAACTATACGAGTGGCTCAGTCAGGATGCCAAGAGTCTCCCCTCTGGGGGACATGACCGAGGCACGGAATGATCATAAACCCATGGTTCTCATGGACTTACCCATTTGCAGCACAGGCGTGGCAATCTTGGCAAATTAGGCCATCGTCATAATAGCCTAGCCCAACGAGGGATTGAGTCTTTGAGCATGGCTCAAGAGCAAAATGGGATTACACATAAAGGTAATTTTATTTCATTGATTGGGAATGACCCGATTACAATATACATCGGCAGAAACATCAATCTACTGTAGCCTATACGGTAACAAAAACCATGGGGCGCGCCTGACCTCTAGGTCAGGACCCCATGGTGTGCATGGCTCAGGACAGGTAGGCCAACCTCGGGCCTCCTCCCTAGGGCTTGGGGGTAGGCAGTGATGGCCGTTGCACTGCCAATGAGCCTAGGCCCTCCTTCATCATCGCTGGAATGGAGGGGCAGCAATCGGCGCATCACAACCCCCCTCTTCCATTAGAGGGTACAAGAACTCCAGTGATGTTGCTAGAGTTCTTACCCCCTCTAGGGAGGGGGAACACAACAGACACCTCTAGCGTTGCGTCATCGCCCCTCTCTCGCTGGTGTCCTTCCACCCTCGAAGAAGCAGCCACCCGGCAGACAACACCAAGCTCACTCGAAGGGAAGCATCGCACTTCATCGCCACTGCCATCGCCGCTAAAGAATATCAATCTAAGGAAGAAGAAGAGAGGGGGCCGAAGGAAGGGATTGAAGACATCACGTCCCCTAGGGGTCTCCCTTTATAGCCAAAGGCGATGCGCTATGAGCGGCTCTGGGCCCTCCGATCAGCCATCAGCGGCCACAAAGGACCCTAAGGAACCAGCTAGGCATCCCTTCAATCCCCGCAACATGCCTTTGGGTGGTTGCGTGATGATGGTCGCACAATAAAGGCGGAGTTAGGGAACCACTGGCAACGAGTCAAGTCCCTGCTCCTCTTTCAGCCGCGAGCACCACCCACTCCATGCATGCCTCTTCGTAGGACTTGGGGGGATTCGCCTCCCCCTAGGCCCACCGGCTATCATCGACGGTTCGAATCCATGCGCAAGATGCATCCACAAGTAACCAGAGTCTAAGCACCATGCTTACACTACAATTACTACTTTATTCTTCCCGGATAAAGAATAAAGCACTCAAACAAGTTGTGAACCTGATGAATAATATAAATAAGAAGCTTACTTGAATCAGAAGTTGATTACTAGAGAAATCTCATAGGCATGCTCAGATAGAACTTGGATTTGCCAAGGTATAAGTCATAGAAAGGGCACCAATAGGCCAACACCTCCTCTAAACTCTTCCCTCACTCTCCATCTCACTATTATTTACAAGACTAGAGCATATAGAGGACTAATCTTCTCTTGATAGCTGGCTCTGATCCTGACGAGGAGAATATGAATTAGGGTTTCAGGATGGCTCTAGGGAGGGGGGTACAGGGTGCCTTATATAGGGGCATAGAGTAGGGGGCAAGGAACTATCATGTCATCGATCCGCGTCAACTCCCTCGACCATCGTTGGATAAACTGACCTAAAACTGCCTTAAAATCAACGGTGTAGATCGTAGGAACACATATGAGGCAGCGGTGGGCGAGTGGGCTCTATGGTAGGCTAGGCAGCCTCCCTAATGGGCTGGTCAGCCCACTATTGTTGCCTTTTGGCCCATGCTTTGGCGTGGTGTCTTCTGGAACCTCCTAGAGTTGTATTTCACAGTTTTCATGGGTTGAATCACTTGTTGTCGTTGGTTTGCTTGTTTGGAGTGTATGACAGTGGTCCCAGGAGCTATTTTCTAGATAAATCCCCCTGCAGTCACATATTCACCAAAGCTCGTGGAATTAATTAGTTTAAACCCCTATACCTATGTTTGGTGATGCAATTAAACATATATGCATGTTATGTTGGTGGTTTATAATTGATGTTAGTGACCGTCAACAGCAGTGAAGGACCACATCACTGCTCGTTTGTGGCTTGCACCAGTAGTGAGTTGGCGGCCACTTATCACTACCGGTTCTAACCAAGAGCGGACAGTGATTTGGTACTATCACTATCGGTTCGAGCCAAGAATCGACGGTGATAAAATAGCAGTACAAAAAGCTAGCGTCGTCCTCTCCTTCCTTCTCTCTTCCATCCCGAGCACAGAGGTGCGTGTTTGGGCCGCTGCCTCTATTGTTGCGGCTGTTCTTATCATGAAGCTAGCTCTTAGATTTGGAAGAATGACTTGATCTTTTTTCTTTAAGGTTAGTAACAAGCATCCACTCCTTTGATTTTGTTGCTTAATTAGCTTTGTTTTAATGGCTACATCGCTTGATTCTCATTCTAGTTCTTTCTCCATTCTAGAGAGCACTTTTCCAATTGGACTTTGTGCAAGGCTTGCAAGCAAATTATGGTGAATCCATCATCCAAAAGGTTGGTGTCTTTGAACACATTTAAAATCCTAGCTAATTACATGGTGGTCAAGATCATTGTTAGTATGTGATGCTATAATTAGTTCTTAATAAGAGTAGAGTAGATTCTTTTACAATTTTAGTGAGCAAATTAATCCATGTGTCACCTAGCAACACATTGTTTGGAGCTATATTGTTGTTCATGGTCATGTATCCAATTTTAGTCTTTTTAAAAAAATTAGTGTCTCCATTTTTATGTGGCACTGAGTAGAATAATTGTTCATCATTATTGTGCAATAATTATTTTTTTATGGGGCTACAATTTTCAATTAATATGGTCGGGGCTACCAATTTCAATTTTTCAATAATTAGTGCACAATAATGTTTTCCAAAAATAGGGTGACTAAATTAAATAAGTGTAGAATAAATGGTACTTTTGAACTACAATTGTTGTTCATGAAGCTCAAATTCTTATTAATTTTTCTATAATTATTGTCTCAATATTTTTTGTGCAGAGATGGATCGAGAGTGGATGCATCTGTCCTGAACGGACAAGCGATACATGCATGGCATCAACCAATTTATCACCAATGCCAAAGCCCATGCTAGGAATAGGAACCCTATCTTCTGCCCATGCAAAGATTGCATGAATCAAAGGAAATGGGCTCAAATTGAGTCTGTACGAATGCACTTGATTACCAGAGGGTTCAAGCCAAACTATATGATATGGACTATGCATGGTGAGGTTGGTGTGAATGTTCTACAGGAAAACGATGATGATGTGGCCATCCCTGATGTAGCCATCCACGATGCTGATGAGGAACCTAGTGTCAACACGAAACTTAT
The DNA here is from genome assembly GCA_904845875.1 of Miscanthus lutarioriparius. Taxonomy (NCBI): domain Eukaryota; kingdom Viridiplantae; phylum Streptophyta; class Magnoliopsida; order Poales; family Poaceae; genus Miscanthus; species Miscanthus lutarioriparius. The sequence goes on along the minus strand of CAJGYO010000008.1, from coordinate 66,526,440 downwards.
GGCCCCAGTTAATGATATGTTTAGGAACATGCTAGCTGATGACACCGAGGATAATAATGGCATTTCTCAGCTGCTACGTAATGTTGAGACCGAATGTCTTAGTGAAAGACAGCTAAGAAAGCTAGAGAAAATAAGGCAAGATGGCAAAACACCATTGTATAAGAATTGTCCAATGAGCAAATTGGAAGCCACATCATGATGTTAGAGTTCAAATCGACAAACGGATTGAGCGATAAAGGCTTTGATCAGTTGTTAGGTATAATAAGGAAAATGCTTCTAGAAAAAAATGAGTTGTCAGAAAAGGCATACCTGGCCAAGCAAATGATCTGCCCCATCGGCCTCGAGGTTAATAAAATCCACGCGTTTTCCAATGATTGCATATTGTACCATGGAGACAAATACAAAGACTTGGATGCGCGCCCCAAGTGTGAAGCTCCATGGTACAAGGAAGGGCTGTCAGATGAGGATACCAAGACCAGAGGAGACTCGTGAAGGTTGTTTGGTATTTCCCAATAGCTCCCTAGGTGCATAGGCTATTTGCATGTGCAAAGTCAGCCAAGTTATTGTGCTAGCATGGCGAAGGGCGTAAGAAAGATACAATGATAAGGAACCCCACCGATGGGAAGGACTAGAGGACAGTCAATACTATGTTCTATAAGAACATCGGTGGAGAGGTAAGGCACCTTTGGTTTGGTTTGAGCACAGATGGGATGAATCCTTTCGACTAGGTTAGAAGCAATCATAGCACCCGACCAGTGACGCTCTGTATATACATCCTTCTACCTAGGCTCTGTATGAAGCAGTCGTACATCCATATGCCACTACTAATCCAAGGGCCAAGACAACCTGGGAAGGACATCGATGTGTTTCTAGAACCAGTGATCGATGAACTAGTCGAGATGTTTGAAAAGGATGTGGTGGATATTTGGGATGAGTACAAAAAGGAACATGTCACGATCAAGGCAGTACTTATCGCTACAATCACCGACCTGCCAGGTCGAGGTTGCTTGTCCGAAGAGTGCTTCGACGACACCGATGTGGTACATCTGCCAAAGAACTCAAAGATAGTTTATATGAGACACCATAGGTTCCTACCTAAGGATCACCCTTACCATAGGAACAGAAAAGATTTTGATGAGACTATTGAGAAATGCGTACCTCCAAAATATCGAGACGGGCCTGCGATACTTCGAGAAGTCAACAAACTGGAGGTTGTGCTTGGGAAGGGGGACAATGCAGTACCAGTGCTTGATGGGAGCGCCTGGAAGAAAAAATTAGTTTTCTAGAAACTACCTTACTAGCCAGTGCTGAGTGTACGCCACTATCTTGATCCCATGCACATTACTAAAAACGTGTGCGGTAACACACTTAACACCTTGATGGACATTGGGGGGGACATCGAAGGATTCACTAGCCGCACGCCTGGACATGCAACACATGGGAATTAGGAAGGAGTTTGCATCCTGTGGCGCTAGAGGATGGCCAGTTCAAACTTCCGGTTGCGTCGTGGACCTTAAAGAAGGAAAAAAAGCATGCACTTATTTCTTTCTTCAATGAACTCAAAGTATCGACGAACTACTGTGCGAACCCGATGAGGCTAGTGAACATGAGAGAACTCAAGTTCAACTATGGCTATATGAAGGCCCATGACTGTCATGTCATTATGACTCAGCTGCTCCCTGTTGCCCTACGTGGTATCCTCCCCAAAGGTCGATGCCCCAATCATAAAGCTGTGCTTGTTCTTCAATGCAATCTTAAAAAAGGTCATTGATGTGTCCATGCTAGACCAGCTACATCGGTACATAGCCAAAACTCTTGTTAGCCTTGAGATGCATTTCCCGCCAACTTACTTTGATATCTTAGTGCATCTACTCATTTATCTTGTTGACCAAAGTGGAGCCCTTGGCCCAATGTACCTGCATCAGATGTTCCCTTTTGAAAGGTTGATGAAAGTTTTTAGGAGGTATGTTAGGAACAAATTTAGGCCAGAAGGGGGCATGGTGGAAGGATGGTCAACGAAGGAGGCCATTGAGTTCTGCATATATTATCTAGACATCAATAGGGTCGGACTTCTATAATCTCGTCATGAGGGAAAACTAGGTGGCAAAGGAACGATCGGGGAGAATTCTATCACAGTAGATGACACCGTTTCTTTCAGACTTGCACAATTCATTGTTCTTCGGCAAGCAGAGGATGTGATGCTATACATTGACGAGCATAGGCAATTGCTACAAACTTTATATCCGAGCAGGTCATAGGCTTGGCTTGATAAAAAAACATAAGGAGGAATTTGTCAGCTGGTTGCGAGACCGTTTGATTGGAACAACGTTGGGTAATCAGCTAGATATCTTAGCCAAGGGACCTTTGAGTACATTACTTAAGTACCAAGGGTATGAGATCAATGGATTTACATTTTACACAAAAAGCATGATGGAAGGAGCACATACCAAAACAGTTGTGTTCGTTTCGATACTCACGACGAAAACGACAACGTGCAGGTGACATACTATGGTTTCATAAAAGAGATATGGGGCTAGACTACGGTCGGTTGAAGGCAGCTCTTTTTCGCTACCAGTGGGTCTGGCTCGAGGAAATCACCACAGACAGAGAAGGGTTCACTACCGTTGATCTCACCAAGACCGCATACAGAGACAATCCCTTCGTCCTTGCAAAAGACGTTATGCAAATCTTCTATGCAGGGGACAACAAGACAAAAGCAAAGCTAAAAGTAGTCCTAGAAGGAAAAAGGAAGATTATCAGAGTCGATGGAGTGACGGACGAAGAAGACTACAGGGGCTATCAGGAAATGCCTGCATTCAGGGCGAACGTAGCCCTACCTATCCTTGAAGAGGGTGATGAACCTAGATACGTCCGGCATGATCATGATAAGGCCCTTATTGTTGGACCCAATGAAGATAGTTAGATTATTATTAACTATGTAACCATTATTCGGACGGTATATCAGTAATTCGCACTGAATATCTAATTTATATTTTGTGCGCATCTCTATAATTTAATTATTGACTATGTAATTAAATATTGAGATGATGTTCATTAACACTATTATTTAATAATTATAGACCATTAATTAAATATCATAGAATTAAATAATCAAGGCACAAATTTTTGTCTTATTTTGGAATATAAACTAACTGCATTATTTCTATTAATAAATAAATAAATAAAGAAAAGCAAACTAACCGAACTCCCTATCCTAGCTCAGCGGTTAATGCCACGCACTCTGTACTCCGAGACCCGCACTTGAATCCCAGATGGCCCAAATTTTTTTGATTTTGCATTTATTATTTAGTAGTGCGTTATGATAGGATAAAAAAATAAAACCAATCTAATCGAACTTCCTGTCCTAGCTCAGCGGTTAAGGCCGTGCACTCTTGACCCCATGACCCATGCTCGAATCCCAGGCGGGCCAAATGTTTTTTATTTTTCATTTATTATGTAGTATTAGTGCATTACGATGGAATAAAAGATAATGTACCACTAATTCTAACGTAATCCCTATTCTAGCACAGTGGTTAAGGTTCCAAATTAAGAACCCCGAGACCTGGGTTCGAATCCTAGGCTCCGGATTTTTTTATTTTTTTTATAAAAGGCTACGATGGCAGGCAACCTAGCTGCTGGGTGTCAGCATGGCGGGGCCCTTCACGGTCGGTTTTGATTTAAAAACCTACAGTGATAGTGTCGGTTCCCAGAACCGGCACAGAAGGCAACCTTCACTGTCGGTTTTTAAACTAAAACCGATAGTGATGTCTAGATGCTCCTCATAGGTCAACAATGCTCCCGCTGACCACCACAGCAGGAGCATTGCTTCCACCTACCCTGATAGCTTTAGTTCAAAACCAAAAACGTACCACGACTGCTAGCTCCTATAAAATGGCCCTTGACCGGGAGCTAGCCTCTCAACAGTCAAGTCTTGCCACCCTCTTGCTGCTTATTTCTCACTTCGTTCTCTATATCTAGAATACACATCTATGGTCTCTCTGTGGGAGAAGCCCTCCACATACAAATTTCAATAAGCATGGTCATCCGTAAGGATGGTGCACATAAAAGGTACTAGAAGAATGTTTCTAAAGATAGAGCAACGCCGAAACATGGGAACGCCGCGAGATTAACAAAGTCATCTTATTCAGTGTGCTCTGGACTGTCTGACCAGAGCGGCATGGATTTATCACTGCTCAGCAACCATCCCGTGTGCTCTGGACTGTCAGTCTAGAGAGACATGGGTTCAACAGTGTCTGGCAATCTCTCCGCTCATCTCCCAAAGGCATAGCTCGTCAGCCATCTCTGGCATTCTCTGGCGGCTATTTGACCCTAGTTGGGTGTTAGAAGAATGCTTTTGAGGTGGTTATCTTATAATGTGTTTATACACTTCAATTGTAACATTAACCTAGATGGAAATATGTTTTTGTTATCGTATATTTAATTTTAGTGTTATGTCTTTGTTATCGTATACGTAATTTTAGTTCAAGGTTTCTATTATTTTATGTTGTATTTCTGTAACCAATATATATATATCGATGTTTGTCTCTTCATATGGCAATACATGTCTGGATATTTTACATATATATGGTGCCCTAATAATTAATTATCTAGCGTTTTTTGGGTGGACGACGGTGTTTTTGTACTCATATATGAAATTATGCAATTGATACGAAATTTTTGGACATTATTTGAGCATTAAATAAAGATCACATGATTACTATTTTTTCATAAGTAATGACCTTTATTGCACCATCCATGCAATGCATTTATTGTTGCTTGCATGGAAGTACGTACTGTCAGCCACATCACTATCGGTTTTCATACAAAACCGACACTGATATGGTTACATCACTGTCGGTTTCATTACAAAACCAACAGTGATGGACACCATCAGTGTCGGTTTTGTTTTAAAATCGGCCGTGATGTGTATGCTCCCCTATAAAAAGGAATCAGGAACATACACACGCATGCACCCTCACTTCACTCTCATTTCTTAGTTTCATGTACTCTCAGTTCTCACTTTTTTCACTCTACGTGATTTGGTCATGGCTCCTGAATATTTCATTGCAGGTATATATATGTTCTCCTCTCTCACATTGTAGCTATGTATATATGCATCGTCGATCTATATTTATTTAGTTTGCAATATTTTACTTGGCATATTTTATATAATGCAATATTTTTTTCCATTCATATTTCTTGAATTTAATTAGGTACAATGCAATATATATATTCTCCTCTTCCATATTCTAGCTATGTATATATATGCATCGATCTATATTTATTTAGTTTGCTATATTTTACTTGGCACATTTTATATAATGAAATATATACTTATAGTCATATTTCTTTAATTTTATTAGGTGGGATGAATGGACCTCCCCCACCACAAGAACCAGGTTTCCACCCTGGCGATGATCCATTCGATCCTGATGTGGCCATTCCAAACCACCATATTCCAGCTATCGTATGAAATATTTTTCAACATCTTATTTTTGGATGCTAATTAATTAATAATTGTAGTTTAAATTCCGTAATAAGTGTTGTTTCATAATATGTATGGACTCATTCAAATTATATCATTGTTGCATATGTCATAGACGATAGACCCCGATAGAGTGGTTGTAAGCAGCACTTAGCTTGCTCATGCTGTCAGACATCGTTGAGAACACGACATCTGCTGATGATGGTCAAACTTGGACGTGTGAACTAAGCTTCTACATCCCTTCGAGGCTACCATTAGGGCATCATGAATTTATCCAGCGGATGGGATCATGACCCAGTTCTCTGCCGTGTGCAACTATTTGGTGGCACTTCAGCACATTTGCTATCAAGTGCCTGATTTCTCGCACTTCAAGATAGAAGCTTTGCGTGCTGGTGATGTCCCCGTTCAGCAAGTAAGTGAATACTAGGCGAGCTACAACCAAATGGATATGGTAAAGCCGATGTTACTGATACCTGAGTCGTGGTTATTTATTGTGTTTTTATTGTAATAACGATCTCTTATTTTTTATTTTGCCCGCTTGTAGGTGGTGCTCCATGACAATACCTATGCTGCATTGGGCTTGTCATCCATTCTAGACCAAGCTATGGAGAGACTCGGGTATGACTGGGAGTACTGTACTAGGAACCTTGGCCAGCACACTACTGTAGGACGCTAGTTCTGCATAAGATTTACTAACGGGGCCAATAGTCGTTTAGTATGTTACATCTATGGATGACCATGTCATCGGTCTTTTGCGGCACAAGAGAGTGCAATCGCATGGGCATTGGCCTTCATCGATAGCGGTGGTTACAGAATCCATGACATCAATTACCATACTTGGATGCAAATGTATGGTGCTACACATCCACCCCCTGATTAGTGTTTCTTTAGGTTTAATTTGCAAGGTTTAAGTTTAATTCGGCTTGTGTTGGTCATGAAATTCACGTGTTGTGGAACAAAAACTCTAAATTCTGGTGCCATATTGGTCTCAAACTTTTTCTCAGGCTTGCACGTGCCACGGTGAATGAAACACCAAGTTTAGGATTTTTCTAAGATGGTTTGGTATTTTCTCGGATTTATTTGAATTTCCGCACAACGTCACCGATTAATTAGAGGTTGAACTGTGCCTACCCCAAAATGATCCAGAATGCTGCCAAACTTTTTCACAGTGTCCTATGTGTCCTAGGGACCAATTTTTTGTCGAGGTGGATACAAAATTCCAGTGTGCCCAACATGTAATTGGGCCTCTTTTGTTCCTTTTAGTACAAAGAAAAATATAATAATAGAGAAAATTATTAGAAAAACCAAAGATCTTGTGTGGGGCCATAATTTGGGTGTACATGCTTGCAAAAAAAAAATTGAAGCCATTTGGACATAGGCAGTACATACCTGCTTCAAAAACCTATAGAAGCCATCTCATGTTACAATGACTAAACACCTAGGTTCCTAAGGTTTCTGTGGTTCATATGCATTCTGGTGTTGTATTGGTCTCAAACTTTTTCTCAGGCTTGCATGTGCCATGGGTGAAGGAACCATCAAGTTTGGGATTTTTCTGAGATGGTTTGGTACTTTCTACTGTTTAATTAAATTTCCACGCGACGTCACCGATTAATTAGAGGTTGAACTGAGCCTACCCCCGAAATGATTTGGAATGATGCCAACCTTTTCCATAGGGTATCATGTGCCCTAGGGACAAATTTTTGGTCGAGGTGGATGCAAAATTCTAGTGTGTCCAACATGTAATTGGGCCTCTTTTGTCCCGTCTCGCACAAAAAAATATAATAATAAAGAAAATGATTAGAAAAACCTAAGATCTTATGTGGGGCCATAATTTGGATGTACATGCTTGCAAAAAAAATTTAAGCCATTTGGGCATATGTGCAATATGAATATAAATGCGTGAATTTATTCGGTTTTAAAAAGAAAAAATATATATATAATCATCACTATCGGTTTAAAAAACCCGATAGTGACGGGCAGAAACCGACAATGATGATAACTACCATTGTTGGTTTCATTTTGAAAACCGATAGTTATAGGTATATTTTAAAAAAAATTGAAAAAATGTACCTAGCCTCGGGTTCAAGCGCGGGTCTGGGGGTCTAGAGTAGCGGGCCTTAACCACTATGCTATGATAGTACTTGTGTTAGTTGTAGTTTTTAACTTTCTTTTATTTAGATATAGTGTAGTAAGTTTATATTCAAAAATAAAACAAAATTAAAATAATTTGGCCCACTCGATGTTAGAACCCAGGTCTCAGGCTCCAAAGTGTATAGACTTAACTGCTACGCTAGGATAGTAATTGTGTTAGGGTTTGTTTTTTATTTGCTTTTATTTATTTAGAGTGCAGTTAGGTGATTGAAAAATAAATCAAAAAGTTTGGCCCGCCTACGCTACACAAGGTTCGAACCTGGGCCTCGGGCTACAGAGTGCGGTGCCTTAAACGCTATGCTAGAAGTATGAGTTCGTAAGGAACTCGAAACTAAAACTACATCAAGGCAAAGCGGAACTAGCAGTGCTGCAGCTCATCACTGTCGGTTCTAGGCTACCACTGGCAGTGATGAGGCTCATCACTATCAGTTTGGCTTGGCCACCGACAGTGATGTGCCATCAGTATATTACCAGAGCGCGTGCTGGTGAAATACTTCGCCCTCTTTCCAACATTCGCGCCGCTCTCTTCCTCCACACCAGCGAAGCACCACTGCCCGCTGCACTTGTGCCCTTCTCTTCCTCCATGCCGGTGTCTGTTCTTCATAGTGCTCCCGACGGTCCCCAGTGAGGAAGCCGCCCGACGCCATGCCACGCCCCGCGGTCCTCCACACCGCGTTGCTCCATGTCGTCGTGCCACCACCAGCGCCACCATGCCATCCCCCGTGCCACCGTCCGACACCCACGTCTTCCTCGACACCGCCTGATGCCATCCGTGCCATGCCGGTGCCCTCATCTTCCTCGACACCGCCGGAGCACCGCCAGACCACCTTCGTCGCCCACGGCCTCGTCTGGTCATCCACGCCTGCATCTACCAAAGCCGGCCATGAACTGAGGCCCTCAGGAGCGCGCGGAGAGCTGCTACTGCCCCCACAGTGTGTGCCTTCGACCATGCCCCTTAGTTGTTTGCTGAAATGCCCATGACGATGACAGCAGCCTGTTTATCCCCTTTTCTCTAGATTTCATGTAGAATCACTTCAAATTTCCTTAGTAACAACTGTTCTTTGATCTATGGTGAACAAATTAGCTTAAACACTATGGTCATTTGAAGCATGGTTGAACACATACTAGTGCTCAAACATACATTAAAATGAGTTAGATATTGAAATTCATGATTTAGTTGTGTTGAAAATTGAAGTTTGAATATTTGAATATAGTCTACAACTTTGATCGATACACTAAACTTAGTTTGCTTGGTCTACAACATGTGTTATTGACATAACACTACCAACAGAATTTGGTTACATGTATAGGCATCCATGGCATGGTATGTAGTGCATGTTGGTTGGATGCCTAGGATCTACCTTACCTGGGAAGATTGCTATGCTCAAGTCAATCGATACCTAGGTAATTGTTACAAAAATACAACACAGAAGCTGAAGCTTTGAGGGCCTACTATGGTCCATTGAGTGCAAACCATGGCCATCTATCGGCAGTGGAGATTGAAGAGGAGCCACCCGCCGGAGATATGAAGATTAGGAGAATTGCTCCTTGGTCTTGGAAAGATGTCATGCTATTATTTATGGCTATGGTTATTGCTTTTCTTATTTGGAAGTTGATGTAGGCTTTGTTTCATAGAACAGTAGGTGGATTTTGTTGTATGGAGCCAATCAAACAATGCATTTATTGTACGTGAACTGTATGTGGACTTATTATTAGACTTTGTATTAAATCTCTATTAGTTGGGTCATATATATATGCACAAATGCTACTAGTAGTTGTACGCAGCCAAAACTGACCACGATCATGTCACAGCCATGACTCGTTGTCGCCCGTGAACCCGTCACCCAAGAACAGATATGCAACAAGAAGCGGCTGATATCGGTTGGACGGGAGAGCAGCATGATCCGATAAACGGTGGTGGTAACAATCAGGACGGTGAGAACAAGGTACCATGGACCCCTACCACTCTTTTTGAGCTGGATCAAGATGACCAGGTAACTTAGGTATTATGTGACTAGATAGCCACACACGCTAATTAAGATGAGTCTATTAGCTTACTTGGTGTCTCTAGTAGGAGGTTCAGCCGACCGAGCAGCCAGATGGTTCGAGTAGCAGCAAGGCCAGAACCAAGCGAGGCGTGTCACAACTTCCTACTGGTTGGAATGCACACTGGCACATCACTGAGTTTGACCAAGTCGGGGAGCCGCTCGCACCTAAAAAAGTTGTGGCCAAATACAAGGCTGTCATCGGGGCACTTGTAAGGGACTACATCCCGATTAAGTACAGGAAATGGATTGGGAAAGATGATGACCCATGGAGGGTTCTCGAAAGTGAGAAGGATGACATATGGGAGAAATGGATACCATAATATTTCACTTTCCCAGAGGACTATGACAAGGAGCAAGTCAACAAAAAAGCAAAAGAAATCATGGGGACATGCTTCAAGACTTTCATGGGGACATTGTACAAGAAATTTATCCTCAAGGATAAAGAGCCAAATTGGGATGGTGGAGAGTACACCAAGCAGAAGGACTTATGGTACGAATTCATGCAATACATGCTATCCGAGGAGTACTTAGAACTAAGCAGGAAGAATAAGGAGAACTCGCTTAAAGCGATGAATCCTCATAAACTCAGCTCTCATGGCTATGCCAGTAAGATGGATGCATTTGAAAGGGAACTTGAGTAGGTGGAACGCCTTGGCATTAAGCGTGAGACTGCCAATTGGGAGCCCAAATCTATATATTTCTGTATGGCGAGGGGAGTACACCATGGGCCGGACAGGTGCTTTAGCTCCACAAATCCAGCCATGAGCAGCCTCGTCCAGAGGATCTTCGAGGTAAATGTTGAGGTGAGGAAAGGGACCTGCAGTACTAATAGGGAGAATGACGTGCTCACCCAAGCACTCAAAAATAAGGAGCACCCTGGTTGCACTAGATGAGCTGAGCTTGTTCCTTGGAAAATAGCATTTGAGGAAGAATCTTCCACTTATCAGAGCCGCTCGAGGGGTAGAGTGGCACAAGAGGCAGAGTATATGAGGGTTCTGAAAGACATGGAAGACAAATTCAAAAAATAGATTGATGAGAGGGTTCAAGAAAAAGTCAATGTACTTATGGCATCCATGGGATCAGGAGTAGTACCACAAGAACCTCTTTCGATTAGCTTTAGCCCATAGTTCAGGGGTCGCAACAACTGCAGATCGACCCCGCTCGATCATGAAGAGGCGAATACGCCTCATCTGGTGGACAGCATCATCAAACCCATCAATGTCAGGTTGTACATCCATCAACAATGGACAATTGACAAGGTGGCGGTTGGCTAGGCCTGGCCTGCGAGAGATGGGACCATTAATGGCTACCCAATTCCAATGGGGTATGCCCACGTCAGCATTGAAACTATACTTGATAACAAGTATAACAAGATGCATATTGATTACCCCACATAGGAAGATAGGCAATGCCTTGTTCAGAACAAGGGCGCTCATATGGCCTAGCACAAGCGCTTCATTAAGCTTGATCACCAGTTGTCTTCGGATGATGATGAGGACGATGGTGAATCTTCGCCGCTCAGAGATGATCACTCACCATCTCCCAAAAGAGGAGATCACACTACCTTCCCTGGTTCCTTGCCATCACCCCAAGAAGACAAAAGTCTCCTTCTCTTCCTCCTCATTCTCCATCTTCATCAGCCCCAAGAAGAGAGAAGACTCCTCTGCCTCCTCCTCCCTCTTCATCACCCCTGAGAAAACATAATTCTCATCCTCCTCCTCCACAACAGCCCAAAACAAGATCTAAAGCATCCTCGTAGTCGCAGAAAAGGTCCTCGGATTTGGTTGCCAATGCTCCCAAAGTGGACCAATAAAAAAAGAAAAGGATGATGAGTGGTGGCGTTACAAACTTGATGAACCAACAAAAGCCAGAAGTAGCCTCCAAGGAAGACAAAGTTAGATTTTGGAATCTATTTGCCTCACTACCTAAGTGGAGGGTGCAGTCCAAATTCAATAGGTAAACAGAGAGTAAGCACAATCAATTAAGAGTCAAAGAAATACACCATGAAGATCAAAGGAAGATAAACAAGATTGTCAAAGATAACCCCAGATTAAGTAGGGATGATGCCGCAAACATCTATTATGATTCACTATATGAGACAACAAGACCGGTAATGTAGTTTCAAAGAGGAAATTTCTTGGTGGACGAGGAGTATAAAAATTTGACAACATATATGCGTGACTTGCATGATTATTACATGGCCCTAGCACTTGACACAGGGTAAGCGGGTTTCGAATATATTATCCGCCCGCTGCATGTTTTCCATTATCCTAATGAAGAGAAGCACTTTGTCAGTTGGGATCACTTGTTTCAGCTATTCCAGAGACGTGATCTCGATACACAAATGTTGACGCTGTGGACTATATAAGTACCCTACTCGCACGATATTATAATTAACTACTCTCTTGATACACAAATAGTTAATGACTATACATTCCCCATGAATTATGCTGGTGTGTAGCAAAACATTGCTTCAAAATAAAGTATGCTCATATGTCTTTCCTGGACCTCGAGCTAGTCAACGAGAGAACATGTGGAGGCATGCATGGAAATAAAGTGGAAGATCTGATGGAGACATTGACTGCCATTTTCGAAAATTTCAAGATGAGGAATAAAACCGAAATACTTCTAGCCTACAACTACGAGTATGTGTTCTCTGCTCTGATTTGTATGCTTGTTTTTTGTAGTTACGATTATTTGTTAACTAGGGTTTTGTGATTGCAACAACCGTTTCGTTTTCATTGTTGTCGATATTAAAAGAAATCGTATCAAGGTGTGGGACTCGAAGAAAAAGACACTTTCTTTGCTCGATCCCCTAGTCAAAGTGCTTAATGCATAAGCGAACCTAATAACATATTATTTTCTAATCGCATATAGCATATTCTAATGTTCCCCATTTTCACACTTTATAATGTGGCACAGTGTCCAGGCAAGAATGGTCGATGGGATGAAGGTCCCATTCTAGGTTGCACCAATGCAATTGGAGACCCTAGACCAGCCGACGAGAAACAAATGCGGGTTCTACGTAATATGGGCAATTGTTCGCTACCTCGACGTAAAATCAGAGGCAGCAGATGCTTTGGTGTATATAATCCCCATTTCATTTATATCTGTTAATTCAACAAAATGATCTACTTATTTCTCTAACATTTCTACCTTTTGAAACCGGTTTTTTTGAATGACAGCGCAAGAAATTTAAACATAATAGGCTGTTAGAAATGGAGGTCATAGCACTGTCATCGGAGCTAGCAGCCTTCATCGTATCGGAGTGCTTGGAAAAAAAAGGAACATTCTCCATTGCATAGTCCATGAAGTACAAGGCGTAGTACAGGCCAGAGCGGCTCGCTCAACTATTGTAATTTTTTTATTTGAGGGGATCGAGAGCTTCATAAGTACATTTGAACTATAACCATAACATTTGTAATGTTTAATGTTAATGGACCTATCATCTACGTAGCGAATATATTGCAAAACCCGATTCCACCAAAAAATAAAAAAATAAATTATATAAAACAATAAAATGTGAAAAAGAGATCACTACGGGTTTGCATGTCAAGATGGCAGTGATGTCTTGAACAACACTGCCGGTTCAAAGCTCAAGCCGGTAGTGTTGTCTCGAGCATCACTGTCGGCTCGAGCCACAAGCCGGCAATGTTGGCTTGAGAATCACTGTCGGCTTGAGCCATAAGCCGATAGTGTCAGCTTGAGCATCACTGTCGGCTCAAGGCATAAGCCGGCAGTGTTCGCTTGAGCATCACTATCGGCTCGTGCCACAAGCCGGTAGTGTTTTCTTGAGCATCACTGTCGGCTCGAGCCACAAGCCGATAGTGTTGGCTCAACTGACACTGCTAGTTGGTGCCAGGAACCGACAGTATTGCCTGTACATCACTAGCAGTTCTGAGTACCGACAGTGATGTGAACCCCACATCACTGCCGGTATGCCATTGTCGGTTCAAAATCTAGCAGTGAAGGGGGATTTTGATCCAACAGTGATGTCCTGGTCTAGGGTAGTGCTAGGCCATTTCTTGGGCCTTCTCCTCTACCGCGACCATCCGCTATGTGGTCTTTGCCCTCGCCTCCACAGCAAGCTTAGCTACCTGCTCCGCTACCGCTTCTTCTCTCACCCCCCATGCCACCCGCCTCACCTCATCGCGCTTTAGGACCAGAACCTCTGGGAGTATGGATGGCCCGATCTTTTGATGTTGATTGCTTCATCACCAATGTGAGCAGTAGCTGCCTACCCTCTCTGGTTAGAAGATGGGCCACCCCCATGCTGGTATCCTCATCCAAGCTTCGGATCATGGCGGACGTGCCCTTCAAGAAATGGAGTGGCTCTTGAGTAGGAAGAACTTCAGCAACCCATGCAGCCAAGAAAGGTAAAAAACCATAGAGGTTAATCTTTCTTATGTTGCAAGATATCAGCATCTCGGCATGATGGTCCATCGCTTCCCTCGCCTGGGACAGACCGCACATGAATGAATCATGGAAGAACTACAATAGCTTGTTGATGATGGTGTGACAAACCTCAAGCATCCCCACATGTTGGCCTTTGACCCGTCATTCAGAGCACCAGTCGTGGGGTCTGGGTACAGACACCTTTACCATTGCTGGCACCCCCTCCACCCCATGTGGAAGGGGGGAAGGTGGGGACCCACCCACACGTTCCCAAGGAGAGAAGATGCTTTGAAGATAGGGGCATCCCTAGAGGGGCGCCCTATGCTAGGGCAACCGACTTGCACAAGGACGCAGGGGCAGGCACGGTGGTCGGAATGGCATCACCCTTCCTGACCGTGCCCTCACCCTCCAATGGTAGGGATAGTGGGGAGACCCAAGATGGGTCTGCCACCAGTGGCTCATCGTACACCCCTAACGGCGCTGATGTCAGTGACACTGCCCCATCTCCAAGGGGCTTCCGAGATGGTTGTCCCATGTGACCCAACAACAATGACTCATCAAAAGAAAGACACGAGCGTGAATAAACAAAGGCAAAGAGATAAAGCTTTGCAAGAAAACCTATGGGCCATGAGGAATATCATGACAAAACACTTATTCTTCAATGACGCGCCGAATACTCGATAGAGGAGCCTTGATAGGAGTGCTTTCTCGCCTACCTAGGAGGAGCTCAGCTCTCACTAGCACAAACCCAACCGGTTGGCCTCTGGCGATGGTGGGGGAGGATCGGAAGGCTGAGCCTTGGGTCCCTCATCTCTGAGACATAGGGGGAGGGAAATGAGCCCCATGAATAGGAGGTCACTGAGAAAGGCTCTAGGTCAGTGCCCGCTCTCACCTCCAATGATGAAGCCCTTGTAGCATCCATGTTAGCTCATCTAGCGTGTTAGGGGGAAGGGGCTTGCCCACCCTCGATGATGGGTCTCCATGGGAAAGGCTCGCACCTTCAAAGGGTACACACAGTGTGATAGGAACATGTTGACCACTATGAGGCCTGTCAGCCTGGCATCCTTCAGAGAAGCGACCTACTCTAAATAGCTTCTCGGAGACCTCTTGACTCTCGCCCATCGGGGTGCTCTTCCACAGCGATAGCACAACGGCTCTGAGGCGGTATGCTGAATATGGAAGGATTACAAAGGTACACTACTAGGAATATCTTCTATGACAAAAATTTTAATGATGAATCCAAAACCATCATAAAAAATCGCTTTTTATGACGAAAATTTTAGTTTCATCATAGATCGCCGTGACGAACCTCGAACCCCCCTTATCTATGATGAAATCAGGTATCGTCACAAAAAATGTGATAGAACACGCTGCATTTCATCATAGATCACTCATGTGACTGTTCCTGCTCATTTGTGACGATCTTATTCAGAACTATGACAAACTAGGCTTCGTCATTGAATTAATTACTGATCAGTGATGAACAATATTCGATCTATAACAACGGCACTTTGTCATAGATCTCCACATGGTACCTTCTCCATCTGACGTGTACCTATGGGACCTACAATTACTCATCCATGATGCTTGCAGTTCATCATAAAAGTATCCGCTTGATCCTTTCTCCATGCGATGTGTACCTGTGGGACCCTTTCTCCATCCGACCTGTGGGACCCAAACCTATGGGGCCTGTCTCCATGTCCATCCGACCTATGGGACCCGATGGCTTGCATGTCACTTGTGCTTGTGGACCCTTCTCCATCCGACTTGTGGGACCCGAAGGCACCTTTCTCCATCTCCATCTGACCTGTGGGACCCGATGGTTTGCATGTCACGTGTACTTGTGGCACCATCCAAGCTTTGAGACTCGACGGCTTACGTGTCACGTGTACCTATGGGACCTTTCTCCATCTCCATCCGACATGTGGGACTCGATGGCTTGCATGTCACTTCTTGCCGCCGGGGTTTAATAAATTCAAACTCAAAAAAACCATGAGATTTGGGAGTCGAACCTAGGACCCAGAGCAAGGAATAGACCATCTTCACCATTGCGCTAGACTCCTGGTTGTGTTGACATATCTTTGGAGTAGTATATATTCTCTGTGTGGACAGGTTGATTTATATATTGGATATATCCCTATCCCCTGCAAGTGGAAACAAATCTAGGCCCGTTGGACTTGCAATGGTGGCGGCAACGGAGGATCCCTAGTGTGCTGTGGTGCCTTAGGCTTCCTTTTGGAGGCTAGGCGGTGGGTCTTCCTAGTGGAGCACGGCGGCATTGGCATCCGTGTCCATCATGTGCCACGGCAGAGGCGACAGATCCGATTCGCAGGTCTCCTGTAACACCCTAAAATTTGTCTTTTCTAAAATAAACGTAAATTGATTTGAATACTTATTTTTGTGCTCATGAAATGTAGGAAAAAGAATATTTTCATTATATTAAAATTCATCAAAAGGAGTAACAACATGGATGTGCATACATGCCGGTGCATTTGATTTATTGCAATGAGTGGTTGAATCCAAAATTCAAAATGAATTTAAAATGCTTTTGAAAATGAATTTGAAAATGGCTTTGAAACAAAAGAAAAGAAAATTAGAAAATAAAAGAATTTAAAAGTTGTAAATTTTATTTTTGGAAAACTTACCAAAATTTGCTCACTTTTATTTGAATTGAAAAGTATAGTTGAGACCCTATTCAAACTTGATTTGGTTCATATTTGAATGTGGTTTTGAAATAGGAAAAGAAAATAGAAAAGGAAAATGGAAAAAAATCCTCTCTCTTCTCTTCTGGCCTAGCCGGCCTATTTCCTCCCGCTCGGCCCACCTTGGCCTCTCTCTCTTGGCTTCAGCCCACTCCACTTCGCTCTTCTCCCCGCTTCCTTCTCTCCGCAACGGGCCGGCCCAAGCCACAGGTAATGGCCCAGCGTCGCCCGCGCCGCGCGTCTCCTCCCCTCTCTTGGTCGCGGACATATCGGGCTCGCTTGTCAGCCACATCACCTACCTCCCGCTCATGTCCGAAGCGAACTCCACCACCGCCGCTACTGCCAAGTCCGTGCCGCCTATGCCTCGCTGTTGCCGTGCCTCTCAAGCCTCTCGGCCCCCATAAATAGTGGCCCATGTCCGCCGTATCCACCCGAGCACCCGTCGCCCCTCGCATAACCCTAGCACAGCTGCTGCCTCGAGCTCACAGCGCCGCCATCGACGCCGTCCACCCCGTTGCGCTGCGTGCCACCAATGTCCACTCCCTACCATAAGATCTATCGAGGTGAGTTCGCCTCGCCGTCTTCTTTCCCCCATGCCCTCGTTTTGCTCTGTGGTGGTCCGTAGGGCCTAAACCAGTTCCGCCGGCAAGCTTCCTTGCCGTCGTCCATGGCGCCGCCGCCAAACTCGCCGTCGGCCACGCCACCCGCTCTCTCTCTGATTAATTTCCAACCGTCTGATCTGTGATCAAGGGCCAAGAATAGAAGATACCCCTTCGTCGGCCGTTTAGCTAAAGAGCCCTCGCATTTTTGTAGAATAGAACCCGCCGCCCTTGATTTTATTCTAAAGAGCCCCTACCCTTTCTTCTATTCATGTCGGCAGTCCCTGGCCCGAATTCAAAATCTGATTTTATTTATTTTAAATCAAAATTGAGTTCTGTTTATTTACAAAATTGCCACTATCTTCAATAGGCCATATCTTCTTCGTTTTAACTCCGATTTGATCCATTCAAGTTGTGTTAGATTCGTAACAACGTAATCTACGTATTAGTGGTATTGTTTAACATGTTTGAAGCTTTTGAATAAAATAGTAATTTGATTAATCTATATTAGTTTTCCAATTAAAAGCAATTAGGGATTTTCACCGTAGTCTTTTGTAAATAAAATAAGATTAATCTTATGTTGGTTTTCTAATACAAATATAATTTGACTTAATTCAATTTAGATATTTTTTTGAAGTATCTTATATATGTTTTATAATTAATAAAGCCTGTAGTTTCTTTTCGAAGTAAATCTATCGGTAGATGTATCTTTTTCACCGTAGCTCCGATTAGTGTGCTCTTTGCGCCTGTGTCTGTAGAACATCTTTAAAATCTTTTTACTTGTTGTTTCATCTGTTTGGTGTACTATTCTAATTTATATCTATTGTTTGCTTTGTCTATGATTGCATGGATGTTTGTGTGGTGCTTTATGATCTTGTCCAGTCGGTGAGTTTTACGTGGTGATCAAGAAGCTGTTCTTTGGAGGCTACGAATCAAAAGAAGAGGATCTGAGTTTAATGCAAGTATAGCATGGGATCTTCCTTGTTGTCCTATACACCTTTAATCATTTAATTCATACTACATGTGTCTACTTTGGCAACTGTACTAATTTTCCTAGCTATTTAATATCCTGGATTCCTTGTTACCAATGGGGTATTGCATTGGGTAGTATGATGTAAGTGCTCAACTACAACCATGATCTTGTAACTTGACTAATGGTATAAGCAATAAACACTAAAACATGCTTTTTAGCAACATGGAATAAGGGGGGCTAGAGCATTAGGCTGTTTTTATGGTGCTCTAGATTCCTCTCCCTAAGGACTTATCTGTAAGTGATCATTCGGGACTTATAGTACAGCTGTGAGGGCTACATGGCTCTGTCTTTAGCTCAGTATGAGAACCTTTTCTAGCTTGTTAGAGGTTACCTTTATTGGCGTAAGAATGGCTTGCCAAATCAGGTATAGGACATCCTCTACTCTTATGTGTATAGCTGTGATGGAATTGTGCCATTTGACAGGGGGTTCCTATATCTATTTGCCGAGTGAATCTAATGGCCCTAACTTGTTAGACAAACCTTTGAAAGGCTTCATAGTGACCCCTGCCGACCTTCCTAGGTAGTGGGTTAAGAGGCTGATCACCTCGGGCGAAAGGGTAAATCACGACTCACAGTGAAAGTGTACAACCTCTGCAGAGTGTAAAACTGTTATAACAGCCGTGCTCACGGTCACGAGCGGCCTTAGAACCCTTATAGAATAGATGATGAACACTAATGATACTGATGATAAAGATGCTCATTAATGGTTAATTGTTTATGCTATTCATTATTCATGTTTACCTTATCATGTGTTTATATGGGCTTGTGATAAACTTGTTGCAACTCAATTCCTAAAAACATGACTCATTAAAAGCTAATCGCAGTTGAACCAGTGTTAGCCTTTTGAGCTTCATGAATCCCATGTTATATTTGTTGAGTACGACATGTACTTACGCTTGCTTTACTTTTTAAATCTTTGGAAAAATCCCGGATGGGTACCAGAATGCTAGAGTTTGGAGAAATTAGGCTTGTGATCAACCAGTCAGTTGTCCCTATGGAATTGGAGTCTTCACCCAAAGATCGGAGTTGTCTTTTTGCTGTTTGCTGTCTAAGGTTATATCCTTTATACTAAGTACGTTATATATTGAGCATTGTCTTTCGATATTACCCTTATTTATAGCTATATGTGAGATTTGACTTTCTAGGCTCACATATGGTGTGTATCTGGTTTTGTTCTTAAAATTGGGTGCTACATCTCCTTTCTCACCTTTTCCTGTTCGCTTCACTAGTTTGCTCCTTGCTTGAACATGAGGTATACAAGAAACATTGTAGCGTTTCAGATCTTGTTAGGCCAATAATGATGAAAAGAAATAGGAGGTGGCACTGGTTGGTTTTCTACCGGCGCATGTCACTTGCAGATTTGTCTAGGCAAATAAACAGGCCCTTCGCTTTTGCCTTAAACTATTTTTTCTGTCCAGTGCTTGCTTGATTCTATATTTCTGTTTCGTATGCTCCAGTGCCACCAGTGAGTCCTTATGGTATTTTGAACTTGTAACATATCTGAGGCCACATTTCTGTCCCAATGATGTCTACATAGCTATTGGATGTATTAGGATGCAGCCCATATGTTTGATTTCTGTGTCTTCTCCTTGTTGACAACCAAGTTATCCATTTGGTTTCAAAAAAGATGAAGGCATCAAAAGCAAATCAATGCTTTGTGTCCATCATTCACATGACGGAGGCCACTAATTAATGTCTAAGCTGCACATGTTGCTACTGATGCCAATGATGATCACTACCACTTGTTCACTGACATTCTACTTGTGAAAACTGAGGCAGCATGTTCGGGTTGTGCAGATTTGAGATGAGTCTTCCCGGCTATGTTGTGTTCGATGGCCATGAGCCAGGAGTTTACTACAACTGGCCTGACTGCCATAGATAAGTTCATAGGTTTCAAGGTGCTTGTTATAAAAAGTACAACTCCTATGAAGAAGGAATTGCTGCCTTCAAGTCAAGAACCAACTCAAATCCAACCTTAGCTCATGATGATGACTTCTATCTTCAAAACCCAATAGCTGCTCCACCCTCTTCATCCTTTAAAACTATTGTAATTGTAGTCCTCTTAATCTTTGTCTGTGTCCTATGGAAGAAGCTCTAAGCTCATGTACTGATTGTAAGTGTGATGGTTAGACTTGATTTAGCTAGAATTATAATGGTTATAGCTCGATTAACTGCTACTCTAGTTTGAGTTATATATATCTATGTGGTGCTACTCTAAATTTAGATGAGGTCGTACCATGAAAATTGTTAATGCTTGTTAAAGTTGCACTTTAGTATGAGTTGTGGACTTCACTAATGGATCTTTGTTGAATTATTTTCCTCCTTAGTGATCTCATTACTGAGCAAGCTCTCATCCTACTGCATGCACACGATAAAATGGAGGAGGCCCCTAATAAGAGGAACGCAGTGGCCAACCTCATGGACAATGTCTTTGTTGAGATCCTCCGCCGCCTCCCCGCTCGCTCCTTGTTCTGCTGCAAATGTGTCTGTCGCTCCTAGAGATGCCTCATCTCGGACAACCATAAGTTGATGCCCTAGACTATGGCTAGCTTCTTCTACGATGGAATCTATGGCCAAACAAACTTCACCAGCATCACTGGTGTTTACCCCTCCTTGTCCTTCTTGCCCTTCACCATGAATAATGTAGCTGTCTCAGATTGCTACAATGGCTTCATCATATGCTGGTGCCTTGGGGCTGATGGATACCGCTATGTTGTCTGCAATCTGGCAACCCATGAGTTGAAGGTACTGCTGCCTAGAATCCATTCTGTTGGTGAGGCTCGATTGGGGTTCAATTTGACAGGCTCCTTGCACTTTCATGTGTTTGAATATGTGGAGGAGGATGGTCAGTGCATGGGTGTGGACATCTACTCACCTAAAACTATAGCATGGATCTTTAAGGAATCTAAATGGGGCGCGAAGGCTGAGTGGACATTGTCAAAATCAACAACTATGTTTCTTAACGGTTGTCTGCACTATATTGGGTTCTGCGAGGGTAACTGTCGTATACTTGCTATGGATATGGGGGGAAGGCATGGAGGAAATTTCCTAACTGGCCACATGGTTTTTCATGCTCCATCCATCAAGCTCAGGGTCACTTGTGTCAATGTACCGTTGGTGGTCACAATATGTCCAAGCTTTCAATCTGGATCCTTGAAGACTACGGTACTAATAATAAATGGACATTGAAGCATACTATCAGCCTGCATAAGTTGTTTGGAAAGACTAAAACAAATGGGTTACTTTGATTTTGAGTCATGCTACACAGTGTTTATAGTTCACCTAGAATAGAATTTGGTTTTCTTTGTTGGGGTTAGGGTGGAAAGAGCCGTCATCGCATATAACATGGACAACATAAAAGTTTATGTCATCCCAATACATTACATTCCATATGGTAGATGTGACATCCTGCCAGAAATCATCGGCATACCTTACAATCTTCCCTATGTTCCCTTGTTCTCGGAGTTGGAGTCATTAGCAAAGTAGTAAATAAAGCTGCATTTGATGTATCTCACTGTCATGACGTGTTTAAATGGATCAATGTTGTTTGATTTTCTATGGACATGTTAACTTCCTCTTGGATGGATGCTGACATTATTTTGCAACAACTTTAACATGTTTGTAATGTAAGCTAAGGTCTATGAAGTGTGTCAGACGCGTTTCAACACCAATGGCTTTTGCGTGTGCAATAACATTTCAACACCAATGGCTCCTCTTTGTTCCCCAAAAAACACCAATGGCCCCTTTGTAGTAGTGATATATTAAGCACCACGATCTCTTCTGTAACTTCGCTTGTTTTCCTTCCTTCCCCGAGCCCTCCCATTCCCACTGCAGATCTACAATCCCCAAGAACATGCGGTTGCCTTCTCCAAACCTATTTCACTGTTAGCCATCGCCATGGTGAAGGGCGAGCCTTCTGTGAAGCACACACATGAGGGGGGTGATACCATGCCTATGGTGAAGGAGGATGACACTATGCCCGTGGTGAAGGAGGATGATGCCGTGTCCGTGGTGAATCAAGATGAAGCTCTGGTGGATCCCTTTGGAGATAGAGACGATTGGGCCGTTGGCATCATGAGTAAGGCTTTCTTGAAGATTAGGCATGTGCTATAGAACAACGTGGTGGGCACCCTCAAAACGCCTCAAGAGGAAAAGGTGAGCAGTTACGTCTTCATTTTTCACCAACTCGCTAATGTCCTAGAAGAACTGCTAGCCTACCTAAACAAGAATCGCACAGACAATGCATAGTACATCCTCGCCTACTACCAGAGCTAGATAGATTGCTTCAACACTAGCATTGTGACGCAGGGAATCAGAACCGCCCACAACACCGAGAAGCACTGGCGCAACCTGGTTCGTGCTAATGCTGAGAAGGTGGCCAATCGCATCACCGTTGATGAGCAAAAGGGCCTCATGGCTATAGAGGAGGAGGACGACGACGTTGATACCAATGACAAGGATGAGGATGAGGACAGTGATACCGATGATGAGTAGAGTAAATAAAGTTCCATTTGATGTATATCACGTTGCATTTGATGTATCTTCTTTATGTTGGGAGTACGGATGGAGTACATGTTGTTACTCTTTCCTTATGTTGTTACTCTTTCGTATGTATCTTCCCTTGCATTTTATGTTAGACGCGTTCAAATCTACAGAGGTTTTGATTTGTGAAGTCTAATTTGCATGTCTGTGTTTACTTTTGTTGAACTTTATATTAGGTGGGTTAAACTCTGTTGAGCATGGTGTAGATCAGGTCCTTTGGTCAATTGGTAGCAGTTTCTAGCCCTGTTGGTTTGTTTTGCCTGCAGGTTTCTTTCTGGTACTCTTTCTGATCTATAGTATGGTAAACATGCATAACAGAATTCATTTGATCAAGTCTCACATCATTGTAATGCCTAATGGTGGAGCCACATAGCTATTCAAATTTTACAGCACACACAAGAAAGTCCAAGCATTGTAAATCTGATCAAGTCGGACACATCTCATGTTATATTATATAGGGAACCTTGTTTCGCACGAATACATTCGTTGCATCCCTAAAGGAAACAAATAAAATTGAAACAAGTTACATGTCCGGCCCATTCAAATTTACATTGCTCGTACTATCAGGCGAGCAAATGGTTTATAAGAAACATGTAAACGTCATTTCGGCGAATATACTAGAGGGACGTGGTTAGGGGAAAAGTTGTGATCGTTTGTTGTAGAGTACACATCCGTGGTGTGGTAACTAGTTGGCATCTGTAAGCATGATTTCGGTTAGTGTCAATTGACGAAAGGGGAAAGCCACTCATGACTACTACTACTGATACAAATGTTGTGATCGAGTGCACTCCGTACGCAATAGTTTTACTCATAGCTCGGTACTATATAGTGTCCAATGAGATCAAATGTGTCGCATATAGACTTTTTTGTAAGCGCAGTAAAATGTGAGAATGAAGCGAATGTGGCAGGAAAGCTGGACACAAGATGTGAATCGAGAAAAAAAGCTTTTGACCACCATGACACGCTTGAGACTTGAATGCCTGGTGCGGTTGTGATAGGTATTTTCTATACTTATTTCACTCTAATCCAAGCAGTCATGGTAGTCGAGGGGTAGACTGATTGCTGCAACACTCTACTGTCCTATGAGATCAAATACGCAGTGGCCAGACTTTCTTGCGTTCGTAGTAAAAGTCAACAGCTTTAGCTCCTTTGTTCTATATTAGATCGAGGAGAGACTTGTTCAGATGAACTCCTCACTGCATGGTTCTTTCAAGTTCAACAAATTTTATCAAAGACACGAGTTGGCTTTAATAAAGATCAAAGGCAATCATGAATGTTTAGCAAATTAAGTTTTAGATCAAAGACAACCAGAAAGAAATCTGCAGCGAAAAGAAACCATCTACAAAATGACCAAATGACCTAAGCTACACCATGCTCAATAGAGTTTAACCCACCTAATACAAAGTGTAGCAAAAGTTCACACAGACATGCATGCAAACAAGAGTTCACATATTTGCAAGGGCATCCCACAGATCAAACCTAGTCATGACTACTAGTACTACTAGTATGTAACACCCCAGGTGTTTGTCACCAGTTAAGCTGTGGGTTTGAGCTCAAACATGACAGATTAAGTGACGATGAATATGTCATGGTCAAACCTATGGAAATGAGCCACAACCTAAACTCAGATATTGCACCCTTGCTTTACATATAGGCCCTTTTCGAGATATATGCTTGGCTGGTGTTATTAGAACATCTTCATGTGTCTCACATCAATACCCATCTATATGGATCACTGGAAAAGTTTCATGAAGTTTGGAATCAAAAAGCCACATGAAATGATAAGTTATATCCTTATTGGAATGACTTTACTAAGTGCTTGAATTGCACTATTAAATGAATGGAAATGTAGGTCATCAACCAAATCTTGCAACCTTTCCCAAATGACTCTAATTGAACTCTACAACAAAAGTCATGAAAGGTTCATGTTGAGCAGAAGTTAAGAAAATGGCTCAATCGGTTAATAACTCTAATTTAAGCTTTAAAGTGACGTTACTTTGACCTATGTTGACCAACCACTTACAGTGCTTGCATGGAGTTGTACCTTAAATAAAAGTTGAAGATTGAGTAGAGTAGAACAAACTTTGTTTTTGGAACAAGAGCCAGATCAACATGGAACTAAGTCAAACAGAGGCTCGAAATTGAATCAGCGGCTGTTTTCAGACTTAGAATTTTTCTAAGTCTGGAATTCATCGTCGTCGTCATTGGCGTCTCGCGTTCTCCGAAATTCGTTAAGCAACTTGAGTAGGTACCAAAATAAAAGTTGGAGTATACATGATGGAGAAGAGCATGTATGAAGATGACACTCAGTTGACTTCATTTTGCCCATCAATTTCTGGACGTTGTTAATCGCCGTTAATGCATTGACACTGCCATCTTGGAGTGTCATTAACCGCTAATCTATTGCCCCAATGGCTATGATCCCTTAATAAAGTTTGTAGATCGTCAGAAGTGGAACAATTTTTATTCAAGGGCCATAGCCCAGTTTGGCACACAAGCATCCCTATCATGGCCTCCAAGTTGAGCACCGCGACGCGCACCACGTGTTCGACGAAACGTCGTCGTGGCAGCCATGCACCGTAGAGCGCCCCGCCATGGTCGACGCGCATCCTAGCTCTGTGCCACGCGCCGCCTTGCGCCCTGCTCCTCCATAACTGCGCGCCTGAGTGGCCCACGCCTCCCTCTCTCGCGCTGTCGCTCCCCGCCTCGCCCAGCCTCTCTACGCCGCGCGCAAGCGCCGAGCTCCTCCATGGCCATCGAGGCAGCTCCTTTGCCACTGTCGTTCCCCTTTCGTCGAGCGCCCTAGTAGTTCCCATTCGCCTCCACCGCAGTCGCTCCATGATCTACTGTCTGTGCCGCGCCTTCGGGCTTCCGTAGCTGACCGCGCCATGGCCGCCGTCGCTGGCTGCCGGTCGCCACCAACGGTCGTGCATGGCTAGGCCACTGCAAGCTGCCGCAGACCATGAAAAAGCCCTGAACCAGTGCACGTAGGACCGCACGTGCTGCGACACCACTGCCGCGTCGCCTCGCTGCTGCCACTGCCGGTCGTATGTGAGCGCCGTCATGGCTGAGGCGGGCCAAGCTCGCCGCTACCGTGGCCAAGCCACCTCGGGCCGCCTCAGGCCGAGCTGAGCTGTCCCCTGGGTGCGCACGACTCCACTGATGCTCCACCACCACTCCACCGCCGCCGTTAAGCCTCCTCCGGCCGTCAGTGGCGAACTCCCGCGCCTCCCCTGCTGTGTTTTGCGACCAGGGACCTCGCGCACGAATTGGACTAAGGGAAGGGGTCTAACTGCGAAGTCTGTGACTCAAATGAATAGTGCCGATAAGGACCCATTTGTAGTAAATTTGCTGAATCTTTGGAAATTCATAGTAATTCATAGGAAATTCGTAAAATAGCAAATGAGGGCTTTTTGAAATCCTTGTGAAATTCTCTATGCATTAGATCTATAATATGGCATGTTTTAGTTTCAATATTTTGCGGTAAAAATAGATTTGTGCAGTAAGGTTGTAATGCTTATTGAATTTGTTATTTTCCATAACTACAGATCTAGGGCTCCAAATGAAGTGAAATTGTTGTGGCATGCTACTCATGTGATAGTTGATGTGTGGTAAAAATTTCATGAGTATTGGATGAAGTATGAGTGAGTTATTGGTTTATCTTGCTCTCACATGATTTCTTGCTTTAGTAACTTGTCTTTTTCATAGAGGTTGCTATACATATTCAAATGCAGTCAAATTTGTACAGTAGACTAATGAGAGGATATGTGAGCCACTATAATTTTTGCAGAATTTATTGTATACTTTTGGTATATGTTCATTAAGTCACCTTGTTATCTAAAATAAATTAAGAAATGCATTAAAAGAATTTATTTGGTCATGGACACTAGGTTTTTTGGTGTTCTTTAGTCATGTGTGACATGTTGGTAAAGTTGGTTTTGCCTAATTATGTGTTTGCAACATAAGTTAATATTTATTTTCTTGCAAATGTGGTTTATGGACAGATCTGGGAACCTAGCAAAGTTCTTCATGATAATTTGCTTTGTTGTGAAACTTGTTTATACAAAAGTTGTAGATAATTCATGTATCTAGCTTCTATTAAAATTTGGTGGTATTTGGCCTTGTAGTTTGTGAGTTATGCCTGTTTGAAGTTGGGTTTCAGAAATGGCTGCTCTCTGTCAATTGTGGACCAGTTTCTGTAAATGGGTATATTTGACTTAGTTAACTTGAAAATCATGCTAAGATGATTAAATATGAATTGTAGAAAATTCCATAAGATTTCCAAAATGTCTTCTTGCAAGTCATTTGGATTTGTGTAACTCTAGTTATAGCTAAATCTTGTAGCTGTTGTTTACATGTCCAGAAATTGGCAGATTCCAATTATAGTGTTTGCTTGTATATTGTTAAGTGTGACTTATGCCTTGAATGATGACTGAGTTAGAGCACCTGAGATCTTGGGAAACTTGTTTCATGCTTGGTGTTGTCGTCTTCTTTGCCATCTTAGCATGATAGATTGTGTGATGTTTAAGTTAAGCATCGCAAAGTACTTAAGTGTGTTAGTGTAAACTATGCTTGTCTTGCTTGCTATTTTGTGATGCGTCTCAGGGTACTATTCTTCATATTTATACACATGCATCTTGCATCTCATTTAGGTACGCTAGATGAACCACGTGAAGGATGTGAGATGGAGTCAAACTCGAAGATTTGGTTTGGTGGATATATCCCGAAGATGGAAGGACTAAGCAAGTGCTAGGACCGGAGATGTAACCAAGACGGTGCAAGCTAACTGAACTGACTTGTGTCGGATCCCAGGCAAGCCCCGGAGCATTATAAGCCTCCCATGTTTTTACAAATATATTGAGTATCTCTTATTGTTGATGGTGCATTAAGTATAGGAATTGGTTGGAACCAATTGTTGCATTATATCCCTACCTTGTCCAGATAAAATCCTGTGAATCCTAATTAAGTGTAGGATCGAATGATGCTTAGCTATGCATAGACCGGTAGAAGTCGGGTGATTTCCTGTCACCGCGAGATGTAGGATGAGCTCTGTCACGGTTGGCTATATTTTGCTATCATGAAAAAGAACCATGTGTTAGTAATGAAAGGAGACCGGACGGGATGATGGTAGTGCAAAGAACAAGGCATGGAGGTCTTGGGTGTGAATCTATCCCCGTCAGGTCGCTTTAAGGACCGATCACGTAGACGCGTCCTCGTGTCATGTTGAACGCAGCCCTAACACTTAGCTGGCGGATAAGTCGTTCCGACCACGAAGCCTAGTAGCTCGACTCAGGCCGGGACGCGAGCAAAGGGCGTGCATTCGGAGGTAGTAAGGATGTGCGGAGAGCCATTGGCATAAGTCCAAGGCGGGTTAGAGTCCCGAACAACCTTGGCGAGTGGTTCTCGAGAATGTCGATCTGTTCGGGCTCATGACTCTGAATCGTACTAAAGGTGACTCGTTTGCGACCCGACGGGAAGCAGGGTTTGTGTTTAGGAATACCCCTCCAGCTGGATAGGAATCGATTCGAATCGCCGTCTCTCCTGGATAGTGAGAACTTGACTTGAGTAGCGGCAACATAGATTCACTAAATATAAAGATATGGTTAAATGATGATGATAATGATGATGAGAATTATGATGAGCCATGAAATACCTGATATGGTTATTATTGTTTGCAACTAAATCAAATGGTTGATTAGTACAGGTGCTAATATAGATGGTAGGTAATGGCTAAAAGTCAATGCTAGAACAGGTGAATAATGCTAATGGTTACTTAAGCTTTTATGCAAAAAGGTTGTCCAGCTAGATCCACTGATAAAGCCTTGCATACTCCTTGGTGTCATTTATTTTTGGTTTATGATAGGTAAGTCTGGCTGAGTACATTCGAGTACTCAGGGTTTATCCCACCATGTTGCAGGTGGAGTTCTCGGCCTGTTGAAGATGGTGGCTAACCGCCGGTGGGCTCGGTGATTCTATAGTTACTTCTCATCTATATGCTTTTGTCGGATGATGTCACTTATGCTAGCAATATATTTGGAACTTATATTAATGTAATCATTTGAAAGCTATGCTGTTTTCACTAAGCGGTTTTGAAACCCAAACTTGTACTTTTATTTGTGAACCCATATGTAATATTATTTCCGCTGCAACCCTGTGTATGGGATGTGTATTTGCTTAATCACGCGATCTTGGTTGTGATGTTGATTTACCGAGGTCTTTTGGGACACTCGGCGGACTACTGGGTTTATATAAGTGAAAGTATGTGTGTGTCAACGTGTTAGCGGGGACAGCCGTACTTGATCTTGTATAAATTGGGCGGTTCTATCACAGCTGCCATTAGAGCAAGATTAAGCATAATACTGTCATGTACATTGTTTTAAAAACAAAGTTTTGGTTTTAAAAGGCTTATTTTAACTAAAACTTTAGCTACAGGCAAATTTGTCAAAACTAATTTGCAAAACTATGCTAGCAACATCCTCCTTTATGCCCAGTTAAGGACTATTAGGTGGCTATCTAAGTACTAACATGGGGGTTTTTACTTTCGTCGTCCATACGACGTGTTATTGTATGGATGCCATTCGCTTGAATGGTAATGTATGGATCAATTGTCTCTACGCTCAGGTAAGTGTGAGTTGTGAGAGCATGACCGTCCAACTGTCGGTCTAGGGGAGAGTTAGCTGTGGTTACTGGAATATTTACATGTTACACCCATGTATATATGAAGGTACTTAATTGTGGGTATATTTATCGGGTAGCTATGGATATCGAAGTATATACATCTGGGGATGTATATATGGAGAGTATCTTAGTTTACTGCTTTCATTGTGTGCTTATTTATCTCTTGTGGGGATGGGCTGCAATGAATTTGCCTGCAGGTACGCTAACCACGAATGCGTAGATTGAAAGTAGCTGATGACTAGCTATATATCGAGAGAGTACGTGTTATGCCACTGACATAGAACGTGATTGCCACCTTAGGCTGGCAATTTGGTGAGGATGAATAGGATGAGCATGCATCACGATTGTGCTTGTGCATAAATATGCTTCCCTCACCTTGTTCTAATACTAAGTAACTTGTGATCAATGTGATGTTGCTATCTTCCCTGTGTGAAGCTAGACAAAATGCCTTGTTCCATGTTGCTTGAATAGGAAGTTCTTGAGAAAAGTGTGTGCTTAGCCTTGCTAGAAATAATTGTGGTTACATGTTTAAACCTATAAATGTCATCTAGTTTAGCCAAGTGGTGGGTATGTTGTTGTTACAAGCTTTTGCAAATGCTTTAGGCCTCACTTAAGTACTTGGGGTTCTTATGAATAAAATTAATTTATTGTTGCTCTAAGGTAACAATGTTTAGAGCTGCTAGAATAACATGTTTGTGTGCTCTCTTGTTAAGTAGAACAAAGGCAAGTTTTATTTTGCTTGTGGGACGTTGGCTGCTAGAACAGTTCTGTAGTAGTGATGTTTTCGTGGTCATAACGGTGTTTTATATAGTTATGGAGAATACCAAAGTCGTAGCTCACTTTCGTATCTTGCTTGTCCAAAAATTTCATGACCCCAGGCCTTATGGGTTAAGAGTTATGAATTTTAGAAGTTTGTTGTCAGGTTTTGTTTATGTTCTGAACAGATCTTAATATTTGGTTTGTTTTACCTGTGTGCATATAGAATTATTTGTTGGAAATACTAGAAGAAGTATAGTAATTTTTCTAAGCTTTCCAAAATGTCTAATAGCACTGCTTTTGGTGATCTAAATCTCTAGTTATGAGCTTGCAAAATGGAATGACAGAATGTGTCCAAATCTGGGCAGAGATGTCTTCTTTGTCTTGTTTGGTCTTGTTAGCTGTAGGATCATCTTCATATAATAATAAGAAAGTTATAGACAACTTAATAAGCTTTACCTAAAGTCTAGGATCACCTTTGTTTGATGCCTACAACTTTAGTTATGCTTGAAACCTGTGCCTACTGTACTGTTGTTCAGTTTTCTATGCATATACTAAGTGGATGCTTTAGCTTGCTTTGGTTTTGGGCCAAGCTTGTAGTTAAATCTTGTATGGTAAATGCTTGTTATGTGTGTGAGCCTTGTGCTTAGTAATTGTGCTTAAGCTAATTTGATTGAATCTCTCAAATGCTTGCTTGAAACTATGATGTAGTATGTATGCTTGTTATCTAATTAGTGCCATAGTTATCACCTCGTTTGTCCTCGGTAAGCATATGAGTGTCAAATAGCTTTATCTTAGAACAACGCTCAAGTTACGTAATCGCACGGTTGTCGCCTCCAATTAGATTCTCTCTTAGGAACCTGAGCCTGTACATGTGGTTGCTAGCCTTGAACGTTGCGCTATGAAGACTTTATCTATGCATTTGCTTGACCTTAGGCCCAAGCTTAGTTCCCTTGAATGCTTGCATGTGTCGTGGTTGTTCCGCTCCTATGTGGGAGGACCCTGCTCAAAAATCCTTGTCGGACCTCATTGCTCCTTCTCCTACAGCTGATCTGGTGCAACGCTAATCGCTATCTACCCTGGCTTTGGAACCTTTTCCTCGCAGATCATGTCATTGCTTTATCAACTCAATCCCTAGTCAGTGCATTGGCTATGTCCCTTGAATCTCATTTATTTTGCCTCCAACCCTTTCAAGTCTCTGGATGTTTATCAGTCTTGATCGCATGATGCTGCTCAACAAGACCAAATCTCAGGTTAATCTTTATCTGGTACTCACTTTGGTGGACACGAGGCATATATGGAAATTAGGCAAGAAGTCCCCTGCTCAGTTGTCTTTGGCAAATAAGCTATGTTCTCTTGCGTTGTGTTTTGATCTTTAGATCGCCTCCTTGTTGATTCCTAACCTTGTGACTATCCTTGTTGCTATCCCTCTTTTGCACAATGCTTGTTCTTACAATCTAATTGGTGCCACGGGAAATTTCACTTTGGTTGTCAGTTCAGTAATGGTGTTACGATTAACAGTCTATGGTGCTGCGACGAAACCGAGAGCCTCCTGTGGGCGCGCACACAAGGTTGTGCTGCTCGGCACGCGCAGGTATCAGGGTTGCTAGTCATGACCCATTATGAAACAACAGTCGATGTGATATTTTCTTGTGATCCTTTCTTGGTTATCTCCCCATATCTTATCAAAAGATCAATCTATTAGGACCATATGTAGTAGATCTTCCTCCTGATGTCGTCTGGAAGATAACCTTTGAAGAACATATCACTGGCATAAACATTAATAGACTGCAAGAGGTGGTAGACAAGTGACTTGTGGCAGAACCTCCTAAATTATAGGGCCCACATGCACCTGTCACTGTCCAACGACCTTTGACATCTATGCATATGTTCCTGGTAATTTAAGAAGACTATCGGGTGTCCTCGGGGAACCCCGAATCATCCACGATTTCCGAGTAGGATCACATTACAGAGTCATTGCAGTATTACAACAGTTTATTCAAATAAATACATCAGAGTAAAAGTAGCGGAAGACTTACAATAACATAGTTTACAAACCATTTGTTTCAAACCATACAACTAAGTTCGATATTAATACAAACCAAAGTAGTGGAGCGACATTATAATATAATACAAAACACACAATGAGGCTGCCCTGCCCAAGGGCCACACAATTACTTCTCATCATCATCACAAGGTACAACTGTCATGCAGCACGATCCACAACAGATCTGCTCATGAGACTCACCTGCAACAAGGGTCAACGAACCCTGAGTACAAAAGTACTCAACAAGACTTATCCGAAATAAGAACTGATAACTCAAGAATGTAGGCTCAGAGATTCAAGGTATGGTTTTAGCAATAATCAAAGTTATTTTGCGTAAAAGCTCTTTAACAAAATTCTTTATTTCAACACTTTAAACTTCATAAACTCATATACAAAGATGACACGATCCGAAATGAGATCATGAAACTTCATATCCAACACCTTCATCAACCATTCTCAAGTTCCAGTTATTAATACTACGATGATGAACAGTGAGTTGAGTCTCCATAACCGAGGAGCAACGACGATTCAAACCGATTGTAAACCCAGCTGGGAATTCCAGACCACACGACATATGCAGGTCTCCGACCTACATATACCAACCTACCCTCAGATCCTCTGAAACAAGAATGGGTCCGCGCCACCCGAGAATACAGTACTCCACCAATCTAGCCCATAGCCACGTGGGTACACGCTATTCCCCGCCATCTCTCCACTCCCAAAGGCGCGAGTAGCCATTCTCGTAATAGAATCGCCAAGTTCAGAGCTTACCGGAGTATGTGGTTAGTACTACAAATTCTCACATCATGCAATTCAACAACGGACGTGCCTTAATCGACACAAAGGGAAAGAACCCGCCACAAGACCTCCATGTCTTGTGGCTCACACACACCGAGTCCGCCTTGGTCTAGATTTATTACTCCACATTCCCATATCACATGCTAACATAATTAACCAATGTTCCATTTAAAACTTGCAGGTGGCGGTAATCACCCGACTTTCATCGTTTCTACGCATAGCTAAGCAAAACTAGGCATATACGAGTTTAAAAACTGGTAATATGGTAAATATGGAATAACAAGGATGGTAATGCACCAATTAGGCTCTTACTTAACTCCTAATCACTTAATGCAAAGAACAGAAAGCAAAAGCAAAAATCAATTTGTAAAACACAAGGTAGGGTTGTATGCATCCGGGCTTGCCTTCGTTGACTTAAAAGTCCGGCCTCTGCGATGTTTCACAAGTATTCGGTCCGACCTCAACAGATTTGATTAATCTCCTCAACCACTTGATTAACTACCACGTGTTCACCTTCGCTTACTATACGTAATAACAATGCCATGTTTAACATGATGTGGAATACTGAAACATGATGCTCGATGATGGATGCAAAATTAATAATTTGAATACAACTTTCCTTCATGCAGACAGCTTGCAAATCAAACTAGTCAAACCTTTTTCGCAACACCCAATCAATTGCCAAGGATCATTATCAACTAATGATCCAAGGTCATCACTCAATCAAAATTTCAAACAAAACCTAAATCATTAAAGGTTACTATTTGCTTTTATGAATTAATTATTTAATTCAAAATTATGAAATAAATCAACTTATTCCAATTGAGCTCAAAATTTTTGTAAATGTTCATTACATGATAACTAAGTGGCAAAACCAATTTCATAATTTTTGGATATATAAATAAGCCTAGAAAAATCATGGAAATCCATTTATTAATAAATTGAGCAATTTTATCACAATCAAAATTACTGAAAAACATTATTTTATATTTTTCTTAAATACTATACATGATAGAGAAGTCACACAAAAATTTTCATAATTTTTGGAGCTCTAAATAAATCTACACAAAAATAACAAAAATGCAGACACTATTTATTCAAATCAAAATAGAAAAAATCCATTTGAACGCTGAGTCACTGACAACCCGACCCCACCTGTCATCCCTAACCTCCGACGTTGACCACGGCAGCGACGGCTCGACCGGCGATTTCTCACCGACGGTGAGATCACCGCGACGACCAACGTACCAAAATGATCACCAAGTCTAGGCGTGATCGATTGACGTCCCTATCAGCACTGATTACGGCCCTATACTAGCTCGTCGTCAGATACTATGGCGGACGCGGTGGCACGCAGCAGCGCTTACGCCGGCGGTGTGCGACCGGTAGAGCTCAAACAAGGGATTCAGAAGCACCAGAGGCTCACCCCGAACGCGTTGAAGCAAGGAGCGAGGTCGGAGAAGCAACGAGAGGCGTGACAACGATCACGGTGATCGCGGGAGCAAAAACGTCGTCGGCGATGGTGTACCGACGACTGCAGTGATCAAAATGAGCAACCAGCTATGGATTAAGTACTACAAAGATTGAGACGAAAGCAGAATCAACGAAAACCAGGGACGAAGATGCACCGTGGAGCTCTGGCCACGGCGAATCGCGCCGGCGGAGGAGTTGCCGGCCGCGAAGAAGAAAAGACGTGGACAGCGAAGTTTTCGGTGGAGATAAACCTGAATTGGTGGGTCGGTTGGACGCGTAAGGTTAAGGCGGAGCTGGGACAGGCTTTGCCAAGACGGCAACGGCGCTAAGTCGACGGGCGAGAGCTCGACGGAGTCTGCGGTGGTGGCGACGGAAAAGCAGAGGAGGAAGAAAAAAACGACGACGGCGTCCTCGGTTCTTATAACGCGACTCGAAGCTCAAGGAAGCCACGACGAGCCGTTTCTGTGCCAACGCGACGCCAAGGATGGCCACGACGCGCCTGGAATGCCGAAGAAGGTCGTCGGCGGTGTAGTCTCGACGGTGGACACTGCTTCACAGTAATTACAAGTTTGCCATTCGCCAAAATTCACAAATTACTCTCAAATCTTCATAACAACTCAAAAATCTCCAAAACAAAAGTTGTTCAAAATCAAAAGTTCTACAACTTTGCTTCCATAACCATCTCCTAATTCGGTCTAGATTTTGAAATGAACTTTTGAATTTGAATAGGAAATTTAACGAATTACGCCTTTTGAATTACTCAAAATTTTTCTAAACAACTTGAAAAACTCCAAAACAAACTTTGTATAACTTGCCAAGCTCTACACTTTTTCTTTTGGGATCAACCCAAAATTATGCTTAGATTTTGAAATGGATTTTCGTGGATAGGATTTAAATGTCAAAAAGCTGGGTTTTCTCGAAAAATTCAAAAATCCAAACAAACTTTGAATTTAAGTCAAACAATACAATTCAACACATACCACATGAATATAAACTTGTTTTAGTGTATGCATCTCAAAGTTTTCACCAAATGCCAAATGCTTTGCAATGCATATGATGACATGTCGTTTTAGTATTTTAAACACCCGAGGTGTTACAATCCTTCCCCTAAAAGAAATCTCGCCCGAGATTCAAAGCCATAGAGTAAGTAATGGAAAAGGAAATGTGTCAATCCAAAACATCCAGAACTTTTCCATAAAACAACCGAGGTTCTTTTACAAAACACAATTTGTAGTAACCGAGCTCAACTAACATTATTCTATTCTATATTGACGCTTAGAAACTCGAAACTTTTCTAACAAGTAATCTTCCGATTCCCGTGTAGCTTCCTCTTCCGAATGTTGATTCCATTGTATCTTGTAGAACTTTATTGTTCTCCTCCGAGTAACACGATCTTTCCGATCCAACACTCGGATAGGATATTCTCAATAAGTCGATCCGTTTAAGTTCCACTCCTTCAACTTCAACATTCTACTCGTGCACTCGGTGACACTTCTTCAATCGAGACACATGGAACACATCATGTACAAATGATATAAATGTTCTGCAATTTCAAGCGATAGGCCACTTTTCCATATCTCTCCAAAATTTGAAATGGTCCAATATATCGAGGTGCCAACTTGCCTTTAACACCAAAACGGTTAACTCCCTTCATTGGTGATACTTTCAGATATACAAAATCTCCTTTGTTAAACACCAATGGTCTCCGGCTGCCTATCCGCATAACTCTTTTGGTGGGACTGAGCTATTTTCAAATTACTCAGATTTGCCTAACCTTGTCTTCCGCTTTCTTTCACAAGGTCAACTCCAAAGAATCTTCTTTCTCCGGGCCTTGACCAACTCAATGATGTTCTCACACTATGGCCATAGAGTGCTTCAAATGGAGCCATTCTAATGCTTTCCGATAACTATTGTTATATGAGAACTCAGCCAAAGGTAAGCATTCGTCCCACTTGTTGGAATAATTAAGGACACAACACCTTAACATATCTTCAAGCACTTGATTGACTCTTTCACCATCCATCGGTTCTGCGGATGATAAGTCAGTACTATATGAGAGCTTAGTATCCAAGGAAGAATGCAATTGTTTCCAAAAAATGGAGACAAACTGTGTACCCCGATCGGACACTATGGTCTTTGGTATTCCATGGAGACTCATAATTCTTGCTAAATATATCTTGGCGTATTGGACAAAGGGATATATATATAGTCTTGACAGAAGAAAATGTGTCGACTTAGTGAGTCGATCTACAATAACCCATATTGAGTCAAATCCCTTTGTCGTCTTGGGTAGGCCAACAATAAAGTCCATACTTATGTCCTCCCACTTCCAAGCTGGAATAGGTAATGGTTGTAGTTCTCCAAAGGACCTCGGATGTATAGCTTTCACCTTCCTCGACAAGTATCACACTCGCTATATATCTCGCAATTTCTATCTTCATTTTTGTCCACCAAAACCTTTGTTTTAAGTCATGGTACATCTTGTTGCTTCCTGGATGGATAGATAACCTAGTAGCATGTGCTTCTTCAAGAATTGATCGCAAGCAACTCAGAACTTTTTGGTACTACCAAACGATCCTTGAACCATAGCACACCTTCATTATCTATATCAAAACATTTCGCCTTTCCATTCCTGACTCTTTTCCTTGATATGGGCTACACCCTTGTTTTTCTTCCGAGCAAAGAATAACTTGATCTCGAATAGTGGCTTCAACAATTATGTTGGTCAAACTACCTTGTTGAATTACTTCTACATTTAGCTTCTCCATCTCTTGACATAAAGTCAAACCCATTGTTCTTACTGTCAGGCAATTGCAATAGCTTTTTTGACTGAGAGCATCTGCAACTACATTGGCTTTACCAGGGTGATAATGTACTTCCAAATCGTAATCCTTAATTAGTTCTAACCATCTTCTTTGTCGCATGTTCAACTCTGACTGAGTAAAGATATATTTTAAGCTCTTGTGATCTATATATATATGGCACGTATTACCAAGCAGGTAATGCCGCCAAATCTTTAGAGCATGAACCACAGCTGCTAACTCTAAATCATGAGTAGGATAGTGTTCTTCATGTTGATTAAGTTGCCTGGACGCATAGGCAATGACTCGGCCTTCTTGCATCAACACACATCCAATACCAATACCTGAAGCATCACAATAAACATCAAACGGCTTCTCGATATTAGGTTGAGCTAACACTGGTGCAGTAGTCAACAGCCTTTTTAAAGTCTGGAAAGCCTCTTCACAATCTGATAACCAGACAAACTTGACTTGGTTCTTCAACAATTCAGTTATAGGTTTTGATACTTTAGAGAATTCTGGAATAAACCGACGGTAATATCCCGCCAATCCAAGAAAACTCCGAACTTGATGAACTGTGGTTGGCGGTTTCCAATCAAGCACATCCCTCACTTTGCCGGGATCAACTGCAACTCCTTCGGCTGACAAGACATGTCCAAGAAATTGCACTTCCTTAAGCCAAAAATCACACTTGCTGAACTTAGCATACAATTGATGTTCTCTCAAACGAGTCAGAACAATTCTGAGGTGTTCTGCATGTTCTGTCTTATTCTTGGAATATACTAGTATATCATCTATAAATACCACTACAAACTTGTCTAGCTCAGGCATGAATACTGAGTTCATCAGATACATGAAATGAGAGGGAGCATTTGTCAAACCAAAAGACATCACCAAGTATTCATATAATCCGTATCTTGTGGTAAATGCTGTTTTGGGAATATCTTCAGGTTTTATCTTAATTTGGTGATACCCTGATCTCAAATCTATCTTAGAGAAAACTTTGGCTCCGGCCAACTGATCAAAAAGCAAATCTATCCGAGGTAATGGATACTTATTCTTGATGGTCACTTCATTCAACGGACAATAGTCAACACATAACCTCAGGGTCTCATCTTTCTTTTTCACAAAAATTGCCGGACATCCCCAAGGTGAGGAACTAGGTTGGATAAACCCCTTCTCAATTAATTCTTGTAACTGAGCCTTCAACTCGACCAATTCCTTAGGTGGCATTCTATAAGCTCTCCGAGAAATCGGAGCTGTTCCAGGTTGTAACTCTATGTTAAACTGTACATCCCTATCAGGTGGTAGACCGGGTAAATCCTTAGGAAACACATCAGGAAATTCACGTACTACCAGGATATCTCTAATCTCTTTGACGGCAGTTGCACAAACTCTGCCCACTGATCTTCTTAAGGTTGGAAGTTGGATGAGAAGTTGAGAATTACTATTAGGCAAACTTACTCTTAAGGTCCTATTCAAAGTATCTATAACAGCCTTATGCTGATACATCCAATTCATTCCCAAGATTACATCTATATCCTGATCCTTAAGGATAACCATGGTAGTGGGAAAAATATGCCCACCCAGGTTTACGGGTACCTGGTACACCATTTCCTTAGTACACAGACGTCCCCCGGGCGACTGTACAAAGAAACTTTCCTTTGTTGCCCCAATTGAAATTTCATACTTCATGACAAATGTTCTATTGATGAATGAATGCGATGCGCCAGAATCAAAAAGTATAACTGCAGGGTGATTGGCAACAGGAAACATACCCATCATCACTGGCTCCCCCTCCGAAATTTCTCTAGCTTGAATATAGAACACCCGTCCTGTCTTCCTCTCATCTTTGCCCTTCTGAGCATTCTGATTGTGGTTCTTGTTTGGTGCCCGACCGTTGTTGATTGGCGGTGGGTCTTCTGATAATTTTGATTAGCCTGTCTAGGATATGGACATTCCCTGGAGAAATGACCAGTCCTTCCACAATTATAACACGGATAGTTGTGACCCTGTGACGTTGGAGCATTACCACCAGGAGCATTGGTTGACTGTGAGTTCAGATAGGTTATAGCAGATTTGACATTTGATCTGCTGCCCAAATTTTGGAACCGTGGCGGACGATAAGGAGGACGATAATGGTTTATTGGATGATAAATCACTCTCTTTCTTTTGGTTTCCACCAAAAGGTCCAGACGGCACATTCTTTTTCTTCTTGAGCTCCTTATGCAGCCGATACTTTGCCTCTCAAGCAATTGCAATATTTATCGCCTCATGATAAGTGATATTGGTACAGTCGTCATCATTGTCTCCGCAGCTTGGTATTCGCACCTCTCATGAACCATTTCTTTTTCTTGGCATCCGTATTGACATGTTCAGATGCATATCGCGATAGATGATTGAATCTTCCCACATCTTGCATAACTGCTTGATCCCCTTGCCTCAAAGCAAGGAATTCATCTAGCTTCATAGCCATCACTCCTTCCAGGATATAATGGGCTCAAAGCGATAAATTCTATCCAAGTTAACGGAACGCTCATGGGTTGCATGGCCATCGATTTGCATACCAAGCACCAAATGCACTCTAAGTTGTCAAGCAAAACACCGGTTTCAAAACTCGTAGTGAATAAGATTAAATTTCGCCCATGGTCCTAAGCCGCCATCACCTCCAAAGGTTCATCTCGCCTTGGCGAACACCGGGTTTTGTATCCGTGAAATCCACATAGGTAGCCTCATGCCTCGTTATGATTATGCCACGGTTTCCATGCATCCGATTCTGATTACATTGAGCCATCTCATGAAGCAAACGAGAATTTTCCATACCACATTGACTAATGCAATGATAGCATCACCAGATTGGTCGGCATCGGTGGCGGGTTGGGGATATCATCATCATCTTGTGAAGTACCAGAATATGCGATCCTCAAGGTACGACGATCTGCTCATAACAAACCAAACTTTATTCACAAGCCTTTATTGAATTGCACAACAGTTACTCCAGACACATAACATATAGGGTTTATTACTATAAACACCAGACCCTATATGTACCAAAACAAGATACATAGCTTAACCATAATTAACTATTATACAACTCTACTCTTTTCCGTGATTACTTCAAACTTCAGTGCTCGGTATCCATTCCGGAATTATTACCGCCTTCATCATCACTTTCATTGATCATTACTAATTCTTCAGATCTTCTTCTTCTTCCTCTTCCGATTCATTATCATCGGCAAGGATGACACCGGGGTCCATGGCATCAGCTTGAGGCTCATGATTCGGGTTTAGTAGATTGCTAAGCCTATGAACTTCCTCATGTAGATAGGTATTATGTTCTTCTAAATCTTCTACATAGAATTCTAGCTCATGAGTTCTAGCTCTAGCTACATTTTCCCCTATGCTGCTTCTCATTTCGTCCCTCCACCGCATTTAACTAACATGCTTTCGCAGCTCTCGTGTGCGGTGGTGAGACGCCTCAATTGATCCCGTAATTCTTCTACCAGATAGCATCCAAAGCCCTATCTCTAGTAGCTTGTGCTAATTTCTGCAGAAATTCTCCAGATCTTCGCTCAGGGATCGTGCCTAGAACTGCCATCGCTAGCACCATCATTTCTAGGGGCAAGTTGGTGACGAGGAACTCCTTTGGGTCCAAAGTGGACTTACTTGGGCGCCATCTTAGCATGAGCCATACTTCAGAGGAAACCAATTTAATCCAAATAAGACCATTTGATCAAAGTCTAAAGAGCAGCTATGATGGATTACATTACTCAAACCAGCCTCACTACTCAACTCCAGCACTAAGAGGTGAAGGAAGTTACGAGTGAATTAATAATGATGCATGAATCGTTCTTACGAACAAAAACATCAAAGTTTATAATGCACATAAACAACATTTATTTTTTATATAGGGCATAGTAAGATTACTACTCCACCACACAAGACCCTTTTTAATTAAATACGGAATGGGAGGAATGAATAAGATAAGTCAGAAGCAATTTGGACCAAACTAATCAAGTTAAATTTAGTCATCCCAAATCATTTTGAAGTTTTTGTAAACCAATACCACAAAAACTTTGTAACGATCGCTCGATACCATTCTCGTGGTAGAACCTCCTAAATTATAGGGCCCACATGCACCGCATCCGTCCAACGACCTTTGACATCTATGCATATGTTCCTGTAATTTAAGAAGACTGTCGGGTGTCCTCGGGAACCCCGAATCATCCACGATTTCCGAAAGCAGATCACATTACGTAGTCATTGCAGATACAACAGTTTATTCAAATAAATACATTAGAGTAAAAGTAGCGAAAGACTTACAATAACATAGTTTACAAACCATTTGTTTCAAAACCATACAACTAAGTTCGATATTAATACAAACCAAAGTAGTGGAGCGGCATTATAATATAATACAAAACACACAATGAGGGCTGCCCCACCTTAAGGGCCACACAATTACTTCTCATCATCATCACAAGGTACAACTATCATGCAAAGACGATCCACAACAGATCCGCTCATGAGACTCACTTCGCAACAAGGGTCAATCGAACCCTCGAGTACAAAAGTACTCAACAAGACTTATCCGAAATAAGAACTGATAACTCAAGAATGTAGGCTCAGGGATTCAAGGTATGGTTTTAGCAATAATTAAAGTTATTTTATGCGTAAAAGCTCTTTAACAAAATTCTTTATTTCAACACTTTAAACTTCATAAACTCATATACAAAAATGACACGATCCGAAATGAGATCATGAAACTTCATATCCAACACCTTCATCAACCATTCTCAAGTTCCAGTTATTAATACTACGATGATGAATGAGTGAGTTGAGTCTCCATAACCGAGGAGCAACGACGATTCGAACCGATTGTAAATCCAAATTGGGAATTCCAGACCACACGACATATATGCAGTCCCCGACCTACATATACCAACCTACCATCGATCCTCTCAAACAAGAATGGGTCCACGCCACCCCGAGAATACAATTACTCCACCAATCCAAATTTATAGCCACGTGGGTACACGCTATTCCCGCCATCTCTCCACTCCCAAAGGCGCGAGTAGCCATTCTCGTAATAGAATCGCCAAGTTCAAAGCTTACCGGAGTATGTGGTTAGTACTACAAATTCTCACCTCATGCAATTCAACAACGGACGTGCCTTTAATCGACACAAAGTGAAAGAACCCGCTCACAAGACCTCCATGTCTTATGGCTCACACACACCGAGTCCGCCCGGTCTAGATTCCCATATCACATGCTAACATAATTAACCAATGTTCCATTTAAAACTTGCAGGTGGCAGGTAATCACCCGACTTTCATCGTTCTACGCATAGCTAAGCAAAACTAGGCATATACGAGTTTAAAAACTGGTAATATGGTAAATATGGAATAACAAGGATGGTAATGCACCAATTAGTCTCTTACTTAACTCCTAATCACTTAATGCAGTAACGGAAAGCAAAAGCAAAAATCAATTTGTAAAACACAAGGTAGGGTTGTATGCATCCGGGGCTTGCCTTCGTTGACGGAAAAGTCCGGCTCCTGCGACGTTTCACAAGTATTCGGTCCGACCTCAACAGACGGATTAATCTCCTCAACCACTTGATTAACTACCACGTGTTCACCTTCGTTTACTACACGTAATAACAATGCCATGTTTAACATGATGTGGAATACGAAACATGATGCTCGATGATGGATGCAAAATTAATAATTTGAATACAACTTTCCTTCGCGGTACAGTTGCAAATCAAACTAGTCAAACCTTTTTCGCAACACCCAATCAATTGCCAAGGATCATTATCAACTAATGATCCAAGGTCATCACTCAATCAAAATTTCAAACAAAACCTAAATCATTAAAGGTTACTATTTGC
Organism: Miscanthus lutarioriparius; assembly: GCA_904845875.1. Classification (NCBI taxonomy): domain Eukaryota; kingdom Viridiplantae; phylum Streptophyta; class Magnoliopsida; order Poales; family Poaceae; genus Miscanthus; species Miscanthus lutarioriparius. The sequence goes on along the minus strand of CAJGYO010000008.1, from coordinate 66,483,039 downwards.
TTTTATGAATTAATTATTTAATTCAAAATTATGAAATAAATCAACTTATTCCAATTGAGCTCAAAATTTTTGTAAATGTTCATTACATGATAACTAAGTGGCAAAACCAATTTCATAATTTTGGATATATAAATAAGCCTAGAAAAATCATGGAAATCCATTTATTAATAAATTGAGCAATTTTATCACATTCAAAAATTACTGAAAAACATTATTTTATATTTTTCTTAAATACTATACATCACAGAGAAGTCACACAAAAAATTTCATAATTTTGGAGCTCTAAATAAATCTACACAAAAATAACAAAAATAGACACTATTCGCTCAAATCAAAAATAGAAAAAATCCATTTGAACGCCGAGTCATCGACAACCCGACAACACCTGTCATCCCTAACCTCCGACGTTGACCACGGCAAATGACGGCTCGACCGGCGATTTCTACCGACGGTGAGATCACCGGCGACGACCAACGTACTAAAATGATCACCAAGTCTAGGCGCATCGATTGACGTCCCTATCAACACCGACACGGCCCTATACTAGCTCGTCGTCGCCACCATGGCGGACGCGGTGGCACGGCAGCGCTTACCGGCGGTGTGTGACCAGAGAGCTCAAACAAGGGATTCAGAAGCACCGAGGCTCACCCTTTAACGCGTTGAAGCAAGGAGCGAGGTCGGAGAAGCAACGGAGAGGCGTGACAACCATCACGGTGATCGCGGCGGAGCAAAACGTCGTCGGCGATGGTGTACCGGCGACTGCAGTGATCAAAATGAGCAACCAGCTATGGATTAAGTACTACAGCATCGAGATGAAACAGAATCAACCAAAATCAGGGACGAAGATGCACCGTGGAGCTCTGGCCACGGCGAATCGCGCTCGGCGGAGGAGTTGCCGACCGCGAAGAAGAAAGACGTGGACAGCGAGTTTCCGGTGGAGATAAACTGAATTTGTGGGTCGGTTGGACGCGTAAGGTTAAGGCGAAGCTGGGACAGGCTTTGCCGAGACGGCAACGACGCTAAGTCGACGGCGAGAGCTCGACGGAGCTACGGTGGTGGCGACGGGAAAAGCAGAGGAGGAAGAAAAACGACGACGGCGGCGTCTCGGTTCTTATAACGCGACTCAGAAGCTCAAGGAAGCCACGACGGAGCCATTTCGTGCCAACAAGCGCGCAAGGATGGCCACGACGCTACTGAACGCCAAGAAGGTCGTCGGCGGTGTAGTCTCGACGGTGGACACTGCTCACAATAAATTACAAGTTTGCCATTCGCCAAAATTCACAAATTACTCTCAAATTTTCATAACAACTCAAAATCTCTCCAAAATAAAAGTTTTTCAAAATCAAAAGTCTACAACTTTGCTTCTATAACCATCTCCTAATTCGGTCTAGATTTTGAAATGAACTTTTGAATTTGAATAGGGAAATTTAACGAATTACGCCTTTTTGAATTACTCAAAAATTTTCTAAACAACTTGAAAAACTCCAAAAACAAACTTTGTATAGCTTGCCAAGCTCTACACTTTTGCTTTTGGGATCAACCCAAAATTATGCTTAGATTTTGAAATGGATTTTCAGGATAGGATTTAAATGCTGAAAAGCGGGGTTTTCTCGAAAAATTCAAAAATCCAAACAAACTTTGAATTTAAGTCAAACAATACAATTCAACACATACCACATGAATATAAACTTGTTTTAGTGTATGCATCTCAAAGTTTCCACCAAATGCCAAATGCTTTGCAATGCATATGATGACATGTCAGGTTTTAGTATTTTAAACACCCGAGGTGTTACATGACTCCACTTGGTTGTCCCAGTATTGATGTCCGTCACCTAGTGAACAACTTATGTCATCATTGTTGGATCAAAAAGGCACACAACACTTAATGTTGGATAAGTTGTTAGTTAGATAAGAATCGAACGTCACCTTATGATTATGACCTGGCTATCCAAGTCTTGATCATTATGTGCATGTGGATCGCACAGTCGAGATAAACCATCTCTAGTGTGACCCCTTTTCTGCTGACTTCAATGGCGACCATCGGTTTATGCTTCGACCACAATTCTTATTGTCAAGAGTGAAGATTTGGGACCCTTATTAGTGTTGACAGCCACCTGATTAGTTACTAGTATGAAGCTTCACCTCCCGCTAGGTGACAATTTTTGCTAATTATGAAGGCTATGTCTCGCAGAGCAATGTAAGCAATGAAACAACAAGCCATTTAGCAAATTCAATTACTGCTTTGTTTTCCAAAACCTGTACTATCAAGTCCATTCCATCTTGGACAATCACACAGATAGTACAAGACGTTGTATCGGCTACATAAGGAGCTAGCGAAAGCATGTGCCTAGTTTCGATCAGCATCATTGTGCCCATAGGTACCACAAACGGATTTGTTCAAGGTTCTATTGGACCAAGTGCCAGAGAATATTCAAAAACGGTTCCTTATCTCTGTAGGAATGCCTTACATGTGGAATAATGCCTTGTGCCCTGCGAAAACAGCCCACAAGTCCAATGCTTGTGCATCATCAAGTTGGTGTCTAAATCAAACGATTTAAGTTGTTTCCTGAGAACCACATATGGAAAACCTTAGTCTACATCCTCAGAGAAAAGAGCTGCTGCTGCTGCTGCTATACAAAGAGATCGAGAGTATAGAACACACACCACAACGTGTGAAGTAAAGAAAGAGAAGAACGAGAAATCTGTCTAGATTTTAAGGTACAGAACCGAACATCTTCAAGCCAACGATTAGTGACTCAAACGAAGTTGGATTGACCCCAAACTTGGTGATCTCATTCCTTGCTTAGGACCCTTCAATATCTTAAGTTGGTTTGAGTATTGGTTGAGTAAAACATCGGATTTGAGAGATATCTTGTCGGCTTGGTTTGCTGCCATTTCAGAACACAGTAGTTTTGGTAGATGAATTGTTTGGATGGTCAAACGGTGTCCGGTTGAGTTGAATTTTGGTGAGTAGTTAGAAGACCCATGGATATACATGCCCACCAAAATTTGTGCATATTGGAGCAGTAGTTTGTGAGATATGAATAGAAAACAAAAGAGTACGGAATCTATAATTTCGCTGTGACTGCGATCATCCTTTGCATTAGACGGTTGTGTTTGTAATTCATGCCAAGAAATTACAACTTGTAGGTGTATTGCTGTTAGACAACCCTCCATGCCCTTGAGAAGATAAATTGCACCCCTTTGTGCCTTGCTTTTGCCCTCTTAGATCAGCAATGCATGAGCAGTCAAGGTGTTCTAGAAGCCAAATTGCGCCCTTGCAATTCGAAAGTAATTGGAAATGTGTCAAACCATAGATTTTTGGATTATGGTTTTTGAGATATTGATTGACCTAAGAATGGAAGCCTCGATGTCAAATATAGTTTAAGAAAGCTGGTTTTCATACGATGCAAGTAAACCCAACTTGCTGTGCAACTACACCACGAAGGCAAATTGTACTTAACCTGCTTGGTAGTGAACTAGTCCCTAGTTTTGTGATTACTTGCAACTTATGTTGCCCTCCAAGCCTCGCTAACATCCTTCTGCATCAATGGTTCTCCAATGCTGACATGCCTAAGGTGTCTTCCATGTGTTTTACCGAAGGGGTTGTCTCAGATACAACTCAGATAACTGTTGCCGTTTGGATACGAGGATTCCCTCAAATAATGATCGTCGCAAATGGGGTCCACAGAGTCAGCTATCACATTCACCACTCACTCAACAGGCTCAGATTATACAGTGTTATCATTAGAGAAGTAGAACTGCACACATGGAACATTATGTAGTTTTCCATCGGTTGGCATCTGAGTGATTGAATGGTTACGATCGGCTTAGATATTGCCTATTGGTTAGCTAGCTTCTCGTACCCTCAAAGGATGTTTACCTCGTCTATGATCACATCCTTTATGGAAAGTTGTGCTCAAGCCACTTTAGTAGATAACTGCTTTTCAAACCTTGTGAACAAATATAGCACCGTTGCAAGGAATATCCGTCAACCGACTGCGATCTAGTGCAAAGTCCATAAGTTCTGTGCTATATCCACTAGGGAAGTATATGTTACAAGTATTTAGTCTATGCTTGTATCACTCTTCGTACATCGAGGACGAAGTACATAGGACAGTGCTATCTTGGATTCCTTCCAATGTAACAATGCTTTATGGACACCAACGAAGGAAATTCTTCAGACAACAACTTACGACGAAGAGCAAGTATCAGAAAGTGTCGTGACCAAATTAGCCTCTCTGATACTCCGAAGTTAAGTAGCCCAATGCTATCACTGATGTTGGAGCTAGATGACATGTTTCTCTTCCCTTAAAAGTCTTTCGCACCGAATCTCGGGACACGATTCCTTTAAGGGGGGAGGGCTGTAACACCCCAGGTGTTTGTCACTAGTTAAGCTGTGGGTTTGAGCTCAAACATGATAGATTAAGTGACGATGAAGATGTCATGGTCAAACCTATGGAAATGAGCCCCAACCTAAACTCGGATATTGCACCCTTGCTTTACATATAGGCCCTTTTCGAGATATATGCTTGGCTGGTGTTATTGGAACATCTTCATGTGTCTCACATCAATACCCATCTATATGGATCACTGGAAAAGTTTCATGAAGTTCGGAATCAAAAAGCCACATGAAATGATAAGTTATATCCTTATTAGAATGACTTTACTAAGTGCTTGAATTGCACTATTAAGTGAATGGAAATGTAGGTCATCAACCAAATCTTGCAACCTTGCCCAAATGACTCTAATTGAACTCTACAACAAAAGTCATGAAAGGTTCATGTTGAGCAGAAGTCAAGAAAATGCCTCAATCGGTTAATAACTCTAATTTAAGCTTTACAGTGACGTTACTTTGACCTATGTTGACCAACCATTTACAGTGCTTACATGGAGTTGTACCTTAAATAAAAGTTGAAGATTGAGTAGAGTAGAACAAACTTTGTTTTTGGAACAAGAGCCAGATCAACATGGAACTAAGTCCAACAGAGGCTCGAAATTGAATCAGCGGCTGTTTTCAGACTTAGAATTTTTCTAAGTCTGGAATTCATCATCGTCGTCATTGGCGTCTCGCGTTCTCTGAAATTCGTTAAGCAACTTGAGTAGGTACCAAAATAAAAGTTGGAGTATACATGATGGAGAAGAGCATGTATGAAGATGACACTCAGTTGACTTCATTTTACCCATCAATTTATGGAGGTTGTTAATCGCCGTTAATGCATTGACACTGCCATCTTGGAGTGTCATTAACCGCTAATCTATTGCCCCAATGGCTATGATACCTTAATAAAGTTTGTAGATCGTCAGAAGTGGAACAATTTTTATTCAAGGGCCATAGCCCAGTTTGGCACGCAAGCATCCCTATCATGGCCTCCAAGTCGAGCACCGCGACGCGCGCCACGTGTTCGATGAAACGTCGTCGTGGCAGCCATGCACCGCAGAGCGCCCCGCCATGGCCGACGCACGTCCTAGCTCCATGCCACGCGCCGCCTCGCGCCCTGCTCCTCCATAACTGCGCACCTGAGCGGCCCACGCCTCCCTCTCTCGCGTTGCCGCTCCCCGCCTCGCCCAGCCTCTCTACGCCGCGCGCGAGCGCCGAGCTCCTCCATGGCCGTCGAGGCAGCTCCTTTGCCACTGTCGTTCCCCTTCCGTCGAGCGCCCTAGTAGTTCCCATTCGCCTCCACCGCAGTCGCTCCATGATCTACTGTCTGTGCCGCGCCTTCGGGCTTCCGTAGCTGACCGCGCCATGGCCGCCGTCGCTGGCTGCCAGTCGCCACCAATGGCCGTGCATGGCTAGGCCACTGCAGGCCGCCGCAGACCGTGAAAAAGCCCTGAACCGGTGCACGCAGGACCGCACGTGCTGCGACACCACTACCACGTCGCCTCGCTGCTGCCACTGCCGGTCGTATGCGAGCGCCGTCATGGCTGAGGCGGGCCAAGCTCACCGCTGCCGTGGCCAAGCCACCTCGGGCCGCCTCAGGCCGAGCTGAGCTGTCCCCTGGGTGCGCACGACTCCACTGATGCTCCACCACCACTCCACCGCCGCCGTTAAGCCTCCTCCGGTCGTCAGTGGTGAACTCCCGCGCCTCCCCTGTTGTGTTTTGCGACCAGGGACCTCGCGCACGAATTGGACTAAGGGAAGGGGTCTAACTGCGAAGTCTGTGACTCAAATGAATAGTGCCGATAAGGACCCATTTGCAGTAAATTTGCTGAATTTTTGGAAATTCATAGTAATTCATAGGAAATTCATAAAATAGCAAATGAGGGCTTTTTGAAATCCTTGTGAAATTCTCTATGCATTAGATCTATAATATGGCATGTTTTAGTTTCAATATTTTGCGGTAAAAATAGATTTGTGCAGTAAGGTTGTAATGCTTGTTGAATTTGTTATTTTCCACAACTACAGATCTAGGGCTCCAAATGAATTGAAATTTTTGTGGCATGCTACTCATGTGATAGTTGATGTGTGGTAAAAATTTCATGAGTATTGGATGAAGTATGAGTGAGTTATTGGTTTATCTGGCTCTCACATGATTTCTTGCTTTAGCAACTTGTCTTTTTCATAGAGGTTGCTATACATATTCAAATGCAGTCAAATTTGTACAGTAGACTAATGAGAGGATATGTGAGCCACTGTAATTTTTGCAGAATTTATTGTATACTTTTGGTATATGTTCATTAAGTCACCTTGTTATCTAAAATAAATTAAGAAATACATTAAAAGAATTTATTTGGTCATGGACACTAAGTTTTCTGGTGTTCTTTAGTCATGTGTGACATGTTGGTAAAGTTGGTTTTGCCTAATTATGTGTTTGCAACATAAGTTAATATTTATTTTCTTGCAAATGTGGTTTATGGACAGATCTGGGAACCTAGCAAAGTTCTTCATGATAATTTGCTTTGTTGTGAAACTTGTTTATACAAAAGTTCATGTATCTAGCTGCTGTTAAAATTTGGTGGTATTTGGCCTTGTAGTTTGTGAGTTATGCCTGTTTGAAGTTGGGTTTCAGAAATGGCTGCTCTCTGTCAATTGTGGACCAGTTTCTGTAAATGGGTATATTTGACTTAGTTAACTTGAATATCATGCTAAGATGATTAAAGATGAATTGTAGAAAATTCCATAAGATTTCCAAAATGTCTTCTTGCAAGTCATTTGGATTTGTGTAACTCTAGTTATAGCTAAATCTTGTAGCTGCTGTTTGCATGTCCAGAAATTGGCAGATTCCAATTATAGTGTTTGCTTGTATATTGTTAAGTGTGACTTATGCCTTGAATGATGACTGAGTTAGAGCACCTGAGATCTTGGGAAACTTGTTTCATGCTTGGTGTTGTCGTCTTCTTTGCCATCTTAGCATGATAGATTGTGTGATGTTTAAGTTAAGCATCGCAAAGTACTTAAGTGTGTTAGTGTAAACTATGCTTGTCTTGCTATTTTGTGATGCGTCTTAGGGTACTATTCTTCATATTTATACACATGCATCTTGCATCTCATTTAGGTACGCTAGATGAACCACGTGAATGATGTGAGATGGAGTCAAACTCGAAGATTTGGTTTGGTGGATATATCCCGAAGATGGAAGGACTAAGCAAGTGCTAGGACCGGAGATGTCACCAAGACGGTGCAAGCTAACTGAACTGACTTGTGTCGGATCCTAGGCAAGCCCCGGAGCATTATAAGCCTCCCATGTTTTTACAAATATATTGAGTATCTCTTATTGTTGATGATGCATTAAGTATAGAAATTGGTTGGAACCAATTGCTGCATTATATCCCTACCTTGTCCAGATAAAATCCTGTGAATCCTAATTAAGTGTAGGATCGAATGATGCTTAGCTATGCATAGACCGGTAGAAGTCGGGTGATTTCCTGTCACCTGCGAGATGTAGGATGAGCTCTGGTCACGGTTGGCTATATTTGCTATCATGAAAAAGAACCATGTGTTAATAATGAAAGGAGACCGGACGGACTGATGGTAGTGCAGCAACAAGGTATGGAGGTCTTGGGTGTGAATCTATCCCTGTCTGTGTCGTTTAAGGACCGATACGCTGTACGTCCTCATGTCATGTTGAACGCAGCCTAACACTTAGCTGGCCGGATAAGTCGTTCCGACCGCGAAGCCTAGTAGCTCGACTCAGGCCAGGGACGCGAGCAGTGGCGTGCATTCTGGAGGTAGTAAGGATGTGCAGAGAGCCATTAGCATAAGTCCAAGGCGGGTTAGAGTCCCGAACAACCTTGGCAGAGTGGTTCTCTGAGAATGTCGATCTGTTCGGACTCGCGACTCCTGAATCATACCAAAGGTGACTCGTTTGCGACCCTAACGGGGGAAGCAAGGTTTGTGTTTAGGAATACCCCTCCAGCTGGATATGAATCGATTCGAATCGCCATCTCTCCCGGATAGTGAGAACTTGACTTGAGCAGCGGCAACGTAGATTCACTAAATATAAAGATATGGTTAAATGATGATGATAATGATGATGAGAATTATGATGAGCCATGAAATACCTGATATGGTTATTATTGTTTGCAACTAAATCAAATGGTTGATTAGTACATGTGCTAATATAGATGGTAGGTAATGGCTAAAAGTCAATGCTAGTACAGGTGAATAATGCTAATGGTTACTCAAGCTTTTATACAAAAAGGTTGTCCAGCTAGATCCACTGATAAAGCCTTGCATACTCCCTGGTGTCAGTTATTTTTGGTTTATGACGGGTAAGTCTGGCTGAGTACATTCGAGTACTCAGGGTTTATCCCACCATGTTGCAGGTGGAGTTCTCGGCCTGTTGAAGATGGTGGCTAACCGCCGGTGGGCTCGGTGATTCTATAGTTACTTCTCATCTATATGCTTTTGTCGGATGATGTCACTTATGCTAGCAATATATTTGGAACTTATATTAATGTAATCATTTGAAAGCTATGCTATTTTCACTAAGCGGTTTTGAAACCCAAACTTGTACTTTTATTTGTGAACCCATATGTAATATTATTTCCGCTACAACCCTATGTATGGGATGTGTATTTGCTTAATCACACGATCTTGGTTGTGATGTTGATTTACCGAGGTCTTTCGGGACACTCGGCGGACTACCGGGTTTATATAAGTCAAAGTATGTGTGTGTCAATGTGTTAGCGGGGACAGCCGTACTTGATCTTGTATAAATTGGGCGGTTCTGTCACAAGTACGTCCCACAGATCAAGGGTCGAGGCGGGCATGCAGGATCTCATCCATGTCCACCTTCGCTAAGACAGCATTGGCGGTCGGCTCGAAACTCTCGACCACATCGATGATGTCATCGTCCTTCAATTCCGACGAAAAACCCTGCTTCGCCACCCAGATGTTAACCGCTGCACCAATCTAAAGCTGGGCAGCAGCCAGCGCAGCGGCAGCCCCTAACGAACGGCTTTGGTCACCATGGCTTGAAGGCAAGCCGGCAGGGCTCAGAACGGGTCCTCTGCGATGAACAGATTATCCACTGTTCACACAGGGAAGCCTGAGTTAATGGCGGCTTGCACACACAGGACGAGGGTCTCGACCCATGTCCTCAGATCTACAAGAAGGTTCACCATGTTTTGGACCTGCTTTAGGTGGATCTCCCAGTCGACTCGCTCCTTGGAGACCACAGTCATGGAAAAATGAAGTGCGTCGCGCGCGGCGTCCACCTCAGCGCACAGCATCTCGGTTTTCAGCCTGGTCGATGACAAATCCGCTTAGGCCTCATGGTAATCCTTCAATAATTGATGGTACTCTATGTCGTCTAAGGATTCACACTCTTCTGATGATTCACCCATTTTAGAACCAAAGGGTTGTGCGGGGACAGACGGGCATGGCAGCAGCAAGCAGCGATGGAATGACTCTCTGGCACCACCGGGGGAAAGCCTCATGACCAGGGATGGCACCGTCATGGAGGAAGCACTGCACAATGCAAGCCAAGTTCAAGCCCATATAGGATAAGGGGGAGAGCGATCTGATTGAGAAGGCAAATGACATTTATCGAACTAACCGGCGCAGCATGTCACGGAATCAGTGGCGGCTGCCACCATCAGGGAATGCCTCACGAGGCTACTTTCTGAGTGAGACTACGAACAAAGAACTGGGCTCCAAGGCCAATGAGTCTCAGGACACCATCACGCCCACGTCCTCCTATTGAGATAGTAGACAAATTCCAAATACTAGTTAAATTAAATAGCATGAACACAAATACTTGTGTGAGCATTGCTCGCATATACTCTAGTTTAATGAAGATAAACAACATGAACAGCGGTATGGTGATGATCCACCTCCAAAGGGGGAATTGGTAGGTGAGAGACCATGCCGACGAGAGGTCCATCTGTCGGTGGAGGTTGCCGACGTGGAAGGCCTCCGGGGCCGCCCCATCGACAAATGACCTCTTTGGCTCTGCCATGGTCCTGGCAGGAGGCATTGACAGCGCAGTAGGGTGGAAGGAAAAAGCTTTGGGATGGAATTGGGAGCTCTAGAGAGAGAAGGCAGCAGGTGTATAACCTTCCCTCTCGACCCTTGTCTCTGCTGCTATAGTTTGGGGGCCATCGACCACCCCACGCCTGAGATGTTTACGTGGGTGGGCGGTGGGGCTTCACCCCATCACGTCAATGTGATGGGCCAAAAGCGACATCCCCTGCTATAACAGGCTACTAACGCCACCCACTCGTGCGCGCCTACGTGGGAATGCAGGAGCACGTCGTCCGGGTAGTCAAGATTTCAGACGACCGGACCTTGTGTGATCCTATGAAGTATAAAAATTCTGAATAAAAATCATCTTTTATGCATGGTTCTGGCAAGTTCAACAAATCTTATCAAATACACGAAAATAAGATGAGTTGGGTTCAACATAGATCAAGATCATGACTACTACTACAACTAATACAAATTGATCGAGTGCACTCCATAGCAATAGTTTTACTCGTAGATCTGTACTGTATTGTGTCCGACGAGATGAAATGTGCCACATCGGACTTTCTTACGAGCACAGTAAAATATTAGAGTGAAGTGAATGTGGTAGGAAAGCTGGACACAAGAAGTGAATCAAGAAAAAGAGCTTCTAACACACTTGAGACTTGAATGCCTCGTGGAGTTGTGATAGGTATTTTCTGTACTTATTTGATTCCAATCCAAGTAGTCACAATAGTCGAGGGGTAGACTAAAGAGTGAAGAGTGAGATGTGTCCAGCTCGGTCAGATTTGGTCTATCGGCTCGGTCAGATTTGGTCTATCAACGTTAAAGTCACCGTGAATTAATTCTCAACTACTTGCATCACTATTACTTGCACTTCTCCATCTTCGGCTGGCCTATTTAACCAAGGTCTGGATGCACCTATTGGGCTCAATCCACACACTATTAAATCCACACACTTGTGAGGCAATCATCTTTTTTATCGCCTAGAGGTGCTTTGTCTTCCTCCTTGCACCTCTCATGGCCTGGAGCCCATGAGAGGTTCAAGATGGAGATAAAGAACCTCACAGGGATGTTAGTGTTTGTAGAAGGCCTTCAAGATTGGGTGCTTTAGATTCCATAATCTTGTTGCATTTGAGCATCGAGATGCAGATCTACATCCCTCGATCCTCAGAGGTAGCAAGATTATGGAATATAAAGCACCTCACTAAGATGCTGGTTCAAGTTTTGTGTGGTGCTCCTTCTCTATCCTTTGCGAGGTGCTGCTGTTGAACAGGAGCTTGACCTTGATGATTGCAGATCTTCTTGCAGATCTTGTCTTAACAAAAGATCTGTAATCATTCGGTTCTCTCCTGTTCTGGGGCTCCATACTCGATTGGGGGTGCTTCAAGTTTATTAGGTGCTCGTTTTCAAGATTGGGTGCTTAGAGCATCTCCAAGAGTACACAATATTTTCTTTCCAAAAACATGAAGTTTTACAACTCCTAATAAAGTATTGGAAGGAATAAAAAAGGCAATCTCCAAGAGTTTCTAATAATTAGCCAATTAGTTGTGTTATTAGTCCATACCTATTTATATGGTAGACGTAGCATCCTGCCAGAGTTCATCAGCAGACCTTACTACCTTCCCTATTTTCCCTTGTTCTTGGAAAATTAGCAGAGGAGTAAACAAAGTCCATTTGATGTAGGTCCCGTTGCATGGTGCACTAAAGTTTGGCCCGTGTTGTTTCTCAGTGGCCAGACCATACTACGTGACCCAGATTTAAAAATAGGGTCCAAACTTAAAATTGTAAACGACACAGTAACAAGCATCAAAGGAAAATGAGAAAAAATGAGACTTGCTCATATGAACACAACAGAAAGAAATTTGCAGCGAAAAGCAACCAACACGGGCTAGACCATGCTCAACAGAGTTTAACCCACCTAATACTTAAGTGTAGCAAAAGTTCACATAGACAAGCAAATAAGAGTTCACATATTTACAAGGGTGTCCCATAGATCAAACCTAGTCATGATTACTAGTACTACTGATATGTCCCACAGAACAAGGGTCAAGGTGGGCATGTAGGAGCTGCTCCATGTTCAGCTTCGCTAAGATGCCGTTGGCAGCTGGCCGGAGGCTCTCAATGAGATAACCGCCTCGCCAAACTAAAGCTGGGCAACGGCCAGCACCGTGGAAGCCACTTGACGAACGGCTTTAGACACCATAGCTGCCTTATCTTCTCATGCCTGGGCGGTTTCCTATAGGGCCACGAAAAGTGCAGCACACGCGGCCACCAAGTCACCGCACAGCATGTCAGCGTGCAGTCGGGACGCACACAACGTTGCTTGGACCTCGTGGTAATACGTCAATAACTAACGATATTTTTGATCGCCTAAAGATTCGACCACTTCAAAATCAGAGGGCTATGCGAGGACAGACGAGCTTGACGGTGGCGAACGGCGACGGGACAACTCTCTAGCACCACAAGTGGAAAGCCCCACGACGGGGGTGACGCCGCCATGGAGGAATCGCTACACAATGCAAGACAAGTTCAAGCCCAGATGATAACGGGGAGAGCGATCAGATTTAGAAGGCAAACGATTAACCAATATAACCAGTGTTGCATGGCATGGAATCGCTGGTGGCTGCCCCCATCGGTGATCTAGCCCTGGTTCGTCACTAGCGCGTGATGCTGGGCAATCTTCTTCTCGACGACGTACGTCCCATGTGGGCGGCGGTTGGCCCAAGCGACGATGTACTCCCTAATGACGGACTATGTCTAACCACGGGGCACACTCTCTGGGCAAAGGGGGTAGACCAGCAAGCCATAGCGGCTGGCACGTATCATCAGCTTCTGGCTCTCGGGGATGGGGACGGATTATGTCGTAATGCGGGCCAGAGAGCACTCGAACATGTCCTCAGCGAACGCCAAGCGGGAGCACGAGGGTACATGAGACCCACTCGTGATGTGGGCCAGCAAGAATAGAGGAGTCCACACAGCCTATGATAACGGCAAACTGGAGCACACTAGGAGTGGCGGTGGTGAGGGAACTACCGGTGCCACTAGCGCCAGTGTCGTCATCGAGGGTGACGGGGAGAGCAATGGCAATCTAGGATACAATGGGCAGGAGCACGACGGGAACACTGGTCTCCCACGACTAGACATCGACGCCGCCTCCACCAACATTGAAGCAGGGTGCACCATCGGTCCTGCCTCCTCCAAAGCTGGGAGAGCCAGTACACTGGAGGAAGCAGGGACCAGAGCCGAGCGACCCTTCCTCAAGTAGCGCTTCATGGGCACGACCTTAGTTGCAAGCGATGGGGAGGCGGAGTTTAGGACTTTGCAAGGCGAGGCGAGGGTTCTTTGAGCAATGCAAGGTGGAATCAAACAATGGGAGTGAGGCCAGACTTATGTACACACAGGGTAGACGTTCTATATGCTATGAAGTATATAGGCTTTATGTATACATAGGGCGGCACTTCACGGATCAAGATTCTTGATTAAGCTCATTGTCAGGTTCGGTATAAAATGGTGTTCTAGTTGCATGATTTGGCGAGATCTTTTGTGATGTTTTGGATTGTGCTCGTGTGATTGCATTCACGCGAATTAGATAAGATTATGTTTAAATTGGTGTGATCTTTTATGTCATAGATGTTGTTACTATTTCCTATAAAGTTAGTTAAACTTAAAATTGTAAATGACACAGTAACAAGCATCACAGGAAAAAGAGGAAAAACTATGGAGGATGCTATCCGACGCGTTCAAATGTACTGAGGCCCGACTTTCTTATGTGTGCAGGGGTGCATGCTCATACAGAAAAAAAAAATACGATCAGTACCAGCAGACTTTGAATAATGAGATACACATATAGTTGATGTTGTTGTCAAATTAAAATAAAGTCACCAAAAACAGATATACATGCATAGATGTTTAACATAACTTAACATGCACTAATTCAGAATTAATCTATCACGTTGATGTGAATAACTTATCGCACTCCCATGAGATCCTACACTTCTTGCCGTAGAACCTAGACAACAACTCCCATACTTCAAATCCGATGGGCTCGCCACATCCATTGCCTGTGCACTGATGATGCCCATCCTGGCGATGAATGGGGTGAAGACCGAGCACTACATCATGTGGCACCATGTCCTCCAACCACGAGTACATGTCTAGATGGAACTACAGAATGGTCTGGTTCTTCCACGGCAGTGCATCCTGCCCCGCTTCGTTAGCACCTTCAGGCTCCCTCAACAGGCATCGGGCAATGTCGTCATTGCCACCACTGGTGTTGGAGATATAGAGCACGAGGGTGTAGACATACATACCATGTTTATAGCCTGCCTCGGTAGAGTGCTGAAGCCATTCCATCGGAGGCATCAATGACCTACGGGCTTCCACGAAGACGGGACGCAAGTCGGCGAGGAAGCAGGCCTCCAGGTTGCCCATGCTGGCTAGCCTGGTGTTGAGCAGGGCACGATAGTCATAGTAGTAGTAGTGGCGCTCCCTGAAACCTTGACGCTATAGCACCCGGCGCAGTGGTATGCACCGGCCGACTTTGGCGGTGCCGCACACCTTGCGCATGAACAAGCAGGTTGCCCGCTGGCTGGCAAGGTCATCCATGAGGGCATATGACTATTCAGCGACTATTGATGGTAGTTATCATCTATTATAAACATCAATATAACTTGAAATAATGCATGAAAATGATCACCAACATAGAATTAGGGGTTTAAACTGATAATTTCCATGAGTTTTGGTGAATCTTTGTTTTCAACAGGGTTATTTCAGAAAACCATCAAGGGGGATCAAAACGTCAAATAAAATCATGCTTATCCACAGCAAAAAACTACCCCATAAGGTTGCAAAGGACTCTAGAAGCCACCTCACCGAAGCGGAGGCCGAGGCACTGACATGTGGGGCCAACTGGCCCCACCTGTAAGTCGACCAACCCCCTATCCCCACCTGGCAGTCCCTCCTTCGTATGTCGGTTCTCCACTGCCTCCTAGGATGCATCTACGCTGTTTATTCAAGTCGGTTTGATCCGAGGGCTCACGTTGGACGCTCTAGGCTATATATACCAGCCCCTGCCCCTCCTCCAGAGCATGCTGTCATAAGTCAAGTTTAGACTAGAAATTAGGGTTTCTAGAGAGAGGAGAGTAGAGCTCCAATTCTTCAAGTTTCTAGTATAGGCTAGCTAGCAAGGTTCAAGAAGGGTGTGGGCTGTTGCTCAGGATTTAGGATCTTCCGTCTAGAGACTGGTATGGCCATTGTATCTCTATATTTACGACTTTGTGCTACTTCAATATTATGTTGCTATTTATTATGTTCCTCGTTTGCTCTAGTTATATGCTTGATATAGTTATGATTGATGATGAATTTATGCTTATGTTCGCAAAGCTCTTAGCTCAGTACTCGAGTGAGTTAAGTGGTCGATATTACATAAGCATGGTGCTTAGATATTGTTTGCCTGCGGATGCATTCTGCACTCTAGGCCATGTGGTAGATCGTGGATGTGACACTCCCGTTGAGTCCTTTGTAGTCCACTCCCCGTTTGTAGAGCAAGTAGAACGTGATTGCGAAGGGAGACAAGCTCTGTTCTTGATCTTCCTTACTAATGTTAATTATGCATAGATCCAAAGTTAGTTATACTATAGATGAGAGTGTATATACTAGGGTGTACAAAATACTTAGTAAATAAGGAATGACTTAGGAATCTTTTGCTCTTGACGAATCTCCTTTTTAGCCATACTACATTATATGAGTCTATTTCTATCTCTGGAATACCATTTTTACCTTATACTTATCATTTATTTATCCCTTAACTTACCCCTGCCATAGCATGAGAGTGGTCTTATTATAAGTATATATTTGTCAATATCTCTATGCCAACACAACCCCATTGCTCCTCCCTATGGATAAAATATAAATAACGATACCTGGTATACTCCCGGGTGAAATGCTACAATGGTATATTATCTGTGTGCTTGCGGATACTTTAATATATATTTTTTTCTTTTAAGTTTACAAGTGTCATTAATAATTACCAACCATGCATTTCTGGCATTATGCTAGGGATGACAACCTAGTAAAGAGTGATGTTAATAAATGGCAACAAGCATTTCTGGCGTCGTTGCCGAGGAGGGCACATGGCTAAAGAGAATTGACCAAATAAATACTTATTGATAAAATCATAACCACTGCTTTAGTAGGCTTACCCTTGTTTGTCTTTGTTCATATCTTATATAGGGTATTGCAGACTTGGTTGTGATTCACCAACAACTTCCAATCAGAATCAACCAAATCAAGAGGAAGCTCAACACCAGTTTCTGAGCTATGGCTGACAAGACTCTGCACGAGTTCTCTACCCCAAGCACTGAGAACATCTGCACTGGACCAACATTTAAAACCAACAAACTTGAGTTTGAGCTCAAGCCAAGCCTCATCAACAAGGTGCAAGCTACCCCATTCAACGTAAAGGCACATGAAGATGCTAGTGCTCACCTTTAGAATTTTTTGGAGATTAGCAGCACAGTCATCATCAAGGATGTTGCTCAAGACATCATACTACTCCACCTGTTTCCATTCTCATTAGTGGGAAGAGCGAAGCAGTGGTTCTACATCAACACATGGGCAAAGTGTTCAAAGGCCTTTCTAGAAAAGTTCTTCCCTGTAGGCAAGACCAATGCCTTAAGAGGAAAGATTTCAAACTTCCAACTACAGAAAGGAGAAACCATTCTAGAAGCATGGGAACGTTTCCAAGAATACATTTTAGATTGTCCTCATCATGGGATGCAAGATTGGTTGCTCATGGATTAACTCAAAAAGCTCATGAACAACTCGATGCCACTACTGGAGGATCATTTATGTCACTCATCCTTGGAAAAGTTGAAACTCTTATAGAAAAGATAGCCTCTAATCAAGGCTGGTCATCATGCAACATTCAATTATGCAATAAGAGCGAAGAAGTACCAGAAGAGGTGTGTGCATTGTCAACCAAGATAGACTGTTAAATTGGCTTGAACAACGAGCCAATTACAAGAAGGATCATCAAGCCATTTAAGATGCATTCAATGCTCAAAACACATATTGAGAATACTTGGGGGTAGAATTCCCTAAATATTAGGAGGATGCAAACATCGTCAATAATTCTGCTCCACAACAACAGAGATACAAGGGTGGAATCAACAACAACGGTCAACTTACCAAGGAAAATACTCAGGTAATTACTATAATACTCCTAAGCAACCATCCTTGAGAGACTTGATCTTAGAACAAGCTAGGATTAATGAGAATATTTCTAAAAAGCTTGCTTTTAATGATAAGGTCCTAGAAAACATAAATATTAAAATGGATAGTTTTTCTTTTGGTATAAAAGACCAACTTAGCAATAATAAAAAGATAGAAACTCAATTAGCCCAGTTGGATGTTGCTCTGCCTTTTGCCACTACCTTGAGAAGGTAAACGTCATAACCACAAGAGGTGGCAAGTCTACCCATGATCCACCATATCCGACAAGGACAGGTAAGACACCAGTGGTACTACAGGAAGAGGAGAAGAGAACCGATGAAGTTGAAGAAGTTAGGCCACAAGAGCGAGAGTTACAGCAAGATTCTCATCACATAACCATCCTATCATTTCCACGTAGAAATCAGAAAACCAAAATGGATGAGCAATTTGGTAAGTTCATAGAGGTCATTCAAAAGTTATATATCAATATTCTGTTGCTAGATGCCATACAGGTACCTACCTACACGAAGTATCTCAGAGACATCCTCAACAATAAAAGACCACTGCCTTCCACTATGGTAATCAAGTTAACAGAGAAGTCTAGTGCGACCATCCTAAATTCTTCACCTATCAAGAACAAGGATTTAGGATGTCCCACTATCGATTGTTCGATCGGGAGCCAGAACTTTGAAAATGCATTATGCCATCTTGGAGCTAGTGTTAGTGTCAAGCCCAAAAAGGTCTTTGACAAGCTCAATTATTCAACACTCACGCCAACATCAATGTGCTTGCAACTAGCCGACGCTACTCTGCGGGAATCGCTGAAAATATTCTGGTAAAAATACAAAACTTTTTTGTTCCCATAGATTTTGTAGTAGTTGACATGCAGGAAGACATGAAGACACCCCTCATTTTTGGGAGACCCTTCCTAAGCATTACTAATGCTCACATTGATGTCGAGCCGAGAAATTAAATTCCATATCAATGGAAAGGAAGAGCGATTCGCCTTCTTGATCCTCTTGTCATGCCATCTTTTTGTCCTCTCCTTGTATATCTTGGCATTATGATATGCTTTTTCACGCCATTCATCAAGTTTAGAGAGTTGCATCTTCATCTTAGTTCTTACAGCTTCAAAGTCCATGTTCCATTACTTGATGGCCCAGTGAGCCTTGAATTCTAGCTCAACAGGTAGCTGACAGGTCTTTTCCATAGACAAGTTGGTATGGTGACATCCCAAGTGGTGTTTATAGGTCTGTTGATAGTCACTAACATCAGGAGGAGGATTGGATCAAGAATAAGAGTTCACCCTAGGAGATAAGGTATTACTTTTTAATTCTACGGTGAAATTATTCGGGCACAGAAAACTTCGAAGCAAATAGGAAGGACCATTCAAGGTTATAAGCACCTCATCGCATGGAGCGGTAACACTTTAAAATGATGAAGGTACGTTATTCAAGGTAAATGGCCACCGTCTCAAGATCTTTCTAGAACTTGAAAACCCACCTGAGGATTTGGATGAGGTAGATTTTCTAATTTTACCATAGATTTACACCTCTACCATCCTCTATACGTTTCATAACACATAAATATACTTTTTGGGATTAGATAGGGATTATAAACCACCATGAGAAAAAACCCATGCAACAAGATGATGTGTGGGACCTGCCAGCCCACCTATCAGTCCCCTCGCGCCCGGTCAATTCTCTCGTGTCTTCTAGATCCTTCCCCTCCACAATCCCATAGTTTTTCGACGCATTTGGTTTTTCCTCATTACGAGACCTCTAATAGATAGATCTTGACCCTGTTGCAAGTTGTTCCCCCCTATATAAACAAACCCTTGCCTGCTTCCATAGCCATCTCATCAAAGCCTCCTTTCTCCAATAGCAGCAAAGCTCTCCTCCTCCCTAGTTCCATTGGCCAGAAGAAAAATCGTTCCCTATGGAGTCGACGAACCTATACCGCTAAGCATCATCTCGCCGTGAGGAGTAGCTCCTATTTCCTCCATCCAATCTTACTTCACCCAAGCCATCCGTAGTCCGGTCCATCCTCCACCACCGCCACGTCTACTTCTCAAGGACAAGCCATGTCAACCTGACGCGCTGCCGATGATCAAGGTCCCAAGGAGATCAACCTCCTTCTTCCAAGAGCGAACAAGACGCTGATCAGGGTGAAGACCAACAAATTCGGAGATGTCACATGTGCAAAGTATAAGTCGGTCACCCCATGTACAACCATTGATGGAGTCCGGGCTATGTCGGAACAGATCAAGGTTGTTCCTCCCAAGGAGAAGAAAAGGAAGGCTCCACTAGTTGTTCCAGAAAATGATGAGAAGCGTCCACGGATGACTATTGCACTCTTGAAGAAGAAGATTGAAGATCTCTCCAATGTTGTCCATACCTTAGAACAGAGGATTGACGAAGAACACATTTATCACAAGAGCCTGCAACAAGATTTAAATGGTTTGAATCATTTTATTGCCAAGACTAGGAAGTAAAAGAGAGATAGGTTTTTGATAAGCCACGAGTGGTTAGGTCAAGTGTTTAAAGATAGTATGTTTAGGTTACTCTCTTAGCTCAGATTGTTAGAGTGGTTGAAGTTTGTGTTTAGGTTGATTTGTGTAATAAAGTGCCTTATGATATTAATGGAGTCTTATTATTATTATTTGCTCTCTATTTCTTTTGAATATGTGTTTTGTCTCCACATGTTGTGCATAAAGGTAAATAGGAAACAAGTGTGGGGGAAGCACACCACGACAACAAAATGGAATTCGATCGCAAAAATGATGAAGTTCAGGAAGTAATGGTCCAAGGACCATGTGCAACGAAGCAGGCCTCGAGCAGCTCCTAGAGCAGGCCGCCCGAGCCTCCTCTTTGGGCCGGCTGGCCCATCACGGTGCCACCTCACCCCGAGCTTTGTCCTCGGTCAGGTTTGAGCCCAATATGATCTATTTTCATCTATTATACTTTTTGTCTCGAAACAAATTGAAAATCACTTGATAAAATAACTTTAAAACCTAAGGAAAGATTATTTCAGTCATGACTAAAGGATAGACTCACATAATACTTTTCCTAGAAGTCTTACTACGGTTGGGAACTTATTTTAAGGGACCCCATGTTACTTAAGTTGTTGTAGAATGAGATATAGTAGAATAATGAGAACTTGATTCTTGATGTCTCATTAATTGGAGAATTTTATTTTAAAAAGTAAAAAAAATAGCTACACCTCTCCTTTGTGGTAAGCAATATCCCACTAGAGCCATACAAAGACTAGAGAAACCTTCTACATATGCTACTTGCTTTTGTGTTGAGTTTGGTCAAACCTTGTGATCATTGTTGACAAATTTATCATGCTCCCAAGATCAAGATCACATACACTCCACATATATATGTTGCTCCTACACTTGGGGTATGCAAAAATATATTTTCCATCCACCCAAAAATGTTCTATTCCTACACTAGCAATAGACACAAAAATAAGTTTGTTAGGATAATGCTCCAAGTTCTTGTAAATGTCTCTCTTGAAGAGTTTCAATTGCAGAAAAAGAGGTATGTCCAAGATATCTAAAACAATAGGTACTTAGATGCCCACCCAAAAAAAGAGAGAAAGAAAGAAAGATGAATAAGATAGCCCATGACTTTTTGCAAAAGTTTTTCAAGTTTCAAACAAGAGAGATATACTTCAAGGAGCATAGTAGAATTACGACAGCCATCATATACATATCCATACACATGCACGTCTTAATCTAAGAGTATGACATTTTTCTCCTCGGATCCTTGTTTTGACTTTACAATATATACAATGCAAGTATGTTCTTATATTCATCCCTACCTGCGCTCTATACAAGCTTTTAGAAGTAGGTTAAAAGAAGGCAAAGTCATTAATGCCTTGGTGAGGATCCAAAAATACTACATATATTGAGTGATTTGAGAGAACCACAAAAGGAGAAGGTAAGATATGTTTTGTTTTCAAAAATCTTAAATATTTCTCTAATTGATTTGAGTGAAGGAAGATGGTGATCTGTTTCAAGCTGTTCCATTCTTCAGCCGCCTAAAGTTTCATGGTAGACACTTTGATTCCTGTAGTGCATGCATGACTAGGAATGGTTTTATGTTGATGACTTGTCCTAAAGTTATGTCTTGAATAATCCATCCTTTTATCGAGGACGAGTAAAAGCCTAAGTGTGGGGAAGTTTGTTGACGGTAGTTAACATTCATCATAAACCATCAATCTACCTTGCATAAATGACTAAAATGGATCACCAACAAAGACCTAGGGGTTTAAACTAACAAATTCTATGAGTTTTGGTGAATCTGTGTTTCCAGTAGGATTTAATCAGAAAACCACCAAGAAGGACATATTCGTTAAAGGAAATCACAGAATTCTGTCGCGTAAACGGCGTGGGAAGACTCTAGAAGACTCCAGAAGGTGAATCACCGAAGTAGAGCCTGAGCCACGGACAAGTGGGGCCAGCTGACCCCACCTGTAGGCCGGCCGACCTATGGGGCCCCCATGTCAGCCCCTCGTTGCTATGTCGGTTCTACACTGCCTTAAGGATTGTATCTCCGCCGTTTATTCAAGTCGGTTTGATCTAATGGCTCAGGATTGATTCTTTGGCCTATATATACCTTCCTGTACCCCCCTCTAGGAGAATCCATGCATTTGATCCTGAGATCCTGAGGGCTAGAAACCCTAATCCATATTCTACCAGGATCAGAGCTAGCAATCAAGAGAAGATTAGTCCCCAATAAGATCTAGTCTTGTATTAGAGATAGAGAGATAGAGTGAGAGGGAAGAGTTTCAAAGGAGTCTCGGCCTGTCAGTGCTCTCTCTATGGCTTGTACCCTGGCAGAATCAAGTTCTTCTTGAGCCTGCTTCTGAGATTTCTCTGGTAATCGACTTCTAATTCAAGTAAGCATCTTGTTCATATTGTTCTTCCAGTTTGTGACTCAATTTTGAGTACTTTAATCCTTGTAGCTCCTAGGTTAAAGTAGCATTCTTAGTGTAAGCGTGGTGTTTAGACTCGGTTACTCATGGATGTACCCTACTTTCCGGATCGGTGGTAGCTCGCGAGGGTGACTCTTATAGCCTTGTTGAATCCTTTATAGTCTATTTCCCATTAGTAGGCCTAACAAGACCTTGTTACTATAGGAAACAAACTCTACCTATGTCTTCTCTAGATATATCCCTAGAATTGAACAATAGAAGACAAAGCTTACCGAAGTTAGAACTAGAAGACCTTAGCAGTCTCCTCTACGCTCCTATTATCTAGCCTTGATTGTGAAGTTGGGTTAGTTAGATTTGGTTACTCTCACACACGTTTCCTCAAGTTCGATATAAAATTGGGTACTCCCGGTGAAGTGCTACATCGGTATAATATCCATGCGCTTCTGAATTATTTTGTGTGCATTAATTTATACCAACACCAACATACCGGAAGCAGTCGTGAAAAACTGGTTGTCGTTGCTTAGGGTGCAACGAGCCCCGAGTGCCTGCTTGTGATGGAGACATTGTGGTCCCTAGGCCATGAGCTGGTGAGGGTGTTTCCTTGTTGCTTGAAATGGTTGTAGCTGACGTGGGTCGACCTCTCGGGTCACCTTGGGTTGGACCTTGCCGGCTCGATGTCATCGATGGGCTCACGAGCCACCAAGGATGGCTTCTTCATGTCTAGCCTATTGTAGTTTCTGACCATGAAGGCTCGTGCGTTCTGGTGCTTGAGCCCTTGTGGCGCGACAACATTGTGGTTGCCGCGTCTCCGCTTCTAGGTGT
Source organism: Miscanthus lutarioriparius (assembly GCA_904845875.1). Classification (NCBI taxonomy): domain Eukaryota; kingdom Viridiplantae; phylum Streptophyta; class Magnoliopsida; order Poales; family Poaceae; genus Miscanthus; species Miscanthus lutarioriparius. The sequence continues at coordinate 66,459,650 of CAJGYO010000008.1, read as the reverse complement.
GGTTTCCGCTCTTGATGAAGAGCTGGCGTGACCTATCGTCATGGAAGCAGATTCTGAGGGCCATGCGGTTTGGTTCGCTTGATGCGGTGCGTGGTGCACTTAGGGAGCTAGCTTCCTCGGATGCACGTGCCTCCAAGTGAAAGCTGATAGTCCATGGATACATGATGGATGATTTGTCCATAATGTGGGACTAGGCCCTAGTTCTAGGCTTAGCCTTACGTGGCGTGGTGCCGTAGACACCTGATTGCTAATGATAACTCCATGTGGTGGTGGGTGACTTTGTCGCTCATGCATGCCCTGACATGCTATGTTTCGCTGGTGGTGGAGATGTCGCTCGGGGCGCGGTTCTACCACCGGACCCAGGTTTCCTATGTGGTTGCCTAGATAGGGTAGAAGCTAGTGATGGGTGTTGACCCATTGGTGTGGATAATCTTGCAGTTCCCCAAATGGATGTGGTCGACTGAGGTCATTCCCTAGGTGAGTTTGCCATGAGCCATGGGCCTCTAGCTTCCTGGATGGAAGATTGGGCCATGGCTGGTGATGAGAGAGGGTACTAGCCCCCCTATGTAGGCAAAACTAGGGATACTACCATGGAGGGTAGTTCTAAGAGTGTGTCCACCATGGACCATAGAGTCTAGATCTCTAGAGCGGAGGTCCAGGCCATGGCTAAAGGCGGACGTGGCTGGTTCTCTAACACCGATGAACTTGTGGTTTTCGTGATGGATGTGGCCACCGTGGGCCATTCCATGAGCCAGCCCACCGATGGTGCGAGGAGCCATCGCTTCCTTCTCAACAATTGAGAGTGTGTGACTGTCCCCCACCTAGCGCGCCAACTGTCGGTGTTTTAGTAAACTAGACTAGTAAATCTATACAATTGTCGCGCTACTCTAGGAAGATGATGATAGCATCCAAAGACATGAGGATTTATATGAGTTTAGGCCAGAGCCCTACGTCTAGTCTTAGAGATGATCGAGTGTGTGTTTCTCGCTTGAATGCTCTGAAGTTCTTATAATGGGGCTGCAAGAATGGTGGAAGAGGTAGGAGAGCTAGAGGTAGGAGAGCTAGAGCTAGGAGATGAAGTGCCTGAAGGGAAGCTTAAGGAGTTTGGAGGTTGTAAAGAATGATTTAGAATGAAGATGATCTGGGAAGGATGCCCTAGCTACCCTTATATAGAGTTCAGAGCCAGAGCATGTACAAAGAAGGAGGTTCTCCCGACCAAGGGTCATGAGCCTAAGGGAGGGGCCTATCTAACTTGGCTTGCAAGCTATGCCATCTTGAGGTGCATGTCTAGTCATGGTTGTCATCATGGTCTTGTGCCCACGTTGTGGTAAGGTGTGGCGTGGTGCTACTATGCTGGATGTGGCAGCACTATAGGCACAGTGGTGGTTCACCAGCCGTCCTACGTGACGTGGTCTCCGTTGTGGCCTTCATCATTGCCTCCGGATCTCCTAGGAGTGTAGTACAGGAGTTGGTAGCCGCCCCTAGGTCATCGGTCACCTGGTTAGCTTGTGGAGTTGGTGGCCATGATCCTGTGCTCCGGGGTCATGTCTCCTGCTATTTGGATGGCCTCTAAGTCAAGGCCTCCGTCATGGATCCCATCCCATAGTGGGTAGAATCATACACGTGTCTTGTTGGACTATATTTGGATGTTGGGTCACCGTACTAATAGTCACCATCATGTGGTGTTGTCTTGTCCGTGCTGCGTGGCACAGGGATGGCGTCTGACCGGACCAAGGTGACCACTATCACCTCAATCCTTGCGGGGTCCGTGCGGTGTGCCCACTCTTGTCAGAGCAGGCATGCTTGGCTAGGCTCGACCTCTCCCCATTCCTCCCAGGGGTCAGGACGGTGGAGAGGTCATGAGTGTCTTGTGTGTTGTGTAACTAAGGCAGAAGGGTGAGGTTGTGACCGACCTTGGCCTTAGCATCTAGCCTGGTCCGCTTGGCTTAGCTAGGCATTGATCGTTCGGGCTTTTGGTAGCTGATGTATCATGGGCCGCTTGGCCCGCTAACTAATCGATCTCTTGAAACATCCGGGATCATAACCCCGACATTATCATTATCCATCATTCAATAACACTTCAGATCTCTACTAGGGATTCATTCATTGCCCGTATGTTGAATACATCTTTTAGGAAGATTTCAGGCATTAGGGAGATACTTACCACACATAGAATGCTAGGAATCAAAAAGAAAATGTCAGTATTCATATTTGATCCTCATATCCACGTTCCAAAGAATCTAAACCAATAGTTTAGAATATCTTATATTTGCAACACATTGCAAATTATTCTGCCAAATGCATTTACTTGTCATAAAGTTGTCACCAAATCCGATTCCCGTTGAATGTGCCATAAAGAGTGGAGGTACCTAACAAAACCACTCAACTCCTAAATATGAATAAGAGGGGGAGAAGTATGGCCACATGGAGATACAGCTTCTTGCAAGCATTCTTGGATTAGGGGGAGGAGAGAATTCTCTAAGTCAGTACATTCATATCAACATCAAGTTGATAGACACTATGAATATTTACTATCCAAAACCAATGGATGTTTAACATCCAAAAGCCCAACACAACTTGTGCACAAATTTAGGTGCAAGGTCATTGGAATGCCCTAACTCTGCTTATTATGGGAAATGACATGGACTTCAAAGGTTAAACATTTCCACATGCTTAATTGGTTCCATTGAATCAATCATACAAAAGACTACAAATTGTCGACATACTCCTCAAAATTGCCATGCACCTTATCTAGATCCAGACCACGGGTCATAGGCAGGGTGTTCAAACACTCATATTGGGTCAACTAAAGCTGGCAATTAAGGAGAATTGCTTTCACTCAATAGTGAGAAGTCATTACCTCTAAAATGACTTCTCCTCACAATGCATTCCCCATGGAAGCATTATGGATTTTTCAAATCCATAAGTTGGTGATACAGTGAGAGCTTGTAGCACATGGTTTCACGCAGAGACCTAGCATAACATATCCATTGGTATGTGTGGAAATTATGTTCCTATATCAATAATTGGTAGATAAAATTATTAGTTTGGATAGATTTGGATTACAAGTCCCAATGGACTTTGTATTCTAAATCAAAAGACAAATCGCAACATACATTTGTGTACAAATCAAGTCACTCTATGACTTCAAATAGTCAAGTTGATTGTGGTACAATTGACAAAGTTCCTTCAACAGAAGGATGTCTCCCATCTTGATGATTTCACCTGTGTGATCATAATAAAATCTTAATTGGATTTTATACATCTCATATGACATATCAAAATAGGTACTCATTGTATAAGATGGAATTTGAGATGTAACATTTGGGTAAAACCAAATTATGCTTAAGTCTATAGCTTAAGCATGTACATCAGTCATCTAATATTCAATTGATATTGTCTAACAATATCCAAATAATATTGGACAATTGTACTATCAACTCTAATGGTCATTCGATCCCTAAATATGGATCAATATCCATTCACACCCTGGGATGATAACCTTAGTGCCATCAAAGCGCTTAAGTATCTTGCATATCACAATAGGCTTGATGTTGCATTTGCAGATACTTGTTATAGCTTGAAATAGTGCAACTTCTATAACACCGAAAGGTGGGAGTCAACAAGGATATCCATAGATATCTATATGGCACAAAGGATCTTGATTTATTGTTATATGAATTAGATGTGATCATAGTTGGGTATAGAGATATTGGCTATTGAATCCCCATAAAACCAAGATCACATATTGATGTTATAGTGGTAAATTTATCATGGGAGTCATCAAACTTGACTCTAGTGGCTACTTCCACTCCTCATTCTGAAGTATTACATGAACATGTAAGACTTCATTGAATGTTAATTTTGATTCTCTCGGATCACTAGCCATTATCTTCAAAGATAATGCAACTTGTGTTGCTTGGATGTAAACAGGTTACATAAGAGCAATATCACTATATTGCCTTTTAGAAATGTTTTATTCTCACGAAAGTGAGGAGATAAACACCTTGCAAACTAAATTAAGTGATAACTCCACGAGATTATTTATTCACAAGGTTCCTTCCAATTTTCATATTTTACAATGTGTTGTTGAGATTGGTATGTCATGACTTTGAGAATTGCAATGTTTAGGGGGAGACTCCTCTTGAAATATAACATGTTCAAAACATCATATTGTACTCTTTTCCTCTATGAATTTTTTCTCACACAGGTTTCTCATAGAAGGTTTCTAATGAGGCAATATCAATACAAGTTTATATTCCATATCTCTTATTTTCCCCACCGGATTTTTATATGGAGGTATCTTAGACATATATATATATCTTCTGTTTTCCCGACAGGTTTTTGAGAAGGTATCAAAAACATATAATTACAATTATGATCCTCAGATCATATTTATTGTTCTCTAAACTTGGTTATGGGTTTTTCTTTCCGAGGTTTCCCATATAAGTTTACAATGAGACAATAATCAACGTATGTCATATCATTTTCTTCTTATTTTTTCACTGGGTTTTAAGGAGTTTTAATGGCATATCCACACATATTTCTTCGCATTTTTCCATTGGGTTTTTGGAGAAATTATCAAATACATTGATCTAAGTGACGGACGACGCTATTGATCGGGGGTGTTATGATTTACTTTATTAATGATCAACCGCTCTCTTAGAAGGCACCCCTTCGGAAGTGTCCTTTCACATGTATATATGTCTACAACCAAGGATCAATGAATGGATAGTTTTCATTCTTATTTGTCCCCAGAGTCTCTTGCTTTACATCAAAGATACTTAAAATTAAACAGGATGCTTGAAGCTGCAGCAAGTCAGAAATTGATAGGCTGCTAGCTAACGTGGCGCAACACGTTGCATTGGTGTGTTAGGAGGTGCTGCAGCACCGTACCACCGGTCGATCGATATGCATGCATGAATAAGCGTGCACGCACACGGTGTAGAAAGTCAAATATTTGTGCATGTGTACTGCTCCATTTTCTGTGCAGTGTGAGAAAAAGACGACGAGACGATCGGTCGATCGCGATGACTTGAGTTAAAAAGGTCAGATCGATTTAGAGAGATGTCGGCACGCAGCATGTTGATCACACCGGCGGCTAGCTGAACATTTTCGAAATTAAATGTTGGGATCGATACACCAGCGTCTACTCTGACCTCTCGATCTCTCTGTGATTTGTTTCTGCAGTTAGCAGAACCATAAATGAATAACTGGATCAGGCAGCAAACGTCTCTGAACATACAGATTGACATATGGGTATTTTAGATTATCATCAAACAGCTATGCATTTCATTTCAATTTGTATGTTCAGTGGCTTAATTATTAGCTGCAGGCAGTCGATCGATTATTCATTGCATTGGACCCTAGAGAGTTATCTTCACTTGATGATTTGAACAACACCGTCGATCGTATCAAAACACAAAAGCAGTAGTAAGAAAATAAATATACTCTCACCATTTTAAATTATCAGATGTTTCGATATTTTGCTTTTACTATGTATATCTAAACTTAGAACTATTAGGGAGGTCTTGCTCCAAGGGAAATGGATCAGTGACATTGCATACAACTTGAATGCCGACCTACTTAACGATTTCTTTAGCCTGTGGTGGCACTTACGGCCTTTGCAATTGAATCCTAGTCAGACGAACCAGGAAGATGAGATAGTCTAGACTCTTGAAAGCTCTAGGGAATACTCTGCCAACTCCGCTTACAACATCTAATTCAGCGGACAGATCGCCTCCAACTTCCCAATGCTAATGTTGGGGCATGGGCGCCACCACGATGCAATTTTTTTTTCTGTGGCTACTACTTCAAAACAGACTATGGACCGCAGCCAAACTATAACTTTGTGGGTGGAAAAAACAACTCTTTATCGAGTGCCCCTTCACGAAAACTGTATGGGAACTTGTGGTAGCTTGGGGCAACTGTACCAACACCCGTCTAGATGGAAGAGAACGAACTGGAAGATTGGTTTCTAGCATTGACCAAAAAGGGCACAAAAGCAGCGCATTCACTTGCCATTCTCACGTTGTGACACATCTAGAAACAGAGAAACACGGTGATTTTCTGCGAAGACAGGAGATCAGCACGAGCAGTCGCTGCAGGGATTAAAGATGAGTGCTCCTCGTGGGCGTTGGCGGGAGGGCAGGTTCTTAGCTCTATAACGATTGTCAAGCCCTCTTTGAGTAATTAACTAGTTGCAGTTTCACCCACCCATACAATCGTCCGTTGTGTGTGGTAGCACTTCTCGCGCGTGTAAGAACGCCAACTCTGTAAACTTTCTTATCAATATAAAGCCAGGTAACCGGATCTTTAAAAAAAATACAGTAACAGAAGCTACATATTAAAAAAAGATAAAAATGTCTTATAATTTGCGACGGAGGAAATGATCTGAACGCGCATACTAGAAAACCTAACTAGTCACTAAAGCTAGTACGTACTAGCTAGTCTGTACACGACGCCATACTCGTACTTGATTAACCACCACCTACTCACAATCCGGCCGTTGCATAACGAGATTACCGGCCGGAAGGTAGCTGAGAAGTTGATTATCACAGTATATAGTCATATCTTTTTGGTCAACAAGTAATATATATCCGGTAGGTCTATGTCCACCGTCCATACAGCTTGCGGCACGAATCTTGATGATGCTACATTCCAATGCTACTGGCACTCTGTTGTGTTTGGTTTAGGGTTTAGGGTTTAGGGATTAGAGTTTAGGGTATAGGGTTTAGGGTTTAGGGTCTTATTAAATCTAATGGTTTAGGGTTTAGGGTTTAGGGTTGAAAGCCCTAATTTGGTTTTGGATAATTGATGAAACCTTAGTAGACTAACCTCTATGTTCCAAGTGTTATGAGATAGGTTGGTCCACACCAAGTGGTGGAGCTAGATGGCACTCATGGTGATGGAGATGACCAAAAGATGGTGATAAGTGCTCCAACTTGGAAAAGAAGAAAGAGAAAAATAAAATGGCCTTAAAGAAAATGTATATAACCTAAGGACATTTTGTTTTGCCGGTCAAGACGCAATAGAGTGCGTGATCGGGATTAGGATAGATAACCATACTATAAAGACGGAAAATCTTTAATTACAATGGATATCTAGTGCCACTAAGTGTGGGTCTCATTTACATATACATTGCGCTTAGTGACGTGGTGAGATGCATGAGAAAGCCAAGGAAAATTCTTTGTGAAAAGCTATCTCAAGTGCTAAAATTGGTTTGGTGCTTTTTGGAAGAGATAGCACTTGTTTTGGGCAAGTTGTGAATTGTGAACAAGAATTTCTTGCTCACTCGGCTTATTATTCCAGGAAGGGGTCCTTTGTTGGTTGGCCGGAATTAACTAGAATTTTAGTTGGCCGAGCTAGAATTTCCAGTGTGGGAGACGCACCTGGTGTGTGGAGCACCCGCCCAAGAAATTCCAAGCCGCCGCCTAGAATTTCTAGTGCGGGAGTCCTCCCACGCCAACGGTCGGGAGAGGAGCGCTCGCCCGAGAAATTCCAAGCCGCTGCCTAGAATTTCCCATGCAGGAATGGGCACCTGCACAGCAACGGTCGGGAGGCTAGGCTGGTTGGGGATAAGGCTGGGTCTCCCTCCTCCCTTTCTTCTTTCTCTAACCATTCATCATTCTTACAAGAACCCTAAGAGAAGAACAAGCTCTCCCCTTCTCTCTCACTCCTAAGGATTTATGCTCCAATCAAGTGAGAGATCGAGCTCTAGTGTTGATCATGAGAGCTTCAAGAGCATCTTCTCCCTCTCCTCTCCCTCTCTAAACTTGGTGCTCATTCATGAGAGGATTTGGGGAAAACCCTAGTGTGTGCATTTGAGGTTACATATTTGGTGGCACTAGGTGGTTATTGCAATTGTGGATTTCTTGTTACTCTTGGTGATTGTCGTCACCTAGATGGTTGGTGATTTGTTGATTGGTGAGGGGATTTGGTGATTGTGTCCGCCCCCAATCAAGGATTATATTTGTGAGGGGTTCTTAACCTTTCCCCGCTGGAGTTCGCAAAAGGTACTCTAGTGGATTGCTCGTAGCCTGTGGATCACCATCTTGTGTTGATTGTGCGGCACCCTATTGAGGGTTAGGCGTGTGATGCCTATTAGCACGTGAACCTCCAAGTGGGTGAATCGCTACAACGGGGACGTAGCTTGCCGGCAAGCAAGTGAATCTCGGAGGAAAAATCATTGTGTCAATTGGTATTCATTATGATTGATTTTTCGCTTCCCGGTTTGGTATAACCCCTCTACCATTCTCTAGTATTTACTTTCATATCTTGTGTAGTGGTAGTTGTTGTAGCTAGTTTAGCTTCCTTGCTTAGCTAGTTGTTTATCTTGCTATTTAGTTGTTTAGTTGTTTTAGTTTCTAGCTTGCTCATCTAGTGTAGCAAGCAGCAACTTAGCCTTTGTGTGCCTAGAGACTTTAATTAACTAGAATTGTTGGTATGTGGCTTGCCTTTTAATTAGAGCTAGAGCAAAATACTTTTCGCCAATTAGTTGACTAACAAAGTTGCTCTAGTATATTTGTAGAAATTTTTATAGGCTATTCACTCCCTCTAGCCATTTAGGACCTTTCAAGGGTTTAGAGTCTTATTAAACCTAATGGTTTAGTAAGTTGATTCACACGTAAGCACGAATCTTGATGCAGCTGGGACACTTCGACGGCCATGATATGCCGTGCGGCCACACATACAGATGGTGAATCCACTCTCCACATCCCTGCCACGGTGCGATGACTCTACAAGATCCTTGGAATGACTTATAATTTGGGATAGAGGGAGTACGAAATATTTCATTTATGTACCTGCAAAAAATGAGGTTTGCGCCAAAATCTGCATTCAGCATTTTTTAGCGTCAAAGCAAAAGAGATCAGCATGACAGCATCCCACATTTTTAGCGCCAAAAAAGAAGTACATAGTAGGAGGGAGACCAAAATATACGAGGGAAAATTTATCATAATATAACAAAATATATGCACATAGAAATTTTAGTTCAAATCTCATTTCATACATCCAAATACCTAAAGCACAATATGAAAAAAAATGTAAGCTTGAGTTGCGTTATCTTGGGATTCTACATTGTGCACATCTTGCCATTTTGCAACTTGTAACAATGAGAAGAAGATATTATAAATGATAGTTTCGAAACATCTCAATATTTTAACGATGAATTGTTAACTAGTATGTACGATAAGGGCTGCCTGAGTTTTTGGAGTTGACATGAGTGTGTCGACATTCCATATGCAAACCAATGACATGAAGAGAACAAGTGATCATGTCTTGCCGGGTAGATTTTTAGTCACGAGAAGGGCTTTTTTTTACACATTTAGAGGTGTCCACTCTATAGATGTCCATTTGCACCGGCTCTTACAAGTAGTCCCTGAGATGTTTTATAGCCTTCTCCACCAAACAGATCAAAAAGGAGGGGCCCCTCGCGTGGAGCTCCCGAAAATACGCTGAGCGCGGGCATGCCGAAGAGGAGGAAAGGCCGCGGGTGGACCAGCATAGCTGCGGAGGAGGAGAAAGGGTTGTCATAGGGGAAGAAGGGGGCGGCGAGGCTAGGAGGAAGATGATCGGGCACCGGTGCCTGGTAGAGAGCGGTCGTGGAGCTCGCTTCTGCGGCAATAGTGAACAAGGTGGCTCAGAGGAGAGAAAAACAAGAGATGAGGATAGAAAAATAAAATAAAGAAAGAAAATAGAAAAGGAAAATAAAGAGAAGGGTATTGGGACGTTTCAACCCATCGTTTTATCTACCAGGAGGATGTTTTACCAAAATAGCTTTAGCTTCGCCGGTGGAGCTGCTCTAAGAGCCAAAGCCAAAAAAACAAGTTGCTTCACTAGTGAACTAGAGCTATACCAAACAGGTGCCAAATTAAGTAGGTGGGTCTATCTACAACTTAGTAACCGACTCTTTTAAAAAGCTCAACCAACCCACAACTAATAATACATACATTTACATATGCATTTAGTTATTGTGGATCCAAAAAGATAGCATGCTCGGAAATGCAAAACTTTTAACATAGAGGGGCCATTTCTAGAATGCCATGTCTTTCGGGATGAATGAGTAAATATGAAATCCAATGGAGCAATTAATTTAGACCTACACAATTTTTGTGGAACTACTATATCAAGCTTATATTCAACATAATATTGTTCTAAACTTGGTTTACAAAATGTGAACTAGTGCATAAGTTAAATACTTCCTTCCTTTGAGTCAAACATGTGTTGTGGCCTAGTGGTTGGCTGAACAGTATTTAAGAGGTAGAAAACTTAATGTTCGTCCTATACATTTAATTTCTTTTTTGGATTGAATGGTAAGTTGATTGACATTCTAACTTTTTCTTATTCGTTAGTTGTGTGAAAAACTTAATGTTCGTCCTGTACATTTAATTTCTTTTTTGGATTGAATGGTAAGTTGATTGACATTCTAACTTTTTCTTATTCGTTAGTTGTGTGGAAAACTTAATGTTCATCCTATACATTTAATTTCTTTTTTAAATTAAATGGTAAGTTGATTGACATTCTAACTTTTTCTTATTCGTTAATTGTGTGGAAAACTTAATGTTTGTCCTGTACATTTAATTTCTTTTTTTGATTGAATGGTAAGTTAATTGACATTCTAACTTTTTCTTATTCGTTAGTTGTGTGGAAAACTTAATGTTCGTCCTATACATTTAATTTCTTTTTTGAATTGAATGGTAGGTTGATTGACATTCTAACTTTTGGTGAATATTTCTAATGCCGTTGTAGTTAGAACTGTAAGGATACTAAGTGGCAAGAGTAGCTAGGCGATAGAAGATTTGTGAAGTTGATTAACATTTTAGACTTTTGGTGAATATATTCCTAATTCCATTTGGACGTTGATTCTAAATATCACATTTGGTGTGGGTATCCTACTAGATTGTTTCTTCAACATCTTTTCATTTGGGTTTATCTGTTAGTTGTGTGGAAAATTTAATGCTCATCCTATAAATTTAATCTCTTTTTTGGATTGAATGGTAAGATTCATCCCCTGGTGTCCACCGCCATGACCAATTTTTGTGGGCAAAGGGGAAGATCTATGGTGAGTGGGCTCCGGCGGTGTGAGGTGACCCCGAGACATGGAGGTGGTGGGACCAGCGGAAAAGCGGCGTTGCTCGAAATAGATAGAGAGTATTGGCATGGAGATAGGGTCGTTCCATGTATGCTTTCCATCGTCCATTCGTCTGGGCTAGGAAATTTGGGCATCTGTTTGGGAAATATTTTCCTTGAGTGCAAGTGCAATATGTTTGAGTACAACCCTAAATTTATTTGCTTGTGTGAGTTATTAAAGAGAAGTGTTGGTCTAGGACCAAACATGAGAGAGAGGTGAGAGTGGAGAGAATGAGAGAGAGGCAAGAGTGTCCTCTTCCACCTTCCTTCTCACCCTTTTATACAGGAGGTGGGAGGGGAGGTTTTTGTTATTTTTTATGGTCGTGTTTGTATTTACAAAAGAGTCTTTTGGGCTACAAATGGGTCCTAGACATTATCTCACAAGCCCTTAGGCTAAGTAATTGGTCCTAGACACACTAATGCGGATCTCTAATATATGATACGAGGAGAAATGCAAGAACTGCTAGGGACCATTTAGCTTTAATAGGGGCAGCTTCTCAGTGGGAAAATGGGAGGAGGTAGACCAACAAACACAATGATTGTTCGTTCACAATTCTGGATATGGAGAGTTGGCAACGCCTAATCTATGAACACGTATGGGAAGAGATTGTTGGTGGGCTCATGAGATGACGTGGCTTTACAAAATCATAGGAAAATTCTTTAGTGGGGATCTCCTATTTAGGTATAGTAGATATCGTGAACAGTAGCCCTGCAGCTATTCGGTTTGATCGGAAGTACAAGACCCAATAGCTGAATACAACTAAGTGTGACCTAATTACTACTCAAACCTACCGCATGACTCTCGTCTACATAGAGATAGTATGAGAAGCATTTTAGAGGCGGGCATGCCGTAAAAAAGAGAGTGCTCTCTAGGATTTGAACCTATTATCTCTAGTTATCTCTATCTCTAGTCTCGTATGACATCTCTTTACCTCTACACTACACACTTACTTGTAAGTAAATATAGGATGTTGCTTTTTTTTATATTAACACTTTATAATCTTGTATTGAATATTTTGACTACTAAAAATTTTAACTACAAACTTTAGATCTTGCCAAGCACTACAACTTTGGTATATGTCATATCTCTATCCATGATTGTTTGAAAAATATCAAAATTTTGAATCTCAAAATGAGAACTTAAAATGAACATTTGAAACTCTAAATGACTTCAAATAAAAAACTTATCAATAACAAAGTTATAGATAGCATCAACCACTACAAATTTGGTATTGATCATGACAACATTCGAGATTGTTTGGAAATTTAAATTTTGGATTTCAAAATTTAAGAATTTTAGACACCAATTAATGATTCTAAACTGACTTCAAATAAAAACATGTCAAGTATAAAGTTGTAGATCACATTGAGTACTAAAACTTTGGTGTAGACCATGTCAACATTTAAGATCATTGAAAAATTCTAACAAATAAATTTCAATTTTTGAGAAATTAAAACAAAATTTTGGGACTCTAAATAGTTTCAAATGAAAAACTTGTCAATTACAAAGTTTTAGATCATGTCGGTCTCTACAATTTTGATTGTAAGTTCGCCTTTATTTGACTTCATATGAATTATTTTTATCCAACTGTTTCTAGAGACGGTCTTGCTTAGAGTGTCGCCTCTGTTAAGCAATATTAGAGGTAATATCCTTAGAATATCCGCCTCTGTCACCACCTTAAGGAGTCTATCTCTGTTAATTGATTAACTAAGATAGGCATCCTAAGACTAGCCACAATGTTACCGTGGTCTCAAACTTTCGCTATCATGCGATGCCAGAACTTGTTTTCTATCACACGTTTGGCATCGGTTTTGTAAGGACCACTAAACATTTTAAATGCAAGAAGCAATTGGTTTTACTCTACATAGAAGACACATGCAGCAGAAAAAATTGCATATTAATGACCAACACAATGTGCAAATCGGTGCCTGGTCAGGAGAGAGAATGTTCAAGATCGGTTTGAAGGACACACTGTGTGTAGTCTAAGGCGATCGCCTCCATAAGTAGTTGACTAACAGAGATAGTCTCATTAAGATGCTTGTCTCTGTAAAAGATTAATAGAGGCAGTTGCTTGCAGGAGATCTGCCTAACCATTTACGGAGGTTGTGGGGTCACTCCTAGCCTCTCACCCTCGCGGGGATCACGCGGGAGAGGCCGAGGGTTTCCCATAGGGAATGAAGTGAATAAGCGGGGGCGAGTGCGAGCGTAGTGGCGAAGGTACACAGTAAGGTGGGGGTAGAAATAAATGTGGATTAGTTGCTCATTAAATTGCCAAAAAGCGGCCCCCTCTTACATGGGCGCCCCGGGTATTTATAGCCCATACCCGGGGGCACGATGAAATTACAATAAGGCTGACACACGATCGTCAACCACAGTACAACGGCCAAGGGTAGAGAGGTAATCCTCCGTGCCCCCGGCCAACCACTCCAAACCCTAACTGTGCTGATGGGGTCGCCGCTGGCTCCATGTCGGACTCCCTCCGTGGCCTGTGATGAACCTTCGCCCTCCCGTCCGAGGGTTCGTCTCCCATCAGCATCTACGCATCCCTTCAAGCGGTCCGCGGCCTCCAAATCAAGCTTCGCGCGAAGATACCTGAAACGGTGGACATCCGGTAGAAAGATCCTTCGTGGTGGGGGGTTAATGCCCGTAGCGAGGCTGGTTAGCAGGTCCAGAGCGAGGGTCGAGGTTCATGCGGGGGTCAAGCCGGGGTCGCCTTCCCCCAACAGAGGTGATTTGACTTCTGTTAATCAGAAGACATATCTCCTAAGAATCTTTTTTTAGTAGTCTCAACAATAATAAGTACTGATTATACTAGGATAAATATGAACGTGATGCGTGGTAGAGTATGGGGAAGCATTGATTTTATGACGTGAAACAGACCTATCTAAGATAGAAAATGTTCTAGATGTAATCTTAAACTTGTTTAGAATAGAGTACATACATATATAATAGAGTACTCTATATAATACTATTATATACTACATGTTATATGTTAATTTGCAGAGCGAGGGCATAATTATCTCCATTCCATCCATTATTTATGCAAGTACTTCCCTGCTATGATATCGACATTGTTTGAAATACGACACTTTGATTAGCAAACCATATATATAATTATATTGTGTAGCTTATTAAATGAAAGAAATAGTATCTATCGTATGCATGAAGATATTTTCCATAAAAAGGTGCAATAGTAAAAAATCTAGTGTTACCATTTTGTATAAATTTTAGATATTATGTTGGTCAAAGTTGAAAAGAATTTAGCTTGGAACAAACTCAGATGGACATTTAGGGCCTCTTTGGCACGGCTTATGCCAGCTTCGGCTTCATCTATTTTGCGCAAATCGAGGCACTGTGGCGTGAAGCCGTTTTGTAAGCCGGGGTTAAAATGAACTAGAAGCCGGAAAAAGCCAGTTTTTCTGGCTTCACCGTGTCGACGAAATATGGTCGGCAGTCTACCTAAGGGTATGCCCAAGGTAGTAGATTGTCGGCAGACAGATGCGCAAGCCACAAACAAGACGGTGACGCAAGACTGACACGAGATTTTATCCAGGTTCGGCCGCCAAGAAGGCGTAATACCTACGTCCTGCGTCTGATTGTATTGATGTATGTTCATGAGAGATGTCTTTTAGAGGGATCCCCTGCCCGCCTTATATAGTCCGGGGGGCAGGGTTACAGATCTGGAAACTAATCCTAGCCAGTTACAATTGCCATATATGGCCGGATAAGGATTCCTATTCTAACCGACCAGGATCCTGCTTGATCGCCAAATCCGCCTTAACTCCTTGCGCAGGACTCCAACCAGGTTGGCTGGGCCACGCGTCGTCTTTCGGATGGACCGGACCCATCGATCCGGGCCGGCCCAAGCTTAGCCGTAAGGGTATAGGGGTTAATACCCCCACAGCTAGTCCCCGAGCACCATGTATTATGCTACGACACGCCATTTCGACCTTCTCCGACAAGTTATGCCCGAGTCCTTGACATCTTCCGACCACCGTCGTCGCCGGAGAAATAGGTTGTCCGAAGAATGTATGGTGCTCTTAAGAAAAAAAGAAAAAGATTTCTGTCCCGGGAAGTGTGCCCACTTGTATTTCTAAAAAGAAATGTAAGTGCGTCTTGAAGCGTAGCATCTTTGATCATCAGAGGCGTAGTGGTCGAAAAACAAACACATTCACCGCAAGGTGAAGTGTGCCCACTTAGTCCCCGAGCCTGGTAGTAGGTGAAGTAAGCACGTGGTGCCAGGGTCTAAAAAGAATTCCCAATTAAGTTGAGAACCCAATCATTGTACAGGCGATACGAGATGCACCGGCAGGTGCATCGTATCGATGTAGTCCCCGAGCTTGCTGGAAGGCGAAGTATGAGCCTTGTAGCAAGGTCTAAGTGAGAAAAAATATCCTAACTGTATGCGAGTCGCCAGTCGCATATAGTCGAGACGCAAAGTCCCCGAGCCGTGGTCGGAGAGTGGTCGAGGCAGTCCCCGAGCACAGGTCAAGGAGCGAGCGACGAAGTCCCTGAGCCGTGGTCGGAGAGTGGTCTGGCGAGTCCCCGAGCACAAGCGTGGTCTGGCCAGAGTCCTCGAGCACGAGCATGGTCTTGCCAGAGTCCTCGAGCACCGTAGTGGTCTTGGCGAACCCTGAAGCATGAGTTCGCTGACCGAACTGTGTTCCTGAAAAATAAACACGGAGAGCGGTAGTACATGATGATGTACGAAATATATTGACCTCTCTGTAGGAGGTGAAGTAAACACTTGGTGTTTGGTTGGCGATGAATTATACTTGGTATAATATTCGAAAAAATAACATTAGCTGTTTTTAGCCCTTTTTTTATGTAGTGGCGTAGCGCGATGTATTAACCTGTCCTGAAGAATGCGCCAGCCCTGGGCTGACCAACATCTCATAGCGCGAGGTACGGAACGCTATCGCGCGTAGAGTGCCAGTGTTACCAAGGAGCGACTGCCGACTACTCGTAGCGCAGAGGGCAGACTCTCATGCACGCGTGGGGTGGAGCCGGAGACAGTGCCGGCTCTGGGATTCTCAAGCAGAAAGAAAAATGTATCGGCGAACCGTTGTAAAAACTTATACAAGTTTTGGATTGTATGTATGGAGAAAATTCGATGCGGAGCGCACCCTAAGGGTGGTCGGCGGAGGTGTATGATGATCGAAGAAATTTTCAATTAAAAATAATACTTAGCTTTATTGACGACCGGTGGGTGTAGTCGGCGTGTTGCGATGTTCGAGAGATGGCTTGACGTGTCGTTGGCGATGAAGTTGTCCGGTCCTCGAGCTTTTTGACCTGTCGTCATGACTGTGGTCGCGATTGTCGTAGCGCCGTTCTTCGCGGCGATCATCATTGCGACGTAGTCTTGTGGTCGAGGTGGTCGGAGCTCGGCGGAGCTGCTCGGGGCGTGGTCGACGTGGTCGCGGTCGACGTGGTCGGAGCTCGGCGGAGCCGCTCGAGATGTGGTCGACGTGGTGGTCGATGTGGTCGGAGCTCGGCAGAGCCGCTCGAGACGTGGTCGACGTGGTCCGTGGTCGACGTGGCTGCTCGAGCAGTTCGGTGGTCGGCGATGGTGTAGGAGCGATGGGGCAGCCCTTTGCCGCTGCTGGAGTACTCGTCGTCGTCGTTGGCTTGTGTGTTGATCAAGCTTGGCTCTTGGAAATTGACGTAGAGCTATATGGCACGCGTATATGCATGCATACTTGGCCTTGCTTGCTTGCGTCGGCTTCATGGTAATGTTGTCGTACATCCTTGCCTGCTTTGCCTCGTGTTGATCTGATGCCGTAGTCCACGGGCGCGAGAGGTTGTCGAGCATCGCCACGAGTGAGCAAGAGGCGCCGATGATGGTGTGCACGCGATCGGTTGGCTTGACGTACTTGTGACGAGGGTCTGCATCGTCGTCTTCGTTATCCTCGTTGCGCTGTTCTGCTACATCATTAGGCTTGTCGGATGTATCCGGAGCCTGTTGACGTGTATAGATAGACTTGAGAACGCGGCAATTCTCCATGGTATGGTTTGACTTAGGATGGAGCTGGCAGGGCCCCTTCAATGCTTTGGCATAGTCGTCTTCGTAGTTACGACGTCCGCCACCCTTTTTAACGGTATTGACCTCGCCGTCGTCTTCCCGAGCACGCTTGCTCCTGTAATCGTTACGGCGGTTACGCTGCTGATTACGTCGGTCGCGGTGGTCGCGGGAGTTGTTGCGCTGGTTGCGGCGGTCAAAACTGTCGCTCCGACCACGGTTGCCACGGTAGTCGTCGCGGTGTGAGGGGTGGTCGGAGCGTGGAACCCTTGCTGCTTCTTCAATAATTATCTTCTTGGCGTCGTCGGCATCCGCATATTTCTTAGCGGTGGATAGGAGCGCTGTGACCGACTCAGGTCTCTTCCGGAGGAGCTTGTCTCTTAGGGCGTCGTGGAAACGGAGGCCAGTGATGAAAGCCTCGATTGCCTCGTTGTCAGAGATTGATGGGACCTTGATGCGCATCTCTGAGAAACGCCGGACGTACTCGCGCAGTGGCTCATCTTTCCGATCTCGGATCCGTTGCAGATCGTACTTGTTGCTCGGTTGTTCACAAGTAGCGATGAAATTGTCAATGAAGGCTTGCTTAAGCTCCTGCCAAGAATCAAAGTAGTTCGCCGGTAAGCTGACCAGCCATTGGTGACCTGCATGGCCAACAGCGACTGGGAAGTAGTTAGACATGACGTGCTCGTCAGCCATGGCTGATCTGCAAGCGGTTTCGTAGAGCATGACCCATAATTCGGGGTTTTCTTTGCCGTCATACTTCTGAAGTTTCTCGAGCTTAAAATTCTTGGGCCATATGACTTGGCGAAGGTGTGGAGTAAATTGCTTCAAACCCGGCGGACCGTGGGCGTGTCATACTCCATACGGCGATAGCTTTCGTGGGATGCTCGATCGTCGACTCTCGGTTGATGCGAGCGCAGCGGCCCGTCCACCCGTAATGGCGGAGATCGTTATTGCCATCGCAGCGATCTCGATTGCCATCTGGATTAGCCTCGCGACCATGGGTTATCGCGGACGATTGTCGCGGTTGTCTTGGTGATTATCGTCCTGAATATCGCGATGGTTGTCCTCCCGACGGCGGTTACCACCGTCATGGCCACCGTTTTTGCCTTGATGGTTGTCTGACGGGTCGTTGTTGCGCGAGCCACGTGGGTTGAGTGGCTGTGAGCGGCTTGGAAGCTGGTGACTGTGGCTTGACTCGACTGAGACGGATGGAGCCCGGACTTGATTTACAATCTCTGTGGTCTGGGCCATGGCAGCCGTCAGATAGGCTTGTATTTCATCGCGAACCGCTTGGGTTTCCGGGGTGTTGGGTAGCCGTTGCATTGTTGCCATGGCGACGGCTACATTGGCACTTAGAGTCCTGAAGACCTGTTTGTCCCCCACCCTATCGAAAGCATCGTTGAGGTCGCGTGGCTAGACCCTGATAAGTCGCGCCTCCTGGTCTGCTTCGGCTTCAATTTGTCGGCGATTGAACCGGTCAATATTGCGCGCTTCGCGCGCGGTCTTTTCTTGTTCTGTTTCGCCAACCGCCGGCGGTTCGTCATTGCTGACAACATGGATCAAATCCCCTCGTCTTGGCGGGAAAGATGGGAATTGTGAAAACCCTGGAGCGTGATCTGGCAGATCCAGATCGTACTTGGTGTCGTCGTCTTCGTGATGCTGAAGCTCGGTGTGTACAGATGCTTTAGATGCGATGCCAGACGAGGAGGTGGAGTCGCCCTCTTGAATCGTGGTGGACGGATCCTTCCCGATAATCTTCATCCGGATCATGTTGACGAAGTCGCGCGCTTCGCCGAGGTCGGTGCATAAAACATAGATCCAAGCGGCGTTGTGGGTTATACGCGTAGCCGGAGGCAGCGCGTTACGTGGTCCGTAAGGTCGACTCGGTGGTTCTCCGTCGAGGCTGCGTACTCGGAGAGCCGGAGACCCGTCGCGGAGGCTGGTCGGCGATGAGCGGAGCGCCCTTCAGGAGTAGATAAGACCACGAGATCTGTACCAAGTCGTGCAGGACGACTGGTCCGAGCTGGTCGGGTAGATCTGTTGTGGGGAGCGGTTACCTGCTCGTTAGGTTGACTTTGAATCGTACTTACCAGAGCTAGGGTTTCAGCGAGTTTGGTGCCGACCCGATCGATGGAGTTGAGCAGGTCGGTGTTGTCGATCTGCTTCCCTTTGTAGCGGGGAAGCGGACGACGAGTCGTCGGCGTGGCTGAAGATGATGTAGGCGTGGTCGGAGCCAGATGTACCGTGGTCGGAGCCAGATCCATCGTGGTCGGAGCCGGACATACGTGGGTCGGAGCCCGATCCATCGTGGTCGGAGCCGGATCCATCGTGGTCGGAGCCGTAGCCGATGTAGGTGAAGCGATGGTCGACGCAGATCAATCCACGCCTCCTCCGTGGTCATGACGATGAAGCCGCCGGAGCCGGTGGTCCGTGTGATCCGCCGACGGTGAACGTGAGGCTATTCGGGCGAGCCATGGAGCCGGAGGTGATGACCGTCTTGTTTGCTTGAGAGCAATGACGCACACCCCTACTCGCGCGCCGCCACCGCCGACGAAATATGGTCGGCGCCTACCTAGGGGTATGCCCAAGGTAGTAGATTGTCGGCGACAGATGCGCAAGCCACAAACAAGACGGTAACGCAAGACCGACCGCGAGGTTTTATCCAGGTTCGGCCGCCAAGAAGGCGTAATACCTACGTCCTGCTTCTGATTGTATTGTTGTATGTTCATGAGAGATGTCTTTTAGAGGGATCCCCTGCCCGCCTTATATAGTCCGGGGGGCAGGGTTATAGATCTGGAAACTAATCCTAGCCAGTTACAATTGTCATATGTGGCCGGATAAGGATTCTTATTCTAACCGACCAGGATCCTGCTTGATCGCCAAATCCGCCTTAACTCCTTGCGTAGGACTCCAACCAGGTTGGTTGGGCCACGCGTCGTCTTTCGGATGGACCGGACCCATCGATCCGGGCCGGCCCAAGCTTAGCCATAAGGGTATAGGGGTTAATACCCCCACACACCGGCTTTAGCTTCATCGGTGAAGCCGTTTTGAATAAGCCGTGTCAAAGGGGTCTTTACTTAATAAGATCAGATCGACCTGCTCTTGTACATGCATGTGTCGGTGTAGGGAGAGCAACAACCCGGCCGCAAACGATTATTCAACACAGTGGCAATGCGGCGGCGACCTTCGAATCTGCTTTAGTGTACTTCCCTCTATCAAACCATTGAACATTCTGCTTGCAGAATCTTGAAAGTATTATGATGTCTGACCTCACCCCGCAGAATCTTGTACTCCTACAAGATAAAGATTTAGAGTTGAAAGGTAAATATGTTTAATGTTTTGTCACGGCCAAATTTAATTTCAAATGGAAAAGGTATATCTCAAATGAATGTTTTAGAGGGCTAACACATGAACTTTTTATGCTCTAGATTTGTATCAAGATTTGTGCTTTCCAATCGTGAGTATATATATATATATATATATATATATATATTTGGCAAGGCAAAATCAGAGTGTTGTATACAGCCCCAATACATGAATTTTTGTTTATACCTTAGTCACAGCTAGTTTGTATTGGAATTACAAATACCAATGAAGTTACTGTATCCAACATATCGCTGTCACCTTTGCTGATACTGACGTAAATGAACTCTACCTGATATGGACGGGTCGACGTTGTACCGCATCGAGTCTGTTCGGCAGTTCGGTTGCACTAAAGTAGCGGCTGCTGTTGCTACTGGCCTGCTAAAGGGGTTTGCATCTCCAGTAACTACCAAAATGTTTTACCATCATTGAACTCATTTTAAGTGATAAACACTGAAATATGTGTCATGCATGCATTCCTAAACATAAGGTCACATCGATCATTCCTAAAGATAGAGGCAACAGATGAGTTGACACTAAAAGATCGGTCTTTTACCAACAGATAAGGTGTCCACGATACTAACAGCAGATAATAGTGGGCAAAAGTGTGTCATGGTGTAGTGAGCATCTCCAATCTGCTACACGTACCGAGAGCAAGGAGCATATAGAGACCAAAAATAAGTTCATTTTTCGCTCTATTCTATATGAAATGGGATAGATTGGGTATTTGGGTTCATTCAAATCTCTATATCTACATATATATAATAAAATAAAATATGGTAATTTAAAATTTAAGTCCGTCATCTGTCTGTCATTCCTCCAATGCCCGAGTTTACGCTTGACACTCGCCCCTCCCCTCCTCCACAGAGTGTCCCAATCCCACAGCGTGCTACCTGTGTTGTCCTCGACCGGGACTTAGCCGCGCCTAGCACCACCACTGCCATCTCACATGTCTAAAAGGTCGGTCTTGTGTTCGACATGTCTCTTCTTACACCTAGGTCTCTCTACTACCTAAGGGCAGCTTCGAGTCTTCGACAGCATATATTAAAACATCTAGCTGATAGAAAACTTTATTTAGTAAAAAGGTGGAGAAAGCTCTCCATGAAGATCTAAGCTCATTTATTTTTCTATGATTCATGTGTGTACGCTCACATGATTGAAATATTTTTGGATGATATTTTGTAGGAAGTTATCTTTCTTAGGAAGTTGGAACATTTTTGAAACAACATGCAGAAAAGATTTTGGTTCTAAGTTCATGAGAAAAATAATGTAGATTCATGATAAAATTATTTCATGTATAGAAGGTCAGAAGAAATAAATATGTATCCAAGTTCAAGAGACAAATGTTATAGCTCTGAGAAATTTGTTCTAAATTTAATAGAGAATAAGAGAGATAAATAAAATTAAGAATAAATTTGAAACCAGGAGGAAAGAATATGTAAGTAAAGAAGACAGCAAAGTACTGGTGTAGGAGGCAATCACAAAATATTAGTAGAAATTAAAGGAGAAATGTAGCACGAAAGAGAAACAGGTAAATAAAAAAAACTAAATATTAATAAACAGGATGAAAGGAAACAGAAAAAGAGAAGGAAAAACAGCAGAAAGAAGAACCCACCGCATATACCAATCGGTATTGTTACGAATACGGCTGTCTCGACCCGTTCTACGTTACACACGGTCGGTTTTCCCCGGTCATCGCAGCAGCAGCAGCAACAAAGGACGGCCGCCGCGCTGTGGTCTGTGCCTCTGTGGTCTGTGGTCTGCAGTCTCTGGCTCTCTGCTGTGCGACCTGGCAATGTAGGCGATGTCGACGTGACCCGCTTTGATGAACCACACATCTATCTAGTGCTGAGAAAGGCAGCCAAATACGCGTGAGGAAATTGGAGTATATAATCCGTCCTAGATATCTTGTCGATGGATCAACTATTCCCTTACTTCTGAAAGTGACCGATCCGGCCGAAGACATCAAATCTAGCTAGTTTAGCTGCCTTTCTTTTTCCACGATGAAGCGCGGTGCGATCAAGACTCGAGCCCCTGTTGACCCCAAAGGCCCAAACTGATCGAAGCCAGCGCCGGCACGTCGAAATTTCGGTCGTAATGGCGACTGGCAAGCGCCGTGTTTGGATGAGAGACGCTGTGATAAAGTTCATTTTAGTGCCTAAGCGTGGCCGATTCGTGGGCAGCTCAATTTAGCAGTAAAGTGATACGAGGGCCGTATTATTATTTCTGACAGTGGCAAAGCTAGAACATATTTGAGGAGGGTGCAGTTGCCTTGTAAGTGTGTGTGATTGAGCCAAAACCATGGTGAAAAATTGATCTTGTCAATGGTTTTTTTATTTTTGTGCGCCCACAACTCACTATGTAGCTTCGCCACTGGTTTCTGAAGTGTACTAGGATACGATGGATGGCGTGAGACATTTCTAGAAATTGTTTGGGACTGCTTCGCTCCATATTTTTTAGTCAAATAGATACTTGTTTGAGACTGCTTCGCTCTATGTTTTTTAGTCAAACAAGTGTACCTCTACAAACTCTACTCCAGCGAAAAAAAGTAGAATTGTGAGAGCTCATAAAGAGATTCTCCAAAAACTTCAGGTTTTTGTGGATCACTCCACGATGGAGTTTGTGGAACAATTCCAAATATAAGCTGAAAAACATGGAGCAGTCACAAACAGAACCTTAATTAGTATATTACTAACTAGAGCTTCTTTGAGCATCTATATTGATCCATGAGATGAAGAATAAAAGAAAAAATATACAAATTATTATTAAAAAATAAAAAAAAACATTTGGTCATCAGTTCAAAATACTTCAATCAGCAAAAATAATAATAACTATTGGATTTATTTTGTTTCCAAAAAATTATCAATCTTTATCATTATAAAAATACTATAAAGTAACCCCTAAATCTACATCAAAATAACCCATCTATGTAAAAATAAAAAATAACCTAAATTAACCCTAATTTTTCAACTAAACTATCTACTTATGTTACTAAAAATAACCTAAATAACCCCTAATATTTAACTAAATTACCTATATATGCCATTATAAACAATAATCTACAACTGATCCCTAAATGTGTATCAAAACTAGTCATACATGTTACTAATAAAAATAACCTGAAGCATCCGGTCTATGCCATGACAAAAATAATGTGGATAAACAATGTAGATTTGTGTCTATATTGCCCTTATTTGCTATTATTTAAAATAACTTAAATTGAGTGACTTTCCATATTTACGTTTAAGTTACCGATCATTAAAAAAATCCCAAAATATTTACGGACGCGCTTCTAAATTATACATTTCTCCAACTGTTAACATAGAACAACTGACTCAAGATATACATTGATGACGTGCATGGACATTAGTTACAATGGCCAATCTATTATTCATACCCCTAATTGTAATCTCCATCTAAATAATGTCCTAATTGCTCCTAAAACCACCAAAAAACTTGTTTCTATTCATCGTCTTGCTTCTGATAATATTGTCTTTCTAGAGTTTACTTCATTGTAACTTCTTTTTGATGAAGGATTATGATATGATGCCCACTCTGCTTAGATAAACATGTAGCAAGGGGCTATATCCTCTTCCACCTATGCCACACGCAAAGCATGCATATGGAGTCAGTAGCCATCTGTTGATAGGTGGCACAGTCACCTTGGTAATCCATCTACTCCAATTGTTTATGAAACTTTGATCTTCCTTGTTCTTTTGAATTTAATAAAGACTACATGTGTGATGTTTGGCAACAAGCCAAAAATTGTCAGTTGCCATATCTAAAATCCACAAGTTTATCAAGTTATCCTTTAGAACTTGTGTTTTCTGATATTTGGGGACCCGCATCTAATTCTGTTGGAAGACACAAGTACTATGTGAGTTTTATCAATGATTTTGGTGGTGTTAAGCTGGCAACAAACCAGCCAAAAATTGTCAGTTGCCCCCATATCTAATTCTATTCAGCCGAACAATATTTTTCTCTCAACAAACAAGTACTATGTTTTTTCAGCCAAGTTTCAGACCAATGATTTTAATAACTTCACACGGATTTGTCTCTTGAAACATAAGTATCATGTCTTTCAAAAATTACATGACTTTTAGACTTTTGTTGAATGCCCTTTTATTAATAAAAAATCACTGTTGTTCAAACCAACTGGGGAGGTGAATGTGAAAAACTTCACTCCTTTTTTTTAGCAAAACTGGGAGTTCACATCTTGTGTCTCGCCCACACGTACACCAGCAAAATGGTGCAACAGAAAGAAAGCACCTCCACATACTCGAAGCAGGTTTGTCCCTTCTTGCTCATGTGCATATACCTTTAAAATTTTGGGACGAATCTTATCTTGTTGTTTTCCTAATAAATCTCACACCTAGGAAAGTTACTGATACTCCTCTTTAGTGTTTGTTTTATACAAAACCTGATTACTCTTTTCTTCAAGTTTTTTGGGTGTGCCTATTAGCTAAACCTTCGTCCATTCAACACTAGCAATAAATAACTTCAGTTTTGCTTAAAGGAATGTGCTTTCTTGGGGTACAACAATATGCACAAAGGTTTTAAGTGTCTTCATATTTCCGCATGCTGTATTTACATCTCCAAAGATGTAGTTTTTAATGAAAATGTGTTTCCTTTTGCTAAATTGTGTTTGAACATATGTGTTCGTCTATGTTCCGAAGCCACTGTCCTTCATCCAACTTTGCTAAATCATAGCATGGGGTATGAATAATTAGATGGTCATTTGGCTAATGTTCCAAGTTCTAATGATTTTGTTGAACAAAATAACGATTTATAGGAAGATGCAGTGCTTTTAGGAGCTCCAGAGGTCAATAACCGTGCTCCTAGTGCATCACCCTTGGGATCGAATCTATCAGAAGTGGTCAGTTTGGCTCTGCATCAGCTACCTCCTTTCCCATATCCTACAAGCGGGGCCAATCACCGCCAGCCACGTGCCATGGGAGGGCAACATTACCGTGCCACGAATAATGTTGACGTGACTGTAGATCTGATTTTGCCTGGTGTTCTAGTAGAAACAGTAGGGGCTAGATCATTTGTGGTTGAAAGTTCTAGAACGCCTTCAACACCTGAACAATAGGGGCTAAATCATTTGTGGTTGAAAGTTCTAGAACGCCTTCAACACCTGTTCTAGATCCTGTACAATAAACATGACCTTGGACGTATAAGGCAACCCAAGTTATACACTGATGGAACTGTTAGTTATGAATATTTTACCTCAACAAAAGAATCTGAAATTGTTAATGAATCCTTGTGAGATACTAATTGGAAAAATACTATGGATTTAGAATATGATGCTTTGATAAAAAACAAGGCACCTAGTTCCATCTCACAAGGGAAGAATATTATAGAATGTAAGTGGGTCCACAAAGCAATACTTGTTGCTAAAGGTTTTAAAGAAAGGTTACAAAGCAATAGCTAATCCAACTACAAAAATTATATGGATTTAAATCTTGCTTCAGGAAATTGGTGTTCAACGTCCTCCCACGACCAAGCTATGGTGCGACAACCTTGGTTCCAAGTATCTCTGTGTCAATGTTGTGTTGCATGCATGCACGACAAAACAAATAGAAATTGATTATTATTTTGTTAGATAACGAATTAATGTCAAGAAAAGTCAAAAATTGACTCTGTTCCTTCAAGAGATCAAGTCACAGATGGTTTCACCGAGGCATGTCAGCCTAAATCAAGTATGATTGAGAGGGCCTATAGAATAGGAAGTAATTATACCATACCCCTTCTGGTGTAATTTGTGATTGACATGACATGGTAGTTTATCTTGTTGTTGTATATTAGGTAGTTGAGATTTGTATTCCTATCTTATAAGCTAAGAAAGCCTATCAATTGTCACATATGGAACTTGATATCTTGTAATCCCACGCATAGGGATCTTCCATGCCCATGCAACACGAAGCACCAGCCGATAGCAAGGGCACAGCTTCCACCCAATTCCAACTGTGCCTTTGAATTAATCTTACAATTTTAGTCCATTTTAGCAAGTTTAAGTGGACTAAGCTTTGTGTCCCTACTAAACACATGCATGGGACACTTTACTTGGATCAAGACTCAAACCGTATGACTTAATACACACGCGTACGCACATGCCAATTCCATATGTGCTGCAGCATGTGCTTTAATGGAAGACTGGGCATAGGATGCCAACATTAATTTGAATAAGATGTCGTTCAATTAATTTAGATTAAATGTTTTTAGGGGGGCAATTTAAACTAAATAAAATGCATAGGGTAATCCCCTCATATTAAGAATCCTTCTCAACGTACATAAATCATTTTCTTCTCAGAAGAGAAAAAATGATATATTAAGATCAGAAACTAATTAAGAGTTTGATCTTCCCACCATGACTAAATCCACACTATACTTGCTTGCTTTACACCATCTGATAGTTTTTGTGAAATTGTGTGTGCTATTTATATATATATATATATATATATATATATATATATATATATATATATATATATATATATATATATATATATATATACTTTTAAATTTAAAGAAGGAAGAAGGGGAAAGAAAGCGTAATTGGTGGTGGCTTAACAAGACGGAGAGTATTGATAAAATTTAAATGTGTCAAACCCATGAAAAGAAATAAATATGTTCTAGGAAACAGAGAAAAAGGTATATAGATGACAGGAGTAATCAAGAGATCATGAATATATTTTTTTAGATAACGGAACCAAATTCCAGCCTCTACCATCGTCCTGGGACGGTACACAGCTGAGAGTCAGTACAAACTAGTCATAAACTCATAATAAGGCTCAAACTCTTACATCCAAGAAAGCAAATAAAAACGACAGACGCGAACAACAGCAAAAGTTCAGTCCAACATGATGATCGACTAAAAGCCTGGAACTAATAGCCACCCGTGCTTCTATAGTTTTAGTTGACTTTGAGTCCTAAATAGAGCTCGAAGTTTCAGATCCTCACCCTCAGTATCTTGTGTGTCAAAGGTGAAGCGATGATGAAAATTCAAATTCCCAAGAGAGAATCTGTCACTACTAGCCCTCTCAAATCAAAGGAGAATCCAAGATATATCCATCAGTCTCCAAGCTTCCAAAGAGTCCACGTACGTTTATCTATCCTCGTCAACATATTCGATACACAACTGGTTCTCATGATCTGCACCATGCCGCACACTATAAATATCACGCCACTCTGCAGCTCGTACCTTCAAGTAAGGCACACACACCTAGCAGTCGTAGCACTCCAGGCCGGCTTCCTATACATACACATACAGAAACGTATACCGTCACACTGCAACTAAAGACTGAAAATGGCCAACGATTCCTTGGTTACAGCTCGTGTCATAGGAGATGTCTTGGACCCCTTCTACAGCTCCATTGACCTGATGGTGCTGTTCAATGGCATGCCCATTGTCAGCGGCATGGAGCTGCGTTCTCCGACGGTCTCTGAGAGGCCGAGGGTTGAGATCGGAGGAGATGACTATCGTGTTGCATATACCCTGGTAAGCTAGCTGATCGTGTTGCATATACCATGCAAGCAGTAGTTTCCTCTGTCATGTACTCTGAATCTGATGAATATATATATACAGTGCAGGTAATTCTGTTATATATATTACAGCAAACTGGTTTATAGTTGCAGATATACATATATATGAGTGTTGAAACATCTAGCTTATTACTTCTTCAGCAGGGCTTGATATGTTCTGTATATGTGATTAACATGGCCGGATGCAAATTTGTGTCATGCATTATTATTGACTGTAAATTGTGCCGTGTATATATTTATACAGGTGATGGTTGATCCTGATGCTCCAAACCCAAGCAGCCCAACCCTGAGGGAGTACCTGCACTGGTGAGAGAGCTAGCAGCCCTAGCTTTATAGCAGCTAGCTACGTTCATAGCATATCTACCGTTATTGGCCTGTTGCCCCACGTACATGCAGCTGTGCTGGAACCATCGATGCAACCGTACCTCCGATCCATGCTGCACTTAGAGGTGCATGCAGCACGCGTGTCAATGCGAGTGGGACGACACATAAAACATGAGTTGATCGCCGTACATATACATGTTTCATTATCATTTTGTTTATATGTGCAAGTTGTGCATACATTATCAGACGATATCCTTTTGATCCATTCATGTCCATGCAGGATGGTCACTGACATTCCAGCGTCAACTGATGACACCTACGGTAAGTATATATACAATGCTGTTCTGTGCTAGCTGTGCAAGTCTGTGTAGTTTTGATGGTTTCCATCTCTGCGTTTAGTGTTGGCCAGGCCAGGGTAATATCCATGTATGGCCTTCTTTGAATGTTATCAGATTCATCTTAATCCACATGTGTTAGAGCGGATTAGAGTGGAAAATTCAAGTTCTACTCTTATCCATCCCAACACATATGGATTGATGTCAATCCGACTACATCTAAACAAGGCTTACCGTGTATCTTCGTGTGTATATATATGTGTTTTAATAAATATTGTACAATTGCAGAGAGGGAGGTGACGTGCTACGAGGCCCCAAACCCGACGACGGGGATCCACCGGATGGTGCTGGTGCTGTTCCGGCTGCTGGGGCGGGAGACGGTGTACGCGCCGTCCAGGCGCCACAACTTCAGCACGCGCGGCTTCGCCCGCCGCTACAACCTCGGCGCGCCCGTCGCGGCCATGTACTTCAACTGCCAGCGCCAGAACGGCTCCGGCGGACAGAGGTTCACCGGGCCCTACACCGGCGGCCGACATGGTGGTGGTGCTTAGCTTGATGACGATGATCGCCGGATGACGACACGGAGTATAAGCTTTATTGCACGCACACTTTGCAGTACGTACGTGCGTTGTGCATGCATGCATGCATGGGCCGGGTGACAGCATCACCGTCTACAGCTGATAAGAGCAGGTATAATAACGTGTTGGAGCCGGTGAGATGAGCTCCAGATCATCAGAAAAGTTGCCACGTTAGGAGAGAGATGGTTAAGCGGGCGTTTTCCTTCTCGACGGCTGAAACGCAGAATACGAGAGGAAAAATGTGCCTTGCAGCCGGATGCTGGCTGAAAGTTAGCTAGGAGTCGCCGTTTTATTCTTATGTATTGGGTCCTAACCGTAAAATATTAATTGCTTGTATATTGATATAACTGACCTCTCAGCCAACCTATTATATGAAAGAACTATATTGCTTACTATATGTGATGTGGCACCTGCATTTAGCCAGCAGCAGGCTAAATTATTAGCCTTGCTCTAAGACGAGTAGACGACCACACTCTTATAGAATATAATATAATATACATAAACGAATAAAGTAGGATGCATGCTATACACGCACGTACATCAGTGCTGCTTCTAGCTCACACACACACCGTAGTAGTGTGATTATCTGTCCTTCAAAAACATATACATCGGGATGTTTGTGTTTCTTAATTAAAATGCGCATATTGCTTACAACTAAAACATCTCTACTATAATTGAAAACTTGAGACTCATCACGAAGGCTTCAACGCTCCCGTCCCTGTAAAAAAAAACGCCGTCCGTATAAAAAGAAAACAGTCGCGCTCGCGGCGTGCGGCTGCCTGCGTCGTCCGGATCCGGCCTCCGGTGGCGCTGCGGCGGCTCCCAGCTCTCAATCGCCCACTCCCTCTAGGCCTCTCCCATCTCCCTCCCGGCGGCCTCCCCGGTCCCGGTCCGGCGGATCCGGCCAGGGGTGGCACTGCGGCGGCTCTCAGTCGCTAACTCCCCCTCGGTCTCTCCATCTCCCTCCTGGCGGCCTCCAAGGTCCCGGTACGGCGGTCTCCGGCGCTCCACCCGCTGGCGTGCTCGGTGCAGCTGCCGCCTGGTGTCCTGTGCACGAGACACCTCTGCCGCGAGCCAGCGGCAGCGACCAGGGAGGAGCCAGGCAAGGACTAGCGACACTACGACAGCGAGGCGGCCTGACTGCACGGCTGCAAGGTGAGCAACTCTCTGTAGTCTGAAACTTTGAATTGTGATGCGAGCAAACTCCCGGTAGCTGTAGTCTGAAACTTTGAATTTGCATATTAGGATGTGCCATTTTCTGTGTAGCTGTGGTCCATGGTTAGTCACTTCTTGAGCAAAAAAGTAGAGACCAGAGAAGAGAAGGCATAAATATTACAATGCAATCAGCACATGGTAGCCTGTTTACAATAAAACAGGAGTATGCCTTAGATATACATATAGAAGGAGGGACTATCAAATATAATACCGAAAAAGACTTGTGAAACGTCTATCAGCAAAGAATTAAATGTCAATATATCAAAAAATAAAACAGGGCTCAGGGCATATTAAAGATTAACAAGGATACACATTATTGATGTTAAATTGTTGTTTCATATAACCTGTACAGATCTGGGTTGTTTCTTTTCTGCATTCCTTGCAAGTATAACCTGTACAGAGCGCACATGTATGCAACTAGCCGCTGTGGCATTTTCCTTGCAAGTAGGTTCTGTCATTTTCTGCTCTCAGAGCTCAATCCTGGAGACAAAGTAACAAGCTCTGGAGTACCATGTTTTAGACCTATAGCAGCATGACCATTTAGGCTCAAAAGAGAAAAGGAGAAGAACATCCGTTAGGTCTGATGTCATTGTCTTCCTCACATTTTAACTCTGCCCAAACAAGCTCCTCTTTGTCCAATGGACCAATCAAAAATTATACTAGGGCCCCTCAGAAAACGTCCCCCGCTGAGAGCTTCCAATCATTATGCACCCAGAAAAATATGCACAAGAATTCATCTCTATTAAAATCAAGGGCTAATAAAACACCTAAATCAAATCCGATGGCCACGATTCGACGTGGGATGCTAGGCTTCTCACGCATCCACACCCCGCACGCCGACGCCGCGCCCTCGCTCCTCCCCGCATCCCGCACGCCCGAGTTCGATTCCTACTCCCACCCATGCAATTTCCACGAAAAACAAAACCCGCCGCAATCCGTGGGCGACGCGACAGTCACGTACCTGATGGCGTGCCTAGGCATGGAGGCCGCCGCGGCTACCGAGGAGGGGGGCGCCGTGCTCCCGACCCCGGTCCCCGCGCTCCTGACCGAGGATGACGTGCGGCGCCGCCGTCGTGGTCGTCGCTCCTGCCGCCGCCGCTACCGAAGCCGAGGAGGAGGCCAAGAAGGAGGCAGAGGAGGAGGAGGACGTCGGCCTCTTCAACCTCTTCGACTAATTTCGATGTGCTTGTGTTCTATGTTTGCGTTCTTGCTGTGAATAAGAACATTTGTGGAACAGGTTGTCAAGTTTGTCTCTCATAACCTTTTGCCTATTTACATTTTTGCAGGGGGTCAATGTGTCTGGTGGTATGGGTTTCTATTTGAAGGACGCCTGGCAGAGTGGAGTGGCAGCGCGCCGCGGAGAAATACCCGTCCCAGCCATAAACTATTGTTTATAGAATAATATATAGACGGATGGTTTATGAACTTTAAGACCCGTCTTAGTAGTGCTGTGTGGGCTTGTCTATTTTTTCTGTGTGTGAAATGACTAATCTCTGTGAGACTGTGAATTCGTGTTTCTTTCATTAGTTGATTTATTTTTTGTTTTATGATTTATTTTAGTTTTATGATTTTTTTTTTTTTGTAGACGCCACCATAGCGTTAACACGGGTAATATACTATTATGGAAAAGTTAAACTATAGGAAAAGTTCATTGTTAGGTTGTTTTATGTGCATTACCAAGATAAAGTTGTGGCGTTAGCATGGGCATTATACTGGCTGAGAGCTAGCTGGGAGTCGCCGTTTTATTCTTATATATTGGGTTCCAACCGTAAAATATTAATTGCTTGTGTATTGATATAGCTGACCTCTCAGCCAACCTATTATATGAAAGAACTATATTGCTTACTATATGTGATGTGACACCTGTATTTAGCCAGCAGCAGGCTAAATTATTAGCCTTGCTCTAAGACGAGTAGACGACCACACTCTTATAGAATATAATATAATATACATAAACGAATAAAGTAGGATGCATGCTATACACGCACGTACATATTGCTGCTTCTAGCTTACACACACACACCCCGTAGTAGTGTGATTATCTGTCTTTCAAAAACATATACATCGGGATGTTTGTGTTTCTTAATTAAAATGCGCATATTGCTTACAACTAAAACATATCGGTAAGAATCGTTCACCGGCAGACGAAGTAACCCTCACCCGATGTTCACCCGGCGACTCCTTCAATTTGAATTCTGTCCCTCCCGCAGTCTGCCGCTGCTGGACGCTCGCCGCACGCTCCTCCAATCACGCTCCCGCTCGCTCGCTTCCCCAAGCGCACGCGCGACACGCTCCTCCAACCAGGCTCCCTCCCTCGCGAGCCTGCCTCCCTCCCCGTCGCCACGACCAATCCCCACGACGCGCACACGCGAAAAAAAAAACCCGGCGACTCCCCACGACTTCGAGCGAACCTCGGCGACTCCCCACGACTGCTAGCGTCGGCGTGGGCGTGCGCTGAGAAGAGGCGGCGGCGAGCTGCGACAGCTGCCGGCATCCGGAGAAGGCAGGCTCCGTCAGCCCCGGGAGGCGGGCGGCATCCCGGCGGCGGAGGCGGCACGTCATCCCAACGGCGGAGGCAGCGCGACGTCCCTCTCCTCCCCCGTTCTCCTCCGGTGCGACGCTCCTCTCCTCGATCCAGTCTGACAGCGCCGCTCCTGCATCCTGCACCAACGCTGCTCCTGCGTCCTGCGTCTACATCAACACCGACGCCGTTCCTGCTACACGCGGACGTTCACGGCCACTGGACAACGAGCAACTCGGAATCAAGGTTTGAACCACCTCGAGAACGATCTCTTCCCTTCTTCGCCCATCTGGATTTTAATCGTCACCATATCCATCTTGATCTCTCCAAACGGCCGCGTGGTCTCGTAAGGAAGCAAGCTCTAACTGCGATTTCACCTTGTTAGGCCTTCAAATCTCTGACTGATGTGATATGGTTGCTATTAATCTGTTTACTGTATAAATGTCTGAACTTCTGAATCAATGATGAAAAATCTGAATTTCTGTCCTATCTGAACTTTCATTTGATCTAAATTCTATGTGAACCCCATTGTAACACCGTGATTTGGTCTAAATCCTAAGTAGAGGACTTTCCCAAACTGTGATTTCGTACATATATTTATTCCAATTCTCATGACAATCTAGGTTGCTTCCGTCTGTTCTCCTGGTGACTGAATATTACAATCCCCTAGCAAGATTTGGATAGCAGAGTAAGGGTAGAAACTGAATATTCGTCTTACTATTAAGCTTAAGATTTGGATAGCAATTGTTGTAGATGCATATATGAACTTCCGAATACTAGAATCCCCTATCTTGTGTTTCATGTTCCGATGGATCAAAGAGTCATTTTAAAAAAAGTAGTGGTAGCAAGCCAGTACTGAACTACATTTCGTGCTTTCCTTTGTTTCTTTTTTTTTTGGTATATTGTGATTTCCTTTGATTATTCTGAAGTTAGCCAAACCAGTAAGTGAGTCCTGTTAATGGCTTTGTGATGGATCAATACAAGTTGGTAACAAACCTTATAATCTACTCAGCACACCAGCAAGGACTCAACAAATGATTACTAAACCAATACAACTATGTGTATTACTTCAATTTATTTCACCTTTTCCCGCCCAGTTTGTGATTGATTTCCCAGTGGCACACACTAGAATAACTTTACCAATTTTTGGAATGCACGTTCCACTGAAAAGGTTACCTTTGTTTCCTTGCTTAAACACTTGATTTTGAATATCTCGGTAACAATTGTTTTTACTGGGCACTATATTCGGCTTATATGCTTTCTCAAAAAGTAAAAACAAATGCAGTTCACCCTTATATGCCTCAGCAATCCTCTTCTGTATATTGATGTTTTTTTTTTGTTTTAACAAAAATTCATCTCTTTAAACATTGATCCAGTCGCTCAGTCTCAGTGAGTCGCTGATTGCCAAGGCAGACAAACCTGTAATCCAAGTCGTCCTCGTAGCAACTCCCTCCACCGATCGAGCCCCTCACCATTGCAGCAAGCAACCAGGTAAACAGGCACTTTGTCTAGCCTTTTAGGGTTCTTACCATTGTAGCAAGCAACCAGGTAAACACTAAGCAGGCATTTATGTCTAAGATAAAAGTAGATATACTTTCTGAAATAGAGGGCATGATAGTCGCCTATATCATTACTGGAACAAAGATGTCATAGGGAGATCACTGATATTTTAACTTCCTGAATCCATTCCACTTATGCTGCATATCACAGTTGCTAGAATTTGTCCTAAACTGATATACCAACAATCTGTACAATAGGGGTCAGTTTCACTTTGCTGTGTCTTCTCATATGCTTGCTAAATTTAGTGAGGTACAGACCTGAAACATGGTTGTAGAGATTATATTTTCCCCAATGAAATAGCGAAGCTTTCAGGTACAGACCTGAAATATGGTGAACTCAATCCTTGTTTGCCTGGTGAAATTTAGTGAGGTACAGACCTGAAATATGGTTGTAGAGATTATATTTTTCCCCAATGAAATAGCGAAGCTTTCAGGTACAGACCTGAAATATGGTGAACTCAATCCTTTTTCGACTGGTGAAATTTAGTGAGGTACAGACCTAAAATATGGTTGTAGAGCTTATATTTTCCCCCAATGTATGTTATGTAGGATTATAGTAACCCATGGTGTAGTAGGAGCTACAGACCATGGAAGGGAGCCAATAACAATAAGAATAGCGTCTTTGGCCTTAGAGATCAACCAGACACAAGTAAATGGAAATACATCTGTCTGATACTTTTGGCATTAACTGAATAGACTAGAGCCATTTATTTATCCTGTTCCTCTTGTATCGTTCTTGAGATAGTTGTACATTGTCCATTTTGATTACGTTCTACCCAGATTTTTTTATCTATCAATTTACTGAAATTTGCAGGGCAATTCGAACAATCAGTTCAGAACGTGGCAAAATACTTTCTGGAGCTGATGATCAGTGCTCTGTCGTAGTCTGAGATAAGGAGACTTTTAACCTTTTGGAATAACTGAAGGATCACGAGGCACTGGTGAGGTTCTTACATTTAGCTGTAGATTTGTTTTAATGTCTTCATTGTCTCTCCTGTAACTACGAAGCATGTTTTGTTCAATTTCGGTATAGGTTAGTTCTGTTCGGATGCTCTCAGGAGAACATGTTCTTACTGCATCCCATGATGGTACCGTGAAGATGTGGGCTAATGAAAATTTAGATCTTTGTCAACCAAATTATAGCTCAGAAATCTCAGAACTTTTGTTAATAGACATACTATTCATCGGAGTAAACTTTTTCATAATGAAATATCTCAGAAATCTCAGCTCTTCCAATAGTTTTGTTCATAACTCATGCTTCTGTAAGTAATTTTGCTGAAAATTCAGAGCTTCTACTTCTTTGCAAATTCAGAGTGGTCCAAAATTTAGAGTTACTTTCATGTGGCTACTTGCTGAAAATTCAAGGCTTCTTCTACCTGGCAAATTCTTCAATTTGTTCATTGACGAGAGTATATATAAAATTAGGTATATCACATATTTATCTGTACTATATAAATATTCTATGGTCTCACTTATCTTTGAAGATTGAACCAGTATTACAACAATATTGACGTGCCCAGTACGTGTTTGTCGAATTTAAGCTTTGGACAAAAATTGCTAATTCGTTGCTACTATGAAAAAACACTTATGTTTCTAGGCTTTGAGCTAGCGACTAATCTCTAGGATACTTTACACCAGTTCATATTGTTCAGCTTATGTGCTGCCACGGGTTTATGTGAACTAATTAGGATAACCTATATCTTCTTCATAAACTTTTTTAGCCAATATCTTCTACATGCATCCAGCCAAAAATAACGATGGTCGCACTCCATTAGGAAACTTGACAAACACCACCAATGCAGGTAACTGTTGATATACATATGGATATGAATTTATTTTGGATCAACAATAATTTTCATTCATTATGTATTGATCCATGACGCCTATAATGGACTAGGTTGTCAGAGTGTATCCAATTCAAAGACACAAGCTGACGATGCTAAGCAACGCAAACGAGAAAGGGAAAGAGCACGGTATGCGGAACAAATGAATGAAATAAATAGGAAGCGTCGTGAAAAATACCATATAAAAGAACAAGAAACATCCCTCACTGGTGGATCGAGAGGTGAATTTAATCCAATCAATGTGCATTATCCTTTGGCTCTTATTTATGGTGTAATAATTATCTTGTAGCTGATGGAGTTGTATTAGACAATGAAGACACAAATAACGATGAAAATAGTGATTGGTTGCATAGGAATGATACCTACCAACCCATGTAGATTGATAAAGAGAACCTAGGTACTATTTTTTATAAAGTTCCTCCATGATTATGTTGTTGTTGCATAATGATAGATGTTTTGTAAATAAGTAAGATGTCACACCTATATTTCTTAATATTATGCTAATATGTTATTATGTAGCTGCATCTGCTGCCAAGACCATGAACCACCCTATGAAGAATGAGTCAAAAAAAATTGTATGATAGGGAGCGCTATAAAAGTATGATGCCTGATCAGAGGCAAGCAAGGCGTGAGCGTCGAAGGCTGCATAATACTGAACCCAGAAATAAGGAGGCATTAAAATTATCCGACAAAAAAATTAAAGAGACCAGGCGTCACACCCTGCACCCAAAGTCTATCGCCATGGAGAAACTGCTATATATTCCTGAGGTTGTGTGGCCCTCTATGAGCGCATCTGGAGCTCATGCATCCATGACAAACTCCAGTGATTGGGTTATCCTAGAGTTCAGTGTAACACCTCTTCATATTCCTCTAAGTCAGAGATGATGGATCCGATGATATACTACCTACACATAGACCACATGTTCCATCTGGACAAGGACATGCGTAATTAACCTGTCATAACACAATGTTTGAGGGAAGCATCGGTTCAAACATGAGGGTGTCTAATAATGATGGTGATTGCATGGTTGAAGACCTATTGGATGTTAACACACCTTTGCCTCAATCGGTTTTGACCAACAACGATAAATACTAATGCCTCATTA
Organism: Miscanthus lutarioriparius; assembly: GCA_904845875.1. Classification (NCBI taxonomy): domain Eukaryota; kingdom Viridiplantae; phylum Streptophyta; class Magnoliopsida; order Poales; family Poaceae; genus Miscanthus; species Miscanthus lutarioriparius. The sequence continues at coordinate 66,422,107 of CAJGYO010000008.1, read as the reverse complement.
TCCCATTTAGTCGACCTATATACCATATTATATCTAATCGGTCCATGGTCATCTCGTGATTAACAGAAACAGGAGGACCCAATGTTCAGGCTACATCAGCCACACCGACGGCACCAATGTTTGATGATTGTGAATACATGACTGAAGAACACCTAAATGATAACACACCCTTGCCTCAATCAGTCTTGACCAACAACGGTAAATACTGATGCCTCATTATTCTATTTAGGTGACCTATATTATATATAATATTATACCTAACTAAATCATGGTCATTACATGATTATTAGAAATGATAGGACCTAGCCTTCGGTCTACATCAACCGCACCGACGGCACCACTATTTGATGGCAATGGTAATTTTAGCATTCTATAAATTATTTGAACTCTTTTATTTATTTTTACCCATAGTTCTACTAACTCACGTATCTTTGACGGTCATAGATGATAATGAGGGAGATATATTTGAAGAGGATGAGGAAGAGGATGAGGGATACATGTTTGCTGGGTAAGGTATTTGTGCGAAATACCAAATAGAAATCAAATCGTCCACTACTTTATCTAAACTATTGCGGCTTAAATGTCATTTCAGATGAGGAAGATGATGATGATGTCCAAGACAATGACCTTAAGGAAGACACGACTTCTGTCTCTGAAGTACCTGACCGATACGAAAAGGTGTATACTAACATGCCTATAGATACCCATATGCTAAAACATGTCGCAAATTGCGGGCACAACAATGCGAAAAAGTTTGAGCATAAACCACCTGGGTTCTGTTGCCACAGCGGAAAGGTCGAGTTCAACGAACCAAACATACTTGATGAGCTTATGAGGCTTTGGTCAAGTAACAATGTAGATGCTAGGCACTTTCGTAACAACATTAGGTTTTTTAATGGCTATTTCTCCTTCACTACTCTATATTGTTGCCTCGATAGCGCTATTGCAAGCATGAAAAATAGTGGCATATACACCTTTCGTGCACACAGCTATATCTATCACAACATAAGCTCATTTGGCAAAGAAGATGGTAAAGAGCCAAGACATCTTGAGCTTTACTTCTACGACGATGATCCAAGTCTTGAGTACCCTCAGGAATTTCTTAACACTTTGACATCCAATGGTCTACCTTCACATGTATTAAAGCTGAAGATTGGATATCTAGTCATATTGCTTAGAAACATTGACTCTATGAACGGACTTTATAATGGTACTAGGCTTATCATACAGGGGTTCCAAAAGAATATCATAGACGTAGAAATTGTGTTGGGATCGCACGCTAGAAGGTGGGTTTTTCGCCTCGCATTCCCTTATGCTCGTCGGACGATGAGATGTTCCCTTTCCAATTTAAGCGAAAGCAGTTCCCTATTTGGCTCAGCTTCACAATGACCGTTAACAAGGCACAAGGGCAGACTATCTCTAACGTCAGGGGTATACTTGCCAGAACCAATGTTCTCGCACTACCAATTGCATATAGCGCTATCAAAACGGCTTCTCCATCTAAACTGTTTGACAGGGCTCCTCTGGAGAAGTTGGAGCCGGAGCCAGGAAAGGGCGCTACCAAACAGACCCTACATATACATGTGTAACCTTGTTGATTCAGAAAAAAAATCTAACTGTAACGACCAGCATGTGGTTGCTATAATTCCTCGAGAGTGCCGCCCATCATATCCTCCATTCCTCTCAGGATAGCTTGCCGACACTACCAATAATAATGTTTCCACAACCCTATGCCATCGCTCACTTTTAGGCTACCCTCAACTTCGGGGACTATGAATATTTACGGTCCCACACAGATATTATTTTTATCTACATGACTGCAAGACACGGCTAAAACTGGGATTATAAACATGACAGAGTAACGCAAGCAGAACTCCTACTTGAACCACCCTTAAAACTAAACTGAGGGTTATCTAAACAAACAAGCTCTAGCTAGTACGAGTGTAGGACATTTACTCTCCTCTCCCTGGGCAACCCCTCCCCGGTGACCCCCAACGAGATCCTTCACCGGCGTGGCTACACTCGGCTCTCTCCTCCCTGCACCAGACATAGCCGAGTTGATTGTAGCGATGAGAATGATGAGTGGTGATGGCAAGGATCATGGATGTGCAAGTGCTCAACATCTGAAGATGGAGATGATGGATGGGGTTGAAAGCAGAGCAAGGCAAAAGTATATAATAAGCTTTTGCTTTCACCGGCTATGGGTGATTAGGGAAGTTGAATGGCCGCGTTAGCAAACAAGGCCAAAATTGATTAAGCACTACCATATTTAGCCTTGAAACAAAGTAAGTACTAACTAATTTTTGATGATTGGCCAAATATTTGACTTACCAGGCTTGGGCTCTTATCCAAACAACCCACTATGCTTCACCTTCACTTCGGGGTGGTAAACTTGTAATCAATCTTGTCCTTTGTTAAACCAAGTAACCATGAAACCTATTTCCCTACTAAATCCGTTCCAAATTATAGTTCGTTTGACTTTTTTGATCCTCAAATTTGACCACTTATCTTATTTAAAAAATTATACAAAATATCACTTTTTTTTTTGTTGTGGCTTGCTTTATTAATAAAGTTCTTTAAGAATGACTTAAATTTAGCTATGTTTATACAATTTTTTTGAATAAAACGACTAGTTAAATTTAGCATCAGAAAAGTCAAACAAACTATAATTTAGAACGAAGAGAGTACTTATAAGCATATCATCAACTGAGTAGAACGGGTAGAGCAAGGTTAGCATATATCTATACTGTACTAAGATCTACAGCGGTACATATATGATTGTAAAATAGACTCCTTATCGAACAACATACCCGTACTCCAAACCAATGAACTAAAAGCAAAAGCAACTGCATCTTTGAGGTCCGGTTTAATTCCCTCAAAAGTTTACGTCCTATCATATCAAATATTTAGACATATACATAGAGTATTAAATATAGACTAAAAATAACTAATTATATAGATTGCAACTACTTTACGAGACGAATCTTTTAAGTCTAATTAGACCATGATTTGATAATAAAGTGATACAGTAACACATGTGCTAACGATGGATTAATTAGTCTTAATAAATTCGTCTCGTGGTTTACCGACGGATTCTGTAATTTATTTTTTATTAGTATCCGAACACCTCATACAACACCCCCATATGACACCCGACATGATATCCTAAAACTTTACACCCTCGATCTAAACAAAGCCTAAGTACCAGAACCATAGCTTGTTATTATCCCAGATGCGTAATCTTCCAGTTTGATGCGTCCAGTTCAAAATTTTTGAAATCAAGCATAGCTAAAGTTGGCAACGGGTAGAAAATACCCGTAAACCCATGAAAATGAAACTCGATGGGCACGGATATGGGTCTAAGTATGTGCCCGCGGCCACGGCACGCGGGTATGACCCTAAACCCAACGGATATTTGCTCATGGGCGTGAAAAATGATATCCGCACCCGCAAACCCGCCAGACCCGCTTCAATACTTGACATGTGGCCCCAACCCAATACCATGTATATATACTCAGAGTCTAGGGTTTTATTTCTCCCTCTGCCCGCCGCACACAGCACTCTCGCGCCATCGCGCGATCGCGAGTCGCGACTCCCCCCGTGACTCCGTCCCCCGTCTCCCCCGTCAAACTCCTGGGGTGGCCAAGTCACTGAGTCTGATCCAGTCCAGTGCCGCCGTCGGTCGGCCACCACCAGCGCCGCCCCTTCCTGCCGCTGGCTATCTCCCCAGCGCCGCCCCGATCTTCCCCCAGTGACACCGCCCGTCAGCGCCGCCCCCATCTCCCCCCAGGTCGCCGCCCAGCCAGCGCCATCCCTTCCTAGATTTTTTTTTTTTAACACTTTTTATAAACTAATTTTAAATTTAACACTATTTTTTTTCTTCAATCTAATATTTTTAGTCACATCTATTTTTCTGGCATAACAAAATATCTATGTCGTGTTATGCATAGTGACGCGGCGACGACGGAACGCTCACCGGTGACGGCGCCGCCGCCTCCGCGCCTCGGGCCATGGCGCGACGACCTTTGACACGGCAACCTTTTAATTCCTTAAAAGCCACTGCATGCGACGTGGATGAGTGGGCCTTACGCGATGGGACAGCCTGCGCCGTCTGCACGCGCACGCTACTTGCCGCGTGGGTTACGGTGGGCGGGAAGCTCCAGGGCGTTGTTATTGTGGGCGGAAATAGTATCGACCGGGGGTTATTGTCCGATGGGCGGACGCTAGCACTCCCCGAGCTAAACCAAGTTCATAAATATGCAGGTATGCTGTCTCTGTGTGCAAGCTCGGATAAACTTCCAGCAAGCATTTGTTTCTTTACAGCCTTGATTCAAGTTGCTTTGGAGAAAAAGTGGGATACAATTTCTCAATCGTCTCATTTGATTACAGAGTTACATATGGACAACAGAAATGCTACAACATCAACCAAAACCATTCAGTATTTTGGATAACCACGAGTACTATCATCGTGGCTCAATTCTTCATGTACCTTGCTGAGCTCTACACCGAGCGACGGCAGCAAATGCTGGCCAAATGGGTGCTCAACAGGAGGATAACAACCATGGATCTTGAGGCAGCTGATCTAGATGGCAACCGACAACTTGTGTAAGTGCATAACTTATAACTCATCTCAGCACCCATCTTCCATATTAGTCATTTTTTTTCTCTGAAGTGTTGGTATAATGATGCTGATATCTGGAAGTTGATGTGTACAGTGCTGCTGAATTTGTACTTTATCAGGTACATATTCTTATCACTTTTGCATTTACTTAGTCCTTGTTTAAATCCAGGATGTAAAGTTTTGTATGTCACGTGGGGGCGTCGCATTGGGTGTTCGGATACTAATAAAAAAATAAATTACAAAATCCATAAATAATCTATGAGACGAATTTATTAAACCTAATTAATCTATTATTAGCAAATGTGTTACGGTTGCACCACATTGTCAAATCATATAGGCTAATTAGGCTTAAAAGATTCGTCTCGCAAATTAGTCGTAAATTGTACAATTAATTATTTTTTTAAGTTTATATTTAATACTCTATGTATGTGTCAAATATTTGATGGGACATAGAGAAAACTCTAGGGAAAAAACTAAACAAGACCTTAATCTTATACACAGTTACACACTGCTGCCTGCTGGTACATAGTATGCAAATGTGCTGTTTCTGACGGCTCCTGTATTTTCTATGCTGCTCATACATGGCACGGGGATTCAGGCTTCCAGCAGATAAATGCGGATGGATCTTGCGGGTGTTTATAAATGGCGATGAAATCTGTACTAGGATATCTGGAAAAAAAATGTGTACAGTGCTGCTGAATATAGAGCCTGTTGGGTTGGCTCGTGTTTATCGTATACGATCGTAAATTTTTAGACGGAACAATATTTTTCTCTTACATCTAACTAGCTAGCATTACTCCTTAACGAACCAGCAACGATATGAACCGGCCAACTAAATAGGCTGTATGTACCTGATAAGAATTTGTACTTTACAAGTTTTGGTTGATGTTGTAGCATTTCTGTTGTCCATATGTAACTCTGTCATCAAATGAGACGATTGAGAAATTGTATCCCACTTTTTCTCTAAAGCATCTTAAGGCCTTGTTTAGTTCAGGGTTAGAAATCAGTATTTAGCACTATAGTATTTTCGTTTGTATTTGATAATTATTGTTCAATCATGGCTTCACTAGGCTTAAAAGATTCGTCTCGTAATTTACAATCAAACTGTGTAATTAGTTATTTTTTTATCTACATTTAATACTCCATATATGTATCTAAAAATTTAATGTGATGAAAAAAAAGTGAAAAAACTAAACAAGGTCTAAGGCTGTAAAGGAACAAATACTTGCTGGAAGTTTATCCGAGCTTGCACACAAAGACAGCATACCTGCATATTTATGAAGTTGGTTTAGGCCTTGTTTAGTTGGCGAAATTTTTTGGAAAATGGTATTATAGTATTTTCGTTGTTATTTGTTAATTAGTGTTTAATCATAGTCTAATTAGGCTTAAAAGATTCGTCTCGTAAATTTTGTCTAAACTGTGTAATTAATTTTATTTTTTATTTATAATTAATGCTTTATGCATGTGTTTAAAGATTTGATGTGACGAGAAATCTTAAAAAATTTTGTAAAATTTTGAAAACTAAACAGGTACTTTGCTCGGGGAGTGCTAGCGTCCGCCCATCGGACAATAACCCCCGGTCGATAATATTTTGGCCTACTTTTCCCGCCCACAGTAACAACGCCCTGGAGCTTCCCGCCCACCGTAACCCACGCGGCAAGTAGCGTGCGCGTGCAGACGGCGCAGGCTGTCCCATCGCGTAAGGCCCACTCATCCACCTCGCATGCAGTGGCTTTCAAGGAATTAAGACCATTTAGAGCACATCTAAAATCCAAAATTTTTCAAGCAGCACATGTATAAAATATTAAATGTAGATAAAAAGAAGAACTAATGAAATAGTTTATCCATAATTAACGAGACGAATCTTTTAAACCTAAATAGTCTATAATTAAACAAATTTTACTAAATATAAACAAAAGTGCTACAGTAGGTAAAAGCTAAAAATTTTCGTATTTAAACGAGACCTAAAAAGGAGAAGGTATCGGGAGTAAAACAAGGCGGTGTCACGCAAATTTTGCATAGTAAAAATGTTCTATCGTATGATTTTGTTTGTATTTATGAATTATTATTTAAACATTAACTAATTAGGCTTAAAAGATTCGTCTTGCAAAGTTAAAGCAAATTATGCAATTAGTTTTGATTTTGTCTACATTTAGTATTACATGTATGTATCGCAAGTTTATGTGACGAGAAAATCTTCTTTTTGTATAGTGCATTTTCAGAAGTTTGGAGGAACTAAACAAAGGCCAACCACACCGTGCAATCTTAAAAACTACGAATAAAGATCACATGATGCTAATCCAATAGATAGGGTTAGAGATAAAATTCTTTTATGTTTAAGCCCCCCATCAGCTGGCCATTTTTCCAACCAGAAATGGACGCGAGGGGGCAGGGGTATTAGAAAAGTGGTCGGCTGGTGGGGGCCTTAAGCGCAAAATAATCCTACCTCTAACCCTGTCCATTGGATTGGCATATTGTGACCCTGATTCGTAGTTTTCAAGGTTACATAGAGTGGTTGGTTTGCACCAGATACGTTCTCATTAAAAGGTTGCTGTGTCAAAGGTTGCCGCCGTGCGCCGTGGCAGCCTCGGCCACGTCACCGGTCAGCGTCCCGGTCGTCGCCACGTCATCCCTCTCGTCGCGCCACCATGCATGGCGCGGTACAGACATTTCGCCATGCCAGGTAAATAGGCGCGGCCAAAAATGTTAGATTTGAAAAAAAATTAAACAGTGTTAGATTTAAAATTAGTTTACAAAAAATGTTAAAAATAAAAAAAATTCCCTTCCCGCGCCAGCCACCGCCGAAGGACCGGATCCGTCATCCGCAAGACCGCAACCCCGCCCGTCACCCCCATCATGTAGCTATGCGGGTACACGGGCATGCCCGCGGCCATGCGCTATCCGCGGATAGCGGGCGTGGGCGTGGATTTTAGCTCGTGGATATGGATACCTGAACCTCGTATTCGCGCGGATTTTACCCGTTACCATCTTTAAGCATAGCATTCCAAGCTTAGTCAATTAGTCTAAGACCATTTAGATTCGTTAGATGCTAATTAGCTCATTTGGATCAAACAAATCTAACTAATAGTGTAGCTAATTATCAATTGAATGCCCTACTAGTTGAGCTAAACCAGCTAATAACATCTAATATTTAACTATCTATTACCTAGCTATTGTACGAGGGCAGTTATTGAATCCAAATATGACGTACCACTCCAATTTGAGGCAACTCTTCAAAATCCAAAATTCGAGTTGGAAGCTAACCCACGCGTGACGTGGAAGCTGAGCTGGATCACGATTAGACCACACGCACGAGTCTCACCTTCGCACGACTCCAAACGAGCAAACGCATCGATTTGCGCGAAGCCACTTCTGCTCTTCCTTCCCCTCTGCCTGCCTCTGCCCTCTGCTCTGCTCGGCCTGCTGCTCCCTTCTCCCACCGACCAACTCGATCCCGCGCCGCCGCGCCATGGATCGCGCCGACCCCGCGCGGGGCCGCCTCGCCGTGCTCTCCTCCCACCTCCGCGCCGGTGGCGCAGGGGCCGTGGAGGCGGCGGGGCTGGAGAGGTCGCCGGTGTCCGCGGCGGCGCCCGGGCCCCGCGCCGGCGCGCTCGCCGTGGTGGACGGGAGGACCGGGAAGCGGCACGAGGTCAAGGTCTCCGAGGACGGCACCGTGCGCGCCACCGACTTCAAGAAGGTACTGAGCAGCCAGCGCGAATTGACGGTTCCGTCGGTCGCGCCGTGCCGTGATCCGCGGGGGTCTTGGCGTTAGTCTTCTAGGAGGCGATTGCTGTTGTCATGTAGGCTGGGTTGCTGCCGGAACAGGATGTGCGAATTGTCAATTTGTAGGAATCATGATTGATGACCCAAGTTCGTTGAATCAGGTGCTGAATTTTAGGTCTGCCTAAAGTTGCCCTGTAGCCTGTAACGTAGAAGCCTAAGATAAACACTTTACTTTCCGCCACGCTTCGTTTGCGATGATAGACGACCGTCTAGAAACTAAGATGGTTATGCTTTCCGAATATGCTGCAGATTACCACTGGAAAGGATGACAAGGGTCTTAAGATTTATGATCCTGGTTATCTTAACACTGCCCCTGTTCGCTCGACCATATGCTACATCGATGGGGACGAGGGAATCCTTCGCTACAGGGGGTATCCAATCGATGAGTTGGCTGAAAGCAGTTCGTTTGTTGAGGTGGCGTACCTTTTAAGTAAGTGATATTGACTTTGCTGTCCTGTTATTTATCATCGTAATCGATTGAAATTATTTGGTTATTAACTTACATATTGTATTCAGTGTATGGGAATCTGCCTACTCAGAGCCAATTGGCAAACTGGGAATTCGCTATTTCTCAGCATTCTGCTGTTCCTCAAGGACTGTTGGTATGCTTTATTACCATTTTTCCCTATGAAGACAGTTTTTTAAGTTTGGCATGCATTCAAATGTAAATTTTCTAATTGTTTTTAATGTGTTCAGGATATCATACAATCAATGCCCCATGATGCCCACCCCATGGGTGTCCTTGCCAGTGCAATGAGCACCCTTTCTGTCTTCCATCCAGATGCAAACCCTGCTCTTAGAGTAAGTACCGCCTAAACGCACCAATTGAGCCAGATGATTATTCAACTAGATCAACTTTCTGTTACACAATTAACAGGAAATTTGAACTCAGCCAGATTTTTATATTTGAATTTAATGTTTTGAACACATATTCTGCTCATGTAGGGTCAAGATCTTTATAAGTCGAAGCAGGTGAGGGATAAACAAATTGTGCGAGTACTTGGGAAGGTATGCCTGGTTATCTAGTTCCTTTAGTTATTAGTTAGTGCTATCATTCTTAGGATATTCATCCAGTCAAGTAATATGTTCCATAGTAGCAAACAACTGGAGAACTTGCAAATTTAAAATGATGGTACCTTGATTTTTATATGCATTTGGCTTGTTCAGGCACCAACAATAGCAGCTGCTGCCTACTTGAGATTAGCAGGAAGGCCTCCCATCCTTCCTTCAAATACTCTATCTTATTCAGAGAACTTCTTGTACATGCTGGACTCTTTGTAAGTTGTTTCACCTTGAATACTATAAACTCTATTTTTTTATTATGCCATGTATGATAATTTCCATGCATTCAACTAAACGAACAGTTCAATTCTGTGACTGTAAGTTGATTCATGTTTTCTAAAGAAAATCAATTTGGCAGGGGTAACAAGTCATATAAACCAAATCCTCGACTTACTCGAGCACTAGATATCCTATTTATTCTACATGCTGAACATGAAATGAACTGCTCTACAGCTGCTGTTAGGCACCTTGCTTCAAGGTAAATCACTTCCTCATTTGACCTCCAAACAGTGAGTAAGGAACAATTTTCTGATGAGCTATATTATGTCTATAGTGGTGTGGATGTCTTCACTGCCCTTTCTGGTGGTGTTGGAGCTCTATATGGTCCTCTGCATGGTGGTGCAAATGAGGTAAGTCATAATGAGCATAAAAGCTAAGAAATTATTTAACTTACTTCATCTGTTTCTTTTCTATCATCAATGATAGAAAGGTTGACTTTGGACAAAGCGAGAGTGACAACTAATATGAAACAGAGGGAGTACCTTTAGTCGGATGATGAAATCCCTCTGTTTCATATTAGTTGTCACTCTTGCTTTGTCCAAAATCAAGCCTTTATATCTTTGATCATCAACGAGAAATTCATATAGCTTACATCATAAGATTTATGTTTTTAGATTCACCATGGGAAATACTTATAATTTGCATGTTTGTTTGACTATATGAATTTATAGGAATTGATGGCCAAAGATAGAAACGTTTGACTTAGGACAATCTAAAATGACAAATAATTTGAAACAGAGGGATTATTCTTTTGAGCTAATTTATACCTTTTCCCCCCTTTTTGTATAATCAAGCACGATAATCTTCTTACGTCCTTTGTCAAAATGAAAAGACCCAACATCCTAGCAATAGGGTGACATTTGACTAGCTGTTGCTTTTAGAGATTTTAGGAGTTCCTGCTTAAGCTGTTCACTAAGAAAATGTTATCCTGTATGCCAGGCAGTACTTAAAATGTTAAATGAGATTGGAAGTGTGGAAAATATTCCAGATTTCATTGAAGGGGTAAAGAACAGGTAACATATAGCTTCCACCTGATCTATATTCAGGTGGAGATACTCAGTTTGTTGTTGCCCTTTTATACGCTTTTGACATTGTTCTTACAAGATTCGTTTGTTCATTTTCTAGGAAGAGGAAGATGTCAGGTTTTGGGCACCGTGTATACAAGAACTATGACCCTCGTGCTAAAGTCATCAGGAAATTGGCAGAGGAGGTGTTCTCAATTGTTGGACGGGATCCACTTATTGAGGTTAGCTTTCCCATGTGCTTTGATCTAGACAGGAAATGTTTTCTGGATTTAACCTTTTTTTATACATAGTTGTATTGTGGTTTGAGATTTCTGGCAATGTGTAGTAAGTAGTAACCAGTTAAGAGTTTCTGACTGTACATAGGGTGGGAAACAGTTACTTTGTCATGTGTAATCTTGCAAACGATGAAATATAAAGCTTTTTTCTCAGATAGAAAATTGAACTTATAGAATGAGTAAGATATATTGCAAATTACTTTGCATTGAAGCTCTAAAATAGAAAACTGTTGAACATTTTATCTCCCCTAGTTTCCCTAGTGTCTAATAGATCGGTCATGGTTTCAAAATGATAGAACCATTCACAACAGTATACTGGCCACAAGCAATGCTGGTATACTCTTAAGTGGTTACAATTGGCCATTTTGTTGCTTAATTATTTTCCATTTCATAAATGAAAAATTCTGCTCAAGGAAAAAAGAATTCCAAGAATTCTGCAGTAAAATAGGGATAATAGACGATCTGGCTGTGCAACTACAAGAGTGCCTTGGCAAAACTAACTGGGTCGTCTTACATTTTATTTTTCCCTATGCCATGTCAGGTGGCCATTGCTCTAGAAAAGGCAGCACTGTCAGATGAATATTTTGTCAAGAGGAAGCTATATCCAAATGTGGACTTCTACTCTGGGCTAATTTATAGGTACTTTGGTTGGGAGCGACACCTGATTTCCTTTCTTTTCCTCCCCTTGGTATTATGGTAGTTTTATTGTTACTGTATTGGTTTCAGGGCGATGGGATTCCCTACAGAATTTTTTCCTGTGCTGTTTGCCATTCCTCGCATGGCTGGCTGGCTAGCGCATTGGAAAGAGTCACTCGATGATCCCGACACTAAGATTATGAGGCCCCAACAGGTCAGTAGAAACTAGAAAGGGAAAATATTATCTAGTACTGTTGCTGTTTCTCTATTTGTGAACCAGTGTGAACTCTCAAATTCCTGCATCACCAAACTTCATTTTGTCATATACTTCAAAACTATTAGAGCGAATATTCCCGCTCAACATCTATGCTGTCATGCTGTTTGTAAGAAAATTTGTGGTACAAGTGGCCTGAGACCAGATTTTTGCCTATATCCCCTTCAGCTGACGATGTTCTTGTGGTACAAGTGGCCTGAGACCAGATTTTTGCCTATATCATTTCTTCAGCTGACGATGTTCTGTTATTTCTCCAGGTATACACTGGCGTCTGGCTGAGGCATTATACCCCAGTCAGAGAACGAGTGCTGCCAAGCCAGAGTGAGGAACTCGGCCAGATTGCCACCTCAAACGCAACTAGGCGCCGCCGTGCTGGTTCTGCCCTGTAGAATAGCTGCTGCATATAAACACACCGGCATACTCAATAAACAGAGACCACTTTTGTGCTTGAAAAGGCCACAGATGCTTAGCTTGGTTGCAGTTGTAGGCTCTGTTAAGTATATAGGCAATAATGCCGTGAGAACACGCTTACAATGTAAAACTGTCATGAGTCATGACTTGCAGGTGTACACCCCTTGCGGTCTCTATGACTTCACTTCCCTTAAGATGATTTGTTGTTCCTGGGTTCTTGCCTTACACCATGTGCTCGTTTTGGTGATCTTTTGTTGCTCGTTTGCTTGGAGATAAGTGAAAACAAAATTACGTCGACATATTTCATATTCGGAAATACTCGGATGCGGACGTCCGTCCGCTCGCGTCGGTTCGGACGCGGATTCCACTTCGCCTCGCCTTCTCTCTTATCTCTCAGCTCCGTCTTGCCCTCCCCATCTCCAGGTCTTTCTCGTGTTCTCAGGCAGCGGTAGAGCCCCACGCTGCCACCGTTGCTTCCTCCACCACCAGAGCTGACTATAGCCCTGTTCGCTTGACTTATAAGTTGTACTTTTTCAGCCAACGAACAGTATTTTTCTCTCACAATAAATCAGCCAACAATACTTTCATCCATGGCTTATCAGCCAAACGAACATGGCATATGTTGCCTTCTCGCTCAGTTCACGCAGTGCCTCCCCGGTCTCTTCCCCAACCTAGCGCTCTCAGGATGCGTCGCCACCGCGGGCCGCCGCCGCTGCCCCTGTCGATGGCGGTTGGGCGTAGGTGCGTGAGTCGTCTCCAGACGAGCCAAGGAGCACCCACGAGCGCGGCCGGTGCTGGTGGTGCTCGTACGCTGTCGTCTCCCACCCTGACGGCCGGAATCGATCGGCCTTATTCTCGGCCTCCATGTTGAAACGTATGTTTCAATTGTTGCAGATGTTTCAGAGGTATGTTGCAAGTGTTTCATATAGATGTTGCAAAAGTAGATCGGGATATTGCATATGTTGCAATGGCTATACACGTATGTTGCAAGCGTCTGTTTCATTTGTTTTTTCAGACATATGTTGCAAGTGTTTTTCAGCCTGTTCGGTTGGCTGGTTCGTTTCGTTGCTGGTTCGTAAAAAAGTACTGCTGGCTGGTTTGTGTGAGAGAAAAATACTATTTCGGCTGAAAATTTACGATCGTTTACGACAAGCCACAGCCAAACGAACATGTTGTTTATTTAGATGTTGCGTATGTTTCACACATATGTTTGCAAGTGCTTTTTTTAAGGATGTTGCATATGTTTTGCAATGATTTTTCAAATATTTTTAGGTGTTTTTGTAAGTATTTCACACATATGTTTTAAGTGTTTTATCTTTCTTTAGACGCATGTTGTAAAAGTTTTAATCTAGATGTTTTAAAAGTAAATCAAGTGTTATATATGTTGCATTGTGACTCACCTGCCACGGCTGCCTGCTGCAGCTGCTGAGGCACCGTGCATGCGTCGTGCATGCGTGTGGAAAACCGCAGCTGCGGACGTGGGGCGATACGGGCGTGCCGTAGCCGCGGGCGGGACGCGAGTGGCCGTCTTGACATCTAAGCGCTAGCACTGTCCTTTCGTATTTGTGTCGCGGATATATTGAACATATTTATTTTTATTATCTCACTGCGTTCTAAAATAGATGAATTTGGATTTTGGGACAGAGGGTCTTCCATTTTGGGACGACGGAGGTAGTATATTGTTAAAGCACCGAAAACGTGTTTGGTGTTTTTGCACACCACGTCCACGCTGTTCATTCATGTTCAGCCGTAACAATCGTGCACCATGCAGTCTGGATTGAGAAAATCGATCGTGTACAAGCAGTGCACAAAGGCGAACAACTTTTAATTTTTAGGAATTCAAGACTATATAAAGGAATCGTAGATATTCTCTTTTCAGCCTTTTTTTACGCTTGGTTCCCACTTGAAATCTAGTACCACGTATTAAACTTGGTGTTGTTTTTCTAATCTAAAGTAGCCTGCAAACATCAAGGTTTATCTAAACCTTAAAAAGGATTGAGCAGTAGTATATATGAAACATGAGATGAACCCTCCAACAGGCACACCAAAGTTTTGAAAAACTTGAAGCTCATCAAATATAAGCTAAAGACAACTTTTCGCCCCGTTCAGCTTACCTTATATCCGGCTTGTTTGTTCGGCTTCTTTTTTTTCAGCCGAAACAATATTTTTCTCTCACAACAATTCAGCCAGAACAGTGTTTTTCAGTCAGTTTCAGCTAAAATTCAGTAAGCCGAACGGCCTTCATAATGATGATCTGCAACAGGCGTACCACAGTTTCCAACAAAAAATTCTGCCATTCATGTCTGTGCCAAAACACATTACATATTGGAGACTTTGCTCTTTGCGTGATAAAACAAAAGTATGATACAAACACAAACAAAGCTTAATGCTGCAGCGGGGTACTGATGGGTGGTCTTGCTGCCGCAGAAAAGATCTAGGACTGAAACTTATGAGTGAGAACCGAGAATAAGTCCACCTAGAACAGGTATTCTTCAAGATGCGCTGCTCTCTTCCTTTACAAGGATTACCAATATGGCTGCACATAAGGCATAGAGTATGGTGAGATAAATGTATATATTTGCATAATAAGCAATTAATTTGACACAAACAAAAGGATGGTGTACCAAAATGTAGGCATGTAGCATCCAAAACATATTAGGAGTTCATAACATACACAGATATGCACAGCTTCTAAAATCTACAGCCTGCTCAATGTAGACTGGTTGTATGATTTGGTAATAATATAACAAAAAACATGAGCTCATCTACAACAATGCAGGCACCAGGTATGTCAATGGGAGTTACAGTAGGGTGGTTGATATACCTTACATTTAGTGACGCCTTCTGTCTCTATGTTCATCTCTAGAATAGCGTTGTTCATAATCCCTCCTTGAATGGTAATGCAAGTCATCATCACGCCTTGACCTCTTGGAATCATGACTATCCATATATCTACTGTGTCGACCATGCTCTTCCTGCCATCTATTATCATCTCTGTTCTGACGGTCTTTGTATCCCTCTTCTCTAACTCCACTTGAATTTGGATCATACCGATCATCTATCAGTTTCCTTTTGTTGTCTCTCTCCACATCATTTCCACCTTTCCTTCCATATTGCTCTCTCTCCCTCTGTCTCTCTTCCTCCTTCTCTCGCTGCCTTTTCTTCTCCATCTCCATCCTCTCTTCCTCCCTTTGCTTTTGCTTCTCCAACTCTTTCCTCTCTACCTCTCTCTGCTGTTGCTTCTCAAGCTCTTTTCTTTCCTCCTCTTTCTGCCTTTGTGTAGTCAGCTCATTTCTTCTCCCTTCAGCTCGACTCCTTTTTTGTTCCTCATAGCTATCTGCACTCATGTCAGAATCACTGCTGCTGAGGCTGCTGCTGTAATCTGAACTCTCACTTGAGCTAGCTAGTTTCCTTTTCTCTTGCACATCCTTTTTCAACGCTGCAGCATTCAGTTGTCTTTCCTTATCATGGGAAAGACCATCTGAATCTGAGTCATGGCGAAAACTTTCCTTGTATTTTCTAGGCTTCTCATCCTGATGAGAGCTTTGCACCGGTATCTTGTTTTTCCCATTATGAATGTTTGCATGTTCCACTACTTTCTTCCTATAGGCACTATCTGTATCAGAGTCAGAATCATGACGAGAGCTTCCCACTGGCATCTTCTTTCTCTCATCGCGTATGCCCTTCGCATGTTCTATTTTCTTCTTCCTATAGTCAATATCTGTATCAGACTCAGAATCATGACGAGAGCTCTTCACTGGTACTTTCTTTCTCTCATCACGTTCATTCTTTGCATGTTCCATTTTGTTCTTGCCATAGCCACTATCTGTATCAGACTCCGAATCATGATGGGAGCTCTTCACCGGTATCTTCTTTCTCTCATCACGTTCATTCTTTGAATGTTCCACTTTCTTCTTGCCATAGCTACTATCTGTATCAGAGTCAGAATCATGACGAGAGCTCTTCACTGGTACCTTCTTTCTCTCATCGCGTTCACTCTTTGCATGCTCCGTTTTCTTCTTGCCATATCCACTATCTGTATCAGATTCGGAATCATGACGAGAATTCTTTACTGGTATCTTCTTTCTCTCACCCCTATCATTCTTTGCATCTTCCACTTTCTTCTTGCCATAGCCACTATCTGTATCAGAGTCGGAATCATGACGAGAGCTCTTCACTGGTACCTTCTTTCTCTCATCACATTCACTCTTTGCATGCCCCGTTTTCTTCTTGCCATATCCACTATCTGTATCAGATTCGGAATCATGACGAGAATTCTTTACTGGTATCTTCTTTCTCTCACCCCTATCATTCCTTGCATGTTCTGTTTTTTTCTTGCCATAGCCACTATCTGTATCAGTCTCGGAATCATGACGAGAGTTCTTCACTGGTATCTTCTTTCTTTCACCTCGATCATTCTTTGCATGTTTGGCTTTCTTCTTGCCATAGCCACTATCTGTATCAGACTCGGAATCATGACGAGAGCTCTTTCCACGCTTGGCTTTCTTCCGATCATTTTCAGAATCATCATGTGAACCAAGACGAGGTTTTTTGTTGTGTTTCTTTTCCTTCTTCTCATCATAATCAGTCTCTGAACCATCTTCTGATTCATGGCGAGAACTCTTCTTCTTCGTTTTTGTGTCATGATCGTGATCTGAGTCCGAGTCATACTTGCTCTTTCTTGAACTTCTGTGTCGACTCCTTTTGTCACTCTCTTTTTTCTTCTTGCTCTTCTTTGCATCCTTTGAATCCTTGCTATCCTTTTGCCCAGCAGTATCCAGTTCCTCATAATACTTGCCAGGAACAAGCTCTCCGGATTCTACATCACTTTCTACATCCCCCTTCTTCTTTGCATCCTCAACATCCAGCCCTAAAGCAGCCCTTAGAGTCTCAAGTTGTTTCTCCTTCCGTGCCGCAACATGGTGGCTCTGTGTGTCTATAAACCTGAGAAAAATATGGCAACTTATGATCAGAATTTAGATACAAAAAAAAAATAAAACACTCAAGAGACTAAATGTTTATCAAAAACAATAATTTCATTTTGAAATGGCTATACAATCTGAGAGACAAAATGGAGGCATCAAACTAAAAAGAAAAGGCTACATGAAAGTAGCGTGGTCATCTTCTATTGTCTATCATCTGCATTAATATGCCATCCAGCAGAAAAAAGGTCTAATGGACAGATAATCAACCATTACAAAATGACAAGTTTTCCCACATCTGCACAGGAATGGATGAAATCATGGCATGCAGCAAACTCTCCACATCCAAAGCTAAAAACTGATGAATCACACCATGCATAGGGCAAACCCATTAATATTCAATTCGCATACAGAACCAGCTGCAAGCAATAATTTTATTTCTAAAAGATGACAAACTCAGTAAAAAGTAAGTGTAGGCACCCATCTATCTGAAACAAACTACATGAAAGAACTGCAAGAATTTTACCATCTATCCACTCCATCAATATGCAATCAGCAATTCTATGGTGGGGAATGTATAATAGACAGAAAGTAAAGCACTCTAGAAAGCCAGACTTCCCATATGTGCAAAGCTAGGGACCGATACAAAGATTATACGGTCCTAAAGATGGACAAAATGCAAGCACATATAAACAGAACGTACAATTAGAATATAGGATCGCACTTTAAGCACTAGCTTTCAAACTTTAAATATGAAGAAGTCTCCCAAAACTAATATAGAAGCCACTAATCTAGGTCTTGCTAGATAATTGACATGTGGCCTTATCTGTGGCAATCTGAACCAAAACACGAAAATAGACAACTGACCAAAACCTATGACGAGACACCACGAGTCTGAAACCTAACACGAAAATTGTCAACTGACCAAAACCTACAGGACGCCAACAAATCCATACCCTCTGCCGCCGGGTAGAGGCGGTCGCCCGGCGCCGGGACCGCCCCCTGCCTCCTCCGCTGCGGCGGCCGCGGTGGCCTCTGCCTCCGCGGCCTTGCGCGCCTCCTCGACGCGCTCCTCGATCTCGCCGTCGGTGTAGCCCTGCTCCTCGAGGGCGTCCCTGAGCACGAGCAGCTTGAGCTCGACCTGGCGCTTGCGGTCGTGCTCGAGGATCTCCTTGTTGGGCTTGCGCATCCCGCCGAGCCCGCCGCCGCCATCGGCGGCGTCGGGGAGCGGCGGCCTGTGTGGCCGGCCCGGCGGCCCACCGCCGGAGGTGGAGCGGGGCTTGATGAAGAACTTGTTGGTCTGGACGTACCCGTTGGTGCCCGACCCCCGCGTGGTCTGCAGCCCGATGCCGTTGTACATCGCGGCCGGTGGGGGGGAGACGCCGGCTGGATCGGCGGCGGCGGATCCCGAGGGCTAGGGAGGCCTGGCTAGGTTTTGGTGGGGTTGGGGCCGCGGCTTTGTGCTCGCGTCAGATCCCCAATTCGAGTCGGGGAGACACGACGTACGGGATGAGAAGCGGTTGGGTTGATATTCGGATTGTGAGCTGTGTTCCTTATCGTCGGCAAGGTGGGCCCTGCACTGGCCCACTAGCCCTTCCCATGCTAGTAACTACAGTACAATCTTGCACTGGTGGGCCATTTTTATTTTTATCATTTTCGTCCATTTCACATTTATTGTTGCTTCTTGCAGTGACAATTACGGCCGCTCCATCTTGCTGGTGGCGAGTGCGTGGATTTCACAGTAAACCATCTACAGAGATCTTTGTTTTCGGTGAATGCACTGTTGATCAATAGTGTCCCTCCCGCACGACTCAGATCACTGTAGATCCACACTCAATCCTAGCCATTAATCCGTTTGCTCAGCCCTCGTGCAGCTACGGTGACGTTTTGTTTTTATTTGGTAATAATTGTCCAAATGTTGACTAATTAGGTTTAAAACGTTCAAACTCCTTAATTTTTGATTTTGCCATTTTATCCGTTTGCTCAGTACGCAAACACCCCTCAGTACGCAAGCCTCCATCCGATGCCAGCCACGGCACGTGTTTCTGGAACCTCCCCTGCACTCCTCCCCAGACTGGATCATGGTTATCGTTATCCATCCATCCTCTAATAAAGAGATTTTTCTTTATAAGTTATTATAAAAGTTTCTAATTTCTTCTTTGTCATAAAAATTTTAACTGCTCCTCTTTAGTTCTTCGCGCAAAGTTTTCTAGTGGCGTGTGCCACTTCCGTGAGCTCAGAGCATAACGGCTGGTAACGGAAGGATACAAAGATCTTTTTGCCCCTATTCAATCCTGGGGTCTTCCAATAATTTATCAACTCTCTTCTCCGGGTCTTTTGCTCTAGCTTTCTTCCTCCTCGCTCACCCGATAAACAACTTTCTTCCTCCTCGCTCACCCGATAAACAAGTGTCAGGTCGTGTTTTTTTGTTGGTCTTCTTGGTGTGAGCAGAGATGCAGCGCAGCAACGAGCGCCTCTACCGTGGCCAGGAGCTCAACGAGCTTGCAGCGAGATCCGCTGGACGGCGTTCACGCGGATGGGCGAGCTTGGCGGCGCTAGAAGGGCACGGCGAGCTCTGCGGGCGGCTGGGCTCGCGTGCGTCCAGGCACGGCCTCAAGTACGTCTTCGTCTTCGTCTGGCACGCCATCACAGGCTACTGGGGCGTTGTGCGTCCAGGCATCGCCGGCATGGACCAATACATCTCCAGGATGCAGTTCCCCAAGATCTCGCCGGGCGTGAGCTCCTTGCCAGCGGCCGTGCAATCGAGTCAGCCGCGCGAGCTCCGGCCGGCTTCTGCGCGAGTCCGCGGCGGCCGCGCGAGCGAGGCGGCCCTATCCGCGGCGGATGCGCGAGCTCTGGCCGGCGTCTGCGTGAGTCCGCGGCGGCCGCGCGAGCTCCCTGCCAGCGGCCGTGCGAGCGAGTTGGCCCTCTCCGTGGCGCTGCGCGAACTCCGGGCGGTGTCGACGCGAGTCCGCGGCGGCCGGCGCGAGGCGGGCGTCGAGCGGCCGCGGCCGGACCTCCACGTCGTCGAGCGGCCACACACGGGGAGGCATGCGTCCAGCCAGCGGCAATGGGGAGGAAGGCGCATGGGACGATCTCGCGGTCACCCTCAACCAAAGGCCCCTGCTGCACGCAGGGATGCAGTGGGACTTAAGTGGACACAGGGGCAAAAGGGTCATTGTATCCCTCGTTTACCGGCCGTCACGTTCTGACATCACGGAAGTGGCACACGGGACCAGAAAACTTTGTGCGAGGGACTGAGGAGGGACAACCAAATTTTCTGTGGGCAGAGAAGAAATC
Source organism: Miscanthus lutarioriparius (assembly GCA_904845875.1). Classification (NCBI taxonomy): domain Eukaryota; kingdom Viridiplantae; phylum Streptophyta; class Magnoliopsida; order Poales; family Poaceae; genus Miscanthus; species Miscanthus lutarioriparius. The sequence goes on along the minus strand of CAJGYO010000008.1, from coordinate 66,401,519 downwards.
AGAAACTTTCATAATGGCTCGTAGGGAAAAGTCTCCTAATCAAAGGACTACCTCGCCTGCTTGCCGTCGTTGCCTGGGGCTGCCATGGCTTCTTCGACCCGTCTGCGTCCGTCTCCCCCTCCTCCCAAGACACCTCATGCAGCCCTTCACAGCCCTTGTACAGCAGAAGCGGGCAGTCCGTCGCCGCCCCATCTTTTTGAGGCGCAACAACGACGGCACACCGGCGGTGATGGCCGGCTCTCGGCAAAGCGCTACTGAGCACACCCGCCAAAGAAGCCCTCTCTGTCTTGCGGCCGAGCCCCGCCGGTGGCCGTGAACGCGCCTGACCCGCCCAACCATCTGCTCGCTGGTTTGGTACCTCCCTCTCTCTCCTTACCTCCCCCTGTCGACCACCGCTTACCTCCCCCTGTCGACCACCGCTTCTCAGCATGTTTGTTACCGTTCGTGGCTGTTCGTGAAGAAGTACCGCTGACTGATTTGGTGTGAGAGAAAAACACTGTTCTGGTTGGAAATTTACGATCATTTACGATTACGATCATTTACCACGAGCACCAGCTAATCAAACAGGTCTATTGTGCGCATGTGCCTCGCCAAATTATCTTGATTTGTTCTGAGTTTTTACTGCGCCTCCACTACTTTTGATATTATTGTGATACTGCACTTGCCATCGCATGTACACAGCAGCCTCATTGAAGTAGGGCGTTTACCAGGCAGCCAAAAAAAAAATCAGTGTATGCAGCTTAATCAACCTCATTATGGTCCTTTTTCGTGTGACCTATGCTTTTGATACTGCTCAGGCCGTTCAAGCAGAAAGACACGGACCGGAGCTGGACCTATCAGTCTCAGTACTGTAAAATATTATTTCACTTCGATTGTTATATTGTGCGATTGCAGCAAAGCAGGGCGGTTGTTATATACTGAATAAGACCGGAGCTGGACCTTTTTGGTGGGAAATCAGCCTGATCGGAACTGTAGACTTGGTCTTCGCTGATTCGTGAGAAGTACTGCGTCTGGCGGTTCTGTGCGTAGGAGAAAAATATTGTTCTTGGCGTAAAACACCGTTCACGTGAACAGTGCTCGTCAGCCGTACGATGCCTGCGGTGTATCGTGGATTTGCTGACCTGCAGCAGCGACGTTGGCATGGTCCACAATGGCGAGGTAAACAGCAGTGCGTTTGACTCAGTCTCCTCTGTGTTGTCATGTTCTGAAATAAATGTGTTGTCTGCCTTTTCTAATTCCTTAATCCTGCACCTGAACCATGCATATTAACGCATAGTACCTTCATTTTCAAACTTGGCACCAGGGGCCAGTTTAGTTTCAAAAAATGCACCAGGCTTTTACGATTCTTCGATTGCGAATCTTTAGAGTCGCTGTGTTAAATATAAATAAAAATAAAACTAATTATCTATTTAGGCGTCCACAAATCTTTTGCAAATGGAAATGATTGTGCTAATTGTCGATATTTTGTAAAAACCACTACAGACTATTAAAATTTTTATAATTCAGGACTTTACGACGGGATTGCGACTGAGTCGCTGTGTTTCATTGTGTCAAAGATCTATGGGATTCCTTAATCCTGCACCTGAACCATGCATATTAACGCATAGTACCTTCATTTTCAAACTTGGCACCAGGCTTTTACGACGAGATTGCGACTGAGTCGATGTGTTTCATTGTGTCAAAGATCTATGGGGTACAATTGCTTTGCAAATGGAAATGGGTGCTTACGATATTTTGTAAACCGGACTATTAAATTTATATAATTGCTAGTCGGTGTCTAGTCGTCCCTATATATGGATGGTGTTTGACCGGACCGACATGATATATCCTTATCCTATATATACCTATTTCATATAGTCACCTATATAGTAGACTAATCAATCGTCAACATAAAGCAAGCATCAAGACTACATTAGTGTTTAGTTGGTGCTTACTTGTGGAAGTTGTTTTCTTCTCTTTTCTGCCATGTGAGAGGTCCATATTCCTGTCCCAAATTCTATTTCTTTGCTGACTTGCTGCTGGAAGCCTAAAATACCAAAGATCATAATTAGCAACACTAATGTAGTCTTGATCTTGACACAGCTCAACAAAGAGCATTCTTTGCATTAGCAAGCAATTCTTGCAGTAGCAAATAACTAGCATTTAGCAGCTTAGCACATAGCAGAGCATAGCAGCCACACAACCAGCATATTACATAACGAAATAAGTTCAGTACACATAAGCTAAAGTGTTCAACACAGTCACAAACATTGATATTTAACAGTCCAACAAAAATAGGCAACTAGCCATCTAATTAAGCAAATCAACATTAAAATTGAAGCCTCCATCTCCATCTCCAGTTGGTCCATCTCTAATTTTAGTTGATGCAGATTCTTCATCCTCCTCTATTGCTATTGCTGAATCTACATGCTGATCTTAGTCTTCATCATTAACTTTATCAATATCTTGAGTCACTGTGTTTCTTGGACGCTTCATGTTCTAAGCATAAGTACGCCTCGCAGGGGCAGCAACAGTAGCATGAGTAGCAGTAGCCCTAGACAAGTTACGTCCCTCTAGATCCTGAGTTGCACCAATAGCCTCATCCACAACAGTCCAAGTCATAGCATCACCACCATCTTCTGAACTGGTTCTGGTTCACAATTTTCATTGACCCATTCATTTTTTCAATGAAATTCATCAAGCAAGAGTGGATTGCATCTCTTTCCTTTGGAACCTAGCTCTCTAATTTTTTTAAATCTGTTTTTCATCTTGCGGTTGTATATGACATATACCAACTTATTTAACCTTTGGTGCTCTAATCGGCTTCTCTTTTTTGTATGGACCTACACAAAATATAATGCAGAATCACATATCAATATTACTACCATACTTAATTACTCAGCAGTAGTACACTAGCACTTACAGCAGAAAATTCACTCCATGCTAAACATTCTAACCCTAACAGGCCAAACTGCAAGCCCAGTAGCCCACATGTCCGCCTAGTTAAACAGGCCCAAAAACAGAGTAACCAAACTGGTCGTCCATGTCCTAGTTGGACGGCTAATCGCGATTTCTCGTTGACTAATCAGATGACCAGCTTTTTGGTTGAGCTAATCGAGTTGGACCTCCTAATTGAACACCAGGGACCGATTAGGACGAGTAATCGTGATTAATCGGATGACTTGAAAACATTGCGGGTCAGTGTGGCGTGTCTGTTCTTGTCAGAGCAGGCGCGCTTGGTTGGGCTTGACCTCTCCCCGTTCCTCCAGAGGTCATGACGGCGGAGAGGTCATGTGTGCCACTTGTGTGTTGTGGGGCTAAGGCAGAAGGGAGGGGTCGTGGTTCACCCTGGCCTTGACATTCGGCCTGGTTCACTTGGCTCAGTGGGCCTTGGCCTTTCGGGCCTTTGCTAGCTAATGTATCGTGGGCCGCTCGGCCTGCTAACTAATCGATGCCTTGAGACACTCGGGGATTATAACCCCGATAGTAGCCCTCCAGCGTTTTCGCGATCATGAAGTGATCGTGAAAGCACTGAGATGCGTGCGGGTCAAGTGCGGGTTCGTAATCGTGGCCTATCCGAGCTTTGTTGCTCGACCCTTTGCGGGTTAGTGCATTCAATGCGGTAGGTGGTCATTACGTTCTGGCTCGTCATGTTGCCCTAACGAGGTGGTACACGACTGCTGAGCCCTGCCGTGTTAGTGTGTTGCGTATCGGGGTTCGTGACCTAGGCGGGGCTGAGTGGTCTCGTCGATGCTGTACCGGTCTTGCCTTTGTAAGAGTCAATTTTCCCAACCTCATGCGGGCATCTGACACTCGTTGTGACCTCCCATGGTTTGCCACGTGGCGCGGGGATCTTTGGCTATTTAGTCCATCCCTGACCTATAAATGGAGGCCTTCCTACCGTTCAAACCACTCGTGGCCATGGTTACAAATTGTTCCTTGCCTCCTGAGTGGCTTGATGGTGAGGAAATATGAAAGAAAAGTTCGAGGAGAACAACGTGGTTCTCGTTGTGCGTCCCGTTGGGGGCCGTTTGTGGTGGCCAGAAGCTGGTGGTGCCCCTTCAACATCTGGTACTAGAAGGTGTCTTGCGAGTAGGGGAGGATTGAGGCGGTTTCGCGAGGTTTTATGCGATCGTGCATTGGCTCGTAGGTTTTGGACCTTCTTGTGTCTTCCACGTGACCGAGTCGTGATCATGCTTTGGGCCCCGCATTGCTTCGTATGGAAGACAAAGTTGCGTTACCCGACCTGTCTGCTTCATTGATCTCTCCCTGAGAGGTTGTGGACTTCTGACGGTTTGTGAGTCTTCGAAGCTAGCCTTAGGTCATTAGACCTGGAGATACTAGGAAGAGTTTTGGTCGTGGCCTGGCCTCGACTCTTTTATGGAGTCACGGGGACCCGACTCCTATTTTTTTCCCTGGCGTCCCTACCGATCCCGAGAGGTCGTGATGCCCTATTACAGGTGGGTTTGGTTTCACCCCACGCAAGGAGAGACATGTCCACCGTGACCACACGGTCGGAGAGGTGCGCCTTGTCGGGGTCGATGGGTAATCCGAGCGGGACCCGATATCCTTCCCAATCGACGTGGAGTTTGGCTATGCCTCGTCGAGAGACGTCCCATAAATCATCGGCCGTCAAACCCGTTGGTCCCCGACCATCTCCGCAGCGGTCAGAGGGCAAGATGCCTCCCCCCAGAGGGGGTCAACCCGGGCAACTTCGAAGCGAACGACTCATACACAGTGAGATGGTCGCGTGGCTCCGCACCACCGATTAGAGCTGCAGGGGCCCAACTCACCCTGCCCCTATCCCTTTGTGGCCTCGAGCCCTTCTAAGGACCGGCCCAAGAGTGGGTTTCCTAAGCACGACGCAGGGTCGTGGTTGCGATGGGTCGCTCTGCACACAATCTCGGGGGGGGGGGCAGTTGGTCTCCCTGGTCATGTCGTGGCATAATGGCGCCCACTCGCAAGCAGTCATGCGCCGCGGAATGTGGGCGTGTGAATCGAAATGATATGGAAAATGTAGGGACACGCGAAGCTTACTTGGTTTGCGCCACTGTGTGGGCAACCGTCGCTCCGCCTTCCCTCCGATCGCTTCACCTACTCTATGGGGTTTTTCAAGCGGTTAGTAAATGTGAGTGAACACACGTGCGCCTTAAGTGTCCTCGGCGGCTATAAATACACTTAGAGTGGTACGGCGGGAGAGGCATTTGCTTTGAGTCGCCCGCTCTACCACTTCCCTGTTCTTGCTCTCATGCACTCAGAGTCCTTTCCATGCCGGCCGGAATGGACCGTGGCAAGCGGCCACGGAAGGAGTCACCGGAGGTCGGCGGGCCACCGCCTCGTCTTCATGCCTGTCTGCGTGATCAAGGGTAAGTATTCAAATGGTGTTTAGGTTCGGGGTTTGACTTGTATTGACCTTGTGCATTCCCAGGGCTGCCTCCCACGCCACGTCTAGAGGGGCCGCCAGCGCCACTCATTCCATGACCCCACCCATAGGGGGGTCGAGCTCGTCATCCTCGTTCCTCGTTTTTTTGGATGATTGGCATGAGTTTCGCGAGCTCGTCCACGGGGTGGATGAAGCTCGCTAGCGCTACTCCAACGCCACCCGTGAGGTGAGCTGGCTAGAGCGCTGTCTTGACACCGTCAGGGTGGCCCTTGAGGCCTCGAGAGAGAGACACTGCCGCCGCAGGCCCGTATCGTGGGTAAGGATGCTTTGTCTTGTCATCATGTTTGTTTGTCACTCCTGATCTTCTTGTCTTCTTGTTGCTAGTGTTGGAGGAGCAGCTGGCGACCTCCTACCATGAGACGGAGGAGGCCCGCCTCTAGGAGAGGCTCTTATGATGGAGGACCGCGAGCGCGTGGTGGTGGCTAGGAGTTCGGCAGGGGGCCAGTGTTGCCCTCGCTGCGCTGCAGCTCTACACCGCTAGGACTTCCGTTAGGTGGTGCCTAGGATCTCGGACCATGCCGGGCAGGCGGAGTAGCCGAGTTGGTCGGCGACTTCGTTCGCCGCCATCATGGCCATCATGGCTGCCGTAGACGTGGAGGACATCCTCCGCGGCGGTGGCCAAGGGCCTTAGGTTGTACCTAGGGTCTTTTAATAAATAAACTTTCTTAGTTTGGATTTTGTGCTTCTTTTTTCTTTCGTGTGCTCACCGATGATCTGGCCGTTCGAATGCCGTAGTCGCGCAACCTTGCCTGGGGATCGGCCCACGTGGCCTGGCTTAGTGCAACTCCATTTTTGTGATCGAAGTGTCGTAGACCGAAACCGGCGGCAGCATGCCTTTCGTCGACCTCTTTCTTAGGTCATTACTATCTTTCTTCTCTTTTCCAAGGATTGATGAGGACTTCAATGGAGAAGTCCCGGTTTCTCCACCTAGCCTTCCAGGCGCAATCGACGAACGCCGTGAATTGTGACCACTTGGATGAGGCGGTGGCAGAGGTGTGGCGCTTGAGGAAGGAGCTGGAGGCCTCCTAGAAGTGCAGATGGAGCTCCGCGAGGGCCTAGTCAATGCCATCGGTGGGGTTGACTCGACCTAGGAGTTGCTCGTGGAACAGGGAGCGCGAGCTCGATCTCAGATCGGTTTGCTGACGACCCAGGTGGCCGACCTCAAGGCGGCAATGGCCATTCAAGAGGCGGAACGCACCACGGCGGACGCTGCCCGGGACGAGGGCGAGTAGGGTCGTCGGTGCCTCGAAGCTGTGTGTCAAGGCCTTCGTTCCACTTGCACTAGTGAGTTCTTCTTTGTCCACGCTGTCTTAGCTTGATGGCCGTGCTTGATTGCGTATCGATCGCTCGTTTAGGTTTGCGCGCGAGGGCACTCTCGGATCTAGAGGCGAGGACGGCCACGGAGAAGAGGGCGCAGGAGGCGACCGCGGAGTTGATGGCGCTGACCTATTTTGGATAGGCCATGTGCAATGTCGTGCTTCGTGACGACTGGGGGAATACCTAGCTGGCGCTTCGCCTCGACGAAGCTCGCCACCAGGTGGACTTCCTGATCTCTACAGGGGTTCGTAGCGGTGTGCTTGTAGCCTTGACGGTAGTCGGCTCCCACTACGATGGCGTAGATTATGATGCCTTGGGGGCAAGGGTACTCAGAGAAGAAGTCCGACGCGCGGGATCCTTGTCATTAGCAACTTTGCCGCTCGTGGTGCAGAGGTCCTTACGAGCAAGGTGCCGGCTGCCACCGTTCGTCTCTAGTTCCAGGCTTTCGATGCATAGTTTTTTTAGTGTAACTGACCAGTGTTTTGTGCATAAACTTTCTGTAATGATCATGTCTGGGTTTCATGTAGATGATTCGTGATTGGCGCATTCGTTTGTCATTCTGCTGCCTTTTCGCTTTTCGAGGCGTGGTTGGGCCGTCATGCGGGACTGGGCCTTGGTTCCTGGTTTGGCCTTGCGAGGCATGGCGTTGGGTAGCCACCTGATCACCAACGACGATGACGTGTGGCGGCGAGTGATTTCGTCGCTCGTGTATGTCCTGACACGTTGCGTTCCGCTGGTGGCGGAGACGCCAATCGGGGCGTGCTTCCATCGCTAGACTCAGGCTTCCCACACGGTCGGCCTAGACAGGGTAGTAGCTAGTGATGGGCGTTGACCCATTGGTGTGGATAGTTTCATGGTTTCCCAAAAAGATGTGGCTGGTCGAGGCCATTCCCTAGGTGAACTCACCTTGAGCCATGGGCCTTTGGCTTCCTTGGTGGAAGATTTGGTCGTGGCTGGTGACGAGAAAGGGTACTGGCCCCTCTATGTAGGTGAACTCCGGGATGCTGCCACTGAGGGCAGTTTCGAGGGTGTGTCCGCCGTAGGCCGTGGGATCCAGATCTCTAGAGCGGAGGTCCAGACCGTGGCTGAAAGCGGATGCGGGCGCTGGCCCTTCGACGCTGACGAACTCATAGTTTTCATGGCGGATGTGGTTGTCGTGGACCATTACGCGAGCGAGTCCATTGGTGCGAGGAGCCGTCGCTTCCTTCTCAACGAACGAGAATGCGCTATTGTCCCCTACCTGGCGCGTTAACTGTCGGTGTTCTGTAAACCGGACAAGTAAATTTATACGATTTTCGCGGTGCTCTAGGAAGACGATGGTAGCATCCAAAAACGCGAGGATTTATACTGGTTCAGGCCAGAGCCCTACGTCTAGTATTAGAGATGATCGAGTGTGTGTTTCTCACTTGAATGCTCTGAAGTTCTTACAATGGGGGTGCAAGAATGGTGGAAGAAATAGGAGAGCTAGAGCTAGGAGATGGACTGCCTAAAGAGAAGCTTTAGGAGCCCTACTACGGTGTGAATGAGTTGTGTAAGATTCAGATGGTGGGACGGATGCCCTGTCTGCCCTTATATAGAGGTCGGGGCCCGGGCATGTACAAAAAAGAAGGTTCTCCCGGCCGAGGGGCCGTGAGCCTAAGGGATGAGTCTAGCTAACTTGGCTTGCAAGCTACGCCGTCTTGTGGTGCATGTCTGGGCGTGGTTATCGTCATGGTCTTGTGCCCACGTCGCGGTAAGGTGTGGCGTGGTGCTACTGTGCAGGACCATGGCGGCACTGTAGGCACGGTGGTGGTTCGCCAGCCGTCCTTCGCGACGTGGTCTTCGCCGTGGTCTTCATCATTGTCTCCGGATTTCCTAGGGGCATCGTACAGGAGTTGGTGACCGTCCCTAGGTCATTGATCGCCTGGTTATCTTGAGTAGTAGGTGGCCACGATCCCGAGCTCTGGGGTCGTGGCTCCCGCCAGTCTGGATGACCTCCAAGTCAAGGCCTCCGTCATGGATCCCATCCCGTAGTGGGTAGAATTGTATATGCGTCTTGTCGGGCCATATCTGGACGGTGGGCACCGTACCGGCAGTCACTGCTGGGCGGTGTTGTTTTGTCTGAGCTGCGTGGCGCAGGGATGGCGTCTGACTGGACCGAGGTGACCGCTGTCTCCTCGGTCCTTGCGGGGTCAGTGCGGCGTGTCTGTTCTTGTCAGAGCAGGCGCGCATGGCTGCGCTCGACCTCTCCCCGTTCCTCCCAGGGGTCGTATGCCTCTTGTGCGTCGTGCGGCTAAAGCAGATAGGAGGGGTCGTGGCTGACCCTAGCCTTGACGTCCGGCCTGGTTCACTTGGCTCAGTTGGGCTTTGGTCGTTCGGGCCTTCGCTAGCTGATGTATCGTAGGTCGATCGGCCTGCTAACTAATCGATGCCTGAGATACCCGGGGATCGTAACCCCTGACAGGTGCCCTTTGATGTAGGCGACAAGTAGCATGTAGTACGGTCTGGGCTCACAATGATTGCTTACCTAAAATTTTATAGTTGTAAATTGCTTCACGAAATCTCTCTTACGGTTCTATTGAAAAATCTGGAATGAGTTCGGCTCTAGCGGTGGGTGTGCATGCTGGTGCTTGGTTCTTTGTTTTCTTTTCCTACTGCAAGGTGACTCAGAAAGTTGGAGCAACCAGGTTTGTTTGGAGCAGTCTCATTTACCACCATATCGCCATACAGTAACATTTTGTGTCATCTCCATATCAGTTTAGTACTTATACGATGGTAACAGGTCAAATATGCATCAAAGGCAAAGTATGAATTAGCATAGTGCCTGCTTTTTGTTCGCTGCAGCTACACAAAAAACAACAAAAAAATTGTTCCTGCAGTTGCACAATTGTATGCTGGGATTTTGCTGCTGTGAACATTGCTCTTTCAGTTGAATCTCCTCTTTCATTGACGATTTTGCTTTCAGCGAATTGTTTTACTATCTGCTTTTATGTACCTTTTTTTCTGTTTCTCATGCTTGGCTTCGTTGTAGCTTAGGGCAGTGGCGGACCCAGTGGGTAGCCTGGATAGGCCCAGGACTACCCACAAATTTGGCCCAAAATTCTATTACTACTCTTGAGAAACTGATCCAAATGCTCTCCTTCGTCTCAGCCCAGGCTAAAGACACCACAAATCCACGAGCTCTTCAAAATAATAACGCGCCTGAGAGGGATCGAACCGGGGGACCTCCTGCCTCGGGCTGCAGCGCACTTACCAGTCCAGCTACGAAAGTTTGTTGGATAGGCAATACCCGCAACCCTATTTAATAAAGGAAAACAGGGAAAATACCCCTTAATTAATCACTCCGTGTATGCTAAATCATGTCCTAAACGACTTTCTTTACCAGTATGGAGGGAGTATTTATGTAAGTTTCCAACCTTTTAAATGTATTATCATAATTTGGTTAATTTATAGCTAAGTTTGCTGAACTTTTGTTTGGATTTTATAGTATTGCACATAAATTTTTTTTACTAGGACTACCCTGATGTCATATCCTGGGTCCGCCACTGGCTTAGGGATTAATTTCACACGCTGCTGTTTTTTATTCTGCAAATTGTGCTCGGCAGCCAAACATGACTGAATGCTGCGACATTGAATCGGTGGTTGTATCTCCAGGCCATGACCGGTCCAGATTCGGGAATTGTACTAAATGTAGATGCTTCTCAAAATCACCTACATGTGAACCTAAATCTTTTCAATATTTGTATAAAACTTTCCATGTTTAGTTTAAGTTTCGGCAAATTTAGATTAAGAAAAAGGTGGGTTTCCAAATTTTCTAAATTAATTTGACAGGCTTTTGGTTGATGTGATACTTGCTTGTTGCTTGACTATATGCTGTGAGTGTGGAGTTTTCAAAACATGTTTACAAGATGATCATTTATCTCGAGCTTTTCTGGAAACCAGACTCCATGTTTTCCCAAGCTTAACCTTTTTGTTGGAGCTTCCAAAAAATCTTTCTTCTCCTCCAAATAATTTATTTGGGTTCATCGGGTTCCAATCTATCTCTGAGATTTTCATGCTTTTGTTAAAGCTTCTTTTTACTCTATAATATACAATTCTTGCTCTTGACCTATCATCATCATCGACTCGTCTCTCCCGTTTGGGCTCAAACCCACCGGCCACGGCCGCAGCCAGCCAGAGAACGTCCTCATCACGTAGATATCAGCTGTGCAACATCTCGTCCCAAATGGGACTCCACGGCAGAAGATTAGGGAGCCAAGTTCAACTCGATTTTGATCAGCACCACAGATTCTAAATAAAGAACATCTAGATCAAGGGTCAGCTTGCATATACATGGAATGCCAAAGGCCCTTGTCATCTCCCTTGTTTTCTTTTCTTCTTTTCCGCAACAGAACGCAGTGCCGCTCTGCCCTAACATAGTTTTCGCTGCTGCCGCCGCCTCTTGCTCCTAGCTCCGTGCCGCCGTCAATCTGCCGTTGGAGTGTTCTCTGTCCGCGTGAAGCTCATCTCCAGCGCTGCTGGAAGATCCAGTCCGCGCGTCTACCGTCATCTGGAGGAGGTCGTCGCCTGAGCAGCACTGCAACGCCATCTCGGGGGTCAATCCGCGCGTGCAGGATCGCGCCACCAGTGCTTGCTGCCCACGCGTGAAAGCCGAGCCTACATCTTCCGCAAGACCGGCCACCACTCGTGAGCTCTCGTGTCCGACGTGCTGTCAGTGCAACTTGCAAGCACCATGCATGCCTACGTCTACGAAATCCTCCTGCAGTGCACATGCGAGCAAGTAGTCATCGCCTGGGGTCAGCAAACAGGATCTTTCCTTCACCAAAATAATCACAAGGTTACTATTCTTTTCCCATGTATTCAATCTTCAGAAACCGTGTGCCCTAAATCATGCACAGAATACTCTACTGATGTCATCCCTCCATCATCATAGGTGTTGCTCTGAACTTGTCCGCTTGTCGATCCATGCATCTCCAACAAAACAAGCCGGCGGCCACAAGTCTTACTCGCTCGCCTGCAAACCGAGCTATATCTGTGCTGTAATCTTGCAGGTCGTCGTTGCTCAGAACCAGCACCAATGTTGTTGCTTACATCACTAGCAAACTCCTGATGGCCGATTAATAAAAGGTCAGCATCACCTCATTGTCCATTATTTTAGTGATCAAATATTGTGCTGATGTCATGCCTTGTCATTCATGCATAATAAATCATCATTCTCTATTTATTCCTCAGTCAAGAAATTGTACCTTTCATATACGGTTGTGGAGCTGCTCAGGCTGCCAGTCTCTGTAGTTATATATGTTCATCATTGCCGTTATCTTATTTCCATCATATCTTAATCGCTTTAGCCCCGCTTTAATCTATTCTTTCTGTGTCGCGTCGGAATCGATGTAGTCTACTGTATGGCAACGAAGTTTAACACACTTCATGTTTTCTAAATTTTTAGTTTAAATATTATTTTTGACTAATCTCTGTTCACACTGCTTTCCAAATTAAAAACAACATGGAGATTAACAATCATCTTTTTGTGCGTCACTGTTAACTTGATTAATAGCAACATAAATATGTTTTTAATTTTGCCATGTCATATACAATTCAATTATATGCTCTCACATGCATGTTTATTTCTTTTGCAAAGTTAAAGTTTAACTTGCTTAATCTATATGACAATATTTATAAATAAAACATGATTAGTTTTAACTTGAATTTGAACTAAAATATAATTTAACCAATCTGAGTTATAACCTTCGTATGGTTTTATTTAATTATAAGAAACCAAGCACATAATCTTTATTTCTCTTTTATAAATGAACCGTTCTTTATAATGGTAGCTTTGTTTTTTGTGTTTCTTCACGTTCTCGTGATCATAGCAACGAGCCTTGTTTTAGCATTGTTGTTTATAAAACTTTACTATGATTGGTGTAATGTGCTTAGCTATCTTTGCTTTGCCTATTTTGTATGTTTCTTTGTGCTTGGTGTTTGCTACGAGTAGAAGACAACCGTACATAAGCGTTGAAGGCAAGAGGCTGCATAAGAGAGCATTGAAGAATTTTTATGAGCGGTTGCCTCGAGTGGAAAGCAAGTGTAAAATACAAGTATAGCATGGAATCATCCTTGTTTTCCTAATAACCTTTAATACAATTTAATTCATGTGCATGTGCCTACCTTGATTACCACTAAGGATTTTCTAGTCTTGTACTCGTACCTTGACACCTATGGGATTATTGCATTGGGTAGTGATGCTAGTGCTCAATTAAAGACCATGATCTTGTAACTTGGTTAATGGATTATGCAATAAACATTAAAAGATGCTTTTTAGCAACAGAAAACTAAGGGGGCTAGGGCATAGTTTTTGTAATGTTCTAAATTTCTCTCCTTAAGGACTTATATATAAGCGATCATTCGGGACTTACAGTACAACCATGAGAGCTACATGGCTCTGGCTTTAGTTCAGTATGAAGACCTTTTTCAGCTTGTTAGTGGTTACTCGAAAGGGCGCAAAAGGGGCTTACCGAGCTGAGTATAGTGCGGCCTCTGTCTCTGTGTATAGCCTGTGCGGAATGTACCATTCGGGAGGGGACTTTATATTCCCTTGCCAATTGAAAACCTATCGGCCCTAACTTGTTAGACGAACTTCTGAAAGATTTCATAGTGAACCCTGTCGACTTTCCTTGGTAGTGGGTCAAGAGGCCCTGCCGACTTTCCTTGGTAGTGGGTCAAGAGGCTCGCGACCTCGGGCAAAAGGGTAAATCATGACTCACGGTGAAAGTGTACAACCTATGTAGAGTGTAAAACTGGTATATCAGCCCTGCTCACGGTCATGAGCGGCCTTAGACCCTTATGAAATAGATGATCATTAATGACAACTATGTTGATGCTATTCATTATTCATGTTTACCTGATCATGTGTTTATATGAGCTTATGATAAATTTGTTGCTACTTAATTTTTTAAAATTATGATTCACTAAAGTTAATCGCATTAAACCAGTGTCAACCTTTTGAGCCTTATGAACTTCATGTTATATTTACTGAGTACGACATGTGCTCACCCTTGCTATTTTCTCCACACCCCCAGTCTCTAGTAGAAGCTGCTCAGAAGATTTAAGAAGACATTGAGGAGTTTCTAGAAGATTAACGGAGACCCTTTAACTACAAAAATCTGCCTCCTCAGGTAAATATCTCAGTTGCGTGTTCCTGATGCTTTTTATCTTTTATGATTGCCGAGCAGCTAACTGATTTACTCATGCGAAGATCCATTCACAGGAAAGAGCGGTGTACTTCTCGGGCGTGCCGAGGAGCGACTGGCCGAAGGGAGTAGATGCCCGGCCACCGCCGTAGCCTGAGGAGGAAGCCGTCAGCATCTCGTCGGAGTGCCCATCCCCGGTGTCGGAGAAAATCCGGGGGAAGAGGGCAGCGGTAGACGAGCCAGCCCGGAAGAAGAGAAGGACGGCGGGTGTCGCTCCCCTCAAGCCGGGCGACATCTCGCTTGGCGGTGACCAGACCACTCGGACACAGAGTACCGTGATGTCTGAGTGGTCGGATGACGATGAAGTTCCTGTTGCTCCTCTACCGAGCACGAAGGCGCCTCCACGCATCATACGCGTGGAGGTACGATCGAAGAGAGGCGAAGAAGTCCCCGAGCAGCGGGCGAGGGGAGTCCCCGAGCAGCAAGCGATAGGAGTCCCCGAGCGGTGGGCGACGGGAGTCCCAGAGCGGCGGGCGGAGGAAGTCCCGGAGCGGCAGGCGGAGGAAGTCCCAGAGCGGTGGGCGGAGGAGAGGCCGACGGTGGAGAAGGTGGGACCTCCACCCCAGAGCACGGGAGTCGACCCCACGACCGCACCTGAGGGCTCGAGTAGGCAGCGCCGGTTCAAGAAATTGTACCGGCAGACCAAACCGTAAGTATCCTTGCCTTGGACTTACTTTGCCGTCGTTCCTTAGCTTTTTTGGCGACTGACGAGCTGATCTGATGCAGTGCAAGGCGTACGGAGGATCCAACCCCGCCTGTCCAGACTATCGAGCAACCGAAGGCTGGTCCCGGAGCGGAGATGTCGGTAGACCCCATTCCGGAGTCCCCGGGTGCTCGGTGGTCTGCGGAGGAGTCAATCGCCGCTACTAGTGAACTTGGTGGTGGCGAGAAGTTGGCGTCGATGGTTGACGAGTCGACGACGGTGCCCGAGGCGAGGACGGAAACCGCCGGGTCTTCGGGAGCAGAGGCTGGAGCCACTGATGTCACGTCAACGTTCGGAGCAGAGAGGCCTACGGTGCTGGAGGAGCAGACGGCGTTGCCTGAGGCGTCGGAGGGTGTGGTCGGACATGCTATCTAGCCACCGAGCCCCTAGGTGGTGCCTCCAGCTGCGGAGGAGGAGGACGAGGTGGAAGAGATCGAGCGTGATGAACCTCGACCTGAATCTCTCCGAATCCTCCACAAGCGCGGCGACGAGGTGGTGGTTGTCGAGGTGGAGGACACCACCAGGGAGATGAGGAGACTGAAGTCCGCCCTTGCTAGAGTGATGAAACAAATCGAGGTCAGTACTGCATCTGAAGTGCTTGTCTTTGACGTTGGAGATCGGAGTTCGTCATTGTCATTGTGCGTTTGCAGGGGATAACTTGGACTACCGAGCAGCGGCACCAGCTGATCAAGAGGATGGAGCCCCTCGCCGAGGAAAATGAAAAACTCAAGGAGGCGATGAAGCTCATGGAGAAGAACATCCAGAGGGCCCAGCGCGAGTGAGACCTTGCTGAGTCCAACGCAGCGGGACCTGGAATACCAGAAGGGTGTCCTATTCGAGGAGCTGGCGGCTACGTCCGAAGCAGCTACGGGGCAAGTTCGAGCAGCTCACGAGTGCTTCCACGCAACTAGAGCAGAAGTGTGAGCAGCTCAGAAGCGTATCCGAGCAGAAAATAAGTATGGCGTATCGGCGAATGTTTTTTGTATTGCTGAACAACCATATTGTTGGTGATGACTGTTGTGCTTGTAGAGCAAGATGCGGAGCTCGGCCAACTGCGCCAAGCCTTCGAGCAACTCGAGAGTAGAAAGCGAAGGAGTCAGGGCGAGCAGACAAACTGCCGAGGAGCTGAAAGGTGAGTACTTCCTGGTCGGAGTTACTGTTGAAGTAGTTTCCTTGCTTGATGGAACCTTGTAATGCTTGCAGACTACCATCATAGGGTCAAGGCACAATTTGATGTGCTGGTGCAGGAGGCCAGGACCCAAAGGGACAAGTTCGACACCGTAGTCACCGAAGTTAAACCAGTGCTCGACTGTGTTGACCTGGAGGCGGCTCCTCAACCCGACGGCAGGCCGCCATGTTCAGACACCATCATCCAGAGGTGTAGGACGGCATGGGAGAACTTCAAGGGCTTCAATCGCGACGCCATTGTTACCGCCATTACTCACGCCCTTGCGATGGTTCGGTCCCACTATCCAGCCATTGACCTTCAGGCGATAGGGGCCAGATTTGCCAAAGGGATGGGCGAGGCGAGCACCAGCAGCTGGAGGATAAGGTAGAGGACGCGGCGAAGAAGTTGCCTGGCGACATTGACCTGTTCGGCGAGACAGAAGGCGATGGCGAAGCTCGGTGATATGCTCGGAGAGTATTATCTGTAACATCTAGAGAGGGTGGTTAGAGCGCGTGAGGGCACAAACAGACATTTATATATGTATAAATGTTAAAAGTGCATGTTTATGCAGTTTGCTGGTATTTGTGGTGAAAAATCGTTGTAGTAACAACCCTAACGCAATTATACATAGTATAAGTAGCATCCGAGCATTTAGTTTATTACTGAACTCTTTAGCCTTAGCTAGCCCATAGTCCATAACGTCGAGCGCGGAGCCCGTGCACGTATAGGAGGAACAGGCGTCATCAAGGAACCGCAGCCGACGACCCATAACGCAGAGCGCGGAGCCCGTAGCACGTGTAGGGAGAGATCGGAGACTGGGTCTTCTCCATAGAGCGCAGAGCTGAATGTGTGCTGCTCGGCGGTTGGTGAAATAACTTAGAGATAAACATAGTATAAGTGGCGTCCGAGCAGTTAGTTCCTTACTGAGCTCTCGGCCTTGGCTAGCCCATAGTCCATAATGTCAAGCGCGGAGCCCGTGCACGTGTAGGAGGAACAAGCGTGACCAAGCAGCCACAGCCGACCACCTATAACGTAGAGCGCGGAGCCCATAGCACGTGTAGGGAGAGATCGGAGATTGGGTCTTTTCCATAGAGAACAGAATAGAACATGTGCTGCTCGTTGGTCGGCGAAACATTTCGAGATATGGAGAAACGTGGTTGGCGATTTGGAGAAACCTGTTCGGCGAAATACGTTGGAGATTTGGAGAAAACGTGGTCGGCGATTTGGAGAAACCTGTTCGGCGAAATACGTTAGAGATTTGGAGAAACGTGGTCGGCGATTTGGAGAAAGCTGTTTGGTGAAATACGTTGGAGATTTGGAGAAAACATGGCGGAGCAGTTATGGCGATCTCGTAATGGAATTCGTTAAGAGTAGCTTAGAGCTTGGCGACCGTAAGTGGAGATTAAATCGTAATGGAGAAAAAATGGAGACAAATTATGGAGACCAAAACTTTATTCATCATGAAGTGGAGAGTACATATCTGGAGCGTTTCAATGATAGAAATGTATGAGGTGCTCGATGTGCCATGAGTTGGGGACATCGATTCCTTCTAAGTCACATAGGCGATAAGACCCTGGTCGGGTAACCTCTTTGACGATGTAAGGCCCTTCCTAGGGGAAGGAGAGCTTGTGCATCCCTTTGGTTTTTTGTTTTCTGCGGAGAACGAGGTCGCTGACAGCAAATGAATGACCTTTGATGTTGCTGTTGTAGTACCTCCGCAAGCCTTCTATATATTTGGCTGTGCGGATGCAGGTGATCAGGCGTTCCTCCTCGACCCTGTCGATGTCCTCTGTCCAAATAGCTGCGGCTTGCTCTTCATCATAATTTTTCACCCTAGGTGCTCGGAAGGCAATGTCAGCTGGTAGTATGGCTTCTAAGCCGTAGACCAAGAAATATGGAGACACACCGATGCTGCGACTAGCTTGAGTGCACAGTCCCCAGACCACAGCTGGTAGCTCTTTGAGCCATCTGCCCGGATGCTTTTCTTCTTTCTGATATAACCTCTTCTTGAGGGCATCAAGGATCATGCCGTTCGCTGTTTGACCTAGCCGTTGGCTCTAGGATGGGCAATGGAGATGTATTTGACAGAGATGCATCGGTCTTCGCAGAAGTCCCAAAAATGATGGCCAGTAAACGTAGTTCCGAGGTCGGTGATAGTGCTGTTCGAGGACCAAATCTGTGGATGATATATTTGAAGAGCTCGATTGCTTTCTTTTTTGAAGTAGCCGAGACGAGCGGTTTATACTCAATCCACTTGGAGAACTTGTCGATGGCGACATATACGTACCGAAAACCACATAGCATTGGCTTGAAAGGCCCGATCATATCCAGTCCCCAACATACGAAGGGCCAGGAAGCTGGGATGGTCTACTGTTCTTGTGTCGGCACGTGTATTTGCTTAGCAAAAAATTGGCATCCTTCACAATGTCGAACGAGGTCTTCTGCATCGGAGATGGCCGTGGGCCAGTAAAAACCTGCTTGGAAAGCTTTGCCGACCAGGTTTCTCGAGGCCGCGTGATTGCCATAGGAACCAGAGAGGATTTCGAAAAGCAGCTTCACTCCCTCTTCTTGAGTGATGCATTTCTGCAATATCCCTTCCTTGGCACTTTTCCTCATCAAGTTGCTGTCTACCAGCATGTAATGCTTGCTTTGATGAATTAGGCATTCGGTTTTAGTCTTGTCGGCGGGTACTTCGGCGCTGGTGAGGTACTTGATGAACTGTTCCCTCCAATTGGCGGCTGGCGAAGGTACCATAAGTACCAGTTGCTCGACGGGGGGGATTTCCTGAACCACTTCCTCTTCCTTAATGGATGGCGCCAAGAGATCTTGAACGAAGACCCTAGTAGAATCGTAGCGCGAGAGGAGCCTAACTTGGATAGGTGGTCGGCGAGCTGATTTTGATCTCGTACCACGTGGTGATACTTGATACCGTAGAACTTCCCTTCAAGCTTCCTGATTTCGGCGTAGTATGCATCCATCATCTCACTAGAGCAGGACCAGTCTTTGTTGAGCTGGTTGATGACCAACGTGGAGTGCCCATATACCATGTTGCGTTTAACGCCGAGCTCAATGGCTATACGGAGTCCATGGAGACATGCTTCATATTCGGCGGCGTTGTTGGAGGCAGGAAAATATATTCGGAGGACGTATCGGAGCTTATCTTTGGTCGGCGTAATGAACAGAATGCCTGCAATAGCACCATTGATGTTGAGGGCACCGTCGAAGTACATCACCCAGTGCTCGGGGCAAGTGGTGGCGATGGGCTCTTGGATCTCGGTCCACTCAGCGACAAAATCAGCGAGTGCCTGTGACTTGATGGTAGGCCTGCTTCTGAATTCGATGGAGTAAGTGCCGAGCTCAACAACCCATTTGATGATGCGGCTGTTGGCCTCTTTGTTGCGGAGAATGTCCCCTAGAGGGAACTCAGTGACCACGGTGATCTTGTAGTACTCGAAGTAGTGGCGGAGCTTGCACGACGTAATCAGGATGGCGTATAGCAGCTTTTGGACCTAAGGATAACAAGTTTTGGGCTCATTAAGGATCTCACTGATGAAGTAGACTGGACGTTGCACCTTATAGGCGTGCCCGACCTCCTCATGTTCGACCACAATGGCTGTGCTGACGACGCGAGAAGTAGCAGTGATGTAGATCGGGAGAGTTTCGTCTAGCCGTGGCACCGTCATGATCGAAGGCTTTGTTAGGAACAACTTGAGCTGCTCGAAAACTGTCTGCCTCCTCCGACCAGGAAAAGCGCTCGGAGGCCTTGAGGAATTTGAAGAAAGGTAGTCCCTTTTCGTCGAGGCGCGATATGAAGCGGCTTAAAGCAACAATGCAGCCTGTAAACTTCTGAATATCCTTGACGCACGTTGGTCGTTTCATGTTGGTGATGGCAGAGTCATTGTCAGGGTTGGGCTCGATGCCACATGCGCTGACGATGTTGCCTAGGAGTATACCGGATGGAACTCCAAAGATGCACTTTGAAGGGTTCAACTTCCATCGGTACCTTTTCAGGTTGGTGAATGTTTCCTCGAGGTCGGCGATAAGACTGTCGTCGGTCTTAGACTTGACGATCACATCATCGATGTAAGCTTTGATGTTGTGGCCGATCTGGATGGCCCTTTGATAGGTCGCCCTGATGTTCTTGAGTTCAAAGGACATGGTGGTGTAGCAGTACGCACCGAAGGGCGTGATGAACGACATCTTGATCTGGTCTTCTTCCTTGAGGGAGATCTGGTGATAGCTAGAGTAACAGTCGAGGTAGGAGAGCGGTTTCGCAGCCGGATGGTGGAGTCTACAACCTCATCTATCCGAGGCGGACTAAAGGGGTCTTTAGGGCAGTATTTGTTAAGATCAGTGTAATCAACACACATTCTCCATTCTTTATTCTTTTTTGAATAAAATAGGGTTTGCTAACCACTTAGGATGATACACTTCTTTTATGAATCTGGCCGCTAGGAGCCATTTTATTTCTACCCTAATAGCCTTCTTCTTGTCTGGCGTGAATCGGAGAAGTTTCTGCTTGATCGGTTTGGCGGTCGGCGAGACATTCAAGGAGTGCTCGATCTTCTCCCGTGGTACCCCCAGCATGTCTACAGGTTTCCAAGCAAACACATCGGCGTTGGCACGTAGGAAGGAGATGAGCGTGCTTTCCTATTTAGGGTCGAGGTGAGCCCCAATCTTCACGGTCTTGGAGGGGTCGTCGAGACCAAGGCCGACCTCCTTGGTTTCCTTGGACTTGGCGGAGGCTCCAACGATGGGATCTCCATGTCATCGGCGGGCATCGCCTTGGCGTCGGTGACCACACTAGCCATCTGGATGGAGAGGTCGGTGGCTTTGGCGAGGGCGAGACTCTCTGTCTCGTAGGTGTAGGCGATGGAGAGGTTGGCCCGCAGGGCCAGGACTCCAGTAGGTGAAGGCATCTTCAGCACTAGATAAGCATAGTGCGATGCAGCCATGAACTTGGCCAGAGCTGGCCGACCAAGTATGGCATGGTAGGCGGTGTTGAAGTCGGCGACGTAGAAGTTGATGTGCTCAATGCGGTAGTTGCTTGCCGTGCTGAACTGTACTGGTAGGGTGATCTCTCCAAGCGGTTTGGATGCCCTACCAGGTATCACACCCCAGAAAGAGGAGTCTGAGGGTGTGAGATCTGTTATCCCGAGGCCCAACTCCTTTAGTGCTCCTGCGAAGAGGAGATTCAGAGCGCTCCCACCGTCGATGAGCACTTTTCTGAAAAGCACCTTCTGGACGGTTGCGTCGAGGACGAGGGGAAAATGCCCTGTGTAGGGGATGTCCGCCCACTAGTCAGCCCTGCTGAAGGTGATGGGGACCTCGGACCACGGGCGATAGCCGGGGTTGGCGGCGGCGTCTTCCGTAGTGACGGCGAGCACCCGTCGGGCGGTGAGCTTCCATTCTCTTCTGCTTATGGTGGAGGCGAGGCCCCCGAAGATGGTGGCGACCACCTCATCGTGATCCTAGAAGGCATTGTTATTGCCCCCGGGTGGTTGGCGGCCTCTTGCTCCGTAGTTGGTGTCGTCATCGAGCTTCTTGTCCTGGAACTCCTTAGCCAAGCCGAGGCAGTCCTTCATCTTGTGCCTGGCGTTCTTGTGGAGAGGGCACGGGCCGTCGAGGATCTTCTTGTACTGCTCGTCGTAGTTGCGCTTGGCGCGAGGTTCATTAATGGCGGCGACGATGTGGTCTGGTCGGCGGTGGTGATTTTGACCAGACTTGGATCGTTCTGGCCGATCACGGCCGCTGTCCCGATGGTAACTGCGGTCGTCGTAATGGTGGTCATTGTGGCATCGGTCATCGGGGCGGTCGTCGTAGCGGCAACTTGGGCGATGAGCGCCCGCATCTTCGTTGAAGCGCACCTCGGCTTCCTCGGCGTTGGCGTACTGGATGGCGGTCGTGATCATCTCGCTAATCCCTGTGGGCGGCTTGCGGTTGAACTTGGAGCGAAGCTCGCGGTGATGGAGTCCTCGGATAAATGCGGTGATGACCTCAGCTTCCATGATGTTGGGAATAGAATTCCTCACCTCGGAAAAGCATCGGATGTAGCTACGGAGGAGCTCGGACGGCTTCTGGTTGATGCGGTTCAGAACATGCTTGGTGCCCGGCCGAGTACACGTAGCCATATAATTGTCGGTGAAGACTTTTTTAAGCTCTTCCTAGGGTCCGATGGAGTCCGGGGCAAGGCTTGTGAACCAGTTCATGACGGTTGGCGCGAGCATGACGGGAAGATAGTTCGCCATGACACTGGTGTCTCCTCCGATGGCGTGGACAACAGTGGCGTAAGCCTATAGCCACTGTGTCGGGTTCATCCTTCCCTCATAGGGCTCGACCCCAGTGATTTTAAAACCACGGGGCCACTGAAGTGTTCGGAGCACCCTCCGTGAATGCTGGGGGCCCTTCGGGGTTGTCAGCGTCATCGTCTGCAGCGTTGCCGGCGGCGAGCGGCTTGAGAGCTGAGTCTGGGTTACCTTACTCTTACTCGTACTCCTGGCGGCGGCGTACTTCTTCATGGCGGCGACCAAAGCGGCGTTCGTCGATACGTCGCCGTGCATCTCGGAGATTGTTGAGGTGCACTCAGGCGTCTTGGTCGACCTCCTGGTCATGTTGGCGGTGATGTTCAATGCGGTTGCCCCTAGCTCCGCCCTAGAGGGGTTGCCTATCGTCACAGTGCTGGTCGATGAAGCGACTTGGGCGGCGATCGGTTCTTGTGGCGGCTGATCGGCGAATTGAGCTTGTGGAGTACGAAGGTCTCTGATCCTGGCGGATCTCATTGACCTAACAATGCGCCGCTTTAAGCATGGCGGCGACCTTGGCGACCTCTGGTGTTTGCGGGAGCCGAGCGAGCTCGTTGGCGGCCACAGCCAGGTTGGCATTTGGGGTCTTGTAGATGTCATGGCCGTCAACATGGACAAACTCATCGTTGAGGTTGCGTTGGAGTGGTCTTCCTTGTGAGTCAAGCTGTTGCTCGGTCCTCGCAAGGGCAATCTTGTTTGCTCGGCACTGCGCGTGGTTGACATTCTAGTTCTCACGAGCGGCGCGTTCCTCCTCGGTTTTGCCGTTCCGAGGGGGGCTGTCGACGCTGACATTGAAGATCGTGCCACCCCAGAAAGGAGGGAGAGGAAGTTGCTCGGTGGTGGTTTCGGCGAGAGTCTCCTTAGAGCCCTGGGACTCGGAGTTCGGATTTTCCTCCAAGATGGTTTGGAGGGAAGTTTCAGGGCATCGGCCGACGTGCAGCATGTTGACAGTCGGCGAAGGCTGGTCGGCGAGAGGATGGACATCTCCAACCTGGTCGGTGAATTTGCCCCTTAGGGCAGCTTGGTAGGTGGCGGCGACGTTGGTGAACCCGAAGGGTAGGGCCGTAACCCCGGAGTTTCCCGACCAGCCTCCATTGATCTGGATCATAGGGTGGTCGGCACTGAACGAGAGTGTCCAGAGCCAATTCAATGATGGAGAGGCAATCGGCGGGCTTCTGACCAACCTGATCGATTGATGCGATCAGATCATCGTTGTTGACATGCCTCCTCTGGTAGCGAGGAAGCGGATGGCGAGTTGTCGATGAAGACGACCTCAGAGGCGGTTCCGAGATCGGATCTACAGTCGTAGGTGCGGGGGTGGTCGGCGCAGAACGGCTCGAGGAGCTCTCCGACTCCGTCAGCGTTGATGATCCACGAGTTCGATCCAACCGTGAAGATCTGGCCGGGCTGCGGGAGGGACGAAGAGCCTACAAAAAAGCCATCTTGTTCGACAAGGAAACAACACGCACACCCCTACTTGGCGTGTCAACTATCGACAGAATATCATCGGCAGTCCTCCGAGGGGTATCCCACGAAGGTAGATTGATCAGCAGAGAGGCGTGTAATCAAGAACAAGACGGCAACAGAGACACACGAGTTATATAGGTCCAGGCCGTCAGTATGACGTAATATCCTACTCATGTGGTCTGTTGCATTGTATTGGCTATCGTATATATTGCGTGAGTTTGGAGGGGGTCCCTGCCCGCCTTATTTAGTCCGGGGGGCAGGGTTACAGATCGGTTAGATCTGAGAGATAACCGAAAAGTAATAACAGATTACATGAATCTTGGGATCGTACGTATCCTAACAGATCTCGTAGTATCTTCAGGATATCTTCCCGGTGTCTTGTGGGAGGCGCCGAGCAGAGTCATGCCCCGTAAGGCTTCGTCTTGTGGGCTGGGCCGCCCCTGGAGGCGCAACCCATGTGGTATGCCGTGGGTATCCGGGGTCGTACACCCCACACGTATGTTATCTCAGTCAGCCGTCCCTGCGAAGAATGGAGAATAAATAGAAGATTAATATTCGTTCCGCTATACTTCGATTAGACGTAAGTGTTAATATTTATATATGTATGTTACTAATAACATTGTTTCTAATACTATTCATATGTTGTTATTGTATATGTGGACTTCCTAAGCACACGTATGACGAACCTGATTTTATCTTTAAAACTAGGTGTTACAATCCATCGATACCTTTTTATGTCTCCCTCTTGGACTCTTGGTTACATGTTATTATAGTGCTCATGACTGTTTCATAGCTGTTCACCACTTCTTTTTTTCTCGCCTTTCATTACCTGTTACATAACAGATCACTTCGCGCGGGGTTACCAGCTAGTTAGAATCAATTCGCGTGAATATGAACGATGTTGACAGCTAAAATATGATCAGGTAAGTGGAAGATGAATTAAAAATATACGCACAAACAAAAACATCAAAATCAGATTGAATTACAGTTAAATAGATAGTTTTTGGACAAACCTGTAAAAACTGGCACACGCACGTTTGGGCTGGGACTGTGCATGGCCTGAATATTTTATTTTTAGCCTTTTTTTAAAAAAAAATCAAAATGCCCCTTGGAGGTATGATTTCAAAATTTGGTCCCGGCGTCGAGGTCTTGGGCTCGACGCAGACGTGGCAGTGACTTGGCAGGTAGCTCGGCGCCATAGATCCTGGCGCCAAGCTTGACACCGTAGATCCTGGCGCCGACCTCGGCGCCATAGATCTTGGCGCCATAGATCTTGGCGCCATGATCTATAGCGCCGAGGTGGTGTTTTAACCTCGGCCCCAACCTTCCTGCTCGAGCTTTCTTCCTCTTCTTTCTCCTCCCTCTTGGGTTTTTTTGTCTCTCCACTTCGCTCTACCTCACGAATCGGCATATTGGACCTTGAAACTTTGATTTTGATCCTTAGATCTTCGAGAGCAAGGTATCCTCGCTCCCCTCCTAGTTTTTTTCATATTGATGTGATATATATTAGTTGGATTTTCCAACCTAAGAATCCTCATTACTTGAGTTTCATGTAATTTTTAATATCTGTATTATACAACCCTAGGATGATACCAAGGCGTGGAAAAGCTAGCAAACCTAGGTGACTGCAGCGCATGTTGTTATGTTATGGATTCATTGCGGGCGCCGAGCTAAGGATCTAGATTTTGAAATCATACCTCCAGGGACATATTTATGATTTTTTTTTTAAAAAAGAGCTAAAAATAAAAAATTCGGGTGCATGGCCAATAAGAACTAGCCCCCATAGGTTTTCCAAATCGGCTTAGGTCAGTATCAGCTGACTCTCCGTGTGACACTATTTAACCGGTTGAGCCATCAGTCCTAGACCTAAATCGTGTTTTTTCTTTGGAACTCATCTGGTCTCGTGGGACACTTTGTAAATTACATGTAGAATAAGTTTTATATAGGGATAAAACCAATCATCTGTTTTTACAAAAGCAATCAGCTAGGGTTACCAACTTACAAGCGAGAGCAAACAAGCGAACAACCAAACTCACCACTGAAAACAAAAGCACTCCAAAACTAACCTGCAGCTCCCAAACACACTTACACCTCGACCAACAAGCGAGGGACTTAGAGCAGCCCCTACCAGGGTCTCCAAATTTGGGTGGGCACCTAAATTCTCCCTCTGGCACCAATTCTTCGGTGCTCAGCTTCAGCCTCCCTCCTGTTGTTGCATCGTTTTTCCTCGTGCTCGGAAGGAACCGCACGGTGCCCGCTCGCCCTCGTCCAGCGCTGGCTGCGCCTCCCGCTTCCTTGGCGACCCGAGCGCGCCTCCCTCTTCCTCGGCAGCCGGCCACGCCTCCCTCCACCGCACGAGCGCGCTGCCCTAGCCATCCGCCTCCGCGGCACCGGAGCGGCCCGGGCGTGCCTCCCTGCTCACGACGTCCGCCCGCACTTCCCTCCAGCCGGGCCTCCATGCGTGCGGGAGCGGCCTGACTGCACCTCCCTGCTCGCAGCATCCGGTCGCGTCTCCCTCCATCCCCCTCTGTTGCGCTGCCCTACTCGCGGTGTCCGATGTTGACAAGATCTGCCCGTAGGTAGAGCAAGGAAGAAGAAAGAGAGAATGACGAGCGGGTCCTGTTTGGCATCGTCTACCGGAATAGATTTGGGGGCCCAAATTTAGGTGTTGTTATTGAATGAAACAAAAAATTTAGGCCAATAAAAGTAGGAGGAACACCAAGTTAGAAGTAGGAACCTGATTTGAGGGACCCTGATTTGGGTGCCCCTGCTGGAGCTGTTCTAACAAGTTACAACTCTAGGCAACCAAAAGTGAGATAAAACTAAGAAACAAATACACTAAGCCACCAAAAAGCTAAGCTTTCAGTCACAAAAGGCCTTCAACTTCTAAGTCTTCAGTTTGCCGCCAGAAATCTAGCCACATCTTCATTTTCCTGATCAAGTCTTCGTTCCAGGAACTTAGCATCGCCCCCCCTTCAAAAGAATATGCCATTTCTATAACAAAGCAAAGAACTTGTGAAAAGCTTCGTTCGACGACCCTAGAAAGATTTTCTGGATGCTCATTCATTTTGTTTTGAATATTCCAAATCCCCAGAAGATGATAAAAATGACAAACAACTTAATGTGATAGTTATGAGAATGCAAAGCAATCCAACGATAAATATTAATAATATTAATATTCTCCTGTATATTTAGTCAAAGCTAAAAAATATAATTTCGAGGAAGATAGGTAATTAGGAATAACACTCTTTTAGAACCTAGCTACCAGCTGCTCCTTCCCACCAAATGCATGAGATGAGACCATTTCAACATGTTCCCGTGCATGCTGCATGCATGTCAACCCAACCCTACTAGAAGAAGGCACATCAGTTTCCTGCTGCTACTCCGTCTTCGGCGGACCGAGCGATCGAAAAGTCAGATGAGCGAGATGGACCGAGCGATTGAGTTGCTAGCCAGCCTGCTGCTACTACTCAGAGAGGCTAGTTCGACAGTGTCAATAGATGACATGACACAAGCGGAACCGATAGCGTGACGGATTTAAGTGTCACAATAAATCAGCATCAGTATTAGCATAAGTCAAATTTCAGTGAAACGAACAGGGTTCTTTGCTTGCATAGATTGGAGCGGCCAGTCATATGTGGTTGTTGATGGTCATTAACATCAATTATAAACTGTCAATATATCGTGTATATAAATTTAATTCTATCACCAAACATAGGTCTAGGGGTTTAAACTAATAAATTCCACGAGTTTTGGTGAATTTGTAAATGCAGGATGATTTATCCAGAAAACAGCCCCTAAGCCCACCGTCATACACTCCAGACAAGCAAACCGACATTAGAAAGACATTCGGCTCGCAAAACCTACGAAAAGCAACTCAAGACGGAGTCCAGAAGCTTCCACCGGAGGGAGGGGCCCACCTATCACAGACACAGGCCGGCCAGCCTATGGGGTCCACCCGTCAGTCTCTGCCTCGTACGTCGGTTTCCCACTGCCTTTGAGAGTGCATCTACACCGTTGCTTTAAGTCGGTTTGATCCGAGGGCTCAGAATTGATGGCTCCCCTATATATAGTAGCTCCTACCCCCTCCCTGAGGCGATCCTGAAACCCTAATTCATATCTCTCATTCAGATCAACACACATCATAAGGATTAGGTCCAGAACTTTCCAATATAGTAGATTAGTAGCTCAAGTTCTGAATCTAGTCTTGGAGGCTCGACAAAGCCTTGTATCTTCACTTCTAAGACTTATTATCAATTTATTATATTACTATCTATATGGCTATGCTTACTTTGAACATATATCTCGCTTAGTTAAAGGTTATTATTACTTTTGTGTACGGGTTCATAGAGTGCTTAACCTGCTAGTTTACCGGTTGGGCAAAGTAGCCGAGTCTCATGTAAGCATGGTGCTCTTACGATGCTTTGCCTGTGAGTGCACCTTGATCCCTGGCCATGTGGTAGTAGCGGGAGGTGACAGCCCTATCTATCCTCTATGGTCCACCCTAGGTTGGGTAGGTTCTTAAATTATAGGACCATAATCACGTCAATAGAGTTATCCTTTGCGGTGCTCTATCGCCTAGCAGTATCCCTAAGTGCACAAGAGTAGAGTTAGTCTTAACTATAGTTGGGTATACTTTAACCATGTAATAAGAACATCATAGGAATCTACCTCACCCGTTGTTCTTCTGAGTTAACTAGTTATTTATCTTTAATAATCAATCCCCTGAGTGTCATTATACATAAATTCATATCATTACATTAACTCTCACTCTAGCTATGCTGGTATGTTGATTAGTAGTTACCTCTTTGTTATTCAATAATCTTTACTCCATTGTTTCCATGTGATAAAAATATAAATAACGATACCTGGAATACTCCCGGTAAAATGCTACAATGGTATTCTGTGCGCTTGCGGAATGCTTCATATTCTATTTGCATTAATAAATACCAATAAGCATTTTTGGCATCATTGTCGAGGAAACAACTGATGTAAAGATTTAGATCATTAATATACCACTAGCTTTAATAGGATTACCTCTATTCTATTATGTTGTAAATTAGACAGGACCACAGATGCCGTTTTCGACCTTCTGGCAAGCTTCCACAAGAAAACAAGAAATATTAAAGAACCCATGGTGCCTAAGCATTCAAGATCCATCAACATTAGAAACCAGCCATCTCATAGGTTTATATGGACATATATATATTCTCTAACCGTGTGTAGATTGGAGAAAAAACGTCAACGTCACAAGAATTCAAATCATATCTCATGTGACAGAAACAAATGCTGCAATACTCACAAACATGTGAGTCATGGTAAGTATGATCAAGAAAGGTGAGAGTCTTGCTCATAGATTGTAAATTTGATGAGTAGTTATCTTTTAAATTTCTTGCATTCCACTGCACGTTTACTTTAAATAATCCTTGCATCTATTTCGTTTAGTTTGAATTCTCTCATATCAAATCCACAACATGTTTAGTTCCATGCATATATCCATGCCACTTGCATCATTTACCTTAAAAAAGTCACTCACCATGATCATGCCCTTTCATCTCTATTTGAGTAAATCTCTAAAATACTTTCATGCTACTTTTGTCTACCATAGTATGCTTGTAACATCCCGATGTTATAAAGTACTTAAAAGGTGATCATGTCATCATTATGCATAATCATCATGCATCAACTCATGAATGCATTTCATGTTTATATTATAGTATGCAAATGTTATTTTATGGAGTGTTTTATATATTATCTGAAATAATGTTAATAATAATAATTATTATGAAACTTTGTGAATTTTGATGTGGGAATCTTTTAAACAATTCGAATTCTTCCCAAATAGAAGTTTAATAATTTTTGTTGCAATGATTGGTGTGAACCTTGTTTTATGATATAGTGATTTTGAATGAATCGAGTTCATAATCTTTGTATTGATTTGGATTTATGAAAAACCCTAATTTCAGCATTTAAGTTTACCCTGGAAAACCCCATTTCAAAATCTAAGCACATTTTGGGGTTGGGCCTAAAAGCAAAAGTGTAGAGTTTGTCGAGTTGTATAAAGATGGTTTTTGGAGTTTTCAAAGTTGTTTTATAAAAATTGAAGTAATTTGAAAAGGTGTAATTCTTTAAATGTCCCCTTTTTCAATTCAAACTTGCATTTCAAAATATAGACCGAATTTGGGTATGGTGATAAAAGCAAAGTTGTAGAAATTTGAATTTTGAATAACTTTTATTTTTGGAGATTTTTGAGTTGCCATATAAATTTAGGAGTAATTTGGGATTTAAAACGAATGGCAATTTTGTAAATTTGGTGAACAGTGACCGTGGAAGCCAGCTCACCGCCGACGAGCTTCTATTTCGTTCTGGTCGTCGCCGTGGCCCTCTTCGGCTCCGCACTGGCATGGGGAAGGCACCTGCGTGGCTTCTGCTTGCTTCCTGGCCACCCTTTAAAGCTTGTGCCGTCACCGTTCTTCTTCTTTTCTCCTCCTATATTTTCCAGTCGCCACCGCCGCAGCTCTATCGAGCTCGCATCGCCTCCTTAGCGCAAACCAGCCTCGGCAAAGCACCGTCTGAGCTCCACTTGCTCCTTGCGCACTTAGCCGACCTGCCATTGCAGCTTGAATTCGCCAGGAAACACCGTTCATTGCTCTTCTTCCTCGCGGCCGGCAGCACCACCGTTGCGAGCGCATCGCCGTGGCCGAAACTCCACGGTTGAAAGGTCCTAATGGCTAGAGGGGGGGTGAATAGCCTAATAAAATTTCTACAACAACACTTAACAAAAGGATTAGACAATTATGAGGCAAAGCGAGTTATGCGCTAGCCTACCAAAATGCAAGCCACCTACCACAATTCTAGTTTAGATGAAGTATATCCACACAATAGTTATATCACTACACTAAGTTAGTGTGCTCTCAAAAGCTAACTAAAGAGACACACTAACCAAACTAACAAGCTCTCACAACTAGTTACACTAAAGAGCTTGACAACTAGTTTATTGATAATGTAATGAGTAGGCAAGAAGGTTATACCGCCCGTGTAGACGTATGAACCAATCAATCACAAGTGTGGATAACAATGAAGACCAATCACCTCGAATCAATGATGAACACAATAATTTTTTACGAGAGGTCACTTGCTTGCCGGCAAGCTAGTCCTCGTTAGTGGCGATTCACTCACTTGGAGGTTCACGCTAAATTGGCTTCACACGCCAAACCCTCAATAGGGTGCCGCACAACCAACACAAGATGAGGATCACACAAGCCACGAGCAATCCACTAGAGTACCTTTTGGCGCTCCACCGGGGAAAGGTCAAGAACCCCTCACAATCACCACGATCGGAGCCGGAGACAATCACCACCCTCCGCTCGACGATCCTCGCTGCTCCAAGCCGTCTAGGTGGCGGCAACCACCAAGAGTAACAAGCGAATCCCGCAGCGAAACACGAACACCAAGTGCCTCTAGATGCAAACACTCAAGCAATGCACTTGGGTCACTACCAATCTTCCAAAGATGTTTAATTTATGATAGAAATAAGTGGGAGGGCTTTGGCTAAACTCACAAGGTTGCTATGTCAATGAAAATGGCCAAGAGAGTGAGCTTGAGCTGGCCATGGGGTTTAAATAGAAGCCCCCACGAAATAGAGCCGTTGTACCCCTTCACTGGGTACTGATCGGGGTGACCGGACACTCCGGTCCTACTGACCAGACGCATCTCCTCAGCGTCCGGTCGCCCGATGGCGGCCACGTGTCTCCTGCATTTAACTGTGATCGTTTGATCTCAACGGTCGAAAGGTTGACCGGACGCTCCGACAGAGCTGACTGGACGCTAGACCCTCAGCGTCCAGTCGTTTACAGTAAGGGTCCAAAACGTGTTTTTGCCGACCAGACGCATCCGATCATGCTTGACCGGACACAGGCAGCGTCCGGTCACACAGTGTCTCCTCTGTGTGCCCTACATCAGCGTACGTCAGCACTGACCAGACGCACCCTGCCAGTGTCCGGTCGCTGAGCGACCCAACGTCCGGTCATGAGACCGAAACGCACGCCCTCTGCTGCCACTGACCGGACGCGCCGGTCCAACCGAGACCAGCGTCCGGTCACTTACAGTGACTTCCGTCTTTTCTGTCTAGGGCGCCGGTGGCACCGTCGGACTGTCCGCACTCTACGGGCGGACACTCCGCCGGTGGAGATCCTTACCCTTGCTCCCAAACTTCACCACCCTTGATCAAATGTGCCAACCACCAAGTGTATCACCTTGTGCACATGTGTTAGCATATTTTCACAAACATTTTAAAGGGTGTTAGCACTCCACTAGATCCTAAATGCATATGCAATGAGTTAGAGCATCTAGTGGCACTTTGATAACCGCATTCCGATACGAGTTTCACCCCTCTTAATAGTACGGCTATCAAACCTAAATGTGATCACACTCTCTAAGTGTTTTGATCACCAAAACAAAATAGCTCCGACAAATTATACCTTTGCCTTGAGCTTTTTGTTTTTCTCTTTCTTCTTTCCAAGTTGAAGCACTTGATCATCACCATGCCATCATCTTTATCATGCTATGATCTTCATTTGCTTCACCACTTGGAGTGTGCTACCTATCTCATGATCACTTGATAAACTAGGTTAGCACTTAGGGTTTCATCAATTCACCAAAACCAAACTAGAGCTTTCAACGGTGCATATTTGTCCTTGCTCAGCGTAGCTCCAGCTTCGCCTTGATGTTGTGGTGCTTAATACCTTGTTGCTTGGTCATTTTGTCCATCACAGTCACCGGAATCCGCCGTCGACGACCGTTGCTCCGTCGTGGCTGCTGTGCACGTCGACATGCTTCCTCGTTGCTCCTCGGTTATGGAGACTCAACTCTCTGTTCATCATCGTAGTTTAATAACTAAAACTTGAGTAAGGTTTGAGAAAGTGTTGGATACGAAGTTTCATGATCTCAATACAAATCGTGTCAGCTTTGTATATGATCTTATGAAGTTTTAAATGTTGACATAAAGAATTTTGTTAAAAAACTTTTACGCAAAATAACTTTGATTATTGCTAAAGCCATACCTTGAATCCCTGAGCCTGCATTCCTGAGTTCTATCAGTTTTTATTTCGGTTAAGTCTTGTTGAGTACTTTTATACTCAGGGTTCGTTGACCCTTGTTGTAGGTGAGGCTCATGAGCAGGTCTGCTTTGGACCGTGCTGCATGACTGTTGTTTAATGCGATGACAATAAGTGAATGCGTGGCCCTTGGGCAGGGCAATCTATTTATGTGTTTGTATTATGTTATAATACCACTCCACTACTATGTTTTGTAATAATTATCGAACTTAGTTGTAAGGTTTGAAACTACTATTTTGTAAACTAAGTTATTGTAAGACTTCCACTGATTTACTCTGGTGTAGATATTTGAATAAATGTTGTAATACTGCAATGACTGTAATGTGATCCTGCTCGGAAATCCTGGATGATTCGGGGTTCCTCGAGGACACCCGACAGTCTTCTTAAGTTACTGGGAACATATGCATAGATGTCAAAGGTCGTTGGACAGTGACAGGTGCATGTGGGCCCTATAATTTAGGAGGTTCTGCCACAATGCTTTGGTTTGGAAGTACTGTATATACTTCCATTGGCTTTTAAATTAAGTGTGGTGCTTAGGTTAAAATGTCTTCCTTAATTAAAATTAGACATGGAGTCTAGTTTGGTTATTGAGCTAAAAATTGCTTATGTAGACACTGGATATTTTGTTAGGCTAACCCATGTAGAAAACTCTCAAATTCAATCTGGGGAAGTCAAGAGGTGAATTCACATCGGAGATAAATCAAGGCATGCGATGAACTCTAACAACTCTGCGCAAAAGGAGACAGCTTATTTTTCATCGAAGGGAGAACTAAATCACCACTACAGTTATGGAAGTGGATGAACAAATGACAAGTCATGAGCAATATCAAACACAACCTAGCATTGAACCTTTCCATGACTCAAGCTAGGAGGCTGATGAGAAGCAGGGTGCAACTCACCTCATATCAGCCAATCTGATGCTTGCTTTCATCACCTTCGAAGACACCATCTTGCACGTCGTCAACAAGGACAAGACATCGAGATGCCACTACATCATGGCGTATATTCTCGTGCTAACAGATGTCATCAATCAATGGTTCACTGTCGACTATGTCTCGTGAGACCATGAACAACCACGGTTGCAAGATGGCGTCCTTAAGTCATTGGAGATGAAGCTTTCATGCAAGTACCAATGAGGTTCCTTCCTCGACCATCAAGATAGCTGGCAAACAAAGAAGAACAACTCTTCGCCATGCCGCTAGAAGATAAAGACCATCAAGGAGGAACTTGAATTTGCATCTCCAATGAACACCAATTCATCGACCAAGAATCAACAAAAATCAAGAATGGTTAACGAGAGAAGAACAAGTAACTATCCGAATGGTATAAAGAAAAGGAAAGATCCTGCTCAACGGACTACAAGCCTTCACTGGAATGAAATAATGAGAGATGCAGAAGGTCCAAACAAAATGCCGAGATCCACAAAAGAATGGACAAAAGGATGGCATGACAAGAGGATGAGAAAGAAGGAGTACAACATATGAGACAAGATGCTCATGAACAGCTCAAGATGCGAAATTAGCCAAGCAAGGAAGGCTTCAAGCAGAAAGAAAAGATCACCACAAGTCATCTACCCTTCATCATATGGTGCCATCATACTCCAATGATGAAGGTAACATCTTAGGTAAGTGGTCATTATTTAAAAAAGTTTTCCTTTAATCTTGCTATTCACATAAATAAAGAAACAAATATGTTTGGGTTATAACTTTGCTTGATCCAACCTGATTAACTCAATATATTTTATTCCTTAAGTTTGTTCATAGCACCACTTTCTTGATCTCATAGTCTTAACCAAATAAGCTAAAATATTGCATATCTTATCGTTGGAAGATAGTCATAATCATGTAAGGTTTGATACATTATAGACAGTCCTTCCATAGGTTAAGCAACTCCATTCTTTTTGACAAATATATTCAAATGCCACACTCATACTCATCCTTCTAATCTTATCACCCATGTTATAAGAATGAATGCACATAATATCAACTGTAACATGATTCGATGTGCCTAAGGCTAGAGAAAAAATAAATAAATAAAGTTTTGGTTATGTTGGTGTTTTCCCACCAATAGAGCCCATGCACTTGATCTCTACCTTGTCTTTATGAGCAGAACACACTTCGAGCAAAGTGTGGGGAGTTGATCTCTCAAATTCTACAAGTGAAAGTTCTGAACCGGTAATAATGATGCATAGAAGATGTCGCTAGTTTCTACTACTAATGGTTAACTTTGAAACGCTGAACAAGGAGGAACAAGTCAAGAAAGGATGAGCCTATCAAACCTAAATCAAATTCAAAACCAATACGGGTTTGGCAGAAGAAGGTGACACCACCATTGAAAGCGCCACTCTTGGAGGCACCACCACAAGAATCCTTATCTTAAAGAGCGAACCGAGATACTCAATCAATGAACTTCCACAACTATTAGGGGCAAGATTATGAAGCAACCTCAAGTGGGCATCAGGGAGGACGCATGTCTTTCTCTGGCCAAAGGTAAACATAGGACATGAGATGGCCAGCCTCTAGCAACAACAAAAATAAAAATTAGGAGGCTCTATTCCAGCACCTCCACATCCACCAACCTCATTGAGCAACCACGACAACAACCAGCTTGGAGGAAAAGGCATCCCATGTGTATCTAGATAAGTATTTATTTTCCTTTTATTATTCTTAGTTTGCTTTATATATATATATTAGAAAAAAAAGATGAATAACTAAAAATGAAATAACAAGTTATCTTTATAGAAATATATATAGTTATAATGTGTGATCTAAAAATGAAAACAAAATAAAGAGAGTGTGTCCAGTTTGCTTTAATTTATTTTTAAGAGCTAAATAAAATAAAAGGACTCCGAAGATAATCTTTTAAAATAGAAATGATGGATAGTTGTTCTGTTGTAATTTCTTTCAAGGACCTAGTTTTCAGCCTTGAATTCTTCCGAGTTTTGGATAAGATTGTTTTGATATAATGATTTACTCTGAACTTAAAACTCGTGGGTAGAATATGCTTGATCTAAATCTAGGTAATTGACGGATATGATATAAGAAGGTCTGAGCTGCTGTTTATCTTGTTCCAAGTGACACTAAAATTCTGGAGATTTATCTTTTGAAAAAACACAAAAAATGCTATGATGAGTTCTTGTATGATAAAGCTTTAATTTCTACCAGAGCCATACATGATATTTAGGCTAGAAAAACTTTCACTTATATGTTGCTCGTTTTGCATTGAGTTTTATTAAGCTTTGTTGACCCTTACGAGATATTTGTCATGCTCTTAAAATCAGGATCACATACACTCCACCCAAATATGCACTACTCCTATACTGGGGATGGGCGCAAAACATGCGATTTCATTTAGATCCACCCAAAAATATTCTACTCCTATACTAGGAGTGAACACAAAAACATGTTTGTTAGATCTTCCATCCACCAAATCAATGCTCTAAGTTCTTGTTGCTATCTCTCAAAAGTTCTATTGCAGAAAAAAGGCATGGGCTATTCAAAAGTTATTCAGAAAAAAGAGAAGAAAAGAAAAAAAAGGTTGAGCAAAAATGGAAACAAAAGTGTCCAAGATATTGAAAACAATGGGTACTTAGATGCCTGCCTAAAAAAGAAAGATGAATAAAGATAGCCCCTGTTCTTTTGTAGAAATATTTCCAAGATTCAAATAAGAGATATGTTTTCAAAGAGCAAAGTATAATTAGGATAGCCACCATATATATCCACTATATATCCACACATATGCACATCTTGATTTGATTGTATGACTCATTTCTCTTTAGGTCCGTTGTTTGACTTTACAATACATGCATTGCAAGTATGCCCTAGCTTTTTCCCTACCTATGAACTCCACATAAGCCTTAGTGGTAGGAAGAGAAAAAGGCATAACATATTTATTGCCTTGGCGAGGATCTACAAATACTACATATATTGAGAGACTTGAGAGTGTCATACAATGAATCTCTGAGTTTTATTTTAAAAACTTACAAAAACTCCAGAACAATGATTAAACAAAGAACTTGAGACATAGTGATTGACTTGATCGTTCTGCCTTTCAATTGCTCAAGACCCAAGTGAAGGCTAAGAAGCCCCATGGTTGAAGGTAATATGGGTAACTTTGAAAGTCAGATCAGTTTATTCTAATCCAGAGGAGAATTCTTGTTTGAACGCATGTGTACTTTTGAGGAGTGAAAACATTGTAGCAACTCCTAATCCTTTGCTGAGTTTAGCTTTGCTTAGGGACTAACAAAGGGTAAGCTTGGGAAGCTTGTTGACGATCATTACATCAATTATAAACCATCAACATATCCTACATATATACTTAATTCCATCACTAAACATAGGTCTAGGGGTTTAAACTAATAAATTCCATAAGTTTTGGTGAATTTGTGAATGCAAGAGGATTTATCTAGAAAACAGCCCCTGGGACCACCGTCATACACTTCAAACAAGCAAACCGATATTGGAAAGAGATTCGGCTCGCAAAACCTATGGAAAACAACTCACGAAGGAGTCCAGAAGCTTCCACGGAGGGAGGGGCCCACCTGTCACAGACACAGGCCGGCCGACCTATAGGGTCCACCCGTCAGCCTCCGCTTCGTACGTCGGTTTCTCACCGCCTTTGAGAATGCATCTACACCGTTGCTTTAAGTTGGTTTGATTCGAGAGGCTCAAAATTGATGGCTCCCCTTATATATAACAGCCTCTACCCCCCTCCCTAAGGCGATCCTAAAACCCTAATTCATATCTCTCATTCAGATCAATACACACTAGGAGGATTAGGTCTAGAACTTTCCAATGTAGTTGATTAGTAGCTCGGAAGTGAGGGTCGAGTTAGGCTCATGCTCAAGTTCCGGATCTAGTCTTGGAGGCTCGGCAAAGCCTTGTATTTTCACTTCTACATCTTGTAAGACTTATTATCAATTTATCATATTCCTATCTACATGGCTATGTTTACTTTGAAGATATATCTCGCTTAGCTAAAGGTTATCATTATTTTTGTGTGTGGGTTCATGGAGCACTTAGCCTGCTAGTTTACCGACTAAGCAGTCAAGTCTCATGTAAGCATGGTGCTTATACGATGCTCTGCCTGTGAGTGCACCCTGTTCCCTAGCCGTGTGGTAGCAGCGGGGGGGGGGGGCAGCCCCATCTATCCTTTGTATTCCACCCCAGGTTCTTAAATTGTATGACCGTAGTCACGTCAGTAGAGTTATCCTTTGCGATGCTCTACCGTCTAGCGACGTCCTGAAGTGCACAAGAGTAGAGTTAGTCTTAGCTATAGTTGAGTATACTTTGATCATGTAATAAGAACATCATAGGAATCTACCTCACCCGTTGTTCTCCCGAGTTAACTAGTTATTTATCTTTAATGATCAATCCCCTGAGTGCCATTATACATAAATTCATATCATTACATTAACCCCTACTCTAGCTATGTTGGTATGTTGATTAGTAGTTACTCCTTCGTTATTCAATAATCTTTACTCCATTGTTTCACTGTCGTAAAAATATAAATAATGATACCTGAAATACTCCCAGTAAAATGCTACAATGGTATTCTGTGCGCTTGAGGAATCCTTCATATTCTATTTGCGTTAATAAATACCAACAGTGGCAGCGGTTGGTTTGATGTGGGACAACATCAGTGACCATTGGCGGACCTAGCACTAGGGGCACCAGGGCCATGGCCCTAGTCTTAGACTTAATTATAGTGGACAAATTATCATTTATCCTATAGCCAAGCACAATTAGCACTGATGTCTAATGTAATGGCCCTAGTCTTTGGTCAATCCTAGGTCTGCCCCTGTCAGTGACTATGGTGCAAGCAAGGATAAGTGCACGTGTGTCTACATGGTGCCTTGTCTTTCAGATGATGTAATTGGTGGCAGGTGATGTGGTGCTAGTGGAGCGGCCGTAGTTGTACAACTTTCAGTTGTAGAGTGGTGCACTTGTGCAAAGTTAGAGCGAGTTGAAGTAGTGTGGTGTGTGTCATGGTCCCAATCAAATCGGTCACTGTCTATAGTTCTAGTTACTCTCTATTGATAATTTGTTGTGGTTGCTCAACTTTTTTGAGGTCTTTATTGCTTTGTTGTATTTGTCTAGGATTTTCTCATTTTTAATATAATCGATAACTCTTCTATCTGATTTTCATTTAAAAAATAATAATGCAAGAGCCGTCAAAGCTCCTCTAGCTATACGACTCCCTCCATTCAAAATTATAAGTTATTTTGTTTTTTTAGCTTTTGTTATGATCCTAAATAAATATTATACCTAGATATATAGTAAATGCTATGTATCTAGAAGAACCATTTTAGAACGGAATACATATTGGAACTGAACAAGCGCAAAGCAAGAACGTCCACATGTTCCCAAATTCCAATCACACAACAGGCAAAGGAAACCAGTAATGTTCGTTGCCGGTACGGTGGCAGTAGTACTAGTAGAGTAGTAGTTTCGTGAATGCTAAAGACAGATAAGCCCGAAAGAACCTTCGACGCATGTGTATGCATGCACCGAACCACCGAAAATGTGTCAAATGCCAAATCAACAAGCAGGTCATCGGTTGGTGCTGCAACTCGAATCGGGTAAAAAAAAAGCGTGGGATATATAGCGGTATTCGCCATTATATTGCCGTAGCTGATCATTTACCCGTTTTCAGCTCTGCGTAGCACATGATGCATGGGCAGAAATGCACGATCAAGTCGCGGTCGATCGCTTCGACTCCGCCACGACGCCTTGTATATATATAGAGAGAGAGCATGAGCATGCATGTATAGACGTGTGAAAGTGAAGCCAGGATTTAAGGAACTAGTAAGGTACTGGTACGTAGTAAAGTCGAAGCCGGTATAGACCTTGCCAAAGAGATCGACCCAGACCAGAGTATAGGTGTACGTGTGACACCCAAAACAGCTAGCACTCATTCGAGCACTGCACGTTGCTTGGCATGGGCATCAGCACTCACCACACCAGCCCAGCAGCAGCTAGCAGTTTGGCGGTGGTTAGCTCCGTCCGGGTCTCCAGTGGCACTGTGGCAGTGGCTAGCTCGATCGTTGCTAGACGCTAGTGTGGCAGGCTAGCGGGCCAGTACTGGCGGCAGCCGCCAGGCAGGCTCCCCAGACCAGACTGCGTGCGCGTAGAATTTAACGGCATCAACCACCAACCAGCGAGCGAGCGCCGTTCAGGTTCAGGCAGGCTCCCCAGACCAGACTGCTGCCGGAGCAAGAAGGTGAGCCACAGCCCACAGCACGTCCCCCCGACTTTTTCCCTCTCCATGCTTCTCTTCTCTTCTTGGAGCTCTGCACTTGTTCTCGGATCTACTGTCGCAATTTTTTCCTCATCCGGTGCGCGTAATTCTTGAAAAAAAAGGGGAATGCTTCAGTTGATGAGCTAACCAAGCATCAAATCATATACTATTTCTGATAACGCGTGATTTTTAGCATTTTCAAGAACCATCGATTCATTTTTTTTATTATACAAGAAATTGGTGTATGGCTAGCTGTTTCCTGATGACGGTGTGGCCAGGGATATATATGTGTGATATATTCGGGGCGCGAGTGAATTTACTACTACAGGTCTCAGCAAAAAAGAGAGAGAATTTACTACTAGGGCAGCGGCACATTATATGGTTGGGCGTCCCCGATCAGGACGCGGATTCAAAGGCCGTAGGTCAATTGATGGAGATTAAACTAATATTCTCCTCCTTAATGTCACCTTGTTTCTTAAACTTAACTTACTTACTTTATCTTATTCCTATTCCATCACAGATCAGTGCATAGAGCGTGCCTCATCGTCACGGTCTGTTGCTATTAGATTAAACAGCTATAACGCACCTCTCTGTTTTGAAACAGATATTCAACTAAGCCCTTAGTATCTAGAAACCATAGGCTTTTCCATAAACCTATGTCGACTATGTGTTCTCTGAACGCACTGGGTGGCTAGCCTTTGGTAAGCGGATCCGCAAGTACTTACTCAGTACTTATGTGCTCAATGCTCTCATAATAATTCTGGATTTTCTTCTTTACAACATATACCGTAGTGTCAATGTGTTTGGCAGCACATTTGACTTGTTGTCTTAAAAGTTAACTTACTTTAAATGGTTATTATTGTTGTCTATCATTGTTAAATCTAGGTACAGATTCCCTTAACCTCCTTTTATCTGTTCCTTAAGTCTCATGACAAGCTATACTATGGTATGCATCACTGATAACACCACAGCTGTTTCTTTGGAGCTTTTCCATAATAATACTCTAACTGCGAGTGTTAGCAACTGCTGTGGATTTCACTACACATCTGGCCAAGACTTAACTTTTGCATCCTCAACTATTTGGGAGTACTTATTCTTTCTTACTCAGCATGAGGCCTATGATACTTTACAAAATTGCAAGACATTCTCAACTCAATTCCAGTGATCTATGGGGGTGTTCGCTGGTCTGAAAAGTTCAGACTAGCCGGCTGGTTCCCCACTCATTTTACTGTTTATCCATCCAGCCAAACAGTGTTTCTCTCTCACAAAACCAGCCAGTTTCAGTCAAGATTCAGCCAGCCGAACGGGGCCTATATCTGAACTGGACTTCTGCCAAAATATCCCGGATACATAAACTACGTCAGGGTAAGTTCTTACTTGTACTTGTACACATATCAAGCTCCCAAACAACTGAAGCATATGAAACCATATTCTTTTGATCGATCTCATATCGGTTCTTGGAACACTTAGAGTTTTCCAATCTATTACCCTTGACTATAGGAGCAGACGTAGGTTTACACGCATGCATACTTTATTTCTTCAGAATCTTTTCTAAGTATGCTTTTACGATAGTCCTAATACGCAATTTTCTTCTATCTTGGTGAATTTTGATTCCTAGAACCAATAACGCTTCACCAAGATCATTCACATTAAAACTTGAGGACAAAACTTCTTCTCCAATGACAAATTAACATCACTACTGATGAGTAGAATGTCATCTATTCACAGGATATGGAAAATGAATTTTTCATTCTTGAACTTTGCATAAATGCTATTGTCCTTCTCATTTTCTTTAAAACCCAAACTTTTTTATCGTTTCATCAACTTCAAATACTACTGTATAGAGACTTACTTTTAACCCATAAATGGATTTCTACAGGCGGCATCCCACATATTCTTTTCTTCCACGACAAAACCTTTTGGGGTCATGCCATGTAATCGTTTCATATGAATTCCCGTTGAGGAATGCCGTCTTTACATCCATCTGATGTAACTCTAAATCGTAATGTGCCATTAACACCATTATGATTCTAAAAGAATCCTTACATAAGACTGGAGAGATAACTATCATCGTAATCTATTCATTCTCTTTGCTTAAAGCATATTGCCACAAGTCGTACTTTATATCTTTCTGCATTCTCTTTGGAGTCATATTTTGTCTTGTAGATCCATTAACAGCCTACTGTTTTGGCTTCATTAGGAATTACTTCTAAGTCCCAAACATCGTTGGTACTTATCGAATTCATTTCAACTTTATAGCTTCTTGTCATTTAAACGAGTAAACGCTTCTCATGGCTTCTTCAAATGAGGTGGGATCACCCTTCATTTGAATTTTTTACTAACATAGACTTTATAGTCATTGAAAAAACTGGTTTACTAATTCTTTGAGACCTTCTAGGGCCTCATATACTGGCACTTTCATATGGGGCTGTTGTTGCTCTTCATTGTCAAGAGGCAATTAATTCTACAGGCTCCTGTTTGACAAGATCCTTGTTTACATTATTCATCTTCTTCGAAAAGCCAACAACAGGTGTTGTATAAGTCATACAACATCAACATATATTGAGAGATTCATTGTTTTTGAATCACTGAAGTAGGCATGCAGCCCCGCTTCTCTTCAAGTCTTAGATCTCTACATACCTCTACATACCATGCTCTTCCAGATATTTCCATCTTTTCTAAAGATAGTGTATCTTCAAATATCTTATTTTGGGTTTAATCCGTTAAAATTTCATATGGCGCTTTAAGCACCACCTTAACATCTTTGAGACTGACTACGCTATTTTCCTGTCGGAACTTTAAAAAGTCCAGGAATTTAGCTATTTCTCTGCTTAGGGGTATCATTGTTGTAACCGTTGTACTCCTCCGACGGTCACATTCATCTTAATTAATCTTTATCTCACTCTTAATGAAGAGTATCTTTCTTAAACGATCTTTATATTTTTCTCCCCCTCGAAATATGGCATGAACTTTACTGTCATAATTTCGATAACTATTCAGAAAGCCTGTAAACGAGAAGACACTTATAACTTACTTCATTCACATGATTGTGTCATGTAAACAAAGTTATTTCTTGATCCGTTTAGGAGTACACTTTCCTTAATTCACTTTAAGAACTCAACGAGGTCTTTTATTAGCGGTACTTTTGTAAGTCACACTTGTATTTTTTCTTATCTTTTGGTTAGTATTGACCATGACGATGCATTTCTATTGTGCCATGGTCGATACTAGGATAGCATAAGAGCTACCCAAACTTCTCTCGTTATGCGGAATACAAAAAACATATGAGTCATCACAAAACTTCACCCACTATGCTGGATGGACTAACATAATTACTATACCAAAACATCTCTCCATGCGGGATACATCTATACGAAAACTTAGTCATGACGACTAAAACATTCACTTATACTTTATTTTCTAATGAAATCTTCCCGTTGGTTCTAATTTAATTAGAAAATTAGTAAACTAACAAAGACTGTCCTGAACTGGCTTGACTTAAACCTTTTCATTCACATACCCCAGCATTGCAGCCCGTTGGTATATAGCCGAGTGATCTCGTCAGTTAATATAAAACATATAATGTGCTTCTACATCAATTCTACATCATCATTGGGCAGGAAATAAAATTAATGCATGAAACTCAGAAATTAACATGAAATCCATATATCTACTCTTCAAAATTTAATTCTCCCGTTG
The DNA here is from genome assembly GCA_904845875.1 of Miscanthus lutarioriparius. Taxonomy (NCBI): domain Eukaryota; kingdom Viridiplantae; phylum Streptophyta; class Magnoliopsida; order Poales; family Poaceae; genus Miscanthus; species Miscanthus lutarioriparius. Next base: position 66,357,860 of record CAJGYO010000008.1, on the reverse strand, counting down.
ATTCGAATTTAATTTGAAAATAATCAACATCATTGAGGCGGAAACATGTTAATAAAATACATTCTATTAATTCAGGAACATTTCTTGGTCTTCATCTACTCTCTGAAAATTGATCACGTTGGTGTAAAATTTATCAGAGATTTAAACCTCAAATTTAAACTCATTATAATATTGTTATCATCAACGTTGGTCAGAAAATAACAATACCATAATTTAACACAAACAAAAATGGACTACTCCTCTAACTAAAATTTTCCGTTGGTTCCAATTTAATTAGAGGATCAACATAATCATAATTTACTAAATATAATTGCTCTTCAAATTAAATTCTTTCGTTGGTTCAAATTTAATTAGAAGATAATCAGCATTAAACTTTGCAGCGAAAACTTAAAGATAATTTGTGAATTTTACCCACAGGAAAATTCCCATTTCTTCTATTTTCTTTGAGCCATTTTTTATTTTCCAGAAATAAACATTTACTGGAAAATAAAAAAGAAAAAAACTAGGCTCAATCTTGACTGGTTCTCAGCCCAAAACGGCAAAAGCCGCCCGACCCAGCTCCCTTGCACGCGCGCTGCCCGTACCTAGGCCGCAACCTGGGCCTGGGCCGGCAAAGCCGTGCAGCTGCACCCGCCCGCCTGGGCCGGCCTCTGGTCCGTTGATTCTGCGCCGTTCGATGGAGATCGACAGCTGCGCGTGCTCTTCGGCCGAACAAAAACGGCGTCGACCGGCTCCCCTCGCAAAAACCCTAGCTCATTTCCTTTCTCTTTCCCTCCTGTCTCTCTCGCATGGCCGACGAGCAGGCGAAATGGCGACGCCGCCCGATCTTAGCCGCACCGTCGAGGGGCTGCTCGTCGGAGCGTGCATGCGGCCAAGGCTGCACGCGGCCTCGTCGAGCCGCCTCACGGTGGCGCATGGAGGTGAGCCTGGAGCCAAGAGAGAGAGAGAGAGATGGTGCCGTCGTCGGCCCCCTCGCCGGCGCGCGTGCTCCCCAGCGGGTGAGCGTGCCGTCGTCGAGTGGCCTAGCCACGGCGCCCTAGCACGAAGCTCGCGCAGGCCCGACGAGCATCGGCTCGGAGTACTTCTCGCGCGCCAACGAGGTGGCAGCGCGGTGGAGCACCGAGGTATGCCTCTTCCCCTTTCCCTCTTCTGTTTTTGGATCTTGCTGTGTTCTTCTTGGTTCTTTGCCGATTGGGGATTAGGGTTAGGGTTGCGTTAGGGTTAGGGTTTCATACTGATCTTCTTCCCCGAGCTTTTGCGCTAGTTAGGGTTAGGGTTAGGGTTGCTTTTCAAAACTTGAGGCCCTTCTCACTCCTTTCCTTCCCCGATTTTGGGTTTAGGGTTAGGAACCCTCTGTCTCGATCCGAATTGGATCTTTCTTATCTTCTTCTAAATTGCTACCCCTAATTTAGATCTACACTAGAACCTGTCTCTTATACCATTGATAGGTTTTTTTAACCTCTAGGTGTAGATATGGACAGTTCGTTGGTGTACCTTGGTAGCTAGTGCGTCCGCGATCACCATCACGGTGGCTGCGTCGAGTTGGAGTAGTGGTAGCCGTGACGCGTGCTAGGCCGTCGTAGGTGCAGGCACGGTGCAGTGACAGCGATCGAAGGCGTCCCGGTGGTGGCACTACAGAGGCGACGACGAAGTTGGTGGGGCTTCCTGTCGCTGGCAGCACATTCTCTTTAGATCGGGTTAGGATTTCACTGTAGGTGGGTTGCGGCGGCTTAGATCAACCTCGTAGCTTGTGCCCGGCCCCCATCTCTCTTTATGATGCTGTGTGACGAGGGCTCACCAACCAAAGAACGGTTGGGCGCCCCGATCAAGATGCAGATTCAAGGGCCCTGGATCAATTGGTGGAGATCAAACTAACAAGCAGCATCTTTAATTCACTGTAAGTCTGTAACGTGTGAACTCGTCATGTCGAAGCTTATCCATCTTCGTCAAGATTAGGCCAGTTCCCCACTTGCCGAGCGAGCCAAGTAAACAAACCCTGTCAGCCGACAAAATCCTCACCTTTGAGGCTCTGACGTTTGACTGCGGTGTTCGCCTTCAAGATCCCAACTTGCGCGCCGTGGGACATGCACATGCCAAAGCTGTTGGCAGGTGGCTGACCACCTTGCTCCCTCTGTCTCTGGTCCAACGGGTGGGGGCCTGCCAAGTGTTTGACGAAACGGCTGAGTCGAATGCCAGCTGCTTATTGCGCTGGCGTCGGCAAAGCATTGCTCCGAGTGCTGACCGCTTAGTCTTGTTTTGGGTTGGCCATGGCAACGGTTTTGCAATGCTTCTACAGTTCTGCTGCCCCGAAATGTTGGACTACTGACTTCATTTGTTGCATGAGATTCAGGTGCTGTGGCTGCTCTGCGATGTTATTGACGTGGGGATGCTTCATGTTTACTCTGGCACTATTTGTATCAATTTTCTTTTGCTTTCCAGGGAAAGGGAAGCAGAATGAAATGCTTATGTTAACAAGCTTAGATCTCGTACATACTAGCTTGTAGCTTCTGCATTTGGCTGAAACTTGAAGTGTCTTCGCCTTTGCAGTTGAAGCACTCAAAGGTATAGCCCGCAAGCTTAACAAAGCAGATTGGGATTTTAGTGTGGATCCATGCAGCGGATCAGGAAATTGGGTCAATGTCACTGGTTCGCTTAGCAGTAATGCGAAGTTTAGCAGTAATGTGACATGTGACTGTTCATTCAACAACCACACCGAGTGCCATGTTATCAGCTTGTAAGACATGCACCCTTGTTCTGCTAATTTCTTTGCTCTAAAATGGTTCTCATCCAGATTCTTTCAGTATGGTTCTATTGTCTTTCATTCTAAGTTGAATGATGCGTTATGCCTTTATTTGTATGTGTTTGTACGCATCATAGGGAGCTTATGCGGCAGAACCTTAGTGAAGTTCTACCAGATGAAGTTGTCAATCTTATCTGCAAAATCTGTAAGTTAATCAAGCTATCTGAAGTTTTTGATATTTTTTGACAGTCAAATCAGGAAAACATAGTTTGCATTTCTTGCAGCGACTTGTCACGCAACTTCATTCAAGGACCAATTCCAGCTTCATGGGCTGACCTACCTGTTTTTAATCTGTACGCCTTGCACTGCTCCCATAGTTTTGTCAGAAGTATTCATGTATGCTTTATTCAGCATTCTTGTTTGACTACAGGTCTCTCCAGGGAAATCGCATATCTGGAACCCTACCGAAGGAGCTTGGACGCATGCCCAAGTTGAAATCTATGTGAGTTGCATATGTGCGTCCATTGCAATTTGCATGTACCTGCATCTTGTGGAGGTAAAACTGAAAGAAGAAAAGAGCTAAGTACAGTAACCTAATAACTAATTTCCGCAGACAGTTAGAAGGCAATCAGCTTGCGGGTTCTATTCCACCAGAGCTGGGTACCATCATCAGTCTGCAGAGATTGTAAGCCCTTGCTTCCAATTATGAATGTTCTTGTACCTAGACCTTTTTTTGTAAAATCCATTGCTAGAACTTCGTCGAGGAAGGTTTCTTGTTACATTATTGTTTATCTGTGATAACTGAAGCCAATGTTCCTAGAATTGAATTGGCAGTTTTTTCTAAAATCTTTTTGAGAAAACCTGCAGCAACTTCGAACCTTGGCATGGCATGGATTTGGTTAAGTCACTGTATTTTTAATAGCATCAATACATCATTGATGTGTAAATGCCCAGCTATATGCTTGCCCCCTTTGTGACCAAGAAAATGAAACTGTACAACACTTGTTACTTGTTAGTCTCCTGCGTCTTTGCTCGTCAGGTTTGGTATATAAAATCCTACAGAAGCTCGGCCTGGCCTCAGGTGCTCCTCAGCCAACCTCAAACAAGTTCTCAACCTGGTGGTGCCAAGCTGCGAAGGGTGTGTCGAAAGGCTGTTGAAAGGGCCAAAGGGGATCAACAGCCTGATCATCCTTGTCTCTTGGGAAATCTGGAAGCACCAAAATGACTGTGTCTTTAATGGCACTAGCCCAAACATCTCGATCTTGCTGCAGACTATCACTGATGAATGCATTTTGTGGTGCGCAGCTGGGGCAAAAGGTCTTCAGGAGTTGCCTACTAAGGCATTTGCTAGAGGCCATTGATCTATTTTGGTTCTAAGGCTCTAACCGTCTTAGATGGGTCGTTTTTCTCTCTTGTCTCTGGGGTTTTTAGTTTCTTGCTTCCATGGGGCTGGAATTGGGCCCCCGTTGTGTGTTTCTGGATTCCCCGGTCCTGGGCTGTAACTCTATTATGGATCACATTGGTCTTGGTGAGGCTACGGTAGGGAGCTTCCCCGGCCAGCCGACTGTGCCGTGCTCGAATCCGCCGGTCGGCAAGGCGACGGATGAAGCTCCCACTCCGGCCTCGCCACGCCGCCTCTAACGCTCCCCCTGCGCCCCATCATCCCGAATTCAATCCGCCCGTCATTGATTTCCCCTCTCAATATCTCAAGCAAGGCTCATACCTCTTTGGTTGGGGAGCGCCTATCGACGGCTGCTCCGTCGGACCCTGCCCCGCCGCCTGCTCAACCTCTACATGCTGGGGGGGCGCAGGTCCGAGTTTACTCCAGGCGGCGGCGCCGTGTTAGGTCCCCTGCCCCAGCTTCCCCAGCCGTTGCGGATGCTCCTTCCCTGGGTTCAGGGGCGAAGTCCCGGCTCCAGAATCTCGACAAGGTGCGCAAGCCGTGGGACAGAGCTCGTCCCTCTCGCCTGTAATCCGAGCGCGGCGAAAAAAAGCCCTCCCTCCGGGTCTCTCTACATGGCAAGCAGCAAGGGGTCGCCGGTGCCGCTCCATGCTCGCCGGGACCGGTGCTTTCGATGGGCTCGAGATGAGGGTGATGCGGCAGCTTGGCTTTGAAGAAAGGGAGATCATTCACCGAAGCTCAAGACATTTATAGTAAGCTCTTGGGCCATTACTCTCTGATTCCCACGTCGTGCTTTTTTAGCCGCTATTTTTGGTCAGGGAAGTGGGAGAGGGTGAGCAGTCTTGAGCTGCAGATGTCCTTACAATGTTGTAAGGTTAGACTCTGTTATGGTCATCTTATTTCTTTGCTCAAATGAATCCTTCTACCATTCTAGTTTGGAATGTCCAAGGTCTTAATAATGTGGGGATCGTCGGAGTTACATCGTAGATGTTGTTATATCCAATGAATGCCGACATCATCTGCTTACAAGAAACCAAGGTCGCTAACATGTCCCAACATCTTCTCCTTTCGGTCCGTGGGCTCTCATCGACGATAATTTCATTGCGCCCCGCCAATGGGACTAGAGGAGGGTTCGATTGCTTGGAAGGGGTGTTCTTGCCGTGCAATTGCATCAAGAATTGATACTTATTCAGCTTCGCTCGCTTTGCGAGCAAGAGGGTCACAATTGGTGATTCACCGGCGTCTATGGGACACAAGGGGATGATGAGAAAGTGTTGTTCTTGCAAGAATTAAGGAATATCAGGGCTCTTTGCAATGGTCCTTGGCTCTTAGGCGGAGATTTCAATTTGATTTATCAGTGTGACAAGAATAATGCAAATTTAGATAGAGCTATGATGGGAAGATTCAGGCGTTTTCTAGATGACAATGATCTCAAGGAGATTCCGCTCTTGGGTCGTAAATATACTTGGTCCAATGAGAGGAGATCGCCTACTTTGGTGAGGTTTGGATCGGGCTTTTTGTTGTGGTGATTGGGAAAATATTTTTCCTGATCTTTGTACTCCAAAGCACAGCAGCCGGGGTTTCAGAACCACTTTGCCCACTTATCCTTGGTTTGAAGGTGTGTACATCCGGCAAGCGAAGATTCCATTTTGAAAGCTTCGGACCAAATTGCCCGGCTTTCTTGATGTTTGTTAAACAGAATTGGGAGGCTGCAGCAGCAGTCTACTTGTCTTTGTGGAGTGCATCTTCCTTAAATTGCAGCCGCTCGATGAGGGCTGCAAAATGGGGGGACAACGGAAAAGTAGGGAATATTAAAGCCCAATTAGAATTGGCCAAGGAAATACTTCACCGTTTGGAAATTGAAAGAGATTCAAGGGCACTCTCTGATCGTGAGGAATGGCTCAGAAAGAAACTCAAACTTCATTGTCTTGGTCTGGCTTCCCTTGAACGAACCATTGCACGGCTACGTTCTAGATTTCTTTATCTCCGGGAAGGTGACGCCAATACTGCTTTCTTCCACCAACAAGCTAGATACAGGAAGAAGAAGAACTTCATCTCAAAATTGCAAGTTGGTAATCAGGTGGTTGTCACACAAGATGAAAAACAGAAAGCAGTGGATGATTTCTATGAGAGCATTCTTGGAACAGCTGAAGAAAGAGATTACACTCTTGATCTAGATATTTTGAACATTCAACATCATAATTTATCTGAGCTGGATGCTTCTTTCTCTGAGGAGGAAGTGTGGGCTACCATAAAGGATATGCCCTTGGATAAGGCCCCAGGGCCGGATGGATTCACAGGAAGGTTTTATAAATCCTGTTGGAGCATTATTAAAGGTGATGTGATGAGGGCGTTGGAGGCCATCCAGCAAGGCCATGTCTTCAAATTTCGGCTCTTGAACACAGCCTTTATAACCCTGCTACCAAAGAAAGTGGATGCAGTGGAAGTGAAGGATTTTCGACCTATAAGCCTGATTCATAGCTTTGCCAAGTTGTGCTCATGTATAGGAGTTTCTTTGGATAAAATATCACCTTCAATTGTACTCCACTTTTCCTATGTAAACACTAAAAATTCATTCAGGTTAAAAGCAAAACCCTAACCCCCTGAATCCACATTGCCACCATCACCGGCGTCCACTGCCCTGCCGCTGCAATCCAAGAGATGCCCCTGCTGCTCTTGTTGGAGCGCCACTTCCTGGACCCTGCTGAGGCCAGTCGCCCGGGGTGACATATGCGGCCAATCCTCCTAGACCAAGTGAAGAATTTGCGCTGCCACTCCTTGCCACACCGCCGCCCCCTGGAGGCAACTCTCCTTAGCAGAAACCGGAGATGTCTATATTTGAGATGCTGGCGCCCTTAGTTAGGCTGGATCTGAACGGGACAAACTTCAGGCTATGGGCATAGCTAGCCAGGATCAGTCTCAGTGCCCTTGGTCTTGGGAGCACATCGCCGATGAGAGCCCCTGCCCTCTTGCCCCTCCTCTCTGGCCATCGGCTACATACCAAGGTGACCACTCAGATGCTGCCAATAAGGCCTTCAAGGCCTATCAAAGTTCTCTTGATGCCTACAAGCAATGGGACGCCAACGACGCCAGTGCCATGCTCGTCCAGTCGTCCTGGTTCATAGTGAGGCCAACATGATCCACCTGCTGCTGCAGAATGCCAAGCAGACGTGGGAACACCCTCAGAAGCACTACCAGCCGGTTGTCAACGCCATCCACTACTCCCTGCTGCAGCATCTCCAGGCACTTAAATAGGACGACGATTCTGTGGAAACATTTTTTTACCAGTTTATGACTATCTGGTGCAAGATCGATTCATTGGTCCCACTCCCAGATGTTTGTGGAGAATGTGCTTGCTGCTTGAAGCACCACCGCCACAATGACAAATGGTGCCTTTACGAATGCATTCAATGAAGTAAACATCCTTCTTTTGTTGACATTCTGTTCAACCATTGTGGGAACTTTAGTCACACTTATTAGAAGTGCTGCAAGAGGAAGAACAACAGGGGAGGCAGTTGCTCCAAGGTGAGGTCTTCTGAACCTTCTGAGTTCTGATTGACCCAGAATGAGGTCACTCGGCTGGTTAACCTGCTTCAAGGCCTAACTCACCAGGGGGCATCAGGATCTTCCAATTTTCCCCAGTTTTCTGAGGTACCTCCATCCATCCAGTGCTATGTAGTTTTTATCTGTGGGGCATCTCACTAGTCATGGTTGTGCTGGTTTTAACCCTGCATCCTTTTCCGTTTTCCATGATTTTCAAGCAGGGCTCAAGGTTGCAACTGGCCTTTGTAGAGACTATCAGCACCATTCACATCCTTAGCAGACCTCATTGCCATCCACTTTTGCTGCATCTTCCTTGCTCACTGTCACTGCCTCTTCCTTGCTCAAAAATACTTTGTGGTTTAGGGCGTTCATGCCTTCCTTTTTATCCTTTTTCCACATCCATGGTGTTAGATGTATATACTGTGCATGTATTTAATCAGTAATGGAGGGTGCTATGTGCACTTTGTACATCTCCATATCAATACAGTTGCATTTCATCTCCCCAGCCGATCCGATCGGCTGGGCGGGCTGGCTGGGCTGGCTGGCCAGCCCTAACATGCTCTTTACAGGCAGCAGTACTTCTCTTTATAGGCAGCAGTACTTGTCTCTCGTGTAAACGAACCAGCGACTATCCCAGCCCAGCCAACCCAACATAGATCCGTTCACCTGGCCACCGCCTCCGGCGAGGTGGTCGTGCAACTCCCTCCCTTCCCTCCCCATTCTGCGGCTCCACCCCGCGCCGTCGTCCCGCGTGGGCCCGCACTGCCGCCAGCGCGCTCGTGCCTCCACAGCGCGCCGACCCCGCGGCCGCATCGCCGCGCCTGCCCTGCGACGGCGCAGAGCGCCGACCTCGCGGCCCCGTGTCCGCTCCACCGCAGCCCGCGATCCGGCACTACGTCCGCGGCCCCGCGGCCTCACGCGCTCGGGCGCGACTGCGCCAGTGGGCTGTCGCTCGTCCGCCTCTTAGCTGTCCGTGCTGTGCTCTGCTCTTTTGTAAAAAAAAAAAGAAAGAAAGAAAAAGGAAGAGAGGCATCATGCCATCGTCCGTTTGTCCGGATGTTTTTTCTGTTCCTCGGTGCCCGGTTATCTTCAATGGCACTAATTGGAGCAAGGTTGTCTTCCACATGGAGGTTCACATGGGTGCTCAGCAGCTTTGGGAGTATCTCACGGGTGAGTGGACATGTCCTCAACGCCCTACTCTTCCCACGCCGCCCAGCTATCCGCCGGATGTTGCTGGTGACGCTAAGAGTGCTTTGCTTGAGGTGTTTGAGACCGAATGGAGAACTACCAGTCTGATCGCGGTGTCTACAAGACTTGGCTGCTTGAGGAAGCCTGTGCCAAGGCCATCTTGGTTGCGAGCATTGAGGTCGACCTCTCGAGGTGTAGTTACGAGACTTGTAATGAGGCAATGTGCCTTGCTATCATCGAGGAGGCTCAGGCGCTTCGCCAGCTTGGCTCCACTGTTGAGGACTTCCACCGTCAAATGTCAGCTATCTGGCATCGTCTAGACAGCTTGGGTGCTGAGTTCTGCAGCGCTGGTACTTGCTGTTGCTGTGAGCGCCACCGGTGCCAGAGAGAGACTCTTCGTCTTCACGAGTTCCTCTCTCGGCTTCGTCCTGAGTTCGCGAGTGTTCGGGCGCAGTTGTTGACTCGTCGTCCGTGTCCATCGCTTTCCGAAGCAATGCCTGAGCTACGGGCTGAGGAGACACGCCTTCGCACTTCTAGTGTGAGCAGTGCTCAGCAGCAACCATCTATGCTAGCTGCCACGCCCTCCCAGATGTCTTCGCCACCACCTTACTCGATGCCTCTGCCCTCGCTAGTGGCGGCAGGGACTTCTTATGGTGTTCTTTGTGGCTACTGTAAACGGCGTGGCCATGACGAGTGGGCTTGCCACAAGAAAAAGCGTGACCGGAAGAGCCAAGGCCGGCACTCTTCTACTCCACATGCCACTCGTTCAGTGTCTGCCGCTGAGCAGGAGATTCTTGCCCTGTTTCCCCGTCTTACTACCGCAGCACAGACCTCAGCACACGGGACCACTGTTCAGGCTTCTGGTTCTACTCTTAATCCTCATCATCCAGGTATATATCCATGTGGTTTCTCGATTCTAGTGTATCTTTTCATATGACTCTTGAGTCGACTCATTTGCCTTCGATGTTATATCCCAATTCACATTTATCACGTCTCTTCCTATCGCTTGATGTGACATTCTTTCTACTTCATCTTTTCATGTCCCTTCTGTTTTGCATATCTAAGCTCGCTATGCACTTGATGTGTGCTAGTCAGATCACTGACCACGACTGCCGTATCATTCTTGAGGTTGACTCAGGATCTCCTACAGGAGCTTCTGTGGGCCTGGGCATCATGATTCTCAGGTCATTTGGGAGCTTTACTGGTTGTGTCTTCTCTTTTTTGAGCGTGTGGTTGTGTCTTCCTTCACCCACTTTATCTATCCAGTCATCCAGTTCTGCCTCCGCGACAGCTACATCATATACCACTACTTTTACGCAGTGGCATTGTCGTCTATGTCATCTCTCAGGCTCTAGACTGTCCACTTTAGTTAGTAACAGTGTCTTAGGTCTTGTTTCCAGTGATAGTGCTCTCTATTGTACAGGTGCAAAGCTTGGAAACAGTTGCAACTCTGCTATCTTTCCAATGACTCTGTGTGTCTCAGTGTCCTTTTGATCTTGTATATCTTGGTATCACTCGTCTGACATTTCTCACTCTATCCACATCACTCTATCAGGTCCACTAAGAAGTCAGTCCCTTGCCATTTATCTTCCTTTTGTTACCATGATTTGCACTCTAGACATGAATACCTCCTATTTAATTGCATTTTTTTGGATGTAGAAGTTTAGACCATGCACCCCATATTTATTACAAGAATTTGAATCTGAATAGGATCTAAATTGTTAATCGTACAGGAAATTTAGTGACATTCATATATTATCAAATACACATTAGTTGAAAAAAATGGATAAATAATCCATTTGTCACACCTAGTGGCATCTATGGTCTGGAGAGAACATCATGCCTTGTTCTCTCTCATCCTTGCCATTGTTTTTTATCAGCTCTTTCTACTTACGTTCCATTTTTCACACCAGCAAAATGGTTGTTGTTAACAAACATATAAAAGTACTGGTTTAACTCTTCAGATCACATATTTTTTCTTATCTTGCTGTTAAAAATGGCTTAACTCTTCATGCTTGGTATTATGCATATTGCAGTGCACTGAAGATTAATGCCTCTCGCTTGCTCCATCTTTATAAAATTTGTGATATTCATAATACAGTTTGATGTTTCTACATGATTGATCATGAAGTAGGGGTGACTACACATTTGTATAATGAACCAAGCTCCATGTTGGGTTGCTTTGCGTACCTTAAGGATAGTTTAAGTGCTGTTTTACCTAGCTTAAGGTTAGTCTTGTCAGGCTTATAAATCTAAGCCATGGCCTAATTCCTTTTGATTTTGTGGGGGTGTCATATTTACAAAAGGTAGTTTTAGATTTCAAAGGTAGCGTCTATGTGCAATGTTCAATGGGTCAGTTTTAACCACAGGTCTTAGCTTGGAAAGATAATCTCATCTTTCAGTCAGGTACTTTAGTCACTGCTGTATTTCTGTCACCAAGTGTTCATATTTTACCGCATGTGTCATCATAGGTAGACCGTTCTTTTACCAAGGAAGGAAAACTACTACTTCGGAGCTTCAAACACGGGCACAGTATTTCTTTAGTTTGGAAGAGATTGAATCTGCAACAAAACATTTTGATCCTGCAAATAAAACATTTTGACTTGTAATTGATTTCATCCATCTCAACCCCTTCCAATCTTCTTCGACCTATTCTAATCCCAAGTTATTATATATGTCATATCATGAGACAACAGAGAGAGGGATGCAATATCCGCGTACATGACAATGCAGCGAATTGCTTATAATTAAGCACATTCACGGGGTAGACCAACTATAGTTAACCAGCTAGAGTTGCCCGGAATCGACGACACATACGTGTAGCAGCTAGTCGTCCTCCTCCCTGACATGCATGGTTGTGCCACATCGACATGAATGCTCCAACAAACCACAGCACGTCGTAGCTAGGTACCCTTTCCATATGTTTCCACTCACACACGCACTCAGGAATAATTTATATGTTTCCACTCACTCTCACACACAGACACACACGTGAATAGGTGTAGTAGGCTAAATTACTAGCAGTAGCAGAGTAGCCCTCCACAGGACACGCCGGCCCATGGGCCATGATCGCTCAGGCGGAGGCGGAGTTCATCCTGTTCATGCTCTTGAGGAAGGAGGTGCTCTTGGTGATCTCGCGGAGGGGCTTGTTGGTGAAGCGGATCAGGTTGTAGGCCCACGCCCCGGCCACGGCCCCCACCACGGGGCCCACCACGTACACCCAGATGGACCGGTACTCCCCGCTCACCAGCGCAGGGCCCACGCTCCGGGCCGGGTTCATCGACGCGCCAGAGACGGGCCTGTTGTGTTGGCACAACAACACAAAAGCTCATGGATCATGGATGAATCCAAAACGTTTGTTTGTTTGTTATCTTCGTTATTTTCCACCATCGGGAAGGTTGAAAGTCAATCATCAAGAAAAACAAAAAAGAGCGGTACTAGTACGAGTTCATTTCCAAGATTTACTTAGTTTATAAAATATTGTACTAGCAGTAAAAAAAGCTTAATAGTGAATTAAGTAGTATTCAGTTTTAAACCTGATGATATGATGCTACTAGTGCGACTATTCCACTTGCACACACAAGTCAGAACTCAGAAGCGGCTCAGTCTATTGGGGGGTCCTAGCTACTTTCTACTCCGGATAGCGGTGGTATTACGTTCACATTAATGGCATTGCACCGGTGATTCACCAACCACACTCAATGGCTCAAAGCTAGCTGCTCCTGCTCGTACGCCATGACTACTCACATGACGGCCTTTATTATGGCTCCATAAAACCCTGCTACCGACAGAGACACCCACAACAAAGCCATATTCCTATATTCTATTTTATATTCTCTCTTTTGGTATTTGGGTCTTTTCTTCGACTTGGAAAAATACTACTGTCTGGTCGATAGTTTGTCACTTTGCGCACGCTGTGTGAAAAGTTAAAAAGCTTAAAGTTATTCCTGTGACAACCCGGCTGATGTCATGCATGCTGCTAGTTCATGCAAATGCCCTACTAATTACTGCTACTTAATATTTGTAGAAAATATATGTATTTGAGGCCATGTACGTACGAAGAGTGAAGAGTACGTAGAGTAAGTTACCCGGCAATGAGCACGTTAAGCAGGATGGTTGCGCCCACGGCCAGCCCTGCCAGCTCCCCGATCTGCAGATATATATACGCAGCGTCGATCAGTTGCATGAAAATTAATAAGGGCAAAAAAATCAAAAAAACAAAAGACGATATACAGTCATCATCCTTACCGCCCTGTTGTCTGTGGCGACGCCGGAGATGACGAACATGAGGTAAAACGTGATGATGATCTCCATGACGAGCGACTGCACCTCGGAGCCCGTGGGGAGCGTCCCCGGGAAGTGCTCGTGCCGCCCCCCGAACATGAGTCGCAGCGTGCCCGACGCCAGCGTGGCGCCCAGCATCTGCGCCAGCACGTACGCGGGCAGCTGCCGCCATGGGAACCGCCCGCTGGTGGCGAAGGCGAAGGTGACGGCCGGGTTGAAGTGCGCGCCGGAGATGTGGCCCACGGCGTACACCATCACCATCACCGCCAGCCCCCACACGATGGCCACCCCCGGGAACGTGATCTGCCCGTTCTTGCTCGCGTTGATCGTCACCGCGCCGCAGCCCGCGAACATCAGGAAGTAGGTGCCCAAGATCTCCGCGATGATCTGCAGCCATGACCACCGAAAATCAGTGTCATATATGTGATCTAACGTCGCTCGCCGGCCACAGGTTGGCGATCGACTTGAGCTTTGTCACGACATGAGATGCAGACAAGACGAGGAGAGGCATTAGGTGTTTAAGTAGGTGGATGCTAGCTAGCATGAATCTTGCTATGACAGACACATCAGACAGATTAAACTCGTTTAAGGATGTATATATGTACATGCTCGTCACTGCTTTCCATGCCATGCATGCACACCGACATCATATCCATCTTAAACATGAACTAGCAAACGACGTTTAGTTACCGGTACGGTAGGATCTTGAGATAAAGAAAAAACCACCTTATTATTTTAAAGCACACCTATATTATAAAGAAAGACGAAACGAAATGAAATGCAGTGCAGCACAAACCGGAAAACTCAAGATCCGGGTCGAAAACGGAAGGTAATTTGACCGGGACATGATGAATGTTGATATTGGGAGAGAGAGAGAGAGAGAGAGAGAGAGTAATTAGCGGCGGCCGGGCCGGGGGAATAGGCGAAGAACACGGAGTATAGTTTTGGCAGATCTCATCTCATCTCACAGTGCCTTATCTCTGAGACCGGCCGTACCTTCTGGATGAATGGGACGGAGACGACCATGGCGGCGCAGCCCTGGTCGGCGTACTCCTCCTTCCTGCCCTCCTCCATGGCCCTCTGGTCGTGACCTCCGTTCGTCTGGGAGTTGTGGTCGCCGCCTCCGGCCATCTCTCCTCTGCTTCTTCCTGTACCCTGGGAGGCTCAAGGATGGCTGGGTCTCAGATCAGATGGGAAGCAGTGATGAGCACGGAGCTACTAGTGATGTATCCGATCTGATTGGAGTGCAGCCAGAGAGAGGTGAGATGAGTTGAGCAGGGGGGGGATGGGGGTTGGCCGATGACCCGGGCGCCTATTTATTGGCGGTGGCGCCAAGCCCAGCGAACTCCTCGTCGCTGTGGCTATCGCTTTCCATGCCGTTTGGATTGACTCGGCCTTCTCCTGGGCGGGCCCACCATCTTGTTTTTTTACTCTACATGCTATTAGTGGTAATTAGTAATTATCCAGATATTATCGCAGGGGCTGTTTGATCCCTTCATTTAGAGGAATTATGGCATTCCACCACCTTCCAAACCTTACGTATATAAGCCTATCTCAAATTCATAGGATGAGAGATGAAAATTGATTGTATAAATTATATTTTTATTTTGCAACTTATAACGTGCTCTTCAACTCACTCATCTATGATAGAAATGCAATACATAAGTATATCTCTTGTAAAGACAACAATAGTATATAAATATAATTCATATACAACCATATTAGGTTAATTAATATGTGTCTAAATTATGATTATTAAAATAAATTTAATTTAAACATCCAAACAGGGCCTAGAGTCATTGCTAGAGGTGGACGACTTAAAATCTGGATCACGGACCGTGATAAAAGGGCTCAATTCAAATGAGGAACTGCCTCTGCTCACAACTCAAAGTACCTACCACAACCAGACGGTGGAAGAAAAAACCGGGCCTTACCGCAAGCAATCTTTTTTTTTTTTTGTCAGTAGAGCTTATAAGCCCGTTCGTTTGGCTGTGGCTTGTCGTAAACGATTGTAAATTTCTAGTTGAAATAGTATTTTTGTCTCACACAAACTAGCCAGCAGTACTTCTTCACGAACCAGCAATGATACGAACCAGCCAACCGAACAGGCTGTATATCAGTATAAGCTTGGCAAATCGACCACAGATATGAGCTGAAGTGTACACGTAGTAATGTTTTGGGGCCTTTGAGGGGGAAAAGAACACATACTTAGCCTATTCGTTGATTAATTTATAGACTGATAAGTCCAACTAATACTAATTTATTATAAAAAAATATTTATTAATTAATTAATAAATCGTAATTAAAATCAACCAACCAACGAACCGATCTTGGACACACAGGGCGACATGGCGTACGATAAGATTGGATGCCTCCCTCCCATAATTACGCACTTTAATTTCGGCCATTGAATTGCTCATCGACTGGACAGTTGAGACAGCTAGAGAAAAAGGGCAGAGATGGTACCGGGCCTCATGATCCAGCGGATGCAAGTACGCCCCCCGTGGTTCAACGAATCGTCGTCGCAGGCTTAGACTGTCTGCAACGGCATAATTTAAACGCAAAAATACAGTGTTTTTTACTAAAATCATCCTCCGGATCGAAACCAGATACCCATTCTAGGTCCTCTGCGATTCGGAAGGCAAATCTGTGTTTTGAAGAAAGACGACGCAGATGGTGGGCCCGTAGGAGCAGTCGGGGCAGGGCGCGAGCGCGAAGAAAGAGAAGGAGAGGGAGGGGGGCCGGACGCGGGTGCGAGCTCCGTCGGGCTCAGGGAAGAAGAAGGAGAGGGAGGGGAGGGGGCCGGATCCGGGTGCGAGCTCAGTGCCGGTCCTACGATTTTAAGGGCCCTCCGGCGATTTCGTCGCAACGACCCCGTTTGACCATGTATAAAATCTTATAATATATAGGTACTAATTTTACTTACAAAACAAAAGCAAATTCAATAATATATTTTTAATTTAACATGTCTGATAATTATCGAGAAACAATGTAGATTAAGCAATATATTTGTAGATGTATGATAATTATCGAGGAACAATGTAGATTAAAAAAGTAATATATTCGTTTTATTTTCTTACCCATGACAAATGTTTCTTAGGTAACATTCTAACACCTAAATTAGAAGAAAAATATGACTATATGGGTATAAAGTACTAGAAGTCTAGAATACTATACAAATAATTAATTTAGATTAGAAATAAAAAAGAAAAAAATACTTTGGGCCTAAACAACTGATAGGTGATCGTAATTCGTAAGAAACCAAGAATTAAGATATCGTCGTCGTGGAGCCTCGCCTGTCGCCGCCCTCGTCGTGGCAGTGTGTCCGTATCTCCGTAGTCTAGCTATTCATGGCGGCGGCTGCTCGCCTCCTGCGTGTGTAAGCGCCGCGTCGAACTCACGATCAGAGTGTGCGGTGTGTAGCGTGACTCATCGCCTCATCTCTACCCGAGGGCCGTGGGGAAAGGAAACTAGAAAAGAAATACCGATGTTGTCTTTTTGGACCACTTGGCCAGTTCTATGTCTCTCTTCTCATTAGTTTGCTAATGCCTAATGGACTATATAACTTGGAGGTTTGTATACCTAGATTTGGGCCCCTCCTCCGCTTGGGCCCTCGGCCGTCGCACCTCGTGCCCTACCCTTAGGGCCGGCACTAGCGAGCTCGGCCGGGCCTCGGGCGCGAGCTCAGCCGGGCGCTGAGCACGAGCTCCGCCGAGCAGCGGGCGCGAAGAAGGAGAAGGAGAGGGAGGAGGGCCAGAAGAGCTCGCCGTGGGAGCACCTCCGGAGCCGCCGGTCTTGGTTGCCTCGCCGGATCTGGGAGCACCTCCGGATCTCGCAGGGAGGGAGGGGCGGAGGTGCTCGTTGGCGCTCCCTCGCGCTCGACCGAGGGAAAAGAGAAACTCCGATCGGGGGCTGGGACGGGTCCGCGGCGGGAGCGGGGTGCGGCCGGGGTTGCGCGAGGGCGAGGCGCAGGGGGAGGGGCGCGAAGACCGGGGCGGCCGTGGACGCCGTCGCGGCGTCGTTGGATCCGGTCGTAGGAAGCTTCGAGGTCGGTCGCGTTGTTGGAGATTGAAAGTTTTGGGTACGCTACCTTTCTACTGTGCGTGACCTAAACCACGATATGGGTATCCGGTTTGGGTCTGCACCGTTGGAGATAGCCTTATAAGACTGACTCCAACAGACCAACGCAAACACAGGACACATACTCCAGTTTGCGTCGCGCACAGTAGAAAGGTCCCGTGACCCATATCCTCACTTCTCCAACAGCGGGACGCAGTGCGGCTGTCGTCTTCCCTTCCTCCGCCGGCTGCGCGCACGGCATCCGGCGCCGCCGCCGGCCGGGTTCCTCCCGACGGCGTGCCCCCTCGCACTGGGAGGCGGGCTCTCTGCTGCTGCGGGCTCCTGCAGCAGGAGTGCTTTGGATCTGGGGCCCGCAGCCGCCTACACCACAGCCACTCACGGATGCCGGAGTTGGGGAAGGTGTGGCTCCGCCGCCGCCGCCGCCCGCCTCCCTCCCCTCCCCCACCCTCCTCAATTGCGCTCGGATGAGCACGTGCAGCCTGGCCTCAGCCGCCGCGCTCATGGGGGCGGATGCGGCCTCCACGCCCCCTCCGCCATGAAGTCGGATCTGGCGCAGACGGGCGCGGGCAGATCCGACCTCCAAGCCCCTCGACGTGGCGGCGACGGCGCAGTGGTCCGGCGTTTTGCGCAGCGGCCAGTGTGGGGAGTCCCCCGGCGCCCTCTCCCCCGAGCTCACGCCCGGCGGCGGACCCCGGCGCCCTCTCCCCCGAGCTCGCGCCCGGCGGCGGACCCTGCCTCGAGCCACGCCGGCCGCGCTCCGCCGCGGATTCGCCTCGCCGAGTCGAGCCGGCCGCGCCCTGCCCCGACGGCTCCTACGGGCCCACCTTTGCGTCGTCTCACTTCCGAGACGCAGTTTTGCCTTCCGAATCGCCCAGTACCCAGAATGGGTATCTGGTTTGGGTGTTCCGTTGGAGGAGTGTTTTGATACCTAAAAGCACTATGGGTAACGTATTTTTTGGTTTGGGTGACGCCGTTGGAGACAGTCTAAGATTGAAAAAAAAGGAATGTGGACACGCAATTCAATTTTTAGCGTCAGTTCTGTATCGATGAGCACGCAGCAACACTCTTTATGGCGCGCCAACGAACAGTGGTGACCGTCTTTAATTGGATCAACTTAAGTTTTGCATGTTCGCCGTGGCCTTTTAATTTATCGGCCGTCGTTACACCGGCGGACGCACGGGAAAAAAAAAGCGTCAACTACCAGAACACCTACACGTTGCTCCAGGAATTGCTAGTAAAATTATACTATACTTATATTTACTAATACGATTGAATAAATATCATAATACATGCTAGTGGATGATTTTTAGCATTCTGATGCGGATAACTAAATATATATTAGTAAATGACGTGCTTTGCTAATGTGAATAGCTTATGAAGACATAATGACATGTGCTAGTTGGATGCTGATGTAAACGTTTTGTATGGCGAGATAGTTGCATGTAGTAGTGGGATGTTCTACTGAAGGCTGATGTGAACACTTTGTATGGCATGATAAATTATTAGTGGGGTTTCAAAATATAAAATATATAGATACGTTTGGCATTGTGGATGGAAGACGATCGAGTACCGGTAGATACCACGACACACGGACACAGATGATCATCTTTCATCTATAGTCACCTTTTAATGTATTTGCTTGCTTCGGTCTGTTGATCAGTATTGACCCAAGAGCCCAGAAAACCTTCGGTGATGGCCCTTGCTTGGTTTGCAGTGTGACTGACGGGGTGTTTGGACTCCGATGTATGTTTTTTAGTTAAATGGTTTCAGTTCCACGTATTCTGTCGAAGAAAAATAGTGGAGTTGTGAGAGCACCTAAGAAGGTGCTCCATAAACTCTAGTTTTTTGTGGTGCTGCTCTATGGTAAAGTTTATAGAGCAGAGTTTGTGGAGCAGTCCCAAACACCTCCTTGATACAAAGTGTCTCAACTATTAGAATTCTATAACACGGTATTTACTCCTAATTTATCAGAGAATTTCCCCTTTTGTTGGTGTGGTACTAGAGATTGCAATGGCCCCCATTCCTGTCATTTTAAGCGCTTCGGAGCCTCTAATTAGTAAAAGTAAAATAAGACATGTTTAGCTTAAAAAAACTAAAAGAAACTATTATCCGGTCAATAGTATTTTCTATGGTTCCCGTTCATAAGGCATAGTCAAATATGACACGCTCTTCTAAATAACACTTTGGCCATTCCTTTATTTTTATATTGTTTTGTTTTGTGATTACAAGTTTATGATTATTGGGCGGTACATTTGATTTCAAATTTTTGGATAGAGATTTGCAATGGCCCCCATTCCTTCCTCATTTTATTAAGCGCTTCATCAGAGCCTATAATTAGCAAAAGTAAAATTAAGACAAGTTTATAGCTTACAAAAAAAACAAAAAGAAACTATTATCCGACCAATAGTATTTCCTCTGGTTCTAGTTTATAAGGCGTAGTCAAATACGACACGGTCTTCTAAATCACACTTTAGCCATTTCTTTATTTTATATTATATTGTTTGTGATTACAAGTTTATTGATTATTGGCAGTACATTTGATTACAAATATAATAGTATTAAGTTTGAACTACAATAGTTTAAAGTTATTCATCAACTATCGGTCAAAGAATATAAAGTTTGACTTTTGATTCATGTGAAATGCCTTATAAACTGGTGGATTAGAGAGAGTACTTGATATATTTGATTTTACACTCTTTGATGTCCTATCTTTTTTACCCACTAATTTCTCTTACAATATATTTTTAGTACAAACGTACACATATAAATAACTTAATATTTTCAAAGTTACAAAGTAAATGATGTACTGGTAGATATCGATATTTGTAGGCCGTAGTTTATAAGGTTTGAGCCAAATCTTATCCTGGAGACAAGGCCTCCTTATCCATACTCCGTATCCATACAGCCCGGCCACACACAGCTCTGTTCGCTTGATCGTATCAGCCATGCTTATTAGTCATAATATAGTGTTTTTTCTCACAACAAAACAGCATCAGTCGGCTTATAAGCCACATAAACGATCAAGCGAACGCGGTAGGCGTCAATTATGTATCCTCTTTGACCCCGTTCACTTCACTGTAAAAATAAGCCGAAATACTATTCCAGCTAATTTGTTGTGAGAGAAAAACGATGTTCCATATCATCGGCGTGGCCAGAAAGTGATGGAAGTGGCCGTCTCGTCTCCTTTCCAGATGCCTCTCCGGCCTTCTCAGCTTGCGGGTGTAGCCTCCTCTTCGGCTTTATATGCACACAATCGCCATCTGCATCTGTAAACAGAGCGAGAACTGAAGGACGGTGACCCAGCAGAGTGACGAAGAGAATCAAGAAGCTCGGCGAGAACTTCAAGGCCATGACCCGTAGCATTATTTATCAGGTGATGTGAGAGAAAAATCAAGAAGCTGAAAATTTACGATCGTTTACGAGCAAACGAACATGCTGTTTGACATGGCTTTAGCTCGCCTGTGCTCCACTTCACCGAGACCACCTCTGCTCTACCAACTCCGTCATGAGCAGACAAAAAAAAAAATCTAAAGGTTCTAGAGTATACCTTTGGGTGCTGCATAGAAAGCCCATAGTTGGCCTGTAATTTCACTTTTTTTCCTAGACAGAGTTCGTGATTCGTGAAGCTGTCTTGTTTGGCTAATGAAGTTGGAAGTGGAGCTAGTAAAAAATGGAGCGTAGGAACGTGGTAACGGGAGAAGAGCAAGCCTAGAAGGGTTGTCGCCCGGCAGTACGCAGATACGGCACGAATTGAATAGCCGGAAGCCTTGGTGGCTCTGCTGCAGCATTTAGTTGGGGAAATGCAAATGCATGGTTAGCTTTAATTTGCATTTGGTTGGGCCATGGCCATGGTGCCTTCCTTTCCTTGGAAGGAGTATGCAACGCATCAGCAATATTATTAGTGCATGACACGAGAGGTAGGAGTAGTACGTTACGTACGTACTCATTAAATCATGCACCTAATACCTCTTAAATTCGACCGTGAGATACATGTTCGTTTGAACTTATAAATCATGCACCTAATACCTCTTAAATTCGACCGTGAGATACATGTTCGTTTGAACTTATTAGGCCTAACTTATCATGTATGCTACAGTGTTTTTCTCAAAAAAAAAAACTAATAGCATACCTGTACTTCCACCTGTCTTTTCAGTAGCAACTAGCAATAATAATCATAGTTTAGGCTGTCTCTAACAGGAAACCATTACAGAATTCAAACCTAAAATAGGTCTTCAATACAGTATCTCTAGCCTCCAACACAATATATATATGAAAGACTCATTTTAGGTGCTTAAGAGAGGCATAACTCAAATCTGAATACTATAACTCCTAGAGATCATTTACAGAAAGGGATGTCTTTTAGATCTTATTGTTGGAGAAGGTCAAAAATAGATATTAAACCATTTGGTTGTAACCCTACTAAAAAAGGATTAATGGGAGTGTTTAGTTTAGCAAAGTTTGCGCAAACTTTGCATATTGAAGATTCCATACTGTAGCATTTCGTTTGTATTTGTGAATTATTGTCCAAACATTGACTAATTAGGCTTAAAAGATTCGTCTCGCAAAGTTAAAATAAACTGTATAATTAGTTTTTTATTTCGTCTACATTTAGTGCTTCATGTATATACCAAAATTTGATGTGACGGGAATCTTATTTTTTACAGTGTATTTGGAGAAACTACACGAGGGCTGGGTCTTATATTCAGGTGGTTGGGTTACGTGTAGACCTGTACTTCCACCTGTCTGGAGCTAGCCTGCGCCGGTGGCTGTCCACTGACTGACATTGGTCACTACTAGACCTTCACAAGTCACCACTCACCAGTCACCACCCTGGCAACCTCCATCCTCTCGTCTCAGGCTTGTTTAGTTGGTGAATATTTTGTAAAGGATAGTATAGCATTTTCGTTGTTATTTGATAATTAGTGTTCAATTATAATCTAATTAAGCTTAAAAAATTTATCTCATGAATTTCGTCTAAACTGTGTAATTAGTTTTATTTTTATTTATATTTAATGCTTTATATATGCATCAAAAGATTCGATGTGTGACGAAGAATCTTGAAAAATTTTACAAAATTTTAGAAACTAAATAGGCACTCGAGTCGTCCACAGTGGCACTGGCTACTTCGCCAGCCTGACGTGGCACCAGAAAGAATGGAAAAATAAAACAAATGGATGCAGGTGAAGTGGCCCTGAGATAGCAGAGACGGTAGAATCTTTGAAAACTGTGCGAGACCGGTGAGGCGCCAAACGCTAGCGATTCGTTTTTCAACACACTCTCTCCTCCACGTAAGATTGTGAGCACCAAATAGCTAGGGACGCCCTCATCGCCACCAACTCGGAGGGCCCCCTCAGTGTACAACTAACCCACAGTGTGTGTTTTTTCTTTCTAGAATGCAGGGACATTATTATTTGGCCTTTAGCGCTAATGTACCCATCGACTGTTATTTTTGCAGGTATCATCTCCAGCATTGATGTTCGGGAAATCAGAATGGACGTGCCACACAAAGAAAAGCTCTACCCACACAGGAAAAGACCGCTCCCGCGGCATTGCAAAACTTCTCACACGCAGACTGAGAAATACCCTGAAGGCTGGCTGCTCTAGACGTGCCATTGAGGACCCAGGAGTTGTGCCTACGGACACGTGCATCTCGCTGTGAACACAGACGGCGAGAGATGTTCATGAAATCAGACATTCTCACGGAGATTTATTATCTAAGTACTCCCTCTGTATAGGATTTAGAAGTCGTTCCGGAAGATAGCCACGCGTAGCAAAGGAAGTCGCCGGGGGTGCGCGGGCATGAGTTTGGACTGCTTTGCCCTCGTCGCTTCGACTGGCGTGCATCATTAAGTCATTGCCTCGCTAATACTCCAGCACGTTCAGCTTCCGCCGCCTCGCCTCGCCTCCCTTTTAATCGCCTCGCCTCCCACTCCCGCCGCTCCAAACCATGGAGTTCAAGGCGGAGCTCGTCGCGCCGGAGTCGCAGGAGCCAGAGGAGGTCATCACGCCGGCGTTGCTGGAGTTCGCACCAGCCTCGGAGATGGAGATGGTGCCGGACTCCATCACGTCGAGTCGCATGAGCCGGAGGAGGTCGTCATGCCGGCTTTACTGGAGCTCGCGCCGGACTCGGAGATGGAGGTGGTGCCGGACTCCATCACGCCGAACTCGGAGATGGAGCTCGCGCTGGACTCGGAGATGGAGGTGGTGCCGGACTCCATCACGCCGGACTCGAAGATGGAGGTGGTGCCGGATTCCTTGTCACCGGGCTCTTTTCTTTGCGCTCGCTGTCATCTCGTCCATGAGGACCGCCAAGCATGGAATCGTGCGCACTCACGGTTGTGGCCATGCTCTCGCTGCGGTCTCATCCATGCGGATTACATAATCCACGCCATGCTTCACGGCCTCGACGAGTTCGACTACAAGCTTTTCATTAACTGTTACAAGGAGCTGCTGCCGGGAAGGAAAGATAATCAGCATGAGCTCGCTGCCGAGAAGGATGACGCCAAAGCATCGGTAAGATAACTAGCTGAAGTTATAATTAATTGTTACAAGAACGTCTCTACTAATTAAGCTAACTAGCATCAATCTAATTGTTTCATGCAGCAAGAGTAGCCTCGGCTTCATCTAGCAAAGATGGATCACAAGGGATAGAAGATGACAGCCGATCTTCTCTTTCTAATGTTTTTTTTTCATGTGAGGAATCTTGAACTTGTTGCATCCTTTCACCTTCATAGCTTCCATCAAAACACTTTGTAGCGTTACAAACATTCGGTTTGCTTTGTGTGCCGAGTACTCCAAGAATGCCTACAAAACAATTGTGCAAGAAATGAATGAATGAGCAAATTTATTGTTGAAGAAAACATTGAAACATGTGTGAACAATTTGATCAAATTACCTCTTGTACTGCTGGAACTAGAGCTTCTATTGTTTTTGCATTCTTCTTGTATTGAATTGCTTGAATAGCTCGAAAAAACCCAAATCAAGAATGTTGAAATCCGGAGAGTTGGGTGGTTGACAAATTAGGCGAATATCAAATCCTTCTTTCTTAGCAGCCTCACAAAAAAGTGGATCATCCAATTTTAAGTGGGAAGGTGCATTATCCTGTTGAATGAAGATTGGTTTGCCCACATCTTCTCTTGGCCATTTAGCTCGAATGGCAGGCAACACTTGGTTGATCATAAAATCTCTAATCACGTCTCTAGTGATCGAAGTTATGGGCTTCATAACCAAGTCTCCACGGACACGGCCGGTTCTCTCATTACCTCTCATAGCCGGTTCATAAGTAACAAGTGGAAAACAACAAATCCTGCCATCAAAAATACAATTCCCATCCCTAAACCTTGGCCGAGCACAAACACACAAGAACATGAGCCTAGGGATGTAATTCTTGTTCTTACAAGTCTGATGGGGATCATCTTCTTCGGGAAGCAAATAATATTTTTTAGATTTTTGAGATAGGTAGAACTATTTTTCATCAATGAACACAAAGTCAAACAAATCCTTAAACCTTGGATCATCAAGCAAATCCCTCTTAGTCATGTCAACACACCACTTTAACCTAGACATCTTGTTAGCTTCAGTGAGATATGGTTTGATGCTACTAGAGTGGCGCCTAAGCAAACCTTTTTTCAAATACTTTTGAATCTTCCATTTGCTCATGTTTAGTTTCATGCACACATCCTCTATAGTCATTCTTTCCTTTAGAGGAATGTTTCGCAATGCTTCCAAATCAACAGGGATTGTCTTACGACCAACTTTACCCTTCTTTAAACTAGAAACCATAACCGGAACTGAGTTTGCAAGTTGTATTTTACCTCGCTTCCATAATCGCTGAACTGACCAAATATGAAGACCAAATTGAGCAGCAACAAATGTAGTATCTTTCTTGCCTAATTTCCCATTGTTGCTTCTAGCCAACAAAGCCTGATAAACTTGTTTTTGGAGCTCTTCAGACATTTCTTTCCTTCGGTGGGGTTCTTCAACTTGTTCTTCAATGGGAGCCTCCACAACATGTTCTGTTAAAAGAAAACAAACATTAGTTGCCACGGCATGTTCTATTAATAGGCACTGCATGTTCTATTCATAGGGAAAAAAGCACATTCATAATATGCTTAGCCACGGCATGTTCTATTCATAGGGAAAAAAGTACATTCATAATATGCTTAGCCACGGCATGTTCTATTCATAGGAAAAAACAAGCACATTCATAATATGCTTAGCCACGGCATGTTCTATTCATAGGAAAAAAAACAAGCACATTCATAATATGCTTAGCCACGGCATGTTCTATTCATAGAAAAAAAACAAGCACATTCATAATATGCTTAGCCACGGCATGTTCTATTCATAGGAAAAAAACAAGCACATTCATAATATGCTTAGCCACGGCATGTTCTATTTATAGGAAAAAACAACCACATTCATAGTTATAATTAGTCACGGCATGTTCTAGCTATAGGGGAAAAAACAAGCACATTCATGCAATACTTAGACACGACATGTTGTAGCTATAGGAAAAAAACAAACTCATTTATAAACCTTACCGGGCAGGTTTTGTAGATAATCGAAATCAACCGCACCAAACTCGTCTAGTGGCAAGTTCAAATCAAACCCTGTCCAAAAAAGAATAAAGAAAATGAGAAACATTAGCACACGTTGTTACTTTGAATATAAAAAAAGAACAAATGAACGGAGTACATTACCATATGTGGTGTGATCCTCCAATATTGCCTCATTGAGATCGAATGGAAGATTGTCGTCGTCATCTTCTTCTACACGAACGTTCAAATCAAATGGATTAGCTATTGCATTGGAGAAGAGGTAAGCCATGTCATTTAAGCAAGCAAGGAAGGAAGGCAAGGGAGGATGAAGCACTTGAAGCGTCGGACCTGCTGAGCACTTAAATAGATCAACCAAGGACCTGCTGGGCACTTGAAGCGTCGGACCTGCTGAGCGCGCGCGCAGTGGAAAAAACGAGCGCCAGTGCACTTAAACGCAAAAAAACAAACCAAACTAACAAGGATAAACGCGCCTCATCGTGGCTGAACTCGCGCCAATGGCGAAAATCGAACGCTGGAGCGCCTCCCTTGCCTTCCTTGTGAACGGCAAAATCGCGCTGAAACCGCCCAGCCGCAAGCGCCACGCCCAGCCGCAAATGCGAAAAAAACCGAGCCATGCAGCCAAAGCGCAAGCGCCACGCAGCAAATAATGCCATGCAAAATCAAGCCACAGCAAAAAAAAAAGGCGGCCCCGTCGGGTTTCAAACTCGAGTCGCTGGACTTCCAGTTCGATGCACTAACCGTCCGAGCTAAGGAACTTTCTCATATGGAATGCACCCATAACCCTATTTAATAGGGGCAGATAGGGAAAAATATCCCATAATTAATCACTCCTTGGTAAGCACAATCATGTCCTAAACGACTTCTAAATCCTATACGGAGGGAGTATTTTTGTTTCAAAATGTTTGTAACCATGTTGTCTCACATGTCGATGGACTAGCTCCTTTTGTTTCGATTTAGTGTTCCATGCATTCTAAAATATAAGATGTTTTAGTTGTGTCCTGAGGAAAATATTTCTAACTTTGACCAAATTTATAAAAAATAAATATACAACATCATGTCAGTTTCATTAAATTTACCACGACTTCATAGTTTATTTGGTAATGTAGATATAGTTGTTCAAGGCCTGAACCCTTGAACACCGGGTCGTCGCGTGAGCGAACTCAGATGCGAAAGGAATCGAAAGGGAAGCTGCGAAATGAGAATGGATGATTTCATTGAACTTGTTCCACCCCCTCTTACATTCCCCCGACGGGGATTATTTATATATGCCCGTAGGCTTTTTCCCTAAACCAGAATGCCCTTTCAACTACTACACATTCAGGGGATATTCCCCAAACGCCATGGGCTTATTCACCACAGGAGCTGCCACCCGCCTCATGTTGCGTCCTAGCCGACCGCGCGGGCCCCGGTGAGTAGAAACTGTTGGCACCGTGAAGACGGCTGGCTACTCCTCAGATGAAACCTGCAAACAACAATTAAACGGATTATCAAGGACTATTCGCCCAGGCTAATAGCCCTAGTCGACGTAACAGCACCGACCAACCTTTCTCGGGTCGAGCCGTCCCTTTCACCGAGGTGATAAGGCCGTTCCGCTCCTGCTGGCGTCTCTACCCTATTCACCTAAACGAGATGACCGGGCGAACCGCGGGGCGCGAACGACAATGGCGAAAGCGTGGTACTGCTGAACCCGCCATCGCCATGCGCTCTAGCTAGAAACCCCGCGGTGCAAAGCCTTGCCCTTCTAGCTCAGACGCTTTGCCATTTCGCCCGAGCGGAATCGCAGTCACGTCCATCTACTTTCGAATTTTGCCATTTCGCCCGAGCAAAATGCTGGGCACGCCTCACACCGTGACATTTTCGCCCTTCTGCTTATGTGCTTTGTCATTTTGCCCTAGTGAAATGCCAGGTGCGCCTTTACTCACGATAATGGGGCAGCGTCCGGAGACCCGACTGGGGTGCCCAAAGGCCGACTCCGCCCCCAACATTAGCCCCTCGGCACCGCACAAAGCGGCTTTTGATCTTCACGCGGATGCCTTACGTTGTTAAGGGAGCAAAACGCCATGAGGCTCGAATGACGCCCCCCCTGCGAAGGGTGGAGATCCACAGCAGTAGGCGTACCGACGTGGCATAAGGTAATCGAGTGTTTTTTAGGTTCCCATGCCATGTTAAACTGCTTCTCGGAACTCGAACCATCACGGCGGTTATGCGAACCATTGTGTCTGTTCCTCAAGGCTTGCGCCACGTGGGGGTGGCTATATAAGCCCCTCCCACGTCGGGAGAGCCATGCGCTCTTGTCTTTCCTCTAGCCCTAGCCCGATTAACTGAGCTTTCACTTTTTGGCTTTTCGCTCGAGTTGCTCTGTTGCTCGTTCGCACTCGCCAGGATTCCAGTCTTCGCAGAGCTCTTCCTAGGTTGGTCTTCGTTTTGTTGTTATTGCTTTTACTTATTTTGCATTTGTGCTATTTTAGTGTTTTGCTCTTTTCGCTTCTTTACTATTACTTTTGTTGCTTTGGGCTTTCGTATGTAATACGCCTGGATAGATGTCAAGTGAGTCATCATCTGGTGACAATTCATCTAGCGGGAGCTCATCTGATGGCTCTAGCTCGGAGTCGCGCACCCATTCGCCAAGCGGTCGTGAACAGATGGCTGGGCGGTCGCCGAATAGGCAGGACGTTAATTTGATGCCGGAGCGTCCTGGTGAAAGAGGCCAAGGTCCCTTGTGCGAAGAGGGCCGATAAGACAGATGCCGATGTGGAGATTGTGGAGGAGGGAGAATAAGGCGAGACGGTAGGCCTGGTGCTAGCTGTCGTCAAGGGACAACTTGATCTTACCCCCGTCACATACCGAATAGGTTGCTCACGTGTGACGGAGGAAGAACTTGATGGCTATGTTGGGTGCGTGCTTATAAAGTCCTCAATGCGTAAGTTGTGTCATGCTCCGGGTCGAGAAGAGGTGCCCCTCCCTGAACCTTATGAGGCCATCGTCTTCCACGACTTTTTTGAAGCATGACTACGGTTCCCCTGCGAAGATTTTGTGGGCGAGGTTCCGCAACGCTTTAACCTACAGATTCACCATTTGATTCCCAATGCTTTCGCCTGACTTGGCGTATTTGCAATGGCGATGAAGATGTCTGGGAGCGAACTAAGCGTCAACACTTTCGCTTGTTAATACGAGATGCATCTTCATAAAAAGGTTGTCAAGGATAAATGGACGAAGACCGAGATGGTGGCCCACTGGGTTCCTACAACTTTGTGCCAAAGAAAACCAGGGGCACCGTGACCATCGTGCCGGCATATCACAACAAGTGGCCATGGTGGACCGACTATTGGTTTTATCATTGTGTGTGCTCCGATGAAGATGTGGCAGAGGCGTTGGCGAATGATTTGCCAAAAGCGCACATTTTGGTCTCTAAATGACACCTATGAAGGGATTGCGCGCCTTGCTGAGATTCTAGCTGATGGATCGGGTGACACAGCGTCCGCCGATGCCTTTGCTTTGACGTCCCGATGGTAGATTAGCCGAGACTTGGTGGAGGAGTGGCTTGCTTGCGAAAGCCCACCGCTAAGCAGCGAGACTCATTTTTTTAGTTTGAGCGAAGGGATGGTTATGTTTATCCCAATCTTGGAGTCGCATCGTCGCATGCCTTTTCCACGGACTTTGCTTTTTTGAACTATATAGAGCATAAAGCCAAACAAATTATAGGGTTTATGGAAAGAAGGAGCACAAGGGCAAAGGTCAGTGTTTGGCCGGGAAGAGGCGCCTGAACCATGTATTTGAGGCGATGGGTCTTTGTTATGCTGATCGAGATGGTCCCTCTATGAGTCTTCTAGACAAAGACGTTGCCCCGCACGGCCGCGGTGCTCGATGGCGGTGAGGGCATGCAAGGAAGGTTATAGTGGCGCGTAGAGCGAATACCACTGCCTTAGAGACGCGTAAGCGGAAACATGGTGGGTGAGGTCGCGGCATCTCTGAGCCCGCTGATATTCGCATTGGTTGTGAAATTGCTGGCAAGGTGGGGAACAGCAAAAAAGTGGTGACAGGACAAACTCACGGTTTCGGCCAAGTTTGGACCAAAATGGTAGTTCATCCCTTTGCGTTTCTTGCTTCTTTTTTGTGTATTCTGCCTCGAGCGTTCGCCTTGACCTTGCATTGCTTTCGCCTTCTTACTTGCTATCTTTGTATGTGTAGGCCACCAGTAGTTTCGATGGAATAGGCAGCAAGACGAAGATAGCTTATGTGAATGACGCCTTTGGCGCAGATGACACCATGTCCGTTGGGGACGTGTTCAGTAAGAATCCTAAGAAGAAAACTCGTAAGGCCGCTAATCCGTCGTCGGCTATCGCTCCGAAGAGGCCGAGGTCATCTTCTATTGTGCAGGCCGCTCCTACTCGGTTGGCCTCTGCTTCCGCAGCGTCTCTCGACGCTTCCAGGTCACAGTAGCCGTAGGGTAAGTCACAATTTTACATGGAGTCTATTCGGTTAACCAAGAGCTTAGTTTGCGGGCAGCTATTCAGCCATGGGGAGTTGCAGTTGGGTTCTCGACCTGAGGATTATGGCGAGATGCAAAGCTATTCGGGATTGAGGTCCTCGGGCGAGATGACTTCCGTGAATGAGGAGACTTACCAGGTTGCTCATGCTTTAGGGGCCGTCTTGAATTCCCGAGTGATCGCCAACGTGGATCACCGGACTGTTGGCTTGTTGCCTGGCGAGGCTGCAGTTGCTTTTATCGATGCTTGCGCGGGTTTGTTCACCGCTCTAGAGGTGGAGAGGGACCTTCTCAAGGTGCCCAACTCGTCTCTTGTGGAGGTGGTAAATTTTCATGCCGCCAGCGAAAGTATCCGTATCTTCGCTTTTAATTGTTCCCCTTGTTCTCCTTTTTGAAGATTGTTTTATAATCTCGTGTCTTGATCTGTAGGCCATGCGAATGGCTCAGGGGCTTTAGCAAGGCCTTGAGAAGGAATTGGCCACAAAAGATGACAAGATCTGAGCCCTCGAGCAGAAACTGGAGGCGGCTGAAAGGTCCTTGTTGGTTTTGGTAATTGAGTGAAAACCTAGGTGGACTAATTGTGTTTATGTGAGATACACAGGTGATTAGTCCACAGGTAC
Source organism: Miscanthus lutarioriparius (assembly GCA_904845875.1). NCBI lineage: Eukaryota > Viridiplantae > Streptophyta > Magnoliopsida > Poales > Poaceae > Miscanthus > Miscanthus lutarioriparius. The sequence continues at coordinate 66,326,956 of CAJGYO010000008.1, read as the reverse complement.
ATGTGTGTGAGCAACATATGCCATGAAGGTGAAAATGGCTTAGAGATGTTGCAAAGCTCACACATGTGATGATGAAGGAGCTTATTGCACATGAGACATGACATTGAGTCATGTGATCAAGGTGGAGAAGATCAAGACAAGACTTGGCTTGATGGACCGGTTGCAAGCGTGAAGGGCAAGTCAAATGCTTTGGAGTGATGGACCGCGTGGTGGTGAAGCTTGAGCAAGACTTGGCGCCGATGGACGATAGCAACGGTGAAGAGCAAGTAGAGTCAAGATCGATGAACCAATATGATCATGTGATGATATGAAGTGGATCATATCATTGTTGATCGTGTTGGTGCATGTGTTGCATCGACATTGAAGGAGATGGAATGGAATGCACAAGGCAAAGGTATAACCTAGGGCATTTCATTTCACCGGTCATAGGTGTGTAGAGAAGTTTATGACCGGGTTTAGGATAGATGGCCGTACTATCAAGAGGGGCAAACTTGTTTGCATATCGGTCATCTAGTGCCACTCGAGTGATCTAACTTTGCATTGTCGCTAGGATCGAGTGGCGTGGCAAGTTGAGTGGTTAACATCCTTTGGGAAATGATTGTGAAAATGCTAACACACATACACATGGTGGTGTACACTTGGTGGTATTGGCACATTTACAAAGGAGGTGGTGTTTGCAGGGGTGAGATGGGTTTGGGTGCAACACACATACACTCTGCGGGATTCGGCGCTTTCGGGAAAATAGAATGCCTATTTTCTATTGGGCGCCGGATGCAAGTTCTTGTGGTTAGCACATTGGAGCAAGGGTGAAGAAGTTAGAAGTGAAAACGAAGTTAGTCGCTGAAGATGCCGACGCCGGTCAACCGGCCGGACGCCGGATCTGAATGCATCGGACGCCGGCAGTCTGCGTCCGGTCAGCCGACGACGCTGATGATGACGCAGAAGAGCCGGAGGGTGACCGGACGCCGGGTGCGTTCGATCAAAATGTGACCGGACGCGTCCCGGCCGAGGTCGGTACTTTATTGAAACGACACTCGACGCCGGGGTTCAGCGTCCGGTCAATTGAAAGCTCGCCGCGCGTCCGGTCAAGTCAAGTGACCGTTGGAATCGAGACATGGCCGCCTCAGGGCGACCGACGCCGAGGTCCAGCGTCTGTCAACACGACCAGAGCGCCTTGCCGGGCCCGACTGCTGCCCAATGAAGGGGTAACGGCTAGTTTAGCCCTTGGGGCTATAAATAGAAGTGGCCCTCGGCCATGGTCGGTGAGGAGCACCTCAAGGGACTTAGTGTCCATGCTTGTGAGTGCTTGGGAGCCTCCATCACACACATACTTGATAGCGATCATCCGATTGTGTGAGTGAACGATTCTAGTACGATTGCATCGTGAGGTTGCATCGAGTGGCACTAGGTGATCGAGTTGCGAGCCGGTGGTGCTTGTTACTCTTGGAGGTTGCCACCTCCTAGATGGCTTGGTGGTGGTCTCCGTCGAAGCGCCGCAAGAAGCTTGTGCGGCGCTCTGGAGAAGTGCTTGTGAGGGGCATTGTGCTTTCGCCCAGAGCCGCCAAGAGCAACTCTAGTAAAGCGTGTCATTGAGCTACCCTCACTCAAGGGGTAGGTTCTTGCGGCGCCTGACGCATGGGGGCTTAGCGGGTGATGCTAATTAGTCGCCGAACCACCAAGTGAGCGGTCGACACAACGGGACTAGCGTGTTGGCAAACACGTGAACCTCGGAGAAAAATCATCGTGTCAACCTTGTTCTTCCCGTTGGTTAGCATCCCATTACACAAGCTTGCAATTACTTATATATATCTTAAGCTTGTGTAGTTGCTCTTGTAATTAGATAGCTTGTGTAGCTAGCTAATTACCTTCTTGCTTGTGTAGCATAGAAGTAGCTCCCTTGCGTGGCTAATTTGGTTTTAGTAACCTTGTTAGTCACATTGCTTAGTTTGTGTAGCTAAGTATTTGCGCTCTCTAATTAGGCGTTGGTTGCCTTGTTATTGAGCATTGCTAGTGAGCTTAGTGAGCTTTGTGCTTTTGCTTACTAGCATGTGTAGGAGCTCCCTTGTTACTTAAAGTACTAGTGGCATAGGTTTGTGTGACCTTGCTCCTAGAATTGTTTAGGAGAGCTCTAGCTAGCCCGGCTCCTTAGTTGCTTTATTAGTATCTTTGCAAGGTGCTAGTGAACATATATAGAGGGGTGTAGTCTTGGCTAGACCGATTGTTTTAATTCCGCATTTATATCGGTTAGCCGACGTGATTAATTTTAGAAAAGACTATTCACCCCCCCTCTAGTCCGCCATCTCGACCTTACAGCGGCTAAGAAGCTTGCCGAGGAGAACGAAGCTGCTCGCAAGACCGCCGAGGAACATATTGCGAAGATGAGGGAGGACTTCAAAGGGTATCGCTGGTAGAGGCGCGAAAAGCGCAACATGATTGTGGCCGACGTGCAGAGGGCGGCGGATGTGTATAGGGAGCTGATCCAAAGTGTAGGCAAAGAGACGGAGGCACCTAGCGATGCACCTGTTGTTGACTTCATGGAGTGGCTGGTGAATGAGCTAGCCACCGTGAGTGACTACGTGACCGTCGGGCAAGAGTATGCCTCTTTTGTTTCGCTCCGCACCTTTGCTCAAGCCCTAGAAGAGTGCGGGTGCGACCATCTCAACAAGTTCAAGATGAAGGACCCCCAGTCATACTGGAATGCCCCTAACCATGTCCATGATGCGGCGAAGAGATTCTTCGATGGGTTTTGGCATCCTGGTGGCAGGGATCTCGCCCTTCTGAGGGCTGCCATGACTCGCGCTAAGGTATGAATTTTCTTAGGAGATTTTTCTCTTCGCCATGCCTGCCCTTCTGTCGTTGATGTTGAAATGGGACTCTAAGTTTTTAACATCTATTCTATAGTCCGCTGAGGAATGTGCGACCATTAAGGAGAAAGTGAAGAAGTATATCATCGAGCGTAATGCGTGCGAGGGTGCAACCAGGAGCGGCTCCGTCTAGCCCTGCTACTAAAATCTCGGCTGAAGAAAATAGTGGTGCTCCTGGTGAAGATGCTGACCAAGCTAGGGTAGACAATTAGGACTTGATGTTTGTAGTTTTGAAAAACTGTGTTTGGCTGTTGATGTAAGGCTTGATTTAAACTTTTGTGGTTTCGGCGAACAGGTTCCTCATGCGGAGCCTACGGAACCTATGGATATCGATCCTCTAATGATAAACTATAATGGGTTTTATGTTGGACGCGCTTCATAGTCTCACCATCACGAGAAGTTTCTGGGGTCTAGCATGATCGGTTTTTTGAGGTCGCGCTTTCGTCGCATGCTTAGGAAATAGGAATTCCTCAATAGGTTTTCTTATTCAGTGTTTGGTCCATCTGTTTTGGAGGGGCAAAGGGCTCACCGTGAATGATGTAGGCGAGACCGCGGGGAGCCCTCGACATCAAGTCTAAAAGATCCCAAGGATGAGTCGGTCGATGAGATGGTGTTGGAGCCCCACAGGGGGTGAAGTGTAGCTTAGTACATATGCGATGTGCAGTGCTTGTAATCTTGTCTGTTATGCCATTGTGTAAGACTATGCATATACTATATTTGTTTTGCCACGTGCGTGTTTTCGCTGGCTTGTCGACGTACCGTTTCATTGAAAAGACGCCGTCCCCCAACCTTTTTAAGGCGAGGGGATGTGCGAAGACGCGAACGCTCTAGTGGCTTCTTTGCTAGCCCCTTGGCATATCGCTTAATCAAAAAGATGACGTCCCCCTAACCTTTTAAGGCGAGGGGATGTGCGAAGACACGAACGCTCGAGTGGCTTCTTTGCTTGCCCCTCGGCATATCGCTTGCGCGAAACGGGACGTCGCTTTTATCGTTATGTCGTAATCTTCTGTTACTTTTGAATTGGTGTTTTACACTTGTTTTGATGCTAGGTGTATTGGCAAAAATGCACAATCGATATCTTTTCTTCTGCTTCTTGGCTCGCAACATCTCGCATGCTTGGTTGCCTTTCTAGAGTGAATCAGCACTATTGTAGGGTGAATTAGCTAAATTGATGTGCGTCGCTGTGGTGTCACGCTTACCAGCGCAGAGCTGCTGCAAGGATGTAGTCTCTTGGAGGTGTGGGTTTCTTAGGCCAAGCTTCACCGAATGGGGGGATGTTATGTTTTTTCTTGCAACATCCCTCAATTCTTGCTTGTTGCAGTGGCATGGCCACATCCTGTTGCCTCATCTTTCAGCTCCGTGCCTGGCGGATATCGGGCGCATGCTCCTTTTGGACAGTATGCGCCCTGTTCTTTATGTGTTTTCTCGCAACATCTAAACTTCACCACTGGTTGTTTTATGCTTGTATAGCCTTTTGTCCCACACTAGAGACTTTGCTCTTTCGACAAATGCCGAGACCCCTGACGCTCTCCCAAGCCCGCTCATTGCACCCACGCACGAGGACTCCTTGCATGCTATCACAACCGATCTGAGCAGCATGGGTGGCTATCCTAATGCTTTTGCCCTAGACTGAGACTTGATCTGGTGTCTGGGGAGCCCCAGGCGTCTTATTTATAGGGTTTTAGGGGATCGGGGTCGTTAATTTTGGTTGTTGCAGTTGGTGGCAGCATTTACTACTAATTGTTTGGTGTCTTTATTAACTTCGGTTGTCCTTTGTAGTACATCACATACGCGCGCCTATACTTCCTAGCATCGCTTACATTTTTATGGCGGTGCGAATATGCCTTTGTGCCCTCGGGCTTGTAACCATTGTTCCCACTCCTTTTGGTGGTACCAAATGCTTTAGGGCTATTGAGCCTTTTGTGTTCGTTGACACTCCTTTTTGGTGGTACGAACCGTCTTTAAGCCTATCTGGCTTTTTTCGTTCGTCTACACTCCTTTTTGGTGTGGTGAAATGTTGTCATGGCTTATTGGCCTTTCCCTTTCGCTCTCGCTCCTTTTTGGTGATGCGAATGGTTTGTGCCTCCCTTAGACTGGTTTCTTGGTTGCTAAGTTTTGATCGTGACATACTGCATGAGTGCAAAATGGTGCAACCTATCTTAGTGCTACCATCGTCGATATTCGGAACCTGCCGAGGTCAGGTTTTATGTCGATGTTTGACTTTTTAGACCTTGCTTGGGGAAAAGTTTGAATTATTTTAACAGGGTACAGAGGATCGCCTCATTAAAAAACCTCACGCCTTTTCGCAAAGGCTTCCCTTGTGAGGAAAAAGAGTTCAGATCGTTTTTTGATGTTTACAAAAAATGGTGAAAAGAAATATTACAACCCTCCGGGGGCGAAGATGTTATGGGTAGAAGCGATGTAGGTTGTCTGCGTTCCACGTGTGTCTTGTTTTGACCCCTTCTTCGTTGAGCAGCCTATAGACTCCTAGCTTGACCATATTCGCCAACACGAACGGCGCGTACCACTGGGATTGCAGCTTGCCCTGCTTGTCGGGATGACGAATGAGCACCATGTCACCTGGATTGATGTTCTTTCGTAGAACTTTCTTATCTCTCTAGGTCCTTGTTTCTTCATGGTATTTGTTGAGGTTTGATGCGGCATGCAACCTGACATTTTCTGCTGCTTCGAGTTGCACATATCGTTGTATTGGAGTGGTTGCTGTGATTTTAGTGCGTAAAGAGCCTAGCTTGAGCTCTTCTAGCATGATTGCTTCTTCTCCGTACTAGAGGCAAAAGGGGATGAACCCGGTTGTCTAAGTATGTGAGATGTTGTGACCCCAGACGGAAGTGATGAATTCCTACGCCCATTTCCTTTTTGGCAAATCGAACAGTGCTTTTGATATTGCATTGAAAATCAGTTGTTTGCCCTTTTGACTGCTCCATTGCTTTCTGGGTGATTAATGGAGGCAAATGCTAGTTTGATTCCTAACTCAATGCAAAAATTTCTAAACTCTATGCAATCTAATTGCTTCACGTTGTCGACTGTTATGTAGGACGGTACTCCAAAATGGTAGATTATCCTTTGCCACATGAAACTAGTTAAGGTGTCCGACGTGATCTTCGCGGTGCCTTGGCTTTGATCCATTTTGTGAAATATTCTAGAGCTACTGCGGTGAAACTGTAGATTCTCGGTGCTGTTGGCAATGGCCCTACTATGTCGACCCCCCATCTCAGCAATGGCCATGTTAGAAAGATTGACTTAGTCGGGTTAGCTAGAGCTTTCTGCCTTTTGGTGAACATCTAATAGCCTTCACAACTATGGACAAGCTCCTTCATGTCTTTCACTGCTGTTAGCCAATAGAATCCTTGTCTCATCGCTCTATGGTCGATTTCGTGCGGTCCCCTGTGAGCCCCGCACATTCCGGTGTGCATTTTGCTTAGTAGTTGGACTCCTTGCTCTCTGCTTATACATTTCAACATCGGTGTGATGATTCCGCTTTTGTATAACTCTCTTGCTATGATGGTGTATTGTTTCTTCCTAGAGTTCATTCTATCTATTTCATGTTTGCTTTGCGGCTCATAGGTTCCATTGAGGTATGCGAATATGGGTGATCTCCAGTCCTTGCTTGCGATGGCATGCATGTTGTTGGGCCATTCCTCTTCTTCTCGTATTGCTTTGACTAACAGCTCCTAATAGAATATGTCTGCTGGCATTGGCGCTTTTTATGCAGCTGCTTTCGCCAACTCGTCTACCTCAGCATTTTCGCTTCTTGGTATGTGGCAAAAAGTGAATCCAGCGAAGTGGTTCTCCATTCTTCTTACTGCTGCCAAGTACTTGACTAACTCAGGCTCCTTTGCTATGAATTCTTTCTCGATATGCCCTACTATTACCTAGGAGTCTGACCTGACTATACATCATCTGACCCTTAGGGCTCTAAGTTTTCACAACCCTAGGAGCACTGCCTCATATTGGCTATGTTGTTGGTTGTGAGAAATTCTAGCCTGGCTATGTAGCGAAGCTTCGGACCTTTCGTCGGCGTTAATATTGCTGCTATACCCATGCCAGCCATCCCCCAGGCTCCGTCGCAATGTACAGTCCAAGTTGGTTCTTTGAATTGTAGTGTTGTGTCGAAGGCTGCTGGGGTCCAATCCACGTGATGAAGTCTATGAGTGCCTGTGACTTGATTGCTGATCTATAATCAAAATCAACCACGAATTCGTTCAGCTTTGTGGCCCATTTCCCAATTCTTCCAATCGCTTCGCTATTGTGGAATAGCGCTTCTAGTGGCTATGCTGAGAGGACTTTGATGCGGTGAGCTTGGAAATAATGCTTTAGCTTCCTTGATGCCATGACCACTGTGTATGCTATTTTCTTCAGTTTGGAGTAGTTGAGGTTTGCTCCTGATAAAGCTTCCGATACAAAGTATACTAGGAACTGCTTCATCTTGTTTTCATGCTCCTTCTCTTTGACCAGGACCCACTGTTCACCTAAACGGCCGCTTAGCCCATTTACACACCATTTAAACGCTATACAGTGGTACACCGTTTCCGTTTAATCGGTTGTTTTGACCGTTTAAATGGCCGTTTCCCCGTTTAAACACCCGTTTTGCCCGAATAATGGGCTAAACGGTAGGTGACTGACTGTTTACCGTTTAGCATTTAGGATAACACTACCAGGACCACGCTGACAGTTGTGGGTTATGCTACTAGATATAGCAGTAAGGTTGTCGATGTCGAAGGCTTGGACAATGTTGTTAACTTGGTCAAATAGGTTTTGAGCTCGTCGAAAGCTTGCTGCTGTTCTGGCCCCATTCAAATGATCTGAGCTTTGGAGGGTTCTGAAGAAAGGTAAGCCCTTTTCAGCTGATCTTGCGATGAACCTATTTAGTGCAGCTAGTCTACCAGTGAGCTTCTACACCTACTTCCTGCTTGTAGGTGCCTTCATGTTGACTATCGCTGCTGGTGGTGTTTTGTAAACCGGATTAGTAAATTTATACGATTGTCATGCTGCTCTAGGAAGATGATGGTAGCATCCAATGGACATGGGGATTTATACTAGTTCAAGCCGGAGCCCTACGTCCATTCTCAGAGATGATCGAGTGTGTGTTCCTTGCTTGAATGCTCTGAAGTTCTTACAATGGGAGGTGCAAGAATGGCGAAAGAGATGGAGGGACCTATGCTAGGCGAAGAGCTGCCCGAAGAGAAGCTCCAGGAGCCCTACTACAATGGTGGATCAATGGAATGATAGAGAATGTGAATCGTGTTGCCCTGGCGGTCCTTATATAGAGTTCGGGGCTAGGGCTCATACAAAAAGGAGGCTCTCCCGACCGAAGGGTCGTGAGACTGAGGTTGGTCCTAGCTAACTTGACTTGCAAGCTACGCCGTCTTCTAGTGCTTGTATGGTCATGGCTATCGTCATGGTCATGTGGCCATGCTACGACAGGGTGTGATGTAGTATTACTATGCTGGCCGTGGTGGCACTATAGGCATGGGGAAGGTTCGCTAGCCATCCTGTGCGGCATGGTCTCCGTTGTGGTCTTCATCATCATCGTCTTGTCTCCTAGGGCATCGTATGGGAGTTGGTGGCCACCCCGGGTTGCCGATGACCGTCTTATGTTGAGGAGCTAAGGATCATGACCCTAGTTGTCGAGGTCAGGGCTCGCTGCCAGTCTAGGTGGCTTCAATGTCATGGCCTTCATCGTGGATGCCATCCCGTAGTGGGTGGGACCGTATATTCATATCACCGGGCCATATCTGGTTGGTGGTCTTCGTACCTATTATGACCGCTTTGAGGCGGTGTTGTCTTGTTCGTGCGGCGTGGCATAGGGTTGGTGTCTGATCGGACTGAGGTGATTGTTGTCCCCTCGGTCCTTGTGGGGTCAGTGCGGCGTGCTTGCTTTTGTCAGAGCAGGAGTGCTTGGTCGGGCGTGACCTCTCCCCATCTCTTCCGATGGTCATAATGGGGAGAGGGTCGTGTGCTTTGCGAGCATCGCGCGGCTAGGGTTGGAGATTTGGTCACGGGCCGACCCCGACCTTAGATCTTGACCTATGATGCTCATCTTTTGCTGGGCCTCGGTCGCTTGGGCCTCTCCTTGCTGATGCGTTGCAGGCTACTCGTCCTGCTACCTAATTGGTGCCTTGAGATACCCCGGGGTTATAACCCCGACAGCTGCTATCTTCTCGAGATTTGCTTCGATGCCTCTCACTGATACTAAGCAACCGAGCAATTTGCCTTTCTTGATGCTGAAATATACATTTGTCCGGATTTAACTTGAGGCCGCTCTTTCTTAGGTTCTTGAATGTTTCTTTGAGGTCCTAGATGTGGGTTTCTTTCTTGTCGCTCTTGACCACAATGTCATCGACATATGCCACAAGATTTTTGCCTTTCTGTTTGTAGAAAACTACATCTGTCATTCTAGAAAAGGTGAGGCCTACATTTCGCAGTCCCTCGAGCATCTGCTGGTAACAGTAAGTTCCTCCTAGAGTGATAAAGCTTGTTTTCTCTTCGTCATCGAGGTTTAACCAGATTTGGTGATACCCCGAGAAGCAATCTAGCAGACTCATCACCTCACAGTCGGTCGCGATGTCGACTAGCTTGTCGATTCTTGGGAGCGGATATGGATCTTTTGGGCAACACTTGTTCAAATCAGTGAAGTCAACACACATTCATCATTTCCTATTCTTCTTTCTGACCATTACAACATTAGCGAGCCATTCCAGATATTGTATCGGTCTGATGATGCCTACATCTAGTAATCTCTGTACTTCTACTTTCGCCGCTTCTGCTCTTTCTGCGGACATCTTCTTCAGTTTTTGCTTTCTTAGGTTCGCTCCTTTTGTTACATTTAGGTTGTGATGAGCGAGGTCACGACTAAGACCTTGTAGATCTTTTGCCGACCAGGCGAATACTTCATGGTTCTCGTGGAGAAAAGCTATCAGACTGTCTTTCTTGTCTTCTAAGAGGTCAAAACCTATGTGCACTCATTTTTCTGGCACTAATTCTAATAATGGGGTTTTGAGTGTCTTCCGCAGCTTCTGCCCTTGGACCGATTGCCTTTTCACTAATTGTTTCTTCGTTGGGCGGTTTCTTTGCTACTTCATTTATGAGGTTGTATCCTAGAATTGCCTTGCCCTCTTTTTGCCTGGACGCGGCCTAGTCTCCATGAATTGTAGTTATCCTGAAAGGAGATGGCATCTTCATACATAAGTAGCTTTGCTTTACCACCATTTCAAATTTGTTTAGGACTCCCCTGCCAAAAATGGCGGTATATGGATTATCCATGTTGACTATGTTGAAAGTTATTGGTTTAGTGTGGAGCTTTCTCCTTCTACGAAGGAGACCGGGATTGCTTTCTTCCCTAAGGCGTCTATCTTTTTCCCGCCGAAACCAAACAGTGAGTTCCCAGCTGGTTCAAGTGTTTGCTTATCGAGGTTCATCTGCTCAAAAGGCTTGATGAAGATATTGTCGGTAGAGCTTCCGTTGTCTATGAGAATGTTATGTACCATAAACCCAGCTATATTTGTTGTCGCTACAAAAGCGTCTGTGTGTGGGTAGTCTTGCACTTGGAAGTTGCTAGCCTGTTGAGCGGTACCCTTGGCGAGATGGTGTGGATTCTTCTCTCATAGTCCTTTCTGGCCCTTTTGTTTTCATGTTCTTGATTTGATCCACTGATGATCGTGAATATGTGACCTTGGGAGGGTAAGATGTTATTTACGGCTTGTTGCTCTTGGGCATTTTCTTGCTTTGCGAGTTGAGGTTGGCTAGATTGTTGTTGCTCTTACTGAACTGGCGAGGACACGGCTGTTGAATGCCCCGGGTGCTAGGTGAAATGCTGATACACTGGGAATGCTGGCTACTGCATGATATACAGGATGCTAGTTATACCCATGCGAAAAGCTAGGATACTAGGGAGCGTAGCTGCTTGTCACCATGTAGTGGTTGCTGTAACCTTGATTGTTTATCATTTCACGGTTGGTGTTGTGGAACACATGATTTTGATGTTTCACTACTTTTCACGGCTTCGTCTTTCTCCTTTAGCTCTCTAACCATTTTGTTGTACTTGTAGTCTTTTATGAAATGGCCTGCGTTTTTGTGACACACGGCGCAATATGGTGTCCTCTGGTTCCTTCCCCTTCCTCTGCCATCGCATCCACCACTGGGGCCTCGTCGCCCTTGCCCGCCACGCTTAGCTTGATCGAAGCTTCTATAATGTTGGTTTGTTGGTGGCCAAGGGAAAGCTTCCTCTACTGGATTATGCTCTAGCTGTTCTTGCAAATTGTTGATTGTGCGAAATGGACTCATGTTTCGCTATCCTGGGGTTGGTGGTGGCCTAGGGGCCCTGTTTGCTTGCCTCCATAAGTTGCATGTTGCCTTTCGCTTGTTTAGGTCATCATCAGACCTGGCATATTGCCTCATTATCTCAAATAGCTCTTTGATAGTTGTGGGGTAATTTCTAGCGAAATGCGCCGCGCACTGGCCTATGTCTAGTGTAACGACTCAAATTCACTTTGCCCTAGACAGTCATGTCTGGATATCTAGCAAGTCACCTTCCGAATCACCCAAAGCCTGTTTAACAAATTACGCTAGCCAAACAAGACATAGAAGCTCCCAACGCGAGCCCGGATAGCCATGGTCAGGCTTACAACCAAAGTAATGAAGGAAAAGGACCTAAACAAATTAAGAGTTCATTCTATTGATATCATTGATAGCAATTCAACCCTAGGAACTACCTAGGAGCAAAGCATTGGCTACCAATGACCAGCCACCCAATGACTTAGCCAATTCAGCAAAAGCAGAGACTACCGGATAGTCCGCCAGCTTACTGAACCGTCCGATAGAACACAGAGCAGCAGCAAAAATGAGATATGAGTTGTTTGCCACTTAAGTGAGTGGGACCCACATGTTAGCATGAAATGGGAATGTATATCTCTCAGCTGAGGCCTCACTCTCTCACTCATCCTCTCATTTGCAACACTCACTCTCTCTCTAACTCACTCAAGAGCAAGCAAGAACCCTAGAAGCTAGAGAGGGGAAAGATTGGAGAAAGGATTGAAGAAGATGAAGGAGAGGAAGGAGGGAAAGCATCAGCAGCAGCTCATGGACACCCTCCACCCCTCCACCCCTTCATGGTAAGCTTGAGAAGAATCATCTCCATTTCTTGGGTAATCCTTTGATCCATCTCTTTGGTATGATGCAAGAGGAAGTCCACATGGAGCCAAGACAAGTTTGGATGATGAATGTGTGAGTGAAGAAAGCTTAGATCCTCAACCTTTTTCTATGGAAGCTCTTGATCTCGGAGCCAAGGATCTCTATCTCGATCTCAAGGTTTATCTCTCATCTCATGAGTTTTGGTTTAATTCCTAAGCCTTGAGCCACACTTAGTGAAACTAGCTTATAACCCAGCCATAGTGAGCCTAGTAAGCAACCTGAACTACCATAGGAATGTTTGGCACATGCAAGATGCACAACTCCACAAATCTAAGCTTGAAGCCAAGGATTCCCTTGGAGCATAGGTTCTGTCGCTCGTGTGACGGAGTGTCTGTCAAACCGATGGAGTGTCTGTCAATCCATAGAAAACCACTAAGGAACCTTATCCCCCATTAGCCTAGCACAACGGAGCATCCACCACCCACGGTGGAGTATCCATTGAATTATAGAGAACAGTAACCTAGCAACCCGAGAACACCTAGTTCATACCAGAGCATCCGTTGATTGATCGGACTATCCGATGTGGACAGAGAACCCTAGAAATACCTAAGTCCCAAACCTATCGGAGTCTTCACGAACTCCACGGAACATCCGTCAATCAGTATAGAGCCAGACCAGAGACAACCCATCTCGGTATCCAGTACAGTGGAGTGTCCGTCGGTAGAACGGAGTGTCCGCCAGTCATAGGAAGAGTGAGCTAGCTTAAGCAACCTACTCTAGTAACCAACCTATGACCAAGAGAGCTTAGTCATACCCAATGAAGTAGTAGAGCCACAGTTAGATGTCTCTCCTTAAGTCCTAAGGCAGTAACCTAATCCTATCCACCCATGTTCCTCCTCATCGTTCCAACCGTCGATGTATCTCTTAGACGATCTTTCATATTCTCTCAGGAACGTGTGTAAGTCTTCGTCGTTAGCTTCTAGATGTCTGGATGGCAACACCATCTAGCAGGCACCCCACTATTATAAACCCTACTTTGGATACTTATCAAGTTGCATTATGAGTTATGCATCGCATGTAGTCTTGGATAACGATCACTCTTATACTACACCTAGAGTAGCCTAATAATCTGTAGAAGCTTCTCATCTAAACAATGGGAATGGGAATGCTTAATGCTTATTGCTTAGTTGCTTGGGCAATGGTAGAAGTCGAGCTTGAGAAGGGAACTCATGCTCGTGCGTGTAGGATGTTACACCTAGATAATTAACTACTACAACCAATGAGGGTACAACTTGACTTACCTAACTAATCTGGCTAAGGACTAATATCCCTAATATGATAATCTTGATGATAACTTGGATATCTTGCTCATGCAAGGGGTAGGTCGTCGTGAGTGTGGGATCTTAGACAACGTAGCTCGTGGAGCAGTAAGGCCGTGTATTGGGATATATAAGTCCGAGTAACCACCCATACAAACCACATGTCGCAGATGGGGTCGACAAGCTAAGTAACTAATTTCAACTTGTTTATCTACGAAACTGGCAAGGGGGTTGGTGTCAGTTGGGAATGTCCGGGACATTGACCGGGCAACCACTCGAACCTTTCATCGGACACTCAGGCGGATTAGGAAAAGCTTGGAAAACATGAGGCATCCCTTATTCCAAGGATCCGAATGTGGAGGTTAGTCATATTTCTCTATGTGGATACAATTGTACACCTCTGTAGAGTCTTGAAAGCCTGGAGTCCCTTGGGACGAAACTATTTTGTTGTTCTTTCTTACTAAACCCATGGTAGCATGAACAATGGACTATGAGCACTCTGTTATAATGATGAATACCTTTACTTCTATGTTGAGCATAGCATGTCATAATCTTAATGAACATCATTGCTTTCCGCACTTATACAAATGCCCGATAACTATCCTATGCATCCGCCAAATGTCATATGTTGGAATTAAGTCATGCGAGTACGCAATGTACTCACGATGCTACCGATAAGTTGTTTCACAGGTGTTGTAGCTCGATGGATGTGAGGTAGCGTTCTATTCACCGCTGCATAGTAGACCTTGGATTGGGCGGATCCAAGATGAGATACAAGTTAACTCCAATAAGAATCCGAGTGAGTTATCGAAGAGACGAGCCTAGAAGGGATAATAATGATTATATACATATGTGAATCATGTATTTTCTTGTAAGCATAATAATCTTGTTATTTGGGCATGATGTTGGAAGTTGCACGTGCTAGTTTGCCATATGGGGTGTTCCGTGTCACTCGACCGTTAAAAGATCTTGAAGCTATCGCGGCGTGTCTCGGTCACAGCAGCCAGCCCTTCGACAGCTGCTACTATCACCATTTCTTTCGGTGCATTTAGCACTTGTGCTTTGATTTGGATGAGCTAGATAGTCTAACAGGAATTCATCATCTCGTTGTATACGGTTAGCAGGTCCCATGTGGTTTTCGTTCCTGGGTGATATCCCTAGAATGTGGATAAGAGTTCTGCTTTGACCTGGTTCCATGAGTGGATGGAGAGGGGCTTCAATGAAGTGTACCAATCATGAGCGATCTCTTTGAGTGCCATAATTAGGGATTTGGCGAGAGTCTGAGTGTCTCCTCTTGCTGAGGTGACGGTGGTTTCATAGCTTGCGATGAATTTTCTTGGGTTTGTCTTTCCGTTGAAAACTGGAATGCGTGGCTTGTAGCCTAGGGGCCATGGGTGCAACTGGAGCTCTTTTGACAAAGGCGAGGTGGAATCGTATGCATCTTCATCTTTATCTAGCATAATGGCGTCTGGTATTATTTTGTTTCCGCCTGCCCGTCTGTCGCCTCCGTCTGCCGCTGCTACATGCAAACCCTGGATCTCGTGCATCAGCCTCTCTCTTTAATCTCGGCTTGCCTGATCACTCACTGTGTTTGCTCTGTCTTGTTTTGAGTGGCTGCCTGCCTCAGCAATTGTTCCTTTTTGTGCTACAGCCTGAGGATGTCCTGCTGATATTGGTCTAGTTTATTCGGATCTTTTGCCTGTTCGGTGATTTCATCGTCTTTGTCTTCTTCCAGTACTTCGTTTCCATCCTGATCGAGCTGGATTTCTTGAACAGCTCCTTCGGGTGTCTACTCTCGACCGAGAGGAGGCACTATGCTGTCTCCCCCCACCTGGGGAGCTGGTGGTTCCGCCGCAGCAATGTCATCTCGTGCGGCTATCTCTGCAGCTGCGGAAGCTACCGCCTTGAATGCTTCCGCCCTGTCTATGGTGGCTTCGGTGCTTTGTTCTATGGTGTCATGATAAGCTCGAGCAACAACCATGGTGGGCGCCAATGCTGTTCAAGGCTCAAACCCTTGAACACCGGGTCGTCGCGCTAGCGAACTCAGATGCGAAAGAAATCGAAAGGGAAGCATATGCAAAATGAGAATGGATGATTTCATTGAACTTGTTCCACCCCCTCTTACAATCCCTCAATGGGGGTTATTTATACATGCCCATACGCTTTTTCCTCAAACCAGAATGCCCTTTCAACTACTACACATTCAGAGAATATTCCCCAACGCCATGGGCTTGTCCGCCACAGGAGCTGCCACCTGCCTCAAGTAGAGCCAAAATCAGAGTCTCGACCGGCCCCGCCTCATGTTGCGTCCTAGACGACCGCGCGGGCCCCAGTGAGTAGAAACTGTCAGCACCGTGAAGACGGCTTGCTACTCTTCCGACGAAACCTACAAACAACAATTAAATGGATTAACAAGGACTATTCACCCAGGCGAATAGCCCTAGTCGACGCAACAACACTTGCCCACCTTTCCTGAGTCGAGCCGTCTTTCGCCGAGGCAATAAGGTCGTTCCGCTTCTACTGGCGTCTCTGCCCTATTCGCCCAAACGAGATGACCGGGCCGACCGCGGGTCGCAGACGACAATGGTGAAAGGGTGGTACTGCGAAACCCGCCATCGCCACGCTCTGGCTGGAACCCCGCAACACAAAGCCTTGCCCTTCTCGCTCATACGCTTTGCCATTTTGCCCGAGCAGAATCGTGGTCACGACCTTCTACTTTCATATTTTGCCATTTCGCCCAAGCGAAATGCTGGGCGCGCCTCACACCGCAGCATTTTTGCCCTTCTGCTTATGTGCTTCGTCATTTCACCCTAGCGAAATGCCAGGTGCGCCTTTACTCACGATAATGGGGCGACGTCCGGGACCTGACTGGGGTGCCCAAAGGCCTACTCTGCCCCCAACAGATATTAATATATTTTTCTTTAATTTGGTCAAATTGGGATAAAACTAAAATCTCTTATACATTTTAAAAAGCTAAAGCCCTTTTTTCAACATGCAAATTGCATGACAGATTGGCAGTCTTTTTTTAATTCTCAATTACGAGTACTGAACACTCTTCAACTGTCAAAACTAGATAAATTTTACACTCTGCCTGGTTTTAACGGTGGTTTTATATTTTCTAAAATTAGTAGATATTAATATACTTTTCTTTAAATTTGGTCAAATTGAGATAAAACTAAAATCTCTTATACATTTTAAAAAGCTAAAGCCCTTTTTTCAACATGCAACTTGCATTGCAGTCATATTTGCATCTCTCAACTAGGAGTACTAAACACTCTTCAACTGTCAAAACCAGATAAATTTTATCCTCTACCTGGTTTCAAAGGTGGTTTTCTATTTTCTAAAATTAATAGAAATTTGGTTTAATACCTAAAAAGATCGTAAGTAATATATTTTGAATTTTAAAAACATGAAACCAGTATCATTTTTTTCTCTAAAATGTTACCTATATATATATATATATATATATATATATATATATATATATATATCTATTGGAATTCTGTTTGGATCTTATTTGTTCCTAGTGTTTCATTGCTTGTAGTCACGTCTGCTATTCTTTTAGCACTCTACTTTATTTGAAAAGATCAACTGACCGCATGGATAGTTGATTGCATGATGTTTGAGGTATTGCCTTATTTGAAACCTATAACCATCAGACAATCAACAGAAAGTAAAGCGCTAGCCTTATACAATTCATAAATATGAACTATACATGTTTCCTATATATTTCTTATAGTCTGCCAAATCCTCTTTGATAGATCTCCAGGTTTGATATGGCACAAAATGGTAATTGAAATAAATAATGAGCATGAGTGTGAGCAATAAACCAAAAGAAACAGAAATAAATAAGTTTCAAATTAGTTATGAATATGTTAGAGATTAATCCGATTTTTATCAAATTTTTTTAAAAAAAATCACTTTTGGACCTGCCAGATAACAAAAAATTATCTGGTTTGGTTAGTTGAAGGATGGACGTCTAGTACTTGGTATCGTATAGTTCAGAATTGAAAATCGGGATTTGATGTAAGTTATATAGTTTATTAAAAATGGATAATACCCTTTTAAACAAGGGAGTAGAAGTTTGGCCCGCAAACATGAACTCAGAATTCCGTGTTATGCGCTGCATGGCTGAATCTACAACCGGGTCTTGTGCAAATATATTTGCGCTGCAAAATCAAAATGTAGCATGGTCACATGATTGTGCTGACTAGATAGCTGGTGGTGCGTGTGCAAGCATCCATGCATTTGCTGGAATCATTTTTCGTTCCATCTCCAGTCCCAAGCGACTTAATTTTGCCAGAATCCAGATCCCCGCGTACACTGTACGGACTACGGAGTAGACTAGTAGTGTAGTATATACATGTTTGCAATCTGCTTAATTACGTCCAGATTAGATCATGCTTACATAATGCATGAATCTGATCCATACGTGCATACCGCCGTGAGCGACTTGGTCGTAATGGCTTAAAAGAGTGAACCTCACGTCGACCGCTAGCTGCAGTAAAAGAGTGTAGACGAGTACTCCGATCGGTGGACGACCGGCACGTAACTTGGCCGTCGTGCCGTCAATGCAATCGTGGCTCGTTTTGGATCCTTGCTGATCAGTAAAAGATTTCTGGAAACTGTCGTTATTAGCATGCACTAATTAACCTAGTGGCAGGCATGCATGGCTCATATACCATATATAATCCTAGCTCGCTAGCTCAAATAAAAAGCTAGTCGTCGTCGTCGTTTCGGTAGGAAAATAAAGACGAAGGAGCAAAGCGACGACGGGGAACATATCGAAGCGTAGTAGGAGGCGTTCAGTCGTTCACACACTCTTTGATTCAGACATTCAGTGCTGGCTGCGTTCCATTTGAGTTGACCACCGGCCTTAGTTTAGTTTGCTGCCAACCGGCCGGGCGGAACGTACATGCTTTCTCACCAGTCACCAGTCAGTGATTCAGTCCTCTCTTCATGGAGGAAAGTAGGAAACTGGCCGTGCATCACGGTGCGTGGCTGAACCGGTCTCCGACTCCGATCAGTTGGTTGGTGCCTAGTAGAATACACTATCTTTACTCCAGAGTCCAGTCGGCCGCCACTCCTCTCTCTCTCGCGTGTGTGTAGCAGTCTACTAGGACTCGGACTCTAGGAGTGGTCGTATCCCCTAGGCCCTAGGTGATTTTTTCCACTGGAGGATCGGCAGCCTGTTCGGGAGACCGTGCGTGCGCAATTATTTACGTTGGCTGCCGGTGTGAGAAAAACACTGTTCCTGACTGAAAATTTACGATCGTTTACGACGCAAGCGAACAGGACGCGGATCGTCGTTGGTGCATGTGCGAGCGCAAGCGCGCTGCCGAGTGGAAGCAGCTCGCATGCACGCACACGCACGCATGAAGCAACTTTGATTCGGTCGATCGGGTTGGCGGCAAGATCGATCGATCGATCGATCGATCTCTCTCTCTATATATATATATATATATATATATATATATTACTTGTTGACGACTGGAGCAATAATTAACTTCTCAGCTACCTCCCGCCCGGTAATCTCGTTATGTAACCGCCGGATTGGGTAGGTGTGGCGGTTAATCAAGTACGAGTATGGCGTCATGTACACACTAGTACGTACGTGCGTAGTAGCTTCAATGAGAGCGTTCCACTGGTATAGTCCTGGCTTGTTTCAGCTTATTTTCTCTCACAGAATACTATTTAATCGTTAAAACCATCCAAAAAAAATCAAAAACACTGTTCACCGAACCATCCGAACGAGCTGAATGACTGGTTTGGTTTTCTAATATGCGCATTCATATTAGCGCTTCCTCTCGGTTCTAAGTTATAAGACGTTTTGTCTTTTTTTTACTGTATAGCTTTTGTTATGCACTTAAATATATATTGTCTTTTTTTTCAAAAAAAGATCAGGTTACCTAGTTTTATATCGATAAGAAAGAGTTTACAAAGTTGACGTTCTTACATGCGCAAGAAGCGCTACCACACATAAGAGACGATTGTATGTGGTGGTGAAACTGCAACTAGTTATTTACTCCTCCCTCCCGCCGACACCGACAAGGAGCACTCGTGCTGATCTCCGGCCTTCGCAGAAAATCACCGTGTTTCTCTGTTTCCACGAGTTCCTTATAGTTTTCGTGAAGGGGCACTCGATAAAGAGATGAAGAGAGGTTTTTAGATTCCTTTCGCATAGGGTGCAGAAATCATGGTGGCGCCCATGCCCCGTTGAGTAGGGTGTTTGGTTTCTCCTTCTAAACTTTAGTCGTTGTCCCATCGGATGTTTGACATATGCATTGAGTATTAAATATAGACTAATTACGAAATTAATTGCACGGCTTGCAACTAATTTGCGAGACGAATCTTTTAAGCCTAATCAGTCCATGATTTGACAATGTATTGCTACAGTAAACATGTGCTAATGATGGCTTAATTAGGCTTAATAAATTCGTCTCGTGGAGTACTAACGGATTTTGTAATTTGTTTTTTTTTATTACTATCCGAACACATCATGTGACATCCTCACGTAACACCTCCTAAATTTTAATCGTCGAATCTAAACACCCCTTAGCATTGGGAAGTTGGAGGCGATCCGTCGGCTGAATTGGATGTTGTAGGCGGAGTTGGCAGAGTACTCCCCAGAGCTTTCAAGAGTCCAAAGACTATCTGATCTTCCTGGGTCTTCAGGCTAGGATTCAATTGCAAAGCGCCACAGACTAAAGAAATCCTTAAGTAGGTCGACATTCAAGTTGTATGCAATGTCACTGATCTATTTCTCTTGGAGCAATGCCTCTCTGACAGTTCTGTTATGTCTAGATATATAGTAAAAACAATATATTTAGAAGTGTCAAAACATCTTATAATTTGAAAAACGGAGGAAGTGGCTTATTATGATCTGCACCGGAGTATGTTTATTTTCTTACTACTGCTTTCGTTGTTTTGACACGATCGACAGTGCTGTTCAAATCATCATGTGAAGATAGCTATAGGTAGGGGTCCAATGCAATGAATAATCGATCGACTGCCTGCAGCTAATAATTAAGCCTCTGAACATACAGATTGAAATGAAATGCATAGCTGTTTGATGATAATCTAAAATACCCACATGTCTATCTGTATGTTCAGAGGTTTGCTGCATGATCCAGTTACTCATTTATGGTCCTGCAGAAACAAATCGCAGAGAGGTCATCAGAGTAGACGCTGGTGTATATATCGATCCCAACATTTAATTTCGAAAATGTGCAGCTAGCTAGCCACCGGTGTGATGATCAACAAGCTGCGTGCCGACAGGGTGTCCGATCCAGGACTAAAGTTTAAGAGATGTTACATCGGGTGTCATATGGAATGTCACATCAAATGTTTAGATAGTAATAATAAAATAAATTATAGAAGTGGTCAGTAATACACGAGATGAATTTATTAAGCATAATTAATCCGTCATTAGCATATATTTACTGTAGCACCACGTTATCAAATCATAGACTAATTAGGCTTAATGGATCCGTCTCGCAAATTACTCTCAATCTGTGCATTTAGTTTCATAATTTATCTATATTTAATACTCTAAATTAATGTCAAACGTCCGATGTCATGCCAAACACCCGAACCGTCGTCGTCTTTTTCTCCCACTGCACACAAAATGGAGCAGTACACATGCACAAACATTTGACTTTGTACCACCGTGTGCGTGCACGCTTATTCATGCATGCATATCGACCGGCCGGCACACACCAACGTGTTACGGATATGCACACATGCATGCGCCACGCTAGCCAGCAGCCTGCTAGCAACTCCTTTTTGACTTGCAGCTTCATGCATCCATCCATCCATCATCTCCTTTTCCTGCAACGGAATGTTCATCATTTGGCATCCCAGGGATTTTCTCGCGTTTACATGCCCTTTTTCCTCCTCCCGATTAGTGGCGTTGTTAGCTATGTTAATGTGATGGTGACCCTTGTCTCTCGCGGCTCGATCCATCGCATCGCTTTTTTATTTAACTATTTACCGGCACCGTTCGCCCACGCATCCATGCTTAAAAGAGACTCGATGGTCATCAGATCAGTGATGAATTGCAGCTAGCCGGCCGGCAGTAACTGCAGACTTAACAGTGCCGTGAAAAGATACGCGTCCGGTAATATTCACCGCGCGTGTGCAGCTTATGTTGATCCTGTTCTTGACTTTGCCGCCGGTCACTGAGATCAGATGCTTCTTCACTCACGCGTGCTGCACTTTTGCTAGCAAAGAACACAGGATAGGTCATAGATGGACCGTCACGAGTAAAAAAGCAAAAAGGGGAACGAAAGAAAGAGCAGTAATCAACTGGAAGATCCATACGCCTTTTTAACACCTTTATTTACTATTTGCTGTGTGTGTGTGTGTAGGTTATTTACTTACAAAAGCTGGGCTCGTCCTCGTCGCACTGCTCGATCTGCAGCAAGCGCAACGGTATCTGTTTGTTTATACTGTAACTAGATATAGTAGTAGGTTAATCTCCTTTTGTGTCTCTCTGAAAGTCTCAAACATTCATGTGTATATGTATGTAACGTGTCTCATGCTCAAGATCTGGACGGTCATGCAACGTGTCTCATGCTCAAGATCTCGACTAGAAAGATTATTGGGCCACTTTCAATATCTCCGTGCTGGATCCATCTCTCGCAACCGCCACCTGATCATCCACACAGATCATCGCTATTCATCAAGTAAAGCCCCAACAGCGCTAGCTATTACTACGCTTCTTCGTCCTATCCCCCAACTGTAACAAGGAGACGCCGCTCATTCACAATAATGTTTTAACAAGGCTTAAAAACTGTAAAGGAAATTTACTAGTACTCCTCAACCCCAACCCCCACCCCACCCACCCACCACCACCACCACACACACACAAAGCGTGTCCAATAAGTGCCTCTCAAAATAAAGTGCGAATAAGAATGTAATCGTTTTTTTCTCCAAAAAACCATGTCATTTCCAAAGCCAAATGGACCAAAAAACTGCGATCGCTCTCACACAAACTTGACATTGCATTTTTTGGGTCAACTTGCTGCAACCAGTCCTCAGTAATATTAATTGTGGTTGTAAACCAAACACAACGTGAATGAGTATCCATAAAAAATAGTAACACGATAATCGAAGAATAAGTGTTGGATAGTTTCCTTATTGTTGCAAATACAACATTTATCATCTCCTCTATTTCGTTTTAGTAAGTTATCTTTTATTAAGATGACCCTTGTAGCAAGAGCCAAATGGATATCTTGATTTAAGGGGTGATTTTAATTTCCATAAAAATATTACAGAATGTTTATACATCAACTGCATTGTAAATAATCCTTGTTTAGTGAGGTTCCTTAATGAAGTCATGAAGGGCTTTAAGAATATAATCCTTGTTACACATTCACTTGTGACTAAATATAGAATGCTATTATTTGGTTTTAGCTTCATATGATTCTTTTGTTGAATATTTTGGGACCAAAATGATTTCAAATTAAAAGGTTTTCAACTATATAGTTTTAGATCTCGTTGAGTGTTGTAACTTTGTTATATGGTGTGTCTCCATCCAAGATGGTTTGGAAAATATAAAAATAATTTTTAAATCTACAAACTTAAAATATACTTTTTGTCCCTTAAATGATCTTAGACAAAAATAATAATAATTGTCAACTATGGAGTTTAGATCTCATTGAGCTTAACAACTTTGATATAAAATTTGTCTTCATTTAACTTTATTTGAAAAAAGTTATGGATTTATTTATGGGACATCTATTTTGAATTCCAGGGTGTTCACATTACCAACCGCCCAATGATAATATATTTCTAAAGTGGTAGAAACACCTTCATCTATAGAGGTGGTCTGCGCCTTAAATGTTATTTCAGGGCAGACGATATGATAACCACCTGTCTGACAAAAATGACGTTCTAATTAATAAACTTCTCTATAGTAGGACATGAGTAGTTTCGCTATGGTTGGACCAGAAAGTACATAGCTACTCACTCCATTCCAAATTATAAGATGTTTTGACTTTTCTCTACATATATTGCTTTTACTATGTACCTATATATATATATATATATATATATATATATATATATATATAGTGCATAGCAAATTAAAGCTATATATGTATCTAGTAAAACCAAACCGTCTTATAATTTGGAATGGAGAGGGTAGTATTTTGATTTAAATGAACAAGTATTTGTGGTTAGGGAGTACTTGCTTGTACATCTATATATATATTGCCATCTCAACTGTGCTAGTTCCTTCTATCCAAGTAGGGTGGATGGACATAAAACTTGTTTCTCTTCATGGGTTTACAATGGTTGAAATTGAAGTGTAGGATAAAAAAAAGAGTTCACTAATCACTACAAAATCACACAGACAACAGATAGCAGAAGTAAGTAGAACCGGGCTCGACTTTTTTTTTTTTGCACGCTTATCAGCTTCCTTTGGTTTCCGTTGTTCTTTTACAGTGTACGAGTACTCCGTAGCAGGCTAGCTGCTGACTGTCCTGTACTCGTAGCAGTTGTAGACGCGGAAAAAGCGCGCGTACGGGGTACGGCAGGGACGACGATCACGTCACCGGTCAAAGTAGCTGCCGGCTTGCTTATATATTATTGGATCTTTTCCAAGTGTACGGGCCTTTAATTTTCCAATCGATCAAGTCCACGGCAAGTGTGAAGTGTGGGTCGGCTGCTGCTCCGTTTGCAAATGCTGCATCAGCGTGACGAACGACATGGCGTGTGCGCGGCGACCTGCGTAAGCGAATCCCTAGTGATCGATGTATAATTAATCTGCGGGCGCGCATGCACGCCCAGCCGCCCAGGTGCGTCACACGTACGGTGGCGGTGTTGGCTGTGCGTCCCGAGCTGGCCGGACAGTCACTACTGGCCGGCGTCGACGTGATCGATCGAGTTGCACCTCCCGAGTCCCGACAATGCAGCGGTTTCTTGCACCGGTGGGTTTGCATGCATTGGGTAATCAATAATTCTGGACGGATAGACGGCAATAGCAATGCAAAATGAGTTTAATTTCCCACCAATAAACCCATAGTGAGACCTGGTCAAAGTCTCGTAATATGTTCATATGACTAACGAGGATGGAAATGGAAGGAGAAGAATTTTCTATAGCTAGGGACGGAGTGCTTGAAGAATTCTCTAGCTAGGGAGTGTTGTTTGATTATAATAACAAGCTAAGCTCTCAAGGTAACTCGTCCAAGTCTAGTCTAGGAATATTAATTGTATTGTCGATTTCATCAAAGCCAGAACTGCCGCGATGCAACTGGACCAACTGGAAAAACTGAGGAGTCAACAGGACCTGCAGGCAAACGGATCGGACGCACACTGCGCTGCGCATTTGGGGCATTCGTTGTGTGTACCTTTCGATCTTGTTGGTGAAGTAGCCTACCAGACTATTCCGTGCTCAAGAGTCAACTCAAGTTTGGTCATTTATTTTTGGTCACTTGTGTGAGATTGACATGCGTAGAGATATTTGCATGTATGACTAGGTAGTAGAGGGTTAAGACGTTCCGGGATATGACTAATAATATACATGGTACTCAAGCCTGGGCAGCCGAACATAATTTCAGTAATGTTTTCTTTTTTCTAGAAGAATCAGTTAATATGTCGACTGTTGGAAACTATGACAGTAGTCTTCGCCAAAAATAGATGCCTCCTTTTTCATATCT
This sequence comes from Miscanthus lutarioriparius, assembly GCA_904845875.1. NCBI lineage: Eukaryota > Viridiplantae > Streptophyta > Magnoliopsida > Poales > Poaceae > Miscanthus > Miscanthus lutarioriparius. Next base: position 66,301,960 of record CAJGYO010000008.1, on the reverse strand, counting down.
TAGCGCTTACTTTGCCATTAGACTCTTTAAGATCCTTCTCATTTGTTGCTTTTTAAAAGTTTCTTCTTCAGACTTTGGCTGTAACCGTGTGATGATGAATGACTGGATGCAAAACTCTAGTAGAGATCTAAATAAAACTTTTTTACTAAAAAAATAAGAGTGCAAACTTTCCATTTTATCTAAGAAAAAAATCGTTTCAACTCTATACAAACTCATTATTGCACGTACCCTCCAGATTTGAAAGCACAACTCTGGGTGTAGTTGTAACCAGTTCCAAACAAGACTTAGGGCTTCCACCACTTAAATTTCACAGAAATTATATAGAAATTTCACAAAATTACACTTTATTTTCCATGGGAAAAAAATGGGAAAAAACTTTCAAAGGGACCTTGATTAGCCATCACCACTAACCAAGACAATAAAAAGAGTTGGAAAGAGGGGTGAGGCAAGCCCCACGTTGCGGATCCCATTTTGGAGCTGGCCTCAAGAGCTAGAGGCAAGCTCGCCGGCCTTAAGGATTCGAAACGGGTGACGCAGCCAAACAGTTCCTAAAGATCCACCCACGGGCTTAGACGCTGACTCAAGCCCATCTATCATGGACTCAGATAGCTTATTTGAGTTTCTTTTTTTCTTTTATGAAAACGATGTGGCACTAATTAACGAGGTTGATAAACGCGGGAGGAGTACGTGCTTGGATAGCTGTAGGAAAAGGCTCAAGTCCATGAATCATGAGACCTATCCCGATTATATACGAGTAAAAAACAAGAACTAAGCCCAAATCTCACGTCGGCCCACTCCATCAGTCCTCGTGCACCTCCAATGGACTCCGCCCCAAGCTCCAATCCGCGGCAATAGGAAAAGGCGCCTCCTTCGTATTTATACCAAACACAAGCAAGATTGATTCTCGGATTGCTCCATCTGATCGCCGGTGAATGGACCCGGCCAATGGGCTCCATCACCCGATGGACAAGTTTTGAGAGTTGAGAGGTAAAGTGTCAGGTTTTAAAGTTTAATTAAAGCGGAAAATCGGACTCTGGTGATAGTTCAAGTAGACCCTTTTAAAAAAAGAAATGGTCTAATTTACCAAACTCGACTATCGCAGTCATCAAATCTATGTGGGTGTGTTTGGTTTAGAAATGGGGTGGTGCATCATCTTCTCGCTCCTCACTTTTTTGTATTTGGTTTATGAAATGAAATTAGTTGATCCATCAGTACCTTATTCCTCACAAGCTAATAATTAGTATATGCATGAGGAATGAGTTGGTTCCACCAAAATTTATGGGATGAACTCATGATGTATCACCTCACGATGCATATGGTGACTCCACAAACCAAACACGCCCTATATCTCTTATAACGGTAATGCTGTGATTCGGGCGTTCGATGCCAGCGCAAATCGTCGGATGGCTCTACAGGAGGCCCACATGTCCGCGCCCGTTCTTTTTATTAGCGACGTGGCTCCTTCTTTATCCACATGACTTTGCGCTTCTTCTTTCTTCTACTTTCCCATTCTCATCCGAGCTTGGAGCTCTGCACCACGATGTCCACACTTTCCTCATGCTATCCTTCATTGATTGGCTATGGCTAGTGGGGATCGACAAAATCTGCTCGCAGGAGCTTCAGCAACACATGTCCTAGCCTCACTGTAATTGGTTGTCCCACGAATTGGCAACCCAACCCTCCCGTCGTTGCGTCGCAGGAGCCACCGTGACTCAGCAGTCGGCACCACGTCAAGTCGCCAGCCTTCTTCATCCCCTTGGCGCCCAGCAATGCATCTCCTGTGAAGCTAAATGCAATGCAAGGGTGACTCATGGAGACTCGTGCATCGCATCTTCAAGGACATGCTTCTCACGCCCTCTCCACTGGTACATCTACAAATTTTTTATATTGTAATATGAGATTTTCCATGTCTATTGCTCATTTGTGATGTTGCAATTTTTACTTTTTTCTATTGTAATATGATGTGTGACATTTGCTATTTCGTGATGTTGTGCTTGTGATATTGTGATGTTGCAACTATTGATTTTTAAATGTTGCATCATTTTATCTGTGCAACATTTGTTTCATTGTGAGATGTTACAAGAGTTCGTGCAACATTTGTTTCATTGTGAGATGTTACAAGAGTTCTTTTTGTTTGTTGCACCAGTACTTTTTTATTTGTTTCAGTGGTATGTTGCACATGCTCTTCGTGAATATTTAACTTAACTTTTGACTTGAAGGTGGCTTGTTGCACGAGGAGTTTTTCTATTGTTGTAGGAGACTAACTAACATTTTGGAGTATTGCATCTCAAGAGTATTGCATTTTCTATCGTGCACATGCTCTTATATTCTTGCAGTGGAGGTTTTAATTTGTTGCACAAGAACATAATTCGTGTTGTAGTAAATATTTTGTTTTTGTTTAAGTTCTAATGGATGACTTTATGGTCACAAGCTCAATCTCCATCTCCCCCCCCAAATTTTGCTGCTAGGAGACTCATCCTACGCGGCTATGCCGATGGCCGCGTGTGCCTCTCCGTGTCGTGCAGCCAGCCACTGGCCTCCTTGCCGCTTCGCTCTTCCCCCTCGATCGCGGGAGAAGCTTAGCCGCTCGATTAATTATTAACCGTTCAATTAACGTGGGGAAAGAGCCGGATGGACGATGGATGCTGCATCCGATGCTAACCACGTAGCAGCAGCAGACGGGCATGCATAGCAGTAGTAGCGCAGCAGCATAAGCAACAGGTGTGACAGGCATGAGCATCTGGACGGGGGCTAGCATCCAGATGTCCGAGCGCTATCCACACCGCTCTTATAATCCTAAACCTCACTAGAATCCTATATCAACATACAAGTTATCCACCTCAGCAGTACACTGGCACATGCAATTAGGATGTCCACGCCAACGAGAACACCATGTACTACCAAGCATTTAGTTGTCCACATTAAGATGCCACTCCATCCACTATATTAATTTATAATAGTTTATTCCTTCATATAAGTAATTATATATAGTCTAATTTCATTCTAAATCATTCATATTTTCCGCAGCAATGTGCGGGCATGCTTCTAGTTTTTCCCTAAACTATATCACCAATATTTTGTTTACCTTCCTTAACATTTAAAATTATTTGTTTTTGCACCTTGGGTATTTTTATGGTGGTTTTGCTTATGTAGCGCTACATCATACTTAAACTAAACTGAAAGTTCAGAGACGTAAATTGGGCTAGAAATATTTTTTAAAATATCCAATCATAAAAATAAAATTTCAGATATTTATTCAAATGGTTTTACATGAAAATATAATGCAATTAAAAATCATAAACTTTGATTTAATCTTAGAAAACATGTTTAATCTTAGAAAACATGTTTTACCACAGAAAATTATGAAACTAATTTTAATTTTTTTTCTAAAATCATGCTCTACCTTATGGTGCCTAGCTTAAAATGGTTTGAACATTATTTTTCTAAAAATGTTTGAATTAGATAGAGCATGATTTTAGAAAAAAATATACATAACTAGTTTCAAAGTTTTATGAGGTAACACAAAGTTTTCTACGAAGTTTCTAAGACTAAACTAGATTTTAGGATTTTCAACGTAGTTCGATTTACCCTCTCCGACGTGGCGTCCAACAACAAAACCACCCAAGACGACATTCTCGTTGACAGTGAGACGTCTGTGGTGACTTCGTCAATCTCGAGGTTTTACCGGACCAGTCTTTGAAGATGCTCACAATGGTGGGCTTTGCATGCGTGCGTTGATAGGGGGGTGTGTGTGTTGTGAGTGTTTGAGTTATATACTGTGTAATCACAAAATTGCAAAAACAAAGGTTTTAAAAGCTGAGGCGGTAAAAAAAACTAATTTTGTAGTTTAGGGAGGAAAACTATATAACCGAATTGGATTTTGGTAAAAAAAACTAATTTGTAGTTGAGAGAGAAAAATCAAATGACCGAATTGGAATTTTTCTGAAATCAAAAAATAAAAAGAGACCGAATTGGATTTTGACAAAAAAATTCTAATTTATAGTTAGGGAAGAAAATCAGATAACTAAATTGGATTTTTTTCGAAATCCGAAAATAAAAAAAATATCCAGACAATCATAGAAATAAATTTGAAATTTTTATCCAAAATATTTTTACATGAAAAATAATGCAATTAAAAATCCTAAAATATGGTTTAATCTTGGAGAATTCATAGATAATTTATTTTACCACGGAAAGTTGTGAAACTAGTCTCATGTTTTTTTCTAAACTCTCTTATGGTGTGGTGTCTCGCTTGAAATTGGATGAATCTTGATGGACTTATTTTGGTGCTTATTTGCTAGTAGAGGCTCTTTTTATCTATTTAATTAGTCGATGTTGATCGTCCGATCACGTAGAAGCACTAGGGATTGTGGTCATGACTATGTATGTACTATACGACAGGGTAGGAAGAAAAATCTAAACTAGTTTCATAATTTTTCAAGGTAAAACAAATTTTCTAAGATTAAACCGGCTTTTGGGATTTTTATTGCATCATCAAAATCATCCAAGATGCAAAAAGGAAACGGTTTCAAAGTTGAGGAGAGAGAAATTTTATAGTCCACGGAGGAAATTTGAGTGGCTTTTTTTCGACAATAAAAAAGAGTTGGAAATTTGAGCAGGCCTCAACGTAGCCCCCCACTCGAGGCTGCGGTCGCCTTCGAGCAAGGTCGAGAGAGGCCCAGCTCCATGGGCTTTATAAGATTCAGAATGGGGCGGGCGTAAAAGCCCAACCAACATCGTCCCACCTTGCGGGCTTTCAACGCTGGCTCAGGCCTATACAACCCTCCTCCCAACTCTGATGCGTGGGCTTTCACGAGTTATTTGAGCCAGCTTTCATGTTGGTATGAAAACAGTACGGCACTAATTAATAAGGTTAATATAGGCTCAAGTCTATTAATTAAGTATGAGGCCCAGCCGGATTATACATACATTAGTAAAAAGGCAAGAACTAAGCCCATAATCTCACTTCGGCCCACTCCATCCGTGCTCGTGCTCCTGATCGCATGTGAATCCACCCGACCGAGGGGCTCGATCGCCCGTTGGACCCACTGGGGCTTGCAGCCTGCGGGTGGCCGCTCGAGCTGGGTCGGCGCTGGTGACTCGTCAGTGAGGTGGAAGTGGGGCAACGACGGTGCCGCCGCGTCGAAGGCCTGCGAGCGGCCGCCGTCGATGGCTTGGTGGTGATTGGTGAGCCCCCCTCGTTCTCTGTAGCCTGCTTCGTCGATCTGAAGCCTGGTGCTAAAACTGAGGGATTTCGGGTGCACCGCGTGGAGCAAGGATGCTCGAATCTCTAAGCACGGTGAGCGAGAAGTCCAAGGTTTTCCATGAAGTGTTTGCCCTGTGGCACAGAGAGGGAAAAACGTCGTTGATCCTGGAATATTCATTTCCATGGAGAGTCGAATCATGTACCTTACTTATGTGGAAATTGTTTGCTGGATTTGCCATCGTGGCTAGTTTGTCACACTAATACATGTGGTGTGATCGAAGTTAGAGTCACGTCACGACCTCTAGGGCGATTAAACGGGCTAGTTCCTGGTAATTTAGTCTGGGATGTGTTCTTTTCAAAATAGTAGTTTTTTTAACTAAGATAAAAAAAAAGGTTCCCCAGGCATTAGTTGTAGGCAATATATCAGGTGCAAACCAACCAACCTGTGTAAATTTAGAAACTATCAATCAGGACTACTAGATGTTGATCAAATGGATGGTGTGAGGGGCTTAAGCGCAAAAAAGGCCGGCGGGTGGGGGCTTAAGCGCAAAAAAATTCCACCTCTCGCCTTATCTATTGGATCAGCATCTAGTGGTCCTGATTGGTAGTTTTCAAGTTTACACAGGTTGGTTGGTCTGCACCTGATACGTTACCTTAGTTATAACCAATTTCAAAAGGATCTATTCCAAAAACACTGACTATTTAATGGCCACGCCAACCAAGAAAATAAAGCAATAAATCTATTTTACCTCCCCGACTACTTTCCAATCAGAACTATAAAATTGGTTTTTAAGACCTCCCTCGGCTTTTAAAACCGTTTATTTTTACACCTTGGGGTGGTTTTAATGGCGGTTTTGCTGATGTGATGCCACGTCAGAAGGAGGTGTGAATCGGACTAAGGAGAAAGTTCAGGGAAGCAAAACAAACTAGATTTTTATTAAAAAAAATATCCAGACAATCATAGACATAAATTTGAGAAATTTATCCAAAATATTTTTACATGAAAAATAATGCAATTAAAAATCCTAAAATATGGTTTAATCTTGGAGAATTCATAGATAATTTATTTTACCACGGAAAGTTGTGAAACTAGTCTCATGTTTTTTCTAAACTCTCTTATGGTGTGGTGTCTAGCTTGAAATTGGATGAATCTTGGACTTATTTGTGTGCTTATTTGCTAGTAGAAGCTCTTATTATCTATTTAATTAGTCGATGTTGATCGTCCGATTACGTAGAAGCACTAGGGATTGTCGTCATGACTATGTATGTACTATACGACAGGGTAGGAAGAAAAATCTAAAACTAGTTTCATAATTTTTTAAGGTAAAACAAAATTTCTAAGATTAAACCGGCTTTTGGAATTTTTATTGCATCGTCAAAATCATCCAAGATGCAAAAAGGAAACGGTTTCAAAGTTGAGTAGAGAGAAATTTTATAGTCCAGGGAGGAAATTTGAGTGGATTTTTTTCGACAATAAAAAAGAGTTGGAAAGAGGGGTGAGGCGAGCCCACGCTGCAATCCGCAACAGGCATTCGCATGAGCAGGCCTCAACGTACTCCCCCACTCGAGGCTGCGGTCGCCTTAGAGCAAGGTCGAGAGAGGCCCAGCTCCATGGGCTTTATAAGATTCGGAACGGGGCGGGCGTAAAAGCCCAGCCAACACCGTCCCACCTTGCGGGCTTTCAACGCTGGCTCAAGCCTATACACCCCTCCTTCCAACTCTGATGCGTGGGCTTTGACGAGTTATTTGAGCCAGCTTTCATGTTGGTATGAAAACAGTACGGCACTAATTAATAAGGTTAATATAGGCTCAAGTCTATTAATTAAGTATGAGGCCCAGCCGGATTATACATACATTAGTAAAAAGGCAAGAACTAAGCCCATAATCTCACGTCGGCCCACTGGTGAATCCATCCGACCGATGGACCCGCCGCGGCCTGTTGCTCCAGTGGCCGGCGGGGTCGCCGTTGGTGACTCGTCAGTGAGGTGGAAGTGGGACGACGACGGTGCGGCCGCGTCGAAGGCTCGGTCATGACTGCCTGACAGGCGAGCGCCTCCTCGTTCTCTGTGGCCTGTTTCGTCCCTCTCAAGCCTGGTTGCGTGCATTAGTGATCCATAAGTCAACTTGAAAATATAATTAATGCATAGAACTCATAAATCAACTTAAAATATATATAACTACTCTTCAAAATTAAATTTTCCGTTTGGTTCGAATTTAATTAAAAGATAATCAACTTCATTGCAGTGAAAACTAAATGAAATACATTCTTTTAGTTTAGGAGCATTTCTCGGTCCTTATCTATTCTCTGAAAAATTCACCACGTTGGTATAAAATTTATCAGAGATTTAAACTTCAAACATAAATTCGTTATAATATTGTCATCGTCAATGTTGGTTAGAAAATGACAATACCATAATCTTACATAAACAAAAATGGACTACTCCTCTAATTAATTTTTTCCGTTGGTTCTAATTTAATTAGAGGATCAACTTAATCATAATTTTCTAAATATAACTGCTCTTCAAATTAAATTCTCCGGTTGGTTCGAATTTAATTGGAAGATAATAAACATTAAACTTTGCAGCGAAAACTTAAACTTAATTTGTGAATTTTACCCACAGGGAAATTCTCTTTACTAATTTTCTTTGAGCCATTAATCATTTTCCAGAAAATAACGATTTACTAGAAAAAGAAAAAGAAAAAATAGACTCAAATCAACACTGTTTCTTCGGCCCGACCAAGAAAGCGTCCACGGCTCGCTTTTGCGCGCCACGCTGCTAGCTCCCTCCCAGCCGCAACTGGGCCCGAGAGCTGAAAGCGGGCTTGCCGCTTGGGGCGGCCTCCCTACCCGTGGCTTATGCACCGTCGATGCAAATCGGACGGCTGAGCGCGCGCTTCGGAGGATCAAAACCACGATGGCGCCGTCCCCCGAAATACCCTAGCCATTTCTTCTCTCGCCCCCCTCTCTCTCTCGCGCCACGCGCGCAAGTCGCCGACCGTCATGACCACGGTGGTCGTCGTGGTGGCCGCTTCGAAAGAGGAAGACTACCACCAGACTAAGTTTGGCTCCCCTTCCTCCTCTTCCTTTCAATTCCCTTTCCCCTTCTCTTCCTTAGTGCCGCAGTCAGATACAACCACGACGCGACGGCAGGTCGCCCAAGGTTGAGCGCATCACCGTCAAGCGGCCTTGCAGCTGCGCCCCGGATTCTGAGCCCGTACGTCGACGTCTCATCAACGAGCGGCGGCTCGGCTACCCGCGCCGCGTCAGGGCTTGCTTCCCGCGCAGCGGCGGTGCGACGGCGGTGGAGAAGCCCTGGTAGGTCCTCCTCCCCTCTCCGTCCTTCTTCTAGATTAGGGTTAGGGTTAGGCTGGTTAGGGTTTTGTTGAATCCACTGTTCATTTTCCCCGCCTGCTTTTCACGAGTTAGGGTTGGGGTTTCGTTCTTGCTACCGGCGGCCGTCGGTCCAAATCCGACGAGCCGTCGTCGTTTTTGGAAAAATAATACTTTGTTTCGATTCGTTCATTTCCTTCTTTCTGTCTCTTACTCCACACGCCCACGACAGTTCGGGGTGGCTTCCTTTCCGCACGCCGTCGAAGCGGCGGCGCGGTCTTCTTCCCACGTGATGACGGTCTTCTTCCTTAGAGTTAGGGTTTCGGTTCTAATTCTATTTCACTTTTCTACCCCGATCTACGATCTACACACTAGGATAACCTGGCTCTGGTACCAATGATAGGAATTTCTAAACCTCTAGGTGTAGATCTAGCAGGTAAAAACATCTGTTGGTGTACCTTGGTAGCTAGTGCTCCCGCGGCGACCGAAGATGAAGAGCAGTGATAGTGCCCGACGACGAGGCGAGGTATAGCGTCCTGGTGGTGGCACTGCAGAGGCAACGGTGGAGTCGGTGGGGCTTCCCGTCGCTAGCAGCACCCTTCTCTTTAGATCGGATAGGGTTAGAACCTCGGTGGGGCGTCTGGCGGCTCAGCGGAACCCCGTACCTTGTGCCCCGGCCCCCACCTCTCTTTTTTGGTGCTGTGCGATGGAGGCCCACCAACCATAGAGTGGTTGGACGCCCCCAATCAGGGCGTTGATCCAAGGGCCGGGCCAATTAGTGGAGATCAAACTAACAGCCTGGAGTGAGCTGCCAATCAGCACCAAACCTCAGGTGCAGGCATTTTTCCGAGCGTCCACTTTCACTATAATTGGTGACGGTAGGACCGCCCTATTCTGGGAGGACCACTGGTTAGAGGGCGCCGCCGTCACCGACATCACCCCTAATCTAGCGCAGAGGGTCCCCAACAGAATTAAGGCGCGACAAACAGTCCAACAGGGGCTACACAACAGGCAATGGACGAGATCCATCTCGGGAAGTCTGACCACGGCGGTGATCGCTGAATATCTCGATCTCTGGGAAGCCACGACGAACATCAACCTGAATGAAGAACAGGACCGGACAGTGTGGCACTGACACCGGATGGTGAGTACTTAGCCAAATCCTTATATGTCAATTTGCACACTGGCTCCATCCCTTTCCGCGGTCACTCGTTGATCTGGAAGACATGGGCGCCACTAAGGGTGAAAATCTTTCTGTGGATCGCGTTCTGGAAGCGACATTGGACCAATGATCGTCGAGCAAGGCACGGGCTTGAGACACGGGAGGAATGCTACCTCTACGACCAGGCTCCCGAGTCAATTGACCACATCCTATGTAGCTGCCCATACTCAAGGGAGGTATGGTTCCACATATGCTCAGCCCTTGGTCATCAGCTTCTGGCGACAACGCACTCAGTCATCTCTTGGTGGTGGCGCCTGATAGCGGGCTGGCACGGGAACCATAGGAAAGGCGTCGATTCGCTATTCATGCTCGTCTGCTAGCGAGATATGGAAGGAACGTAATGCCGTTTGTTTCGTGGATGCCACGGCTACGATGCAAGAACTCCTCGCTAGTCATCAAGGTGAAGCCGATTAGTGGGTTCGGGCCGCAAGAAACTAAGGAGGGTTGGCGTCGGTGGGTAGCTCGCTACCCACCGGGTTCTCAAAGTTGTTTTCGAAATCATGTAGCCACGCCCTTAAGCCTATGGCCAAACTCTTGTAAATCAAACTTCCTTTCCGCTTAATACAATGATATACGTATCTCTCTATGCGTATTCGAAAAAAAATTACTAATACTTATGATATAAAATAAGTACCATTAAATTAATATGAAATATATTTTCGTAGTAAACATAGTTGGAGTCATAAATGCTAATATTATTCGCTATAAATTTTGTCAAAGTTAAGCTGTTTGACTTGAACAATCCCATAGTTACATCTGTGGATGGAGGTAGTAGATTATTATTTTTCAAATATGTAAGTTATTGTCGATACGAGACCCATGGGGTTTCGTACGGAGAAGAGAGAAGAAGACCTAGTCCAACTAGGATTCCCTACATGTAATCCTACTAGAACTAGTTACACATAATCCTACTAGGATCTCTACTTTGTAACTGACTAGGACTCCCGCCTCTCCTGGACTATATAAAGGAGGGCAGGGGTCCCTAGATCGGCAGCGACAGACATAACCGACAGAACTCACAACCACAACAAATAGCGCAGGGCGCAATATACTATCCACAGCAGACTGGACGTAGGGCGCCGTGACTTTCCGGCGTGCCGAACCAGTATAAATCATCGTCTCCTTGCGTTTACTACCGAGTTCCTGCAAACGCCGATACCCCTCCGAACAAATCACCGTCCCGGGTACTCCCGTGGCGGGTTGCCGGTGGTAAAACATCGACAGCTGGCGCGCCAGGTAGGGGTTCTCGGCGCTTTACGTTCGAGAGCTTGGTGGACCTTAAGATCAAGACATGCCGCGACTTTCGTCGGCTCCCGTCGACAACTCGCCGCAGCTCTAGTCGATCTTGTCAACAACTCGCCGTGTTCACACTCATCATCACCATCGTTCAAAGAAGAAAGTCGACCGGTCCTACTCCGATCAACACCGGATGCGAGGTTCTCGGCCTCAACGACCACGCAGATAGATGTGGCACCCGCTTGCGGAACTCCGTCAAGGAACGCATAAGCCTTTGGTAAGGCTTCTGAAAGAAGCTTGCAACACGAGAAACAAGGATTTCCTGCAAAAAGTCAACCAAGTCACCGTACAAACCAAAAGGGATTAGCAAGCGTCAATTATGGAAATAGTTTTTGAGCCGCACTTCGGATCGACCACCAAGAGTCCAAGACCAGATATAATCACAGTATACGTATACGTTTCAAATTGCTTTGAAGCCACGAGCAAGAGAAGGAAGGAAGCATGCAAGCAAGAAAGCACCACACGGCAAGCAAGTATTCTACCAAAGGAATTACATCACACGTCACCATCCATACGACATGCACATATACACTCATCTTCACGCTGGATTCAAGTCCAACCCGAAAACAAGTCCTACTCCTACTCGAACAAGCAATGAAGTTCGTACAAGTCCGAGCCAATTCTATCCAAGACAAGTACCGAATCGATGCGAGCAGAGGAATATCAAAGTTACTGACGTCGTACCAAAAGAACTCGACTACATCAAGCGCGAAGTAGTCCAAGCCTAAAGCGAAGCGATCCGTCCGATGACTCGATCCAGAAACAAATTGTACTGCTACAACTTCGTATACGAATACATCACGGACATGCAAGAAGCTAACAAAGGAAGCAAGCAAGCAAAGCCAAAGGTGTTTGTGCATTGATTTATACATACGACATGCTCATACGAGAGAAGGTCAAGAAATACAAGCTATACGGTCAATAAAGAAGACCACCTACTGACAAGCCGACAAGTCACGAGCAAGCAACCAAATTACGGGAACCCGCAACACGTTCCGAGTTGTTTCGAGTACTCGACATGACGGTCACTCGTCTGGTTAAACTCATCAGCAAACAACTCGGACGAGCTGTCCGACGACTTCATCATGCTGTTCGACTACATCAAGCAAGTTGTAAGACGCTTGAGCCCGCCGATGAGGGTAGCTAAAAGCTAACACCTAAAACCAGTCGACCGAAATTGAACTTCAAAAGACCCTCTAGCTCTTCATTCCGAAAAGCAAGAGGCTCGGGGTTACATCCAGATAGGAATACTTTTTCCTCAGAAAAGCACAAGCGCCACTCAAGAAAGCACTCGGATGTCGAAGTTTGTCAAGGCAACATTCTATGCCGAGTCGTTTTACATAGCGCAGATGAAAGGTTGTCAACACAAAGATCTACATCTAACAAGTCATAGCGCGGACAAAGCACTCGACGGATCACAAAAGAGGAAGAAAAGAAAAGTACTCGACAAATCGAGGGATTTCGTCAGGATAACGCACATAGTTGTTTACAGGGCAGAGTACAACCATGACATGCACATATGACGTCCGGGAAGCAATAGCGAGCAAAAGATTAAGATATATGCATATATACACTGAATACACATGCACATACGGATCTGCATGCATGCAAATGAGGAAGCCATCAATTTCTCGGACACATAAATCATGATGGGATACTGAACGATCCAACAAGGTGCAAGCACACGTCAAGTCATATACAGTTTGTCATCACATCTACAACTCTGAAATATCAAAGCCAAATCGAACCAAGCCATGAGCAACAAGCCGTCCGAGACCAAAGATAGCAACTTTGTCCGCTCGAGTGTCCGACTACTTCGAACACACGAGATGTCCAACCGTACATCAAGCCGGATAACAAGCAAGCCAAGATCGACTACTCGGTAGAGGAGTCCGAGTGCTTTCGGATACGATTTAAGCAAGAAGAACGCAGCGATCTACATAACAACTTTCGGATCACGAAGCCAAGCCAAAAAGAGGAAGGCACACAAGAAAACCCAAAGTGTAGGCTAGACAAAGGTACACCGAGTCCGCACGAACTCAAAAAGTTAAGAAGAACTCGGATACGAAGACCTCAAAGATGAATGGTACAAAATCAAGATCAACTCGGATACGGAGGACTGACCATGAAGCAAGACGAACGACCAAAGAAGCGAGCAAGGGCAAGGCGTTTGTGCACTATTTATGTATGTGCATGCACGTACATATCAAGGCTCATACATGATGTGTACATTCACAGCGTCGACAAGCTGTTCTAGCTGGCCAACAAGCAAGCCATCCGATTTGAAGCAAGCGAGCCACTACAACAACCCACGACTCGCCGCGATGCTCAATGACTACCTCGACTACTACTCGTAACCAACAAACTAGTCGGTGACGAGTTCCGGATGCTCGACGTGTCTACAACCAACTGCTTTCGGACGTGGTATCCAACTACTCGTCTGAAATACCCGACAACTTCGGTCACGGCGATCAACAACGCGACCCACGAACCAAGGGAGCTACATCTATACCATGAGATCGGAAAAACACGCTCTTGAGAGCTATTTTACTCGAGACAAGTCCGTAAACAACCTGGTTTGATCAAAAAGAACGCCCGATGAGGTACGGCAAGAACCAAGACAAGCTCGAAAGAACCCGGATTGATCAAAAAAGAACCCCGACAAGGTACAAAGAAGTACCAAGACAAATTCAGAAAGAACCCGGATCGATCATAAAACAACCCCGAAGAGGTGCTGCAAGTACCAAGACAAATTCAAGAAGAACCCGGATTAATCAGAAAACAACCCGGATAAGGTACATACAAGTTCAGAAAGAACCTGGACGAAGTGCAAACAACCTGAAAGAGGTACATCAAGAAGCAGAGAAGTCTAGAAATGACCTGAATGAATAAAAACAACTCGAAAGAGCATCACGGCTTAGTCAAATCAGAAAACAACCCGGATAAGGTACTTACAAGTTCAGAAAGAACCTGGACGAAGTGCAAACAACATGGAAGAGGTACATCAAGAACCAGAGAAGTCTAGAAAATGACCTGGATGAATAAAAACAACTCGGAAGAGCATCACGACTTAGTCAAATCAGAAAACAACCCGGATAAGGTACATACAAGTTCAGAAAGAACCTGGACGAAGTGCAAACAACCTGGAAGAGGTACATCAAGAACCAGAGAAGTCTAGAAATGACCTGGATGAATAAAAGAAAAACCAAAGAGCATCACAGCTTAGTCAAACACTAAGCTCGGGGGCTCGACATTCGCTTCAACTATGCTCGGGGGCTCGAATTCAAGGATGAAAGACCAAGAATACAAGTACTCAAGACTACAATAAAGACAACACATCAAGACCCTTCATCCGATTTCTATTCTAAAGAAAAGTACTCGGAGAAGGCTCAGGGGCTGCGGGATACATAACCCCAAAAACTTTTTGAAGACAAGAATCTGGACCCTCCAACTTTTGCAAGCAAAAGCAAGAGGCTCGGGGGCTACATGCGGGATACATAACCCCAAAAACTTTTTGAAGACAAGAATCTGGACCCTCCAACTTTTGCAAGCAAAAGCAAGAGACTCGGGGGCTACACTCTATGAGTGCAATTTTTACGAAAAATTGCACCCACCGAAAAAGAACTCGGAGCAACCAAGAAGACTAAAGGGACCCTCTGGCTTCTTGTCCCAACAAGCAAGAGGCTCGGGGGCTACACTCACTGAGTGCACTTTTATCCAAAAGTGCACATCAGCCGAAGAAAAGACAAAGAAGACCATCTCAAGGTTTCACTTCAAAAAGAACCTGGAACGGATTTACAACAACTCAACGAAGACCAAGAAGAACAAGAAGGCTTCCGAAGCTCATCCATGAGATGCTCGGGGGCTTGTCGATACGGGACCCATGGGGTTTCGTACGGAGAAGAGAGAAGAAGACCTAGTCCAACTAAGATTCCCTACATGTAATCCTACTAGAACTAGTTACACATAATCCTAGTAGGATCTCTACTTTGTAACCGACTAGGACTCCCGCCTCTCCTGGACTATATAAAGGAGGGCAGGGGTCCCTAGATCGGCAACGACAGACATAACCGACAGAATTCACAACCACAACAAATAGCGCAGGGCGCAATATACTATCCACACCAGACTGGACGTAGGGCGCCGTGACTTTCCGGCGTGCCGAACCAGTATAAATCATCGTCTCCCTGCGTTTACTACCGAGTTCCTGCAAACGCTGATACCCCTCCGAACAAATCACCGTCCCGGGTACTCCCGTGGCGGGTTGCCGGTGGTAAAACATCGACAGTTATATATGTAGAATTGCATTGAAAAAATCCCATAAACTTGAAGGACTCGAATTTTTTTAGAAAATATAATTTATTCTGGTCTCTGTATAAGCTATGCACACAACCATTCACTATCCGGGTTCTTGCCTCCAGCTATGAAATACAAGCCCTCAAAGAGCAACACGAATAACCAAGTCAATTAAAACACAACCGTCCATCCCTGACGGTATGCCGATCTCAAAGTAGGCATGTCACTCTTTTTTCTTTTTTCTTTTTCTGAAGAATGCCCCCCCCCCCCCCCCCCCCCCGCCCCACAACCACCACCACACACACACACACACACACACACACACACACACACACACACACACACAAAAAAAGCGTGTCCAATAAGTGCCTCTCAAAATAAAGTGCGAATAAGAATGCAATCGTTTTTTTCTCCAAAACCATGTCATTTCTAAAGCCAAATGGACCAAAAAAACTGCGATCGCTCTCACACAAACTTGACATTGCATTTTTCGGGTCAACTTGCTGCAACCAGTCCTCAGTAATATTAGTTGTGGTTGTTAACCAAACACAACGTGAATGAGTATCCATAAAAAATAGTAACACGATAATCGAAGAATAAGTGTTGGATAGTTTCCTTATTGTTGCAAATACAACATTTATCATCTCCTCTATTTCGTTTTAGTAAGTTATCTTTTATTAAGATGACCCTTGTAGCAAGAGCCAAATTGATATCTTGATTTAAGGGGTGATTTTAAATTCCATAAAAATATTACATAATGTTTATACATCAACTGCACTGTAAATAATCCTTGTTTAGTGAGGTTCCTTAATGAAGTCATGAAGGGCTTTAAGAATATAATCCTTGTTACACATTCACTTGTGACTAAATATAGAATGCTATTATTTGGTTTTAGCTTCATATGATTCTTTTGTTGAATATTTTGGGACCAAAATGATTTCAAATTAAAAGGTTTTCAACTATATAGTTTTAGATCTCGTTGAGTGTTGTAACTTTGTTATATGGTGTGTCTCCATCCAAGATGGTTTGGAAAATATAAAAATAATTTTTAATTCTACAAACTTAAAATATACTTTTTGTCCCTTAAATGATCTTAGACAAAAAAAATTGTCAACTACAAAGTTTAGATCCCATTGAGCTTACCAACTTTGAAATAAAATTTGTCTTCATGTAACTTTATTTGAAAAAAGTTATGGATTTATTTATGGGGCATCTATTTTGAGTTCTAGGGTGTTCACATTACCAACCGCCCAATGATAATTTATTTCTAAAGTGGTAGAAACACCTTCATCTATAGAGGTGGTCTGCGCCTTAAATGTTATTTCCGGGCAGACGAGATGACAACCACCTCTCTGACAAAAACGACGTTCTAATTAATAAACTTCTCTATAGTAGGACATGAGTAGTTGCGCTATGGTTGGACCCGAAAGTACATAGCTACTTGCTCCATTCCAAATTATAAGATGTTTTTGCTTTTCTCTACATACATTGCTTTTAAGATGTATATATATATATATATATCAAAGTGCATAGCAAATTAAAGCTATATATGTATCTAGTAAAACCAAACCGTCTGATAATTTGGAATGGAGAGGGTAGTATTTTGATTTAAATGAACAAGTATTTGTGGTTAGGGAGTACTTCCTTGTACATCTATATATATTGCCATCTCAACTGTGCTAGTTCCTTCTATCTCTACTATAATTGAAAACTTCAGACTCATCACGGAGGCTTCAACGCTCCCGTCCGTATCGCCGAAGAAAAATAAAGGAAACCGCCGAGGACACTGGCCGCTATCGTCGCGACTCCATGATCTCCGCGCCCTCCACGATCTCTGCGCGCAGGCCACAGACCCTGCGCCCTCCACTTGCTCGGCTGCTGCCTCCGCCGCCACGGCAGAGTAGCTGTCGTACCCACCGCAGAGGACACTGTCGTCGATGCCGCCAGCGAGACCTCTATCTTCGCGCCGCCACGATCTCCGCGTGCAAGCCACGATCTCCGCGCGCACATCGGCGGCAGTCCGGCACCGGGCCTCGAGCGACGGGCACCACGACAATCGCAATCCAAAGCCCCCGCGCCGTGATCGCGGCGCCCTCGGTGGCGGCGCCGTCAGCACTCGATCGGTGACTGCAACTAGGCCAGGAGCGAGCACAACCTCCGCAGCGCTGCCGTCATGCTCAACCCCTCCGCCCAGGCGATATCCAGCACAGTCTTCATCATCACGTGATGCCACCACAGGTATCCCTCAGTGCGAGACTCTTCCAGTTCCAGGTCGGGTCACTTTCTAGCTTCTGAATTTAGTTGCCTGACGATGACATGAATTTCAGTTGAGATTAGACGAACTTGTGCAAGCTCCACTCTCATTTATTTTGGATATTACAACCAAAAGATCCATAAATTAAATATATTTGACAGGAACATAACTATCTTATTGAACTAAGTCAGGCGGGTTTAGAGATAAAACATAAAATCCAACTTATTCCTGCAATGCATTTTCAAACCTACAACTAATGCAAAACTATGCAATTTCGTCGAAAATGCACATACATACAATCTTTATTTTAAGCACGGGAATGGTAACACACATGTCAAGCAGTGATGGTTAATTGTCTTAAAATATGAAGCACACAGAGACCGCGAAATGTTTGCCATGAGTGTAAACTCAGTAATTTGTGCTTGGAATACCAATATTCAGCTTGAAAGAATATGATTTGGCACTTCATTTGTCAGCTGATTTGTTCTTATTATTTTCTGTTGACAAACAGGATAGGAAATTTATTTATATAGAGACCAAAGCTGTACAGTAATATTTGCAAAGGACTGTACAAAGAAGAAGCAAAAAAGAAACCAGTCATTTGGTCTTTGTTACAGATGCTTTTGTATTATTAATTAATTAATTTGTTAGTATTACATGCCTCTTGCAAGTTGTTCAGTATAGTTAATTAGCTTTGGACTTTATGTGGCCCGTAGCATTAGCAGTGTCATAAATATTTGTTTCATAAAAAAACATTCAGCAAAAATGATAAATGTCGTCGACGGAGGACGACCGGGATCCTGATCCTGCTTGTCTCCAGATTCTGGATGCTCGGTGGTGATTGGTTTCGCTGCTAAAACGACATGGAGATCACCTGTACTACACGCCTGGGTACACCATCGTAGCTACCACGCATAAGAGTTCAAGGTAATTCTGTGTCCATGTTAATGTTAATTTAAGCGGAGATAATAATAATTGTGTACATAGGGAAGAGGCGATGTCTACGCCGGGAGATCCCCCGGGGGATCCACGCGACGGTCAGAGCAAAATGTCTACGCCGAGAGATACGCGCGGAGCGCAAAGCCAAATGATTACGCCGACATATACACGCGAACCACTAAGTGATATCACCAACGTCAGCCAAATGATTACGCCGACATATACACGCGAACCACTAGGTGATATCACCAATGTCATAGGTATGCTTAAAATATTTTCGTATGCAAACCTTTTCATATTTTTCACTATTTACTGGAAGGACGTTTTCATATTTTTAGATGAGGAATCGCGGAGGAGGGAGCAAAGGAATATGCAGCAACGGAAACGTCGAGCTGATATGTCCATGGAACAAAGGGACGAGATCAATCGGAAACAACGTGAGTACCGAGAACGGAAGAAACATGCAACCCAAAATAGTAGCAGTTCCGCTGCTTTGCGTGAGACGGTGCCGTTAACTTCAACATCGTCCATAGGTATTTAATCTCTTTCTATTTTTGGACACTTATTATTACACCATAATCCGTTTTGATTAAGTAGAGGTCAACCATTTTGTGCCACCCAATCATAGGACTTGACGAAACTGCCGACCCACAGAATGAAAACACGCCAAATATATTTTCCAACGGAGATATGGAAACAAATAGTAGAGATGTTGGCGTAGGCACGGCGAACACAAGAGTCAGTACGTTGTTTGTGGACATAAGCGACAATGACCTAGGTATAAGTGATGGTTATTTTGTAAAGGAAACACACTTTTTATGTCTACACACCCCATCTCTATATATTGACTTTAACATGTGCCTTTGTCTCCAGAGACGAGACCTACGGACAGTGCCGATGCTAGGAGGGAAGCAAGGAATGCACGTGCACGCAAACGAAGAGCTGAAATGACCGATCAACAAAGGGAGGAAGCTAATAGGAAACAACGTGAATACCGAGCACGGAGGAAAGCTGCAATGCAAAATAATAGCCCCACCTCTGTTGTGTCCCAAACATTGCCGGCGTCTTCACCAGCTGGTGAGATATAATGCCCGTGCTAATTGTGCATTTTCTCAACCAACTGATACATCATTAACTGTTGTCCCTGCTATGTCAAGATGACGAGTTAGCAGATCCCACAGAGTGGCTACACCGAAATGATAATTACGTTCCATGAGCTAGACGCACATGTACGGTCCCTCCTGGCCCATTGCCTACTTCCGGTGAGTCAAGCGAGCACAACAACGTCATGCTTTTTTCAATAAAATATAATTTAAATATATGTTAGCATACTTATTTCTAAAATAAGTGCAGAACTTCATTTACCGAACTACACAATGAAGAAGAATTTGACCATGAACTATTTGAACCAACGCATGATGGTTGGGACGGTGATGAAGACCATATAGACGCCGCCATGGATTGCGTAGAATGAAAACTTATACGATGATGGAGTCATTCACCAACATGCATAGGTAATCGTGACAACAATATATATGCTCGGTTACAAGTCTAGCTTCACTTTGGCGTGTTTATATATTAAATGAAAATAATTACTGCAATGTCTACACACAGATCATGATTATGAGTCATATCGCGTGCTTCCAGAGGGTCCAGCTACAAACAAAGGTGACACATGATGATCCATATGATTACATCTACCGAACCTGCGAACGACATAAATTGAGAAAGGTCCCCGACTCGCGCTTATTGTGGTGCGATGAGGTTTCGTGGTGAGACACCCGGTTTTGTTGTAGAAAAGGAAAAGTATGATATACATATACGGATGTTCTGCGAGAGCTCAAAAGGTTGTTCACAAGTCAAGTGCACGATGATGCAAAATATTTCAGAAACATATACGTTATATCAACTCACATTTCTCCTTTGCAAGTCTAGGGGTTACCACTGATGACAGATATAAAAGTCCAAGAGGGACCGGTGTTTATACATTTCGAGTTCATGGTGGGTTGTACCACTGCCTTGACCACCAGGTGCCGTGGCCATGGTGCTCGGCATTTGCAGCTCTACTTTTATGATACGTAAGATGAGGCCTTATCACATAGAGTCAAAAGGTCCCCTGCTCTTGATATCAACATCATTCGGACTATCCTAGCAATCTTGCAAGATAACCCATATGTTCAGACTTTTAGGAGAAATGGGGATTTTCCAAACTTGGATGAGTACCGGATTGAACTCAATACAAATATCACGCCTGACCAAAGAAGGTACAATGCCCCAACTGCATCCCAAGTTGCTGCTATTTGGATGGATGGGAACGATCCACAAAGATGTTTTGATAGAAGTGTGGTTGTATATGGAAAGACTGATCGTCGTCCGCAGTATATCCGGGCATGGCATGGTTGTTATGACGCCTTAGCTTATCCTGTATATAACCCACGAGGGGAGACAGGATGGAACAAATGTATGCCGTACAGTGGGAGTCCATTCACTCCACCATCTGCAACCGCGGCTTCTACTAATAATCAATGGCCAGAGAGTAGAGATGAAGGGACGTCTGATGGTAATCATGGTATTATCTCTTAGTAATAATATTTTTTCCTATAATACTTACTGCTATACTAATGATTTGATGCTATAGTACCATATTATAAAATGTTCTAATATTTTATCTATTTCCCAGCTGATAATAATAATGAGAATCCAGTGGAAGATGGCGACAATGAAGTACAAGAAGGTGACGTCCTAGGTGCAGTTGCTGATGCAGCACAATCTGCAAAATATGTAACTGCACGAGAATACTACTGCTTCAAGTTGCAAGTCAGAAGGGGAATTTTTAATATTTTATTATTCGGAGGACGTCTTTTCCAACAGTGGGCTATGGATATGTATATAAAGATTGAGTCTATGAAGCTAGATTGGTACTCTAATCCTGACAACCAAAAATTAATACGGGCCGAGCTATACCAGGTAAACACTCATATCTATTGTTTGTAATTGTTTTTTACGATCTTTGCATGCTTGTTACTACATAAAGCTAAAATTAAGTGCTTAAATGTATTATAGGGACTGGTTGATGTTATATTTGTGGGAGAGATGCATGATTCTAAGGTTGGCAAGAGAATTGTGCTGCCAAGATCATTCCCTGGATGCGATCGAGACATGCAGCAAAGATTCCTTAATGCAATGGCTATTGTGCAGCGTTTTGGCAAGCCTGATTACTTCATCACCATGACATGCAATCCGTACTGGGAAGAGATATCAAGCAATCTCGAACCGGGGCAGGATCCACAAGATAGGCCAGAACTGGTTGCAAGAGTATATAGGGCAAAGTTGCGGGACCTAAAAGAACTCCTAATCAAGAGGAAGTACTTTGGTGAAGTTGCTGCATATGTTCATGTTACCGAGTTCCAAAAAAGGGGTCTGCCACATGAGCATTTCTTGTTGATCATGAAATCAGGGAGTAAGTTGACAACCCCAGATGCATATGATCGAGTTGTTTCAGCTGAGATACCAGACAAGGATAAATATCCAGAGTTGCATGATCTGGTTATTCGCCATATGCTACATGGCCCATGTGGGGTGCTAAACAAATATTGTGCATGCATGGTGAATGGAGAGTGTCGCTTTCAGTACCCTAGACAATTCTGTGAGGCAACCCAACAAGGAAAGGACTCATATCCAACCTACCGAAGAAGAGATGACGGACGTCGAGTTAAGATCAGGAGAGCAGAGTTAGATAACAGGTGGGTTGTGCCATATAACCCCGGTCTGCTCTTTAGATACAACTGTCACATAAATGTTGAGGCATGCTCAAGCATTAAAGCAGTGAAGTATCTGTTTAAGTACGTATATAAAGGCCACGACCAAGCATCATTCTCGGTAAATGCAGACCAAGATGATAGAGATGATGGGGTCATCAATGAGATAAAGCAGTATAGGAATGCTAGGTACATATCTCCACCAGAAGCTGTGCACAGGATATTCGGATTCTCGATGTTTGGAGTTTATCCTTCAGTATTGCAGCTCCAGCTACATTTGCCAAATATGCAGTCTGTGACATATAAAGATGATGAAAACCTGGAGGATGTTGTGAGTCACCCGGGTTCTAACAGGACAACACTCACGGAATATTTTAGTAAAAACCGTGAAGAAAGGGTAGCAAGGAAAATATTATATAGAGAATTTTCGGAACACTACCGATGGATCGCAGGGAAAAAAGTGTGGCAAGGAAGAAAACAAGCGTCAGCACAGATAGGGCGGATTGTCTATGCTAACCCTGCTGAAGGTGAGAGATACTTCCTAAGAGTACTACTAAATCATGTGAGAGGTGCAACATCATTTGAGGATTTGAGAACAGTGGCCGGTGTAACATACTCTACTTTTAGGGAGGCATGTGAGAAAAGAGGGCTTATCGAGACAGATAGATCAATTGATGACTGCTTGACTGAGGCCACCACTTTCCAGATGCCGTGTGCCTTGCGGAGGTTGTTTGCTACCATTCTTGTGTTCGGTGAGGCCACTAACATACGTGGATTATGGGACAAGCATAAGGATGCGTTAGGTGAAGACTTTAGCCGGGACAACACCAACACGTCGACAGTGGAGCAAATGGTGCTCAGGGACATACGGGATATGCTTCACTCGATGGGCAAAGATATCAGATATTTTGGTCTGCCACCTATTTGCGATATGGGTCCAACCTCCATTGACATGATGAAAGAGGTTAGAGAGGAGTAGAATGTCTCTATTGACCAAGAACACCTAGATATTTTTTATTCTCTTAACAAGGAGCAGAGAGCAGGGTTTGATGAAATCATTCAGCATGTCTTTGCTAAAAAGAGCCAAGTTTTTTTTGTTGATGGTCCAGGAGGCACAGGAAAGATGTTCCTATACAAGGCCTTGCTTGCTAGAGTTCGCTCCAAAGGATTAATAGCCATCGCAACTGCCACATCTGGTATAGCAGCATCAATATTGCCCGGAGGACGCACTGCACACTCCAGGTTTAAAATTCCAATTAAAATTGGGGACAACACCATGTGCAACTTTACAAAGCAAAGTGGCACTACAGAATTGCTTCGTAGGGCGTCTTTGATTATTTGGGATGAAGTTGCCATGACCAAGCGTCAGTGCGTCGAGACACTAGATAGGTCCCTACAGGATATCATGGAATGTGCTTTGCCATTTGGAGGAAAGGTCATGGTATTTGGTGGAGACTTTAGACAAGTCCTTCCTGTGGTGCCACGTGGGACAAGGGCACAGGTAACTGATGCTACCTTGCAAAGATCCTATTTGTGGGATAAAATAAGGAAGATACGATTGTCACAAAACATGATAGCACAATTAGACCCTTGGTTCTCTGAGTACCTACTACGAATTGGAAATAGAACCGAGGAAACGATTGGAGATGATTATGTTCGACTCCCTGATGACATTGTGATTGCATATACTGACACGGATGTCGCAGTCAACAGACTCATTTCCTCTGTGTTCCCGTCAATTGAAGAGCATGCAACATCAGCCGCCTATATGAGCAGACGGGCCATTCTATCGGCCAAAAATGAACATGTTGATAGGCTGAACGCAATGATGATTGGACGGTTTCCAGGTGAGGAAAAGGTTTACCACAGCTTTGACACTATTGTTGACGATCCTCAGAATCACTTCCCTATTGATTTTTTTAATTCAATAACTCCAAATGGCCTCCCCCCGCATGAGCTGAAGCTAAAAATCAACTGTCCTGTGATTCTTCTCCGCAATCTTGATCCTAACAATGGGTTGTGCAATGGTACAAGGCTTATGGTCAGAGCATTGCAAGACAACGCAATTGATGCTGAGATTGTTGGTGGACAGCATGTGGCGAAAAGAGTTTTCATACCAAGGCTACCATTGTCTCCCTCGGATGATATTTCTCTGCTTTTTAAGTTTAAGAGAAAACAATTCCCAAAGTGAGGTTAAGTTTTGCCATGACCATCAACAAGTCACGAGAGATGACCATCCCTAATGTTGGGATCTACCTTCCGAAGCGGTATTTTCGCATGGACGACTTTATGTTGGTTTATCAAGGGGGTGTCAAAATCAACAAGAATTTTGGCAAAGCCAAAAGATGACTTGGATGCTACAGAAAGAGCACCAAGAATATAGTTTACTGAGACGTCCTAAATTGGTGATTGACGGTGTGTATACTTACGACTTGGATGTTCAGTATCACATGAACCTAAAGTGTGAATGTAGACAAAACGTCTCAATATGATATGGATTATTTGAGTTCTGGGAACTCATTGATACCTGACTTTTAGCTTGTTTGCTTTTGGATTTCAGAAAAGGAGGCCAAGGCGAGAATGGAGTATCTAAGAATCATATTGGAACAAGAGGTTCGTACAAGGTTGCCATGAATATATGTCTACATATGTCCTAACTTCTTTTGGTTTCTATTTCAGTAAATAAACTGGCAGTGTATATCACCCTGCTACTTATATATAACAGATTTCACAAGTACCAGAGGGAAAAGTGATTCATCCGGTCAATGGGGAGCAACCTTCTCTCACCGTACATAAAACAACCAGAACTAATCCTTGGGACATACCTGCTTCTCAGAGAACACTCTTCGTGTTCAAATCAGATTGACAATGGAGTGATGAAAGAATTTGATGGTGGCTTGTCCCATTGGCATATTCCGCCCAATCATAGTACTCGATGGAGTTGAGAACACTGTGAGGAGTTCCTATTTACAGGTAGCAAGGTGATGCCTTTCTTCCGTGATCTTTGGTTCATATTTTTTCCTACAATGTTTTACCGATTCTCAATGAAATGGATAAATCGCTCAAGAAGACGCGAACAAGAGGAAGGTGGATCAAGTGGGAAGAGGCACGCTGCAAATCGCTGCTCACCACGAGACTCGCAATGTGCAATGATGAGTTTAGCAACGAGGAGGAAGAAGCTACTTATCCTGGAAGTTAAATGCACCTATTTTCTCATTGAGTTTTCTGTAGAGTGAGCCTTTAGCACTTAGCAAGGCTAGATGCATCTCAATGCATTGTTCGAACATCGGTCATTTTCGTCTAGCAAACCACGAACTTACATAGCCATCGGCTTCTTTGTGCATAAAAAAAATTAAAGAAGACTACCAGAGTACCGATGGCATTGTCAAGCAATTGAAGCTTCTAATGCTTATGATTTTTTTGTTTGCATAGACACGTAAATCGCTCGTTGTATAGTAATTAGTGGAGTTGCAATGTAATTGTTCAAAAAGAAAAACATCGGAATGTTATTTGTATATATTCAAATGTTGCCGTAGCGTTAGCACGGATATTATACTAGTCCAAGTAAGGTGGATGGAAATAAAACTTGTTTCTCTTCATGGGTTTACAATGGTTGAAACTGAAGTGTAGGATAAAAAAAAAGAGTTCACTAATCACTACAAAATCACAGACAACAGATACCAGAAGTAAGTAGAACCGGACTCGACGATTTTTTTTTTTTTTGCACGCTTACCAGCTTCCTTTGGTTTCCGTTGTTCTTTTACAGTGTACTCCGTAGCAGGCTAGCTGCTGACTGTCCTGTACTCGTAGCAGTTGTAGACGCGGGAAAAGCGCGCGTACGGGGTACGGCAGGGACGACGATCACGTCACCGGTCAAAGTAGCTGCCGGCTTGCTTATATAAGGCGATTGTAAAAATTTTCAAATCGATAAATAGTAGCACTTTCGTCTTATTTGGTAAATATTATCCAATCGTGGACCAACTAAGCTCAAAAGATTCATCTCGTGATTTCCAACTAAACTGTGCAATTAGTTATTTTTTTACCTACATTTAATGCTCCATGCAAACGGCTAAAAATTGATGTGATGAAGAGAGAGTGAAAAAACTTAGAATTTGGAGGTGATCTAAACAAGGCCTAAGTATGAATTTTTTTACTTGGAGAGGCGTCAAGAAGTGTTGGCTGTGTCTATGATTGGTGGACCCATAAGAGGAAGGCGTTTAGAGGCGTCAATGAGCGAGGCGTCGAGAGGCGTCAGATGTGTCTATAGTCGGTGGGCCCATATGGCCGTAACACCTCCCAACGCCTCCAAAGTTTAGAGGATTATGACTTCAAATAAAAGAGTGACAATTGCTTTTTCGTGGTTATTTTTTTAATTAAGAGTAAAACGGTAAATCCATAAATGTAAAAATAATGTTTTGAGTAGTATAGTTGAGATTTACATTAGTTAGATGAAGATGAATATTTTAGTCTTCTAGGGTTCATTCGCCGCTATCTCCGTCTGTGTGCCGCCGTCGTTGTCATCAGGCGGTGTTCAGGGTCGAGTCGGAGGATGCGGCGTCAGGAGGGGGTGGGGGAGGAGGGAGAGGTGGGAGGCGGAGCGCGCGGCCGTCTCCCGCGGGGACGCTGCGTGGGGGCAGGGTCGGGGCGACGCCGGCGCGTTCGTCGGCGGCCGACAGCCCCTGGGCCGGGAGCCCTTTCGGGCTCCCCGGCGACATCGCGCCGATGCCGGCGACCTCGGCGTCCATGCCGCATTAGTTATTCTGCCGCCCATTCCCGCCGCCGTCCCCGGCCAAGCACATCAAGGAGTCCCTCGCTCGCCGGCTAGGCCGTCGCTCGCCGGCCTCCGCGTCATAGGTGCCCAGGCCGCCCATCGAGGTCCCGATCCTTTTCGCACATGGCAAGAGCCTTGGCCGCCGTTTGGCCGCTCGCGAAGGGATGCATCACCGGCAGCGTGGTCGGCATCACCGTCGCCGACGGGGTCGCCTCCGTCGTCACCATGGATGGCGCCTCCATGCACCCAACCTTCAACCCGCAGCAGGCCGAGCGCGTTCTGGTGGAGAAGCGCTGCCACTACCGCTACGACTTCTCCCGCAGTGACGTCATCGTGTTCAGGTGAGTTAAGTCGGCGCCGCCCGCCCGCCTCCGGGTCCGTGGGAGTTTCTTGGATTGGTTGGTTGTTGATGTCGCTGATGTTGCTCGTCGCAGGTCGCCGAGGAACCATCGTGAGCTGATGGTGAAGCGGCTGATTGCGTTGCCTGGGGATTGGATCCAGATCCCGGAGAAGCAGGAGATCCGGCAGATCCCGGAGGGCCATTGCTGGGTTGAAGGGGACAATGCCGCCCTCAGCTTTGACTCGAGATCCTATGGCCCTGTAAGTTATTCATCTCATTACTGGACACAACTACGTTATTGGCCTAGGATAAATTGCTTGTTAATTGCAAAAGGAAGGCCTGGCTGTGTAGCTGTGTTACAGGATAAAAGCCAGTTGCTTACTTGGGTACCAAAGTGATAGTTTTAGTCGTTTATTCCTAGGGATCTTTTTAATCTTGATGAAAGCATCTTCATCTTTAATTGGCATCTTGATCACCGGAGGAATTTAACTTTATGCTTTGCAAATCCGAGCCATTGACACAATGCTATTTCATTATTCATATTTGTATCCCCATTAAAAAGTTCAAAGTATCAATTTCATTCCTTGTTTGTTTGGTGGATAAAACTAGCTTGAAGCCTTCAATATCTCCACTCCTGTTCATTTTCTATGATGATAGTTTCCTCATGGTTTATTATGATATGATATCTTGCAAGCCTTTTATTCTAATTTTAATAGCATAGGAGGGCAAGTATAAAAGAGTAGGCCAGTGCCTCATTGAGCTTTTTTCGGTTCTGAGTGTTCATATCTTTCTGTCCTTTAAAGAGACAAGCAAATGCCGCCCAGGCTCCAGCAGCACTCATTATGAAATACTTGTTTGCACAGTGTAGCAGATCGAGTTTCTAGGCATCTCTGATCTTGTAACTAAAACATCCAAAACACTTTATACCTGCAGGTTCCTATGGGTCTGTAGCAGGGGAGGGTCACACACATAATCTGGCCGCCCCAAAGAATTGGCCGAGTTGACAGAAAAATGCCCGAAGGAAGGATTATGCCACTGTGACCTTTTGTTAGGTTGGTTATCCTACATTCTTTTTCCATTCTAGGGTTAGGATAGCATTACGAAATTTGACTGGTTGAAGCCTCAAGATGGACTCCACTGTATGTGGGAGGGCAGTGAAACTAAGGAATGTGATACTGATGATGATTTTATATCTGATTGACAATCAATCTTCCTGTCAGAACCAATTGCAAGATTCTTTGAGAAAAGAACCAATTATAGGAAATGTCTGGTGAGAACCTTTGCTGCTTGCAGTTTTTGGAATCCTTGACATCCAGTTACTCCAAAATCGTTTTTATCGTTGGCTTGATATTCTGTCTCGTCCTGCCATAACTAAATCATACTCAACGAATAGTTGGTGCTACTTAAATTGCTTATTTGTTAGCCAAATACACATGGAGTATTTAAAATGTACACTCATTAGTAATTTATGTAATAGCGTTATCAATGTCATCAGTTTCAATTAGCAATATGCATTTTCTTTTGACAAATATACTGCTGTTCTCTTATCACCGGGTTCTACTGAAATGCTCACTCTTGATATGTAACTGCTTTCATTTGAAGGCACAAGCTCTTGGCAGCAGTCATTCTAAAGAAGAACCAAGAGTATGGTAGGCCACTGCTAGACAGGGCAGCAGCTCAATTTTCAGCAATAGTTTGATCAAAATATCTGAAGAACCATGTGCTTGGGAATCTGCATGGAGAAGCATATGTGAAAAGAACGATTCGGCATTTCTGATGTCAGAAAGCTATAGAAGCAACATGATTCACTTCAGCACATATCAATTCTTTTTCGGATTTTGTCCTAGTGATCGACGTTAACAGAAGTGTAGCATAGAAACTAAACTTGCTATGAATAATTAGCATGGAAAGCTTAGCCTTTTTGTCAGTTACTACAAAGGTAGGTAATTAACCAACCTTCTGTGTGTACCTAGTATTCTCGATCTTAGCCTCTGCAGTGTATGGAATTCTGAATACTTAAATTGAAAGCAACAGTGAAGAACATGTCAACTCACATGTTTCAAATTAGAGATATACTAGGCTGAAAACAACTGCATTTGTAACTGAAAACCTTGTCGATTTCCATCAACCAAACCAACAATACCTACATAAGAGATACACGAATGGCACCGACGGATTGCTCACCTCGCTGCGAAGGTCGTGGAGGGTTCTAGACGCCGGTGACGCGGTGAAGGCGGGGATCAGCGGCGGCGGCGGGTAGAGCTCCGGGCGGCGGCTATGGCGGTGCGCGGGCTAGGGCTAGGGCTCGGGCCGGCTCCTTTAGGGTTCAAAGGGGGCGGCGCGGTGCTCTGGGCCTAATCTTCATATGCACGGGCGCGGGGAACCTCGGTGGGCGCGTGCGCGGGAATCGGGCGGCGGTGGATTCGCCCGGTCGATCGGGCGCAGCGGGGAAGGGACCGGGTCGCTGACGCGTGCGCCCGGCCGCGGTTGCTGGGCCTATCGGCCTGCGCGCACGCGATGAATCGAGGAGGGGGAGCGGGCAGCGGCTAGGCCTGCCCATCACGAGGTCGTGGCCCAACTAAGCCACGTGAATACGGCAGTCAGCCATTTGCATCCGGTTTAGTCCCACCTCGCTCGCTGAGCAGCTAAGAACACAGCATAAAAGAAAATGAGAAGTACCGGGGATCGAACTCCTAAACTATACGATACCTACTCTCACTCGTCACTTGGGCCAATCAGGCTGGCGCGGCCTGGTTGGGCTCCCTCCATGGTCGAGCCCGACCTAGCTGGTGCTGGCCGGTGGCAACAATTTTTTTTGCCATCATTTATTTTAAAATTTATTTTTTTATTATCTACCGCTAGTGAGGCTATCACCATTCATATCCAAATTTTTATGTATTGTATTTATTTTTCACCCTCCACAATCTTTTCCTCATCCATAATCCATGCTAATTGTTTTGAGTTACACTACTAATTGCTAATAAAAAACTGTTTGGCAAAGCTATTCCTAGATTTATCCTGGGGATATCTCCAATATCGTGGCCACTGGCCACGCTTCAACTGGCGACAAGAAAAATCAGTATTGCCACGCTATTGGCGACATGCTAATAAGATGCAAGAAACAGAACATTAGAGCGCGCTGCGAGCGAACAGGCTGGCAGCAGCAAAAGAGCGTCGAGCATATCTGACAAATAGATTGGCCAGTATTTGAACGCTACAACAAACCTCATCAAGAGATTATCCAAACACGTCTAGAGGAGTCACACTTGTCATAGCAACTAGACAGGCACACACCACATGGACTGACTTCTGCAGTCACGCTGCAAAATAATTACTGAACTAAGCTGGTCACTTGCAGAAATACTGGCTGGTGGTGAGCTACCGGGTAGGGATCATTCCACACTGTACCCTCCCGTGACAAAAGGGCTGCCAAGTGACTAGAGCAGCCCAGCAACTGGTTTTAGATAGATAATGCAACCAGCTACATTAGCTTTCCTACATTTACATGGAAGTAACTAAAGCTTAAAATAACCACCCAAAAGCTGCTTCCAGCTCTACACGCTAAACTTTACAAGCCTCCTGCGGTCAAGGAAAAATATTCGGCTGATTAGTGCCCAGCAGCGCTGACCACTGTCCTCCAACAATCCCCCGAGCTCCAAGCTGCAAGCATCACACGAATTAGCTACAACTCAGACTGAGAATGCTTACATGTTCAGTTCGCCAGTAAGATCAGCATGTTTTTTTTTTCTCCAGAAAGCATAAGCGAGACGAGAGTACCTTTTGCTGGCTCCTCAATCCATGGACCGTTCATAACGTTGAGAATGCTGCAGGCATCGCTGTACTCCAGATCAGGTAGAAGCTTGGCCGTCAGAAGGAAGCATCTGCAGGCAAAAGAAGGGGGAGGTTATCAGATGTCAGGAGGTCTGCAGATCTGCATGCTGTACAAAGTGTTGAGTGCACTGTCACTAACTGTGGCGTGTTAATTTGTCTGGCAGCTCTGACAAGCTGCTGAAACATTTTCCTCTCGTTTATGGGGTCCATTCCTGCATATTCGGATGAATGCATTAGACCACCTCAATACCTACAGGTTAACAGTCATACAGTTGAGGGAGGAATGAAGCAATTCAGTTGTGTTACCTTGATTTATCTCATCAACAACCCGAAAGGGGCAGTTGGTAAGATCTTGAAGTGACACAAGATACAAGATGGTCGATACTGATCGCTCCTATGAACAGGAAGGAAATAATAATGACCATAAGTAGGTGAAGAGAAAAGGTTTCGCATTTGACTTGACATTGTTGATCCTTCATACCCCTCCAGATTGGTCATGAGAGCTTAGCACCTGCAGCTGACTAGTTTGCTTGACAACCAACAGAGAATATATCAAAACCCTTGCTAGAAGGATAGCATAGGAAAAAAAAATATCATTGATGACACTGTAGAACTAGTACTATTCCACTAATGGTCTTATATGGTCAGTCTCACCAATGGATGTTCTGAATATATTGGAGGTTGGCAAAGGTTATTCTTATAGTCCAGCAATAAATTACATACCAACAGTACAATGAACTAATAGGACTCAAAACCTATATTCGAAACTACTTTTTGTATTCATTCAACTAGAGGTATGAAAGCCCTCATAGGACATCAATTCGATTTGATTCAGCATGGCAAGAAAGCATGTACTTTCAGGTGCAAATGACTGGCCATTCTCAATTACTGGATAGCATGCATGTCTAAAGTGCAGTTTCACATGTGAAGCAGATAAGAAAATGCTGGGATAATGTAGATTGAAGCATAAACTTAAATAAATCAAAATTTACTGAAATTCCCCAATCCGGCGCCTCAGCGACAGCACACCAAAACGGCAACACCACAAGCGTACAGGGAGAGGGTACCTCGAGGCCGGCCTCAGACTAGAGGGCGGCGAGGGTGCGCGGGAACCCGGCGGAATCGAGGAAGGCGGCGACGGAGACCACCGTGGCCCTCGCGCTAGGGGCGGGGGCGGTGGCGGGGCAGGGCCGTCGGCGCAATGCTGTGCCAGGGCGGCGGCGGCTAGGGCGAGGGAGAGAGTGACGTGCGTGCCCCTCGCGCTGGGGGCGGGGGCGGCGACAGGGCAGGTCCGCCGGCGCGACGCTGTGCGAGGGCAGCGACGGCGGCTAGGGCAAGGGAGAGAGCGACGTGCGTGCTATTGGGGAGACAGGCGGGTTCGGCGTGGGGTGGGGTGGGGGAGTACGGCGAGGACGTGCGGGATTGGAGTCTGGGGGTGTGCGAAATGACCATAATGCCCTTGGACGAATAAAATCAACAAAAATAGCTATTTTGGGTAGGCATCACGAAGCATCAGCAAACGTTAGGAAGCATTTCCAACCATTGTAAAAGGGCTCATATAAGTATAGTGCCCGTGCTAATGCCACGACTTTATTTCAGGATGCACATGAAAACAACCAAAGAGAGAGAGGAGTGGAAGCTGCTCCGAGAAGTCTGGCCAAAGTTTGTTTTATGGTTTGCTAACAAATCTAGCCCCCTTGCAATGACTCCCAAGTGCTTGTGGTCATAGGAGTATTGGTCCTGTAATTCAGTGAGTTCCAATTCCAATGTGATGTGAAACCTTGTAATTTTTAGTTGTTGATATGGTGTATTGAGAAAAGATACTTCCGTACAAGGATTAATTCTTATTAAAAATTGCAGTAAGAAAAAAATGCTCCTTGTGATAAAATAAACGATCAGGTAATCATCCATTATACTTTGAACTCGGCACTATAATAAGTAATAGTAGCAGATTCTTGGCATCCTCATGATCTGTGGATGACTGATGTTCACATGAAGATATCTCATGATTACACAACAGTGAAAAAACAAAACTATCCGTTGTGTTTCCTTATCTGTTACAAAAAAAATGCTCGATGCTGCATATGCAAATGGAAGGCGGGGATCTTCATTCAGACAGTTGCTGCTTTGAGGGTGAGAAAATCTGTGATTTGATTTGTGTAGAAATCTTGCTGGATGAGTTGTCGGGGCTCTGAAGCGTCTGCAGGGAAGTCACACCTGCAAGAGACAGCCAAGTGCCTGTATCAGAGTTAGAACTGAGGAATTGATGAAACCTGAGAGAGCAAAACCATAGCCTGTTGCAGCCATCTAATTTAAGGAATATTATATTGCCCGTGCTATGGTTTGGTTTAAAAGTCCTTGTGATGCTGAATGTTGACATTCTGAGAATTGCCTGCATATTGACAATAAAATAGCAGTCTTTAAAAACAGTCCTAATAAAGTTGACAGCAAAATAGCAGTCTTTAAAAACAGTCCTAATAAAGAAGATGGAAATCTTGCAATTTACAAGTATTTTGCAGGTTAAAAATCAATTGCATGACAGATTGTACAGCTGCTTCCCACTAAAACTTATGATCTGTATATACCTGAGAAATGCATTACTTCCTTTTTTCCTTTAGGAGGTATCTCCTATGAAAATTACAAGTACAAGGTTCTAACCAAAAATGCTGTTAGAATTGTGATACATCAGGCGTTTGAACTATGAACCAACAACTATTTGAACACAAGGCACCTCAGAGTTGAATGTCAATCTTACTAAGCACTCAAGCTTTTAACAAAAAAAAGCCCTCAAGCTTTTAACAAAAAAAAATTACAGGGCTAAATATATAGCAAGGATCTTCAGAAACAAGCACCAGTTGAACTTAGGTCCCGCTTGGAACATGAAGATTTCACATTAAAATATTTTAAATTCCCTAGAAATTTATACATAGCCTAGCTACTTCCCAAGTAAGATGGATATGAGCAAGACATCTTACTACACTGATGCATATTCTGGAGGGGTGATCAGTGATGGAGTTGGGTACTTCTACTTAATGACTTGGGTGATCACATCAGAATTAGCAATCCATTTGCTATCACCACCGTTATACACATGCACCTTACCCTCTGGGCTGTTCTCCAGAAACCTGAAAAAAGGTTCTACAGTAGGTTAGATGTGAAAATCACAAACACACAAAACCCACGAGTCCAAATGGGCTAAACTACACCCTTGGCTCACTGAAATTTTCAGAAGCTGCAAAATCTTCTCCCATATTCAATTTTTCAGAAGCTGCAAAATGTTCTTCCATCTTCAAATTTAGAAAAGTCATCATAAATTTAGATGAAAGGGTGTATAATTCCGGAAGTGCCAGCACAAACTGAGAAGGTTGTTTAGGTCATTTGAATATTTCATAATTAATGGCTTGTACAGAGAAAAACTTCATGCCTTCTCCAATGCCCCTAAACTGGCTGTGATCCAATATATCATAATTCCATCCAGTAACATGTAGGTTGCATCAATGTGAAGCTAAGACTTACTCAACTCTGTAGAGCTAATACCGACGCCACCATAGTCTGCTGCAGACATCTAATTTAAGAAATGGCATATTATTTTTGTGAAACAAACCTAATAGCTCATCCCTGCATAGTACAGCAACCGCCAGTTAGATACCCCTCACAGCAAGTTAACTTAAATTCACAAAAATAAATCTAATACAAGGTATGAGGGGTTACTCAGTTAGTACTTGTAGCCTGACTCTTGCTGCAAGAAAAAAAAGCAAAACAGAGATAGTTCTCATGGCTGTGTACATGTTTGGAAATATTACTTACCACTCATCACCAGTTCACTACATCTTTATATACAATATTTTTGGTGCTCTTGCTTGTAGAATCCAGTACCTTGTTTGGTTTCAACAAAATTCTGGTTGTTTGCCTTGAAACTCCCCTTGACAAAGTGACATAAAGTTGTCCATGTGAGAACACAGGTTCTCATATTTTACAAGAGATACTTACTTATAAATCTAATCATCTTATAGCTCGCCAAGAAATACTTAATGCTATGATCTGGGAAAAAGAGTGCCTAGATGCAACATTTGGATGGTCTGCCCCTGCGTTTTGTTTATGGTCATTGCAAAACTTAAGCGAATCGGGAATTGTTTCCTTCTCATTTTGAAAGACATTGTAAT
Source organism: Miscanthus lutarioriparius (assembly GCA_904845875.1). Taxonomy (NCBI): domain Eukaryota; kingdom Viridiplantae; phylum Streptophyta; class Magnoliopsida; order Poales; family Poaceae; genus Miscanthus; species Miscanthus lutarioriparius. Next base: position 66,266,553 of record CAJGYO010000008.1, on the reverse strand, counting down.
CCTAGGTAGGAACACCCTTCTGCCTGCATGCTGCCCACCAACAATTTCAGCATCAATTGCGTTGTCCTAGAAGGCTCTAACCATTAACCTTGTTCCATTGCACAATCCATTGTTTAGATCAAGATTGCGGAGAAGGATCACAAGGCAGTTGGTTTTTTACTTAGCTCTTCTGCTGTAGAAATTTTGCCTTGGTTGTCGCATCCGTATTTAGGAACCACTGATCATATACTTTTTAGATCTTTGATTGATGCAAATTGATAGCTTCTTTAATTGTGTTGAAAACTCCTTGATCATCCATTCTTGTTTGTAACCAGCCCACTGTAGCCTGTTAGTAAAAGTTAATTAACAGAATAAATCAGGAGATACGTATGTCTGTAGTACATTATTCAACACTAACTTACTGCTAGCACAGTGCATTCTGTTATTTTAAAATAACACCACTGTTCTTCTAAAACAGCCAAATTACATTGCAGAAAAAAAGGTGTACCCTCACAAGATGTAGAGAACAGCTTCTGAATTAAACGGCTGTTAAATTAAGTGAAGATTGCTTATACCTACCTAATGTCAGCAAATGTACCCTCTAAAGTAAACTATCATTTCATGCCGAACATGGTGTAGCCCTTCCTTTGGGTGATGCGGACAAAGCAAGGTAAAGCATGGGCAGACAGGTCTAGAATCTCAAAGATTGTTACTTACTTCTGGAAGATCAGATAGAGCATCTTCAAGAACAATTGGTTTTTCTAGTTGCATTAGCATGCTGTCAGGCCACCCAACCAAATTACGCTACAAAAGAGAAAATGGTGGTATTGTTACTTCACCAGACATAATAATTATCAGTATAAGGGGAAAAGATTACCATAAAGAACATTGTAGGATATAGGAGATTGCACAAATGACCCTAGCTTATCCACAGTGCTATCGCCCCGTTTATTTGCCTCTCCCAAGGAGCTTGTTGAGATGGGGAGAGCCACATCGCACTGGAAGCATTTTGCAGTATATGAATGAGGAGGGCTGCTGCTGCCACATCCACATGTCTCACATACCTATTCGCTTGATCGTTTCTGTGGCTTATAAGCTGGCTGATTCTATTCCTGCAGCGCAAACTAAACATGGAGTGAGATACAGAGAATTCTGTGTTCAACTAACCCTGTCATAAACAGCTCTGAGATGCTAAGTACAGTGGATACAATAAGAAATGACTCGAAACGTGTGACATTTGTCAAAGAGAGTAAACTGGTGGTATCATGAATACCGATCTTGTGGCTTTCACATAAATAATAATGCTATATCGTGAACGAATTCTTATCAGGAACTAACAGAACAGAACAAATGCCTCTAAAAGGGGTTTAATTTCGGAAGTCGATTGGTAGTGGATGCATTTGGTGAAAGTACTCGAATAACTGATCAGTGTAGCTCATCATCAGTTAATAAACAAATATAAGCAAAATACTGAACTTATTATTACTTTAATTTATATATGATATATGATGATAAAAACACAGGTCAAAGCAACCACATGTGAGCAGAGATAAGATTACGAATGGCTCACCAACGTTCGTTCCAGGCGTCGATTATTGAGCTCCTCGAGGCCAAAATGTCAGCGTCGTCGGGGAGGCGGGCAACGAAGTCGAGCTGCTGGGCGGGTTCGAAGCCATCACGCCCAACTGCCGCCCGCCAAACGCCGCACCGCGCCGCAGCTATCCTGCAGCGGCGCCGCCCCCCTCAACTTCCATGCCAAGGAGGCGACGCCTGCGATGGTGGTTCGGACCCCCAGCCACGACGGTTGCTCCCGTTGCCGCAGCACCGGCCACGACGTCGGCAAGGCTGCCACCACCGCTGCCACCGCGCCCTCGGGCGAGCAACCGCTGGGGCGCCCCTCCAGGCCCGCCGCGCCTTTGGGCCGGCTGCCTCCGGGGCGAGGATGGATGAGTGGAGGTAGTCGCCACGAAGGCCCGATCCACAGCCTCCTCGGCGCATCTAGGCCTTCCTCGAGTGGATCAAGGTCGAGGTCATCGGAGCCGTCGCCTCCTTCGCCTTCCCGACACTGCCTCAGCGCAGACGGGGGCAAGGCGTGGCACCGCCCGCGTGGGGGTGAGGAAGGAAGTGCCGCCGGGGCTTGCTCTCGCCGGGGTGCCGTCGCCCTGCCCCCGCCGCCGCCTCGGGAAAGAGAGGGAGGGGTGGTATTTTTTTTATTTCCACGGAAAAAAGACAGGTCAAGGATTTGAGGAATCGAACTCTGGCTTCGGTGAGCCGGCCTCGGGGCCGGGTGCGGGCGCGGGAGATGCGGCACTACAAATGAAGGAAGAAGGAGGGCAGACACACTAAACATGAGCCGTCGGATTTGGATGAATAATGAGAGAGAATGACTAAGAGATAATCTGGTGCATCCATTTTTATGGTGTTATATTTTCTGGGTGTATTCATGGGTGTGGATGTAGCATAGGTCATGACTGTGGAGGAGGCGTTTGTTGTGTGGCTATAGATTTATTCTAACTTGTGTATTATAGGGTAGGGTAGATAAGAAGAAAAGATTACCATAAAGAACATTGTAGGATATAGGAGATTGCACAAATGACCCTAGCTTATCCACAATGCTATCGCCCCGTTTATTTGCCTCTCCCAAGGAGCTTGTTGAGACTACATACCATACAAATGGAGTTATAGAAACAGAAAATCAAGAAATAATGAACACAATCAAAAGGATTTGGATCTAACCATCCCCGCTACCACCACAATTCTCCTCCTGCCCAAACAGGTCTTCAAATTGTAAGCTACGGAAGGCAGTACAGTTTCATAAAATGAACACACCGAAGTTATTAGATAATAATATACGGCCACAGGAGCCCTCCAAAAATGTTTTACAACGTTCTAGATCAAGGACAAATAATGCAATCGCAGCCGCATACACACTCTCTTCATAATGACTCAGAAGTCGGTGATTCCACTATTCCATGCACCCGTCGCCAAAATCTTAACATAACTGACATCCAGCACTGATCCCAAAAGGAGCTGAGTTCAAAACAAACACTTGATTTTGGCATAAACAAAGGAAATGGAGACGGAAGCGCAGGGATGCCCAGCCACGCGCACCTGAAGTTTCTGCAGAGCTCAGGCACGCGCATCTTGTGCCGGAGGCTCGCCAAGCGGCTGCTTGAGCCGAATCCAGAACACGGTAGCCGGGCGAGGCCTGCTGCGCCCCTCCACCCGCCCCCAGTGCCTCCTCCTCCTCCTCCCACCGAGACGCCCACCTCCGCATCCCAGCGCCCAGAGCCCCATCCACTTCCATAGCCTCGGCCGCAACACTGCTGCTACTCCCGCCTCCGCAGCCTCGGCGCCTCCCCATCCGCCGCCGCCGCCTTTCCTCCGCCGCCGCCCCACTGCTGCCAAGGGCGGCGGCGATCCTTGGGTGATGAGGCGGTCCGGTTCATGGGGGGATCGGAGTGGGATGGGGACGGGACGGGGCTAGGGTTCGGAGGGGCGGAAGAGGTCATAGGGACGGAGAGGGACGGGGGCCGGGGAAGAAAAGGAGAAGGGAGGGGCGCGAGGTGCTTAGGTCACTTGAAGCGACCGGCCACGTCACTGCCGCTGGGAAGCGAGGGAGATGCGAGAGAGGGGTTCTGTGTGGCCCGATCCACAGCCTCCTCGGCGCATCTGGGCCTTCCTCGAGTGAATCAAGGTCGAGGTCATCGGAGCCGCCGCCTCCTTCGCCTTCCCGACACCGCCTCCAGACGAGGGGGCCGGGCGCGGCACTGGCTGCCACTGCAGACGCCGGAGGGAGAGGGGGAGGCGCCCGCGTGGGGGTGAGGAAGGAAGGGGCCGCGGGCTTTGCTTGCTCGCCGGGCGCCGCGCGCCTTTCCCCCCCCGCCGCCGCCGGGGAAAGAGAGGGAGGGTGATATTTTTTATTTCCACGTAAAAAGGACAGATCAAGCATTTGAGGAATCGAACTCTGAGCCTGGGTGAGCCGCCTCGGGGCCGGGCGCGGGCATGGGAGATGCGGCACTGCAGATGAAAGAAGAAGGAGGGCAGACACATTAAACATGAGCCGTCGGATTTGGATGAGTAATGAGAGAGAATGACAAAGAGATAATCTGGTGCATCCATTTTGATGGTGTTATATTTTCTGGGTACATTCACGGGTGTGGATGTAGCATAGGTCATGATTATGGAGCAGACATTTGTTGTGTGGCTGTAGATTTATTCTAACTGGTGTATTATAGGGTAGGGTAGATTATTTGATTTTTTCCACGTGTACGGGCCTTTAATTTTCCAATCGATCAAGTCCACGGCAAGTGTGAAGTGTGGGTCGGCTGCTGCTCCGTTTGCAAATGCTGCATCAGCGTGACGAACGACATGGCGTGTGCGCGGCGATCGACCTGCGTAAGCGAATCCCTAGCGAATCCCAGGTGCGTCACACGTACGGTACGGTGGCGGTGTTGGCTGTGCGTCCCGAGCTGGCCGGACAGTCACTACTCGCCGGCGTCGATGTGATCGATCGAGTTGCACCTCCCGAGTCCCGACAATGCAGCGGTTTCTTGCACCGGTGGGTTTGCATGCATTGGGTAATCAATAATTCTGGACGGATAGACGGCAATAGCAATGCAAAATGAGTTTAATTTCCCACCAATAAACCCATAGTGAGACCTGGTCAAAGTCTCGTAATATGTTCATATGACTAACGAGGATGGAAATGGAAGGAGAAGAATTTTCTATAGCTAGGGACGGAGTGCTTGAAGAATTCTCTAGCTAGGGAGTGTTGTTTGATTATAATAACAAGCTAAGCTCTCAAGGTAACTCGTCCAAGTCTAGTCTAGGAATATTAATTGTATTGTCGATTTCATCAAAGCCAGAACTGCCGCGATGCAACTGGACCAACTGGAAAAACTGAGGAGTCAACAGGACCTGCAGGCAAACGGATCGGACGCACACTGCGCTGCGCATTTGGGGCATTCGTTGTGTGTACCTTTCGATCTTGTTGGTGAAGTAGCCTACCAGACTATTCCGTGCTCAAGAGTCAACTCAAGTTTGGTCATTTATTTTTGGTCACTTGTGTGAGATTGACATGCGTAGAGATATTTGCATGTATGACTAGGTAGTAGAGGGTTAAGACGTTCCGGGATATGACTAATAATATACATGGTACTCAAGCCTGGGCAGCCGAACATAATTTCAGTAATGTTTTCTTTTTCTAGAAGAATCAGTTAATATGTCGACTGTTGGAAACTATGACAGTAGTCTTCGCCAAAAATAGATGCCTCCTTTTTCATATGCTTAGCGCTTACTTTGCCATTAGACTCTTTAAGATCCTTCTCATTTGTTGCTTTTTAAAAGTTTCTTCTTCAGACTTTGGCTGTAACCGTGTGATGATGAATGACTGGATGCAAAACTCTAGTAGAGATCTAAATAAAACTTTTTTACTAAAAAAAATAAGAGTGCAAACTTTCCATTTTATCTAAGAAAAAAATCGTTTCAACTCTATACAAACTCATTATTGCACGTACCCTCCAGATTTGAAAGCACAACTCTGGGTGTAGTTGTAACCAGTTCCAAACAAGACTTAGGGCTTCCACCACTTAAATTTCACAGAAATTATATAGAAATTTCACAAAAAATACTTTATTTTCCATGGGAAAAACACAAGAATGGGAAAAAAATCCGACTTCCAAAGGGACCTTGATTAGCCATCACCACTAACCAAGACAATAAAAAAGAGTTGGAAAGAGGGGTGAGGCAGGCCCCACGTTGCGGATCCCATTTTGGAGCTGGCCTCAAGAGCTAGAGGCAAGCTGGCGGGGCTTAAGGATTCGGAACGGGTGACGCAGCCAAACAGTTCCTAAAGATCCACCCACGGGCTTTGACGCTGACTCAAGCCCATCTATCGTGGGCTCTGACAGCTTATTTGAGTTTCCTTTTTTTCTTTTATGAAAACGATGTGGTACTAATTAACGAGGTTGATAAACGCGGGAGGAGTACGTACACGTACGTGCTTGGATAGCTGTAGGAAAAGGCTCAAGTCCATGAATCATGAGGCCTATCCTGATTATATACGAGTAACAAACAAGAACTAAGCCCAAATCTCACATCGGCCCACTCCATCAGTCCTCGTGCACCTCCAATGGACTCCGCCCCAAGCTCCAATCCGCGACAATAGGAAAAGGCGCCTCCTTCGTATTTATACCGAACACAAGCAAGATTGATTCTCGGATTGCTCCATCTGATCGCTGGTGAATCGACCCGACCAATGGGCTCCGTCACCCGATGGACAAGTTTTGAGAGTTGAGAGGTAAAGTGTCTGGTTTTAAAGTTTAATTAAAGCGGAAAATCGGACTCCGGTGATAGTTCAAGTAGACCCTTTTAAAAAAAGAAAAGGTCTAATTTACCAAACTCGACTATCGCAGTCATCAAATCTATATGGGTGTGTTTGGTTTATAAATGGGGTGGTGCATCATCTTCTCGCTCCTCACTTTTTGTATTTGGTTTGTGAAATGAAATTAATTGATGCATCACTACCTTATTCCTCACAGGCTAATAATTAGTATATGCATGAGGAATGAGTTGGTTCCACCAAAATTTATGGGATGAACTCATGATGCATCACCTCACGATGCATGGGGTGACTCCACAAACCAAACACACCATATATCTCTTATAACGGTAATGCTATGATTCGGGTGTTCGATGCCAGCGCAAATCGTCAGATGGCTCTATAGGAGGCCCACATGTCCGCGCCCGTTCTTTTTATTAGCGACGTGGCTCCTTCTCATCCACATGACTTTGCGCTTCTTCTTTCTTCTACTTTCCCATTCTCATCCGAGCTTGGAGCTCTGCACCATGATGTCCACACTTTCCTCATGCTATCCTTCATTGATTGGCTATGGCTAGTGGGGATCGACAAAATCTGCTCGCAGGAGCTTCAGCAACACACGTCCTAGCCTCACTGTAATTGGTTGCCCCATGAATTGGCAACCCAACCTTCCCGTCGTTGCGTAGCAGGAGCCACCGTGACTCAGCAGTCGGCACCACGTCAAGTCGCCAGCCTTCTTCATCACCCTTGGCGCCCAGCAATGCATCTCCTGCGAAGCTAAATGCAATGCAAGGGTGACTCATGGAGACTCATGCATCGCATCTTCAAGGACATGCTTCTCACGCCCTCTCCACCGGTACATCTACAATTTTTTATATTGTAATATGAGATTTTCCATGTCTATTGCTCATTTGTGATGTTGCAATTTTTACTTTTTTCTATTGTAATATGATGTGTGACATTTGCTATTTCGTGATGTTGCGCTTGTGATATTGTGATGTTGCAACTATTGATTTTTAGATGTTGCATCATTTTATCTGTGCAACATTTGTTTCATTGTGAGATGTTACAAGAGTTCGTGCAACATTTGTTTCATTGTGAGATGTTACAAGAGTTCTTTTTGTTTGTTGCACCAGTACTTTTTTATTTGTTTCAGTGGTATGTTGCACATGCTCTTCGTGAATATTTAACTTAACTTTTGACTTGAAGGTGGCTTGTTGCACGAGGAGTTTTTCTATTGTTGCAGGAGACTAACTAACATTTTGGAGTATTGCATCTCAAATGTTGCAAAATCTTATATTCTTGCAGTGGAGGTTTTAATTTGTTGCACAAGAACATAATTCGTGTTGTAGTAAATATTTTATTTTTGTTTAAGTTCTAATCGATGACTTTATGGTCACAAGCTCGATCTCCATCTCCCCCCCAAAATTTTGCCGCTAGGAGACTCATCCTACGTGGCTACGCTGATGGCCGTGTGTGCCTCTCTGTGTCGTGCAGCCAGCCACTGGCCTCCTTGCCGCTTCGCTCTTCCCCCTCGATCGTGGGAGAAGCTTAGCCGCTCGATTAATTATTAACCGTTCAATTAACGTGGGGAAAGAGCCGGATGGACGATGGATGCTGCATCCGATGCTAGCCACGTAGCAGCAGCAGATGGGCATGCATAGCAGTAGTAGCGCAGCAGCATAAGCAACAGGTGTGACAGGCGCGGGCATCCGGACGGGGGCTAGCATCCAGATGTCCGAGCGCTATCCACACAGCTCTTATAATCCTAAACCCCACTAGAATCCTATATCAACATACAAGTTATCCACCTCAGCAGTATACTAGCACATGCAATTAGGATGTCCACGTCAATGAGAACACCATGTACTACCAAGCATTTAGTTGTCCACAATAAGATGCCACTCCATCCACTATATTAATTTATAATAGTTTATTTCTTCATATAAGTAATTATATATAGTCTAATTTCATTCTAAATCATTCATATTTTCCGCAGCAACGTGTGGGCATGCTTCTAGTTTTTCCCTAAACTATATCACCAATATTTTGTTTACCTTCCTTAACATTTAAAATTATTTGTTTTTGCACCTTGGGTATTTTTATGGTGGTTTTGCTGATGTGGCGCTACATCATACTTAAACTAAACTGAAAGTTCAGAGACGTAAATCGGGCTAGAAATATTTTTAAAATATCCAATCATAAAAATAAAATTTCATATATTTATTCAAATGGTTTTACATGAAAATATAATGCAATTAAAAATCATAAATTTTGATTTAATCTTAGAAAACATGTTTAATCTTAGAAAACATGTTTTACCTCAGAAAATTATGAAACTAATTTTAATTTTTTTTCTAAAATCATGCTCTACCTTATGGTGCCTAGCTTAAAATGGTTTGAACATTATTTTTTCTAAAAATGTTTGAATTAGATAGAGCATGATTTTAGAAAAAAAATATACGTAACTAGTTTCAAAGTTTTATGAGGTAACACAAAGTTTTCTATGAAGTTTCTAAGACTAAACTAGATTTTAGGATTTTCAACATAGTTCGATTTACCCTCTCCGACGTGGCGTCCAACAGCAAAACCACCATCAAAACCACCCAAGACGACATTCTCGTCGACAGTGAGACGTCTGTGGTGACTTCGTCAATCTCGAGGTTTTACCGGACCAGTCTTCGAAGATGCTCACAATGGTGGGCTTTGCATGCGTGCGTTGATAGGGGTGTGTGTGTGTTGTGAGTGTTTGAGTTATATACTGTGTAATCGCAAAATAATTGCAAAAACAAAGGTTTTAAAAGCTGAGGAGGTAAAAAAAACTAATTTTGTAGTTTAGGGAGGAAAACTATATAACCGAATTGGATTTTGGTAAAAAAAACAAATTCTGTAGTTGAGAGAGAAAAATCAGATGACCGAATTGGAAATTTTTCCAAAATCAAAAAATAAAATGAGACCGAATTGGATTTTGACAAAAAATTCTAATTTATAGTTAGGGAAGAAAATCAAATAGGATTTTTTTCGAAATCCGAAAATAAAAAGAGTTGGAAGGAAGGGTGAGGCGAGCCCAACGTCGCAGCCCACTCAAGGCTTCCTCTTTCTTATAATTCCATGGAGCAGGCCTCTCACTGAAGGCTTGTTTATAATGCCGTGGCATAAAGCGCCAGCGGCTGCCTTAGACCAAGGTCGAGAGAGGCCCAGCTGCACGGGCTTTATAAGATTCGGAACGGGGCGGGCGGTGGCCCAGCCAACACAAATTCCTTAAAGATACACCCGTATGGGCCTTTCAACGCTGGCTCAAGCCCATGCACCCCGCCTCCCAACTCTGAAGCGTGTGTGATCTGACCGGTTATTTGATCCGGCTTTTTTGTTGCTACGGAAGCAATACGGTACTACTACGAATTAACGAGGCTGATACACGCGGGAGTACGTACGTGTACGTATGTGCTTGGAGAGTTGAAGGAAAAGGCTCAAGCCCATGAAGCACGAGGCCAAGCGTGATTATACATTAGTAAGAAGGCTAGAACTAAGCCCATAATCTCACGTCGGCCCACTCCATCAGTGCTCGTGCTCCTGATCACCGGTGAATCCACCCGCCCGTTGGACCCGCCGGGGTCTGCAGCCTGCGGGTGGCCGCTCGAGCGGGGTCGACGCTGGTGACTCGTCAGTGAGGTGGAAGTGGGACGACGACGGTGCCGCCGCGTCGAAGGCCTGCGGGCGACCGCCGTCGATGGCTTGGTGGTGACTGGTGAGCCCCCCTCGTTCTCTGTAAGCCTGGTACTAAAACTAAGAGATTTCGGGTGCACCGCGCGGAGCAAGGATGCTCGAATCTCTAAGCGCCGTGAGCGAGAAGTCCAAGGTTTTCCATGGCGTGTGTGCCTTGTGCCCTGTGGCACGGAAAGGAAAAAAAACGCCGCTGATCCTAGAATATTCGCTTCCATGGAGAGTCGAATCCTGTACCTTACTTATGTGGAAATTGTTCGTTGGATTTGCCATCGTGGCTAGTTAGTCACACTAATACATGTGGTGTGATCGAAGTTAGAGTCACGTCACGACCTCTAGTGCGATTAAACGGGCTAGCTCCTGGTAATTTAGTCTGGGATGTGTTCTTTTCAAAATAGTAGTTTTTTTTAACTAAGATAAAAAAAAAGGTTCCCCAGCCATTAGTTGTAACCAATTCCAAAAGGATCTATTCCAAAAACACTTACTATTTAATGGCCATGCCAACCAAGAAAATAAAGCAATAAGTCTATTTTACCTCCCCGGCTACTTTCCTATCAGAACTACAAAATCAGTTTCTAAGACCTCCCTCGGCTTTTAAAACCGTTTATTTTTACACCTTGGGGTGGTTTTAATGGCGGTTTTACTGATGTGATGCCACGTCAGAAGGGGGCGTGAATCGGACTAAGGACAAAGTTCAGGGAAGCAAAACAAACTAGATTTTTTTTAAAAAAAAATATCCAGACAATCATAGAAATAAATTTGAAAAATTTATCCAAAATATTTTTGCATGAAAAATAATGCAATTAAAAATCCTAAAATATGGTTTAATCTTGGAGAATTCATTGATAATTTATTTTACCACGGAAAGTCGTGAAACTAGTCTCATGTTTTTTTTCTAAACTCTCTTATGCTGTGGTGTCTAGCTTGAAATTGGATGAATCTTGATGGACTTATTTTGGTGCTTATTTGCTAGTAGAGGCTCTTATTATCTATTTAATTAGTCGATGTTGATGGTCCGATTACGTAGAAGCACTAGGGATTGTCATCATGACTATGTATGTACTATACGACAGGGTAGGAAGAAAAATCTAAAACTAGTTTCATAAATTTTCAAGGTAAAACAAAATTTCTAAGATTAAACCGGCTTTTGGGATTTTTATTGCATCATCAAAATCATCCAAGATGCAAAAAGGAAACGGTTTCAAAGTTGAGTAGAGAGAAATTTTATAGTCCAGGGAGGAAATTTGAGTGGATTTTTTTCGACAATAAAAAAGAGTTGGAAAGAGGGGTGAGGCGAGCCCACGCTGCAATCCGCAACACGCATTCCCATGAGCAGGCCTCAACGTACTCCCCCCACTCGAGGCTGCGGTCGCCTTCGAGCAAGGTCGAGTCGAGGCCCAGACTGCCTGACCATGGGCTTTATAAGATTCTCTCGAACGGCTGGGGAGCGTGAAAAGCCCGGTGCTATAACAGACGGATTTCGGGTGCATTGCGCGAACTTAGGATGCTCATTAGGAGTTCAGGACTAAGCGGTGAGTGAAAAAGTTAGGGCGCGTGTGTGCCTTAGGTCAACTTCACAGTCCCCCCTCCCGCTTGGGCAGGAGCGGCCGAACAGTTTCCACCCCAACTCGCGCTCGGCCGCTCACTCATGGTACGTCTCATCACATCACTGAGATGCAATGTAAAACGCAAAAGTGTGCAACTGGCAACGGTGCCTAGCTACATGCGCGGAGCCGTGGAGGTTTGTTACTCCCTCGTTGCTGTTTTTCCTAAACGTTAAACGGTAAATAGTCGGTCAACTACCGTTTAGCCATCGTTAGGAGAAAACGTCCAATGAAACATGCTAAACGCTCAATTAAATGGGGTAAATGGGTAATTAAATGGAAACGACGTAGCATCGTGTAGCGTTTACGCGGTGTTTAAACAGGCTAAACAATCGTTTAGGCGAACGGTGCTACTGCCTACTGTACAGATCAGAGGACTTGTTCCACGTCCCCAGAACCGCCCGCTACACGCTAGAATAGCAGCACTAGTATTAGAGTCCACATCCTTCACGCCGAAGCAGATCTCCTCGTGGACTAGAGGGCCTCCACGCGGCTCGGGACGATCGTGGCGCGGGTTCCCCCATCGCCAAAGCCAGCTGTGGCCGGTGTGACCGGGCTCCATGTGCGCCGTGCCCGTCGGCACCGCGGTCTACTACTTTCCGCAGGTCCACGGCCACGCCGAACTGGCCGGCGCCGCCGTGGACCTGCGCACCGCGCACGTCCCGCCTTTCTTGTCGTGCCGCGTCGTGGCCGTTAGGCTCATGGACGAGCCGGACACCGACGACATCTTCGCAAGACACGCCTTGTCCCGCTTCGCCCCTGGGAGCCCGTGGTGGACGTGGGCGACGCCCTGATGACCGACGGGAGCAGGGGCGCCGGGGACGGCCAGCAGCAGCAGCGGCCCAGGCCGCTGATGTCTTTCGACAAAGATGCTGACGCAGTCCAACGCCAACAACGGTGGCGGCTTCTCCGTGCCGCGGTTTGACTACAACTTCGACCCGCCCGTGCAGTTCGTCTCCGCCAAGGACGTGCACGGCGTCGAGTCGACGTTCCGCCACATCTACTGGGGCAATGCAGGTAACCTATGCCCCGGCCTGCGGTTCAAGATGGCGTTCAAGACGGAGGACCTGTCGCGGATCAGCTGGTTCATGGGCACCATCGCCGGTGTCGAGGCGGCCAATCCCGCACGGTGGCCGCAGTCGCCTTGGCGACTCCTTCGGTAAGTAAATAACACTAGTAGAAAACAGACCTTTCATCCGAGGCTAAAATGGGCTTTAGTCCCGCATTTTTTTGCCGGGACTAGAGAGACCTTTAGTCGGTTGGTGTCTCCAACCGACTAAAGGTCCATGCGAACGTCGCCGCCACATGGCGGGGGACCTTTAGTCCCGGTTGGAACACCAACCGGGACTAAAGGTGGACCTACTCCCGCCCCAACCGGGACTAAAAATCTCAACCTTTAGTCCGGGTTGGTGTTCGGGGACTAAGATGTCGTTGGTAACACCAACCCGACGGACCTTTAGTCCCTTGGTTGGATCCACCAACCGCTGGTCCCCGATGGGTTAGTTCGAAGGCATCCATCCATTGCCGGTGTCGTGTAGGTTGGGTGGTAAGCGGCGAGGCAATGCATGAGGTCTTGGATTCGAATCTCACGGTGGCCCTTTAGTCCCGTTGGTCGACCGGGACTAAAGGACCCCTTTAGTCCCGGATGCTTACTCCCGGGTGGGGAATCGGGAGTAGAGGTGGTTCCCCACCGGAAGTAAAGCCCGTTTCTGTATTAGTATAAAAGAACGCGCACGCCATCACTCCCTCCATGTTCTTGCTATGAACAGTTCAATAAATCGTGGTGGTTGCTTGCCGTTCCGCACCTGCGGAACGTGAACCGCGTGTGCCCATGGCTGGTCGAGCTGGTGTCGAGCATGCCCAACCTTCCGCGCTTCTCGCCACCGCCGCGCAAGAAGCCGCGCACACCGCCGTACACGTAGTCCCACTCGGAGTCCGGACCACTTTTCGACCCCGCCTTCCCGCCCAACCACCCACTGCCACTGGCACCACCCCACCCGGACACCCTGCCTCAAACCACGACCGGAACCGCCACGGTTTCGTCCCCTCCTTCCCCTTCCCGGACAGCATCGCTGATGCTGCAGGCATACAGGGAGCCAGGCATCCGCAATTCGCTTCATTCTTTTCGGATCTCCACCTCAGCATCCTGCAGCAAAGCCTGCTGTTCTGTGGCATCCCTGGCGACCACCAAGCCCCTCCCACGCCAAGGATCACCACCGACACCCGCGCCAAGGATCACCACCGACTCAAAGATTGGCAGCCCATCGCCCCGCTCTCCGTCACCTGAGGCCAAGAAAGGCGACGACGTCAAGCCACCGGGGATAATGCTCTTTGGACGGGCGATACTGACCAGGAGTGGCTCGTCCAAGCCCGACTGGCGACGAGAAAGCGTGTAACACGTCTGATCGATCTGGCTCCGACGTCACCCATGGATGTCCTGCCAAGAAGAATTCGCCCTCCTGAAGATCAAAGTTTTAAATCTCCGACTAAGCCTCCTAGCTGTTATCCTCCTCAACAGCTAAGCCTAGCTATAGCCGGGTATTGCTGTAACTAAGCCTAGCTATAGCCGGCTATAGTGTGGTGGTCTTGAGACAGTTAATCATCGTTGGGCTCATTCGAGGAGCTCTGCGCGCCTGTCCAGCATGTTCGGCATCCACAACGCTGATCTGAGGAGCCACATGGCCTACCGCACCATCGCTGGTGAGGTGAAGCACGTCGGCGGCGAGCGTGTGCACATCAGCGATTTCATTGCGTTTCCTTTTTTTATACAAATCAAAACCATACTATACAACTCCTTTCGATGTGATAGACGAGATAACTCAGTGATTGAATTAATGAGCAAACGTACATACCGGCTTATGGAAACAAATGTCCGGTAGAATAGGAAGAAGGCCAGCCACCATATCTGGACTCGCCTAAACAGCGTCATGCATTGCCATATGCACGATATACACAGGTGCACAGCAAGGAAAGAATCAGTCATGCTAATTATACTATTATAGTAGTCTAACACCCCAGTCTGAGCGTGGCTAGCCACAAGAAAGAATGTTCATACTGGACCGAAACTCGATGAAGACTGAAGACGGTAGACCCTTGGTAAAGATGTCAGCATACCGTGAGGACGTAGGAACATGCAACACTCACAATACTGGCTGCAACCCCGCTTATGAACAAAGTGAAGATCGATCTTGATGTGTTTGGTGCGCTAATGCTGCACCAGGTTTGTCGAGAGATACAATGCACTGATATTATCACAATAAACGAGTGTCGCATGTTTAAGGGGAATGTGCAACTCCAGAAGCAATTGACGAAGCCAGGAGGTCTTGGCAACTGTGTTAGCAATGGCACGGTACTCAGCGTTAGCACTAGAACGGGACACAATGGGTTGTCGCTTCGAAGACCAGGAAATCAGATTATCTCCAAGGAACAAAACATATCTAGACGTGGAGCGACAAGTATCCTGCCCAATCTGCATCTGAATAGGTAACCAAGGTGGAGACATTAGTTCATTGGTGCATCGAAGCTGTAACCCGTGATCCAGCGTACCATGCAAGTAGAAGTATATGCTTGATCAAAGCATAGTGGGGCTCCCTGGGGTGCATGTGGAGGCACACTTGCTGAAAAGCATAGGCATGCAATATCTGGACGAGTGAAAGTGAAAGTGAGATATTATAAAGCCCCAGCAAGTCCGCGATAGTGCGTCGGGTTAGAAACAGGAGGTCCCACTTGTTGACGCGCAAAATCGACAATGCGACAACACATTCGATCTCTTGATTAGAACAGCAGCTTGGCCGATCTTCTCTTTTGCATGAGCAAAATAGAACGGCCCTTCTCTTGCTGGCGTGAGCAAGCTTGACGTCACTACTACAGTGAGATAGTCCCGGTTGGGAAGGTTTCCCAACCGAGACTAGCGTTCCGAGACTAAAGGTGGTGTTCTTTAGTTCGGTTTGCCACAACCGGACTAAAGATCCTCCCACTTAAAAAAATAATAATGCCTCCCACCGCAAAATGAGATTCGAACCCAAGACCTCATGCATCGCCTCACTTACCACACACACAACACATCTAACAATAGATGTGATGCTTTTCTTTGAACTAACCCATCGGAGAACAACCGGGACTAAAGGGTATGCTAGTCCTGATCTTCTTCTTTGCAGGTTCCAACTGGAGTTAAGGAACCTTTAGTCCCGGCCGGTTGGTATTACTAACCGGCCTAAAGGAACTGCTAATGCTAAATTGGAATATCGTTCAAAAGTCTGTTCTCTAGTAGTGCGTGTTCCCTTTGATGAGCAACAAATTAATCTCAAACGGAATCTAAGTGGCGTCTAGATCCCGTTTGATGGATGTAACAACTAGGATTGACCCTAGCACTGCGATCTCTGAACTTGGCAGACAAGAACGGAGACGGAAGAAAAAACGAGAAAGAAAAAGTACGTAAGAATAACTGTGAAAATAGTAAATTGTTTTTTGGCAATGTTGGCAAACCCTCTACCGGCCTTAACCCCACATATATATAGGGTGACCTAGACTTTGATCTTACAATGTGTTTCCTCGTGCAATACGGCAATTGATCTCTCTACGTACGAGTGTGTGGACTCTTTCCTCTGTCCGAACAGTTCCTCAGCATCTCCGTGGTGCACGGCATGCACACTGTATCCGCCCGCCATGCGCAGGATGTGCTTGGTCAGTCGCCACCGTCCCTGCGTTCCCGCACAGCCACTGGCTCTGAAAACCAACATATATCTTTTCATCTGCTTTCTTCCAGCGCAAATCCTCCTCTTCTGATTGCAATCCAGGCTGCCACGACCAGCACGTGACTCACCACTAAAAATTACGTATCTCATGTACCTGCACCTGCATGTCTCAATAAAAAATTGCTAACAATAGCACGACACCGGCTAATTACCAGCACTTCCTTTTTTAATCTGTATTCCGGTATTCCCATCCGGGCCAAACCAGTATTAGGATCTTTGATCTTTAAAGCCGAATAAATTAAACCTAACCAGGTAACCGATTCTTCGACCAAATAATTTACATGATCTATATTTATAATTTACCAAATTTAGCTATCAATACCACTGTAGCAGAAAGCTTGGCAGAATTGTCAACCGGTGCAGAACATGGTTTGCAATCGGACATGCCAGCACGCTCAAGTATCTCAAGAATATACTAACGCTGTGAGAGAAGGAAACCACCATTTGCACGAGTGACATTCAGCCCTAGAAAGTGATGCAGGGCCCAAGATCCTTCATAGGAAACTCCTGCTGAAGAGCAGTAATGACCTGACGAAGCAGCGGAACCGAGGATGCCGTCAACACAATATCATCGACATAAAAAGCAAGTAGACTATCTTGGCGCCTCGCTGATAAATGAATAGTGAAGTATTAGACCGAGCACTCACGAAACTCAAAATGAGAATACAAGTGGCAAACCGACTGTACCAAGCGTGAGGAGCTTGCTTCAGACTATAGAGGGACTTATTCAGACAACTAACAAAGTCCGAATGGACACTGTCAATAAAACCAGAGGGCTGCATACAATAGACAGTCTCATCTAAGGAGCCATGTAAGAATGCATTCTTTACGCCAAGCTCGTGAACATGCTGTGAGCACTGTGTGAATGGTGGTAGGCTTGACCACTGGATTAAAGGTCTCATCAAAATCAATTTCTGGATGCTGCGTGAAACCACGAAGCACCCAACGTGCTTTGTACCTTTGAAAAGACGAAACTTGTGATGATACACCCAATTGCCTGTCACAATGATTGCACCATGGGGGCGGGGAACTAAGCCCCACGCATTGTTGGCAAGCAGTTCAGAGGATTCCTTGGTCATTGCTTCTCTTCAGTTAGGATCAGCCAACGCCTCGCGATAGGACTTCGGCATTGGGGACAGAGAAGCAGCATGAAGATTGAATGGAATCTTCAGCTGGCAAAAGCTGCGCGTGAGCATACTATGCTCGTTGTATGCAGGGCCGGATGCATAGGGGGGCTGCAGCCGCCTAATTCTAAGGGAGCAACTCTTCAACCCAGGGCAAAAAAAATCCTCATCCACCGCAGCAGACCCTGCCTTGCCCCAGCCGCACTCACGTCGACGCGTCCTCTATGGCCTCCGCCCTGCGCCCTCCACGCCACCGCGTCCAGCGTTTGGGGCCAGTGGTCCCGCTCATGCCTCTGCCTCCGCCCTGTTAAGAAATTAGGCATTTTTATGTTAAATTTAATCTAGAAAAATAATAGTAAATTTGTGACAACAAATATGTGCACGCCTATAAACTATGATCATGGAATAAATAATATTAAGTATCATGAATTGGGAAAAGGAATTATACCCTGCGGAGGGACCCATGCTCAAAGCATTGGTGGCTCCATTCCTACGAGTCGACGTCGTGAGTTGCTCAAAGTCGCGGACCATAGTCAATGTAGGAAGATATTTGCAGTGCAGCTCCTCGACTCGAATGGGCACCGAGGAGAAGACGTGAAGACGATCCGGCGATGTCGATTAGGGTGTGCGCGCGGGGCAGAGGACGGACGTGGATGGCGATTCGAAGGAGGTGAGCAGTCATGGCAGCGCTCCCAAAAACTTGAGCCCCCGCACACACCCGAGTAGGTGTCGCAGATGTGGATGGTGGTTCCAGAGGCCTCCTCTCCCAACTTTCCTATGCGCGTAGAAGTTGGGACGGGGAAGCTCAGAGGTGGCTCGATAGGGAAGGGTTATGGTGGCGACAGAGTGTTGAGTTCATGAGAGCGTGCTGTCTACGGGGAGGAGTTGCGGAGTTATTTAGTGCAAGAGTCATCGTGAGGAGATGCGCTCGCAACTCTCCCAGGCGGACAACCATGTGTTACAGGGAGAAGCGACCACGCCTCACCACACCTGTACGATACGGAAGTAAGCAACCGTGCCTCACCATGTGCGTAGATCCCTGAGACTCGCGATGAGATGCGACCGCCTCCGTACGTTGCTCCCTCCTTGACCATCCCTTGTGGCGAAAAGCAAACCTCACCATGTGCGTAGATCGCAGACTAGCGGCATGCATCGCCGCCTCCGTGACGCTGCACCACGCCATCCCCAGTGGCTCACGGCATGGCATGCATAGCACACACGACGTGGTATGACCTTAGCCTCTTTCAACTTCTCAATATGTGGACATGTGGTTTGCCTATTTAAGTTGACTCAACAAAAGTCAAAATCCCATACAGGATTAAAACTGTGATGCACCGTAGCAATTCACTATGGCCCTAGGATTTATTTGATTATAGAATATGGGCCAAGCCAATATTAAATCTAACAATCCCCATCAAATTTTACGGCACATAGGAAATGCTCTCAATTCTCTGTCGTTTGATATATCAGTGTTTTGATAGAGACCGTTAAGTTAAACATCCACATAGAACAAAGGTTATACTTCTTCATAACTGAACAATGTGACAGAATCCCAATCACAGCGAGAGCAAGAGAGAGTGGATGAACGCACGCGAACACAGGTGGCACACAAGTGATTTTGGTGCTGCAAAACGGCAGCGTTTTCTATTGATTCAACTTGAATATGAAGAAGTTACATGCAGGATTACATGGCCATCAGTGGCTGAGTTACTTGCAGCACGCTCGTGCTTAGTCACCGCCATCCCAGTGGCCTGGGACGTGCCGCAGGACATGCGCAGCCTGGTCACCGCGCGCACTAGCCACGCACCGCCACAACGCTTGTCAGCTTGATCTCTATCCTAGCTAAGATTAGCCAATAGCTAAGTATAGACTATGTGTTCAGGAATTATTCAAACAATCTCCTCCTAAGTCTCAACATCTACGCTAACTTTACCATGCAATCCCGTGACGGAGCTCCTGGAAACGAACACGGCCGAACACCTTGGTGAGGATGTCACTCAGCTGCAACTCGGTGCCAACGAACTCGACGTCGATCAGTTGTTGTTGCAGCACTGCCGGATGAAATGGAAGTTGATATCAATGTGCTTACTCCGGTCGTGATGCACAGGATTCTTCATCAGTGCGAGGGCGGACTTGTTGTCTATCTTTAGCTTGGGCATGAGGATTTTGTCACCGATGAGCTCAGCCAACAGGTGAGCCAACCAAACTCCCTCGCACGCAGCTCCCGCAGCCGTGATGTACTTTGACTCGCATGAGGACAGCGCGACCACTCTTTGCTTTGCTAACTGCCATGCAATCGGTCCGCTAGCAAGGAAGAACATGAGCCCACTGGTGCTCTTCTCGATCGTTAATATCACCTGCTAGGTCACTATCAGAGTAGCCTAGTAAGGTTGGCGCAGCTTGTTTCTTCCCTGCAAGGTGATAGTGCACTCACTAGTGCATCGTGCCCGCCACATAGCGGAGGACATGCTTGATGGCCGCCATGTGTTCTTGACGCGGCGCCTCCATGAACCGGCTTAGGTAGCCCACCATGAACGCCGAATCAGGTCTGGAGTTACATAGGTACCTGAGGCTCCCGATGATGTTGTGGTACTTGGTGGCGTCCACGTTTGGCGTCATGCCCTCCTTGAGCAGCTTCAGCTTCATCTCCATGGGAGTGGTGCTGGGATTACAAGCAGCCATCCCCACCTTCTCTAGTATCTTGGCGGCGTAAGCACCATGCCGGAGCGTGATCCCGTGAGCACCTTGCGTGACCTCTAGGCCGAGGTAGTAGGAGAGTGGCCAGAGCTCACTCATGCGGAAAGTGCTCTTCATCTGCGCCTTGAATTTGGACACAACACCTGCATCACCACCAGTTATGATTAGGTCGTCGACGTACACGCCTACGATCAGGCGTCCTCCTCCTTTTCCACTAGTGTACATCCCATGCTCGTTTATGCAGCGAAGCCGAGCGCCATGAGTGAGGCGTCGAGCTTCTGGTTCCATGCTCGTGGAGCTTGACGTAGACCGTACAACGCCTTGTGGAGTCAGGGCACCTTGTGCTTGTGCTTGTCGTTGATGAACCTGGGCGGCTGCTGAACGTATACATCCTCCTGGAGTTCACCATTCAAGAATGCTGATTTCACGTCGATGTGATGGACGAACCACCCATAGTGCGCGGGCGATGGGGGCGAACACCTCCTTGAGGTCGATGTCAGGGCACTGTACGTAGCCCTTGGCGACAAGACGGGCTTTGTACTTGACGATGCCGTCGTTCTCGTCACGCTTGACTTTGTACACCCACTTCAAGCTGATGTCATGGTGTCCACGCGGGAGCTCCACCAGTGACCAAGTGTCGTTGTCGCGGATGGACTTCATCTCCTCCATCGCGACAGCCCAATTTCGGTCACTGTCCGCTTCCTTCAGCGATTTGGGCTCTTCCATGCTGACGGCTTGCAACTCGGACTCCACAGCATCACGGTGCCCCAGCCCAGCACTGCATCCATTCCAAGGATGTCCAGCTTTCGGTACTGGTGCTCCTCCTCATCGTCATCAACATCAAGGTTTGGGTCGGCGCTAAGCGGCATTGCGAACTCGGCCTACATCCCCATGGGGGCAATCGGAGATACGGGTGATGGTGAGGCCGGTACGGGCCGTTCCAGTGATGGCATGGGCGTAGGCGATGTCGAGCTTGGGGGCGATGCCGTAGCAGGTTGACGCCTAACCTCGTACTCGCACTCCATGGTGAAAGGCTCCTTGTCGGCGCCGACTGAGGTGTCTCCCCAGTCCCAGCGCGCGCTCTCATCAAAGACGACGTCGCGAGAGATGTGGATGCACTCTGTGGTGGGGTCATAGAAGTGGTACACCTTCGACCCGCCCTCATAGCCGATGAAGACCACCTTCTGTCCGCAATCGTCAAGCTTGGTGAGGTGCGGACAGAGACGCATGATGTAGGCAATGCACCCGAACACCTTGAGGAAGTGCACGGGCGGCTTCTTCCTATACCACGCCTGGTACGTGGTCTTCTAGTCAAGCACGCTGGTCGGCGCCCGGTTGAGGAGGAATATAGTGGTGTGCACCGCCTCACCCCAGAAGTGGCCAGGCATGCCGCATGCATGTAGGATGCTTCTTGCCGTCCCCACGATCATCATCGGTTCCAAAGTGTCGACCCACGACACCATTTTGCCAAGGCCGATGATTTCATGGTGCGGCGCGAGATGTAGTAGACCCATCAAGAAAGTGGTGCTTGATCCCTCCACCTACGCAATGTTCACCGAATTCTATTGAGGTGAACTCACCACCATTGTCGGTCCAGAGCACCTTCAGCTTCTTTCCAGTCTCCTGCTCGACATGGGCCTAGAATGCCATGATCGCTGATGGTCCGCGCATCGCCCCGCTCCGCCGCTATGTAGCATAGGAGTGTGAGCCACATGAAGCGGCTCATATTGTCGACCAGCAACAAGAAGTAGACGTTCTTGGCCGAGGTCGGTGGTGAGGTCGGGCCGCAAAGGTCACAGTGGACCAACTCGAGCTCCTCCTTACACTAAAGAGCTTGCTACGTTCGCAAATGTAAATTGGGGAATGACGTGCGCTTTACGCTTCTCCAAGACAAATGACAAGAGACAACCAATTTTTTCTTCACAGACTTGATCGCTAGTCGTGATCGACCACACGGTTCGCAGGTGTTTCACAAACCTCGTCCACACGATAGATCCTTACATCCTAGCTTGAGCAACTCAATGATTGAGCAATTGAGGTGCCTTTCGTACTCGCTCATCACCGCGGCCAGCACCAACTCGACATTCACCGCTGAACGTCTGACGAAACAAGCGAAATCCATGAGGTGAGGATGCACACCAAGCAATGAGATGTTCATGTCAAGGTAGTAGAGCCGGCTTGGTGAGCGGTGCACCTTTGTGAGGAGTTGTCGCAGATCGTAGAGGCAAGATGCCAGACTCGATGTCGACCTTGAACCTGTCCTCATCCATTTGGCCAACGGCGTCGGCGATGATGTCGTTCACGTGGTGGCGCGAGGAGACCGGACGTAGACGAGTTCAGACCCCATCAAGGCGATGCGATGTTCCATGGACTTGCTCAACCTTCCTCTTCAGTGCAGGACGGTGCCCTTTCCTTCGATGGCGACCATCGACCCAACTCATCAACTCTAACTTGATTGCTCAAGTGACGCCCACCAAGTTTTCCGCTCGGTGAAGACATTCCATGACCCTATCATGTGGTTCGTTGTGTGAGGGGAGGGAGCACCCATCTCAACCCCGTGAACACCTTGTGCACATGTCCCACACAAATACCTCCTTCTCTTCCTCATATGCAATGAGGTGGAGGAGGACTTTTTATGCGTTCATCGAGGTGGACCCGGTCTTGATAGATCAACGATATTTTATACCTTTGCCTTGAGCCTTTTGTTTTTCTCTTTCTTCTTTTCCAGGTGGAGACTTGGGCATGTGATTACCTCGGAGTAGTGCTACCCACCACTATGTACACCAAATTCTTCTTCTTCTTCTACATCAGGTGACATGGGCCGCATCCTTCTTCTTCCCATGACAATCTTTGGCCTAGTGGCCTGTTTTGCCGTAGTTCTTGCAACGATCACCGGATGGTGGCTTCCCGCCGCCAGTGTTCTAGCCATCGTGGCCATCACGTGATGAGGATCCTACACCATCGCACCCACGTCTGCACCCTCGGTGCATCCCACAGATGCTGGTGGATGCGGAGCCACCGGAGCTCTCCTGCTCACGATGACCCTTTAGACTCACCTTCTAGTCTTCCTTGTAGAGCATCAGGGGCCCCATGGCATCCGTGATATGCTTCGGCTTGGTATGCTCCTCGAAGATGCGCATCCTCCCGATCACCTTCTCAACCATGACGTTGTTTAGGTCAAGGAACATCTCGAGGGAGACCACTGCCTGATTCAGCCGATCGGGCACCACCTGTAGCAACTTCTTTACTACCTCAACGTCGGTGATGTTGTCGCCAAGGGAGCGAAGATTGTTGGCGAGGTTGGTGATGCGGATGTCGAACTCATCGATGGACTCGCCTTCCTTGAAGGTAATGTTGCCGAAGTCTCGGCGGAGCTGCTACACGCTGGCCTCACGCGTGCGCTCATCTCGGATCCACATATTCTTGATCGCATCCCAGGCCTCCTATACCATGTCCTTCCTGGCGAGAGTGCTCTAGAGCTCGAAGGGCACCAAATGCATGAGACCCACCATCGCCTGTTGATCATTGTGGCCATTGATGTTGTCATGCTCCTCCCTGACGTCGTGGTAGATGACGTCCCAAATGCCAAGCATCTGGAAATTCACCATCATCACCAATGCCCATTCTGGATAGTTAGTCCATGTGAGCATCAGCCACACAATGTTGGCGGATGGCCTCTCAATGACACATGGCCCGACGTCCTGGGTGCGCGATCGGTGAGAGTGAGAGCGGCCGTGATGTCATGGCGAAGTGCGAGGATGGAGGGCTCTTCTTCTCGTCGGAGCCATCACCTGGGAGGACCTTCTTGTTGGGTGACTGCGACATGGTGGTGGTGTGACCTGGCTCTAATACTAATTGATAGAATCCTGATCACAATGAGAGCAAGAGAGGGTGGATGAGTGCACCTGAACACATGTGGAACACAAGTGATTTTGGTGCTGCAAAGCGGCAGTGTTTTCTGTTGATTCAACTTGAATATGAAGAAGTTCACCTAATTCCTTTGCTGATACTAGGCTACCAAAAGCATTCCCTCTGGTTGGACCATATAATTTAAACTCCTAGGCCTTTCATGAGTTTCTAGAGACCACACAAATCTCATAAACTATGACTAGCAGTCAAACTCATCTAAGTGTCCTCCTCAAAAATGTTCTATAGGACAACATCTTTGCTTCAACAAGCCACTTGTAACACATTAAGGTAAAAACCAACCTGCCTTACATAATAGGAAAGACATGCATATGAGGTGAGCCTAGTTAAGGGTCTTTCCTCATAGTCTATCAATAGCTTGTTTCACCATCCTACTTCATGGGATCTCTTTTCACATCAAACAGGTTTCCACCATGATGGACTTCATGTGGGTCTCAGGCCCATCTCACTCGATGCACTATGTATCATATTACATAACAGTCCCTTAGTGAATTGATCTTCCAGATTTTTAGACGTATGGACATAATCCAATGCTATCATTCTGAGACTTTAATCACCTCTTTACATGCCTTGTGGACTTCATGTTATCCTAGAACTGATCACCTTGATTATCAAAGTCTGATTATTATAGTTCATGGAAATAGCCGATATAGGTTTTTCCACAACCAATAAATCCATCAGGAGTTCACGAAGCCACTCGGCCTCAATAGTGGCGGTATCTATAGCTATGAGTTTTGCTTCCATGGTTGACCTCATTAAGATGGTCAGCTTGCAAGACTTCCATGAAACAACGCCACCTCCAAGTAAGAATGCATATCCACTTGTGGTGTGACCCTCATCAGCATCATATATCCAGTTTGCATCACAATAACCCTCTAGTACCTTCGGATACCCGGTATAGTGAATACCATAGCTCACAGTACCTTTCAGGTAGCAAAATACTCTTTCAAGAGCACACCAATGATTATCTCTCGAATTTGACACAAACCGCCTTAGTTTGCTCACAGCAAATGAGATATCAGGTCTCGTTGCGCTAGCCAAATACATTAGTGAACCAATAATTTGGGAGTATCTCAATTGATCCCTTGCTATTCTCTGATATTTTCTCAATAGCACACTAGGGTCATAAGGCGTAGGAGCAGGTTTATAGTCACTAAACACAAAGCGACTTAGAACCTTTTCCACATAGTGGGATTGTAGAAGTGTAACCCCACCATTGCTTTCTCTTAGCAGCTTGATATTAAGAATAACAACAGCTTCTCCCAAATCCTTCATTTCAAAATTATTGGACAAAAAGTCCTTCACCTCCTTGATCACATCAAGGTTGGTTCCAAAGATCACTATGTCATCAACATACAAACACAAGATCACACCTTCACCCCCACCATATTGATAGTACACATATTTGTCAGCTTCGTTCACAACAAAGTCGGCAGATCTCAAAGTTCTGTCAAACTTCTCATGCCATTGCTAACTTCTCATGCCATTGCTTAGGGCTTGTTTCCGGCCATACAAGGACTTCAATAGTTTATACACCATGCCTTCTTGACCGTTTGCTACAAAACCATCTAGCTGATCCATATAGGTCTCCTCCTCTAACCCTCCATGTAGGAGGGCTGTCTTAACATCCATCTGATGAACGAGAAGACCATGTGAGGCTGCTGGGGAAAGTAACACTCAAATTGTGGTCAATCGAGCAACAGGTGAATAATTATCGAAGAAATCTTCACCTTCTTTCTAGGTATAACCCTTGGCCACAAGCCTTGCCTTGTACCTCTCAATAGTACCACCAGCCGTAAGCATTTTCATGAACACCCATTTCCATCCTATTGGGTTGCACCCATAAAGACGTTCAATGACTTCCCAAGTTCCATTATACATGATTGAATCCATCTCACTCTGTACTGCTTCCTTCCAAAGGTCAGCATCATGAGAGGAATATGCCTCTTCAATGGTTCTTGGTGTGTCATCCACAAGGTACACAATATAGTCATCATTGAAAGACTTTGTAGTCCTTCGTCTCTTACTCTTTCAAGTAACTACAATGTCATCCTCCTCAGGATTTTGCACATGAGGTTCCTCGATATGTTATATCGAAATAAATTGCTCATGGAGTATTATAGGTTCATGACTAGAAGTGCTAGGTGTATTTTTTCATAAAATTCACTTTCAAACAATGTAGCATCTCTAGATTCTATTATAGTACCAACATGCATATCAGGTACTCCAAAATTTATTATTAAGAACCTATATCTAATGCTATGAATATCATAACCAAGAAATACACAATCAATAGTTTTATGTCCAAGTTTGCACTTCTTGTTGATTGGCACATTCACCTTGGCCAAGCAACCCAAGTGCGCAAATAAGAGAGATTTAATCTTTTCTTCTCCCATTCCTCGAATGGTGTGATTTCATTATTCTTTGTAGGACCTCTATTCAGGACATGACATGTAGTCAAAATGGCCTCACCCCACCATTTCTTAGATAGTCCTGCTGTCTCCAACATGGTGTTAACCAACTCAGTTAGAGTGTGATTCTTTCTTTTGGCAATCCTATTGGATTGTGGTGAGTATGGCGGTGTCCTCTCATGAATAATTCCATGTTCAACGCATAATTTAGAAGATTCACTTGCAAAGTATTCTCCACCATGATCAAACTTTAACCGTTTAATTTTTCTCTCAAGTTGATTTTCTGCTTCAGCTTTATATGTCTTAAAATAATTTAACACTTCATCTTTTGATTTTAGTAAATACACATAAAAAACCTAGTACAATCATCTATAAAAGATATGAAGTATCTTTTGTCACCTTTGGTCAACTCACCATTCATCTCGCACAGATCAGAATGAACTAGTTCTAATAGCGTCAAGTTCCTCGCCTCTGCAGCCTTTGAGGTATGTGAGGTTGGTCAGATTGGACACACTCATGACACTTGGAACCTTTGATTAAATTAAATTTTAGAATTAAATTCAGATTTGCTAGCCACAATAAACAACCAAAATTAACATAACAAAGTCGTGAATGCCAAATCTTTGACTCATCTGGAATAATAACATTGTTCACAACCTTATTACAAACATCATCATGCAAAGATAAGCGGAACAAGCCTTCATAATCATAGCCTTTACCAATAAATGTCCCATACTTTAACATTACACATTTATTTGATTCAAAAACAATTTTGTAACCATCTCGACACAATTGAGAGCCACTAAATAGATTCTTTTTATGGAGGGGACATGCTGCACTTTCTTCAATAGCACTATCCTTCATGAAGTGAACTTTAGATTGACCGTACCAACACTAAGAACACACGCATGAGGCCCGTTCACCATCAGCAAGGCTCCAGTCCCGCTGGCCTGATAAGAAAAAAACAAAGAAGTATCAGCACACACATTTATGTTAGCCCTAGTATCTTTTCCCCACTCAGGCGAATGACAGACTAAAAGAACAATAGGTAAAGAATTACCATACCTAGATGTTCCTCCATCAGCCTCGCTAACAACCATGTTTGCTTTTCTTGCTTGAATTTTGCGGTCTGGACATGCACTTGCCCAGTGCTCCTCACTCCCACAAACAAAGCAACTACCTTCTTTGTTATTTTTATTCTTAAAATTGGTTGTTTGCTTAGTCTTTGAGCTGTTCTCCTACTTCTTCTTCTTCTTTTTATTACGAGATGCATTGTTGCCTTTCCTCTACCATATTGGCAGCAGAAGTCTCAACTCCTTTTCCACAGTTGTCTTTTGCTCTTGCCCTCTCCTCAACATGAAGAGACCCAATAAGCTCATCCACGTTAAACTCTTGTCTCTTATGCTTTAGAGAGGTAGCAAAATCCCTCCAATAAGGTGGTAGCTTAGCGATAATACTGCCGGCCATGAACTTATCGAGCAACACACATGGAAACTACTCGAGTTCCTTAGCCAGTGCCTGTATCTCATGAGCTTGTTCCACTACTAAATGATTATCAGCCATTTTGTAGTCATATAGCTGCTCCAAGATGTACAACTCGCTACCAGCATCGGAAACACCGAACTGAGCATCAAGTGCATCATAAAATTCTTTACCTGTCATGCATATGATGTAATTATCCTCGTGTTTGCTATGAAGAGCACTAATCATGGCGCCTCAAAACAGGTTATCGGCAGCCACAAACCTTTGCTCCTCCTTAGGAGTAAATTGTTTAGGCTTCCCCTGTGCGATGTAATAGCAATTCATAGCAGTTAACCACATAACCATCTTTGCACGCCATCTCTTATAGTTTGTGCTATCAAAATCATCCGGCTTTAATGCAACAGCAAAACCGGTAACAGAAAATTGCCTAACATTAGGTTTTTGAATTGTTAAGAATTTAGGCATTTTCATGTTAAATTTAATCAAGAAAAATGGTAGTAGATTTATGACAACAAATATGTGCACATATAAACTACCATTGGCAATTATGAACATACTGGTCATGGCATAAATAATATTTAGTATCATGAATTTGGATAAGGATTTATACCCTGCAGAGGGACCCATGCTCAAAGCATTGACGACTCCATTCCTACGAGTCAACATCATGAGTTGCTCAAAGTCATAGAGCATAGTCGATGCAGGAAGATGTTGGTAGTGTATCTCCTCGACTCGAATGGACATCGGGAAGAAGACGTGAAGATGATCCGGTGATGTCGATCAGGGTGTGCATGCCGGGTAGAAGGACTGACATGGATGGCGCGAGGGGGTAGAGGACGGACGCACATGATGATTCGAAGGCGAGTAGTCACAGTGGCGCTCTCCAAAAACCTGATCGTCCGCACACACCCGAGTAAGTGTCACAGAGTGGATGGTGGTTCCCGAGGCCTGCTCTCCTAACTTTCCTGTGCATGTGGGAGAGTTGCGGGTGCATCTCCGCACGATGACTCCCAACTTATGTTAATATTGCCTCATTAAAAACTTTCTACGAGAAACCTTGTGATGAAAAACTCATAAAAAGAAAAGAGTGCAATATGATGCTTTGGACAAGCTAATATCTAGGAAATTTCTCCCCTGAACCTTGCAAATCTCTAAGTCATCACATACCAATTCCTTTAACACATTTCTCAAATGAGGAAGTTGGCAGGGACTTAGTGAACAAATCAACGAGATTATCATATGATTTGGTTTACAAGATATTTATTTCTCCTTTCTGTTGTAATTCATGATAATAGAATAATTTAGGAGAAATATGTTTGGTGATATTGCTTTTGATATAATATGTCTGCATCTGTGTAACACAAGCTACATTATCTTCAAGATAATGGTTAGTGGGTCGATGACACCAATACCACAAGACTGTTGTATGTGGTTAATCATTCTATGAAGCCAAACACATTCACATGAGGCCTCATATAGTGCAACTTTCTCAGAATGATTTGTGGATGTGATCACCAAAGTTTGTTTGGAAGACTTCCACAAAATGGTTATTCCATTGTGTAGAAACACAAAGCCTCTTTGTGATCTGCCATTATGGGGATCAGATAAATATCGAGCGTCAATGTATATACCCATATCAGAATTTGGGCCCATTTTGAAAAATAGTCCAAGATCTCTAGTACTATTATATTCACATATATGAGGATATGTTTTACTCCTGTCCAATGTCATTTGGTAGGAGTAGCGCAGTGTCGAGCTCGCAAGTTCACTGTAAATGCGATATTAGGTCTGTTGCAATTTGAAAGAAACATGAGCACTCCAGCGGCACTAAGATATGGAACTTTAGGTCCTAGAATTTCTTCTCCAACACCCCGAAGTCTGAAATGATCGGTCTCCATTTTCTAAAGACCGAACAACCATAGGGGTGGAGGGATAATGATTTGTCCATATAGAATTTCTTCTGCAATGTGTTGTAAATTAATGATTTTCTGAACTTGGAGCTTAGTCTCTAAAGTATGTGGATTAGAGTTGGAGATTTTGTGGCATCCCAATTGATTTCCTAGCATTCTTTGTGGTTTTTGAATTCTCCCCCTAATGCCGGGAAATGATCTTTGTTGAAGATACAATGAGCGTACCGGGCCGTGAATTGGTCCCTGTGAGGCGCTTCAGGTATTTTATGATTGACGGAGATTGATATCCCACATAGATCCCCAATTTCCTATGAGGGCCCATAGATGTACGCTGCGGTGGTGAGATCGGTATGTAGAGCATGAACTTTTGCAGATGGGAAATACTTGGGGGATTTCCACATACTAGTTGCAATGTGGAGGTTGCATGGTGTGCAGTTGGACGCAATTGAATCCAGCTAGCAGCGTGTAGGATTGCGTGACCCCAACATGAGGTTGGTAGATTGCTATTATGTAGTAATGGTCTCACAATATATAAGTTTGATTCTCTTGATGAGAGATTTGGCCAACCTATTTTGAGTATGGATATATGGGACCGAGTGCTAACTTAAATTCCTAAGGCCATACAATAATCATTGAAGGCACAAGATGAAAATTCAGGGGCATTGGCCCTGTTCGCTTAAGCTTATTCAGAACTACTTTTCAGTCATGGAACAGTTTTTTCCTCTCACAACATTTTAACATAAGCATCAGCATAAGCCAAATTTCAGCATCAGCGAACAGGGTGATTAAATATAGAATATTTACATCACATAGATATTAAACGTGCTTAATACAATGAAAATACCAAATGTGCTGGATGACACAAAAAACAAAGAACAATAATTATTACAACGCATGGGGCATAATGATAATTAAGTATCTCAAAGACTAGGAGCCTAAGCATAGTCTCTAAACAGATCTTCAGAAGTGTATTCTAAGATCATGTTGTCTATGTCGTCTGTTTTGCCACCAAGTGGAGGAAGAGCCTTGGTGTTGCTTCGTTCCACTGGAGCAAAGTTGGAGCACCCTGGGGCTTCCTATGCATTAGCATAAGATTGAGAGTTGAAGTGTGCTACAAACTGTTGTCCACCTTGGGTGGAGCGTCCATGTCTCACAGAATTCAAGTACAAGTCCACTGAGTGCTTTGGGGTGTGACATTTTCGAGTCAGGTGGTTGTAGCAACCACACCTTTCAGAAGTGCTAGACTTGACTTAGAAGTGTCCTTTCCCTTAGCTCCACGAGGCTTATGATGTCTCTTGCGCTTGTTCTTGCCATTAGAGGTTCTAGGATTGCCATTGTTAGTAGCACCCTTTTGTGTTTTCTTCTGAGCATTAGCATGTACTTGTGGCAAAGGCTTGGTACCCATAGGGCACTGGTCGGAGTTCTAGATGAGGAGCTCATTATGCCTTTCTGCCCGAAGCAATGTCTTAATTAGCTCAGAATAAATAGTGAAACCCCTTTGATGGTATTGTTGTTGAAGGATCATATGTGCGAGAAGCATGGTAGACAATGTCTTCTCAATTTTCTCCGCATCAGTAGGTTCTTTCTCACAAAACTTCAGTTTGGAATTGAGTTTGTGCACAACATGGTTGAACTCTACAACAGTCTTGAAATCCTGTATACGGACTCCACTCATGGGTAGCCTCAGGTTGGAGGACCGCTTTCTGCTGTTCATACCATTGTTGGAGAGTAAGCCAAAGAGCACATGGGTCCTCTTTCATCAGATACTCAGCCTTGAGATCTGGATGGATGTGATTCCTTATTATAAATAAGGCATTGTACTTGAGATGTTCAGCCAAAGGAGCTACACCCTGTTGGGGAGCTGTAATTGCCTGATACATTTTGCACAACAACAGACTCACTTTGAGATCACCCACATAGGGAAGTTGTGTCCATCGAGAGCGAGTGCCTCAAACTCTTGGCTGGCCATAATTTTACATGTGTGTTGCCATAGACTTAATTAAAAATCACAGGCATTGTTGTAATAATTGAATGCAAAATGCGAATAATCAAGGTAAACTTGAATTAGATAATGGCATTTTTTTGCTATTTGTGGAACTAAGGTAATCACCAGGAAGGCATAGACCTTACTTAATTTAATTGTTTCACATCAAGATGCATTCCTTATATGTTCGTAGTCAAATTGGAAGAGCACTTTGAGGAATAAATCCCGTAGTAGTACTGTTTGTACTACCTTGTGTTTGCCAATTTGATAATAAATACCTTGTGTTTGCCAATTCGGTAATAAACAAAGGTCGCACCGTGTGAATCAAAGTTCCAAAAGAGAGAAAAGTTCAACCATAGCATTTGCATAAGTACATGTTATAGGGAATTGCAATAAGCAAAACGCATTGAACAAGTACGGAATTTGTATTAACAATGCAAAGGTAAAAAAATATTTAGAATGCAACTATGCAAGGCTACATCAGGGGTCTAAAATAGTAAGTAATTAAACTAACTAAACTAATGTTACAGTAGAAAACTGTAAAAGTAATACAAGTACTGCAGTAAATAAAACATGAAGATAACTTCTGGCCCAGGCTGAGAGCTCGCAGGCCTCAACCTAAGCCTGGGCCGGCCATCTAGCCAATAGAGGGGGTGGGGGCACGCGGTATATAAGTTGGCGGTTAGAGTTTGCCAAACCCTTGAAATGCAATATCCTGCGTATCAGCGGCCGTGGAGCCTATTGCAGGCCTCTGGTTGGCTGCTTTTTGGCATGGGACCCACATATATGCACACTTTTTGTCAGACAAAGGACCACTTGAATGCGTGTACGTCTGGATCAACACGCTCAGCTCATTTTCTTTGGTTCGGCTGTGAATTGGAGCTCGGCTCGTTCAGCT
Organism: Miscanthus lutarioriparius; assembly: GCA_904845875.1. NCBI lineage: Eukaryota > Viridiplantae > Streptophyta > Magnoliopsida > Poales > Poaceae > Miscanthus > Miscanthus lutarioriparius. The sequence goes on along the minus strand of CAJGYO010000008.1, from coordinate 66,233,738 downwards.
CTATGGACATGCGCGTCTCTCTCTTGTCCATGTAGACCTTAAATATTTTTATAGGCTCTATCATTCTACTACTCCCGTGTTCAAAAAGTCACACTCTGTCCTTCTGCTCGTGTTTTCCTCTTATTTTGAACTCCCAGCCATGAGCCAGACACCATCTCTTCCTGCTTCCAGCGATTGATCTGAGACTTCTCGTTCTAGTGGTCGTGGCCACTGCTTTAGGCATCCTTTTGCTTCGATGTGTTTGTGGTGATCTGGCTGTCGTTTTACATGCTGGCACACCTCGCAACCAAGGACGCCGGTTCATTAAGTGTTCTAAGCATGTAATAGATCTTCAACTCATGCATTCATTATCTTTTTCCTATTTTTTGGTTTTTGATGATGCTTTTTTCAGGACAATTGTTGTGCTCTTTGGATCTAGGACGACCTCCTTGAGGATTATGTCAACATTCGGCTGTCTCAAGCTGATATGGTTCATCAGAACATAGTTTTTTGTCTTAGATCTGAGATTGAAGCCAAGGCTGTCCTTTTGGCCGAAGCAATGGAAGAGCTTGCAGCTGCCAGAAGCAGTAGTCGCCGTAGGCTTTTTTTCTGTTCTTTGTTTCGTTGTTTGCTGGATCCTAGCCAAATCATTCAACTGAGTTGTACTCCGTTGTTTATAACTGCAGTAATTTCTTAGTAGTTCATGTAGCACTTGTATCTTTGAACTTTATGAACTTGGCTCAGTCTTTAGAACACCAGATCATAGCCAAAGTATTTTTATTTTCTTTTTAATTACATCTTGGTGCTACCTCCCTCGGTTTCCCATGATTACGTAAATTATGTGCGTGTTATTTAAACCATTCATTCCGCTTTACGGTTGATATATTTTATCATTCATTTAATTGCGAGTATTTATTTAGAAAACAACGTGTTCTAGGTGTTTGTATTGCTAATTTAGAAATTAGGGCAAATTCATGGTTTTATTATAACCAAACCATATTTAAACTGTCATCTAGACATTATCAATTATTTTACTTAACAAGTTTTTGTTAATAATTTTTAGTACCTGCCGCTTCAGTTTTCTAGCCTTACTTTGTGAATTTTGAAATATTTCAGTCCCAGCCGCTTCAGTATTCTAGCCTTTCTTGTCACCTATTTGTACTGGCATCTTTTTTTTTGCAACCAGGTACATGCCATGTACTACTGGCCAAAAGTTTGAGAAGTCTACCTACTGCACCGTTATCTTTTTTATCTCCGTCCATACCTCTCATGTACCTCCCAAAAGTTAGAAGGGGCCGTGACTGTTTAGTTGTCATTGCCACTGGTGGCGGCAAATCAATGTGGTATGTGAGAATTCCTTCATAAGTGCATCACGCTGGTATGGTCGTAGGGATGAAAAACCAAAATACTTCTGCGAATGACAAATATGTACATATTAGGAATGTAAACGTGCTATTGAAAATAATTGAATGATGAAGATGCTTACCTTAAGAACGGCGTCCATGGTAAAGAAATAGTTAAACTATGGAGGAGGAAGTGGCGAAGGGAATGCTGATAGCATAAATGATGAGTGGCGATGAGAACAGGCGGCCATCTAGCTATGGATAGCTAAAACCTTAGGGGTGTGGTGCCGCTGCCGAACATGTACAAAGAGCAGGATTCCCTGAGGACGACGAGACGGAAAGTAAAAATACTTTAAGGGAATCACTGCAGCGGCGCCGGTCTTGTCAACTGCACCATCAAATAATGAACTGGAGAGATAGGTTCACCAGAGGGTATCGATTACTAAGGGTGTGTTTGCTTCTCTACGCGCTCCTAAAATTTATGTCACATCAATTATTTATAAGTTAATAAAAAGTATTAAATATAAATTAATTACAAAATCAATTACATAGATGGAGGCTAATTTTCGAGATGAATTTTTTAAGCCTAATTAATCTATCATTAGCACATGTTTACTGTAGCACTATATTGTCAAATCATGAACTAATTAGGCTTAAAAGATTCGTCTTGCAAATTAGTCGCAAGTTGTGCAATTAGTTTCGTAATTAGTCTATATTTAATACTTCATGTATGTGTCCAAATATTCAATGTGACAGAAATTTTAGAAGGAGAGAAAGGAACCAAACAGCCCCTAAACCAAAGACAAAACTATTTGGTACACGTAACATGAGAACAAATATTTGAACGAAAAGCATATAGAAGGTTAGGGCCAAGTAAATCGAGAACGGATGCGACTGCTGCATGTACCACAAAATTATCATGAGGAAAAAAGGAACCTCAAGAATGGTACATAGTTCACGTGAAAGATTCTACTGTGAGAAAGAGAGAAAAATAATAAATAGTAAACTTACTATATAATAGGCTACCACCATTCCTAGAAGCCCCAACACAACACATATGTTGTATTGTGCTCTGCAAGGCTAGCTTAATCATGGGAAAGGGCAAAGAAAGGTATGCCAAGTGCATATTTAATTTTGTGTCATACTATGTGATTATTATTACAAGTAGATGTTCTTTTTAACAACTAATATAATTTACTGTGTTCTAATATTTACATATAGAGTTGGAGATGACATTTCCCATGACAACAAATTTGACGGAAAAGCTATTTTAGAGCTCATTAGTAGTCTATATGAGGAAGAAGACGACATGATTGTTTCAGCTGAAGGTGTGGCAAGTGACGAAAACATACGTCACCTTAAGAATCAAACTACTCAAGGGCTAATCAATGGTGCAGATGGCTGTATAGTACATGAAAACAATGAATTTTCTTGCCCTTTCTGCCCTGACTACTTGAAAATATGCTCATACGCCGATCTCATAGTCCACGCCCACGACATGGCAAGGGATCATGAAAAAAAAACAAGCCAACGTTGTGCATCGAGTTCTAGTAGAGTACCTGATGTGGAGCAGGGACCTAGTTAAGTTCCGTGAAGAAATAGGCATTCACATGTAGATTACTGCCTAGAGAAGCAATTTGACTTGTGTACTGTTATGTGTCAAATTGAAATAATTATTGTAACTTATCCCTCTCATATTGTTATGAAGAGAGCCACGTCTGAACTTTAGATTTTATATTCACCGAATAGTGCTGTTGTAGTAATCCATCAAAAGTCAACAGACACACTAATCTGAATAAAATACGGTTGTAAGATCTAAAGGTTTGCTCTTTTAAAGTTCCTATTTCCATCATTGGCCATTTTACAAATGAAAAAAAATTGGGAGATATTCCTAGTGTCTCAGAATGATTTAAATTGGGAGATATGAAAATGTCGGGGTGCCAAGTTAATATGAGACCTAAATATAAGGGATACTAATTCGGCCAATATCCAAACGTGGGGGGACAAGAGGTACCAAACTGGACAAATAAAAAGGAGGAACTGATCCAAACTGATAATACCAATATGTAACAAAAAAATGTTCCAATATTGGAGAGGCCTGTACCAAAATGCTTAGGCCAATATCAAATAGTTCATTTTATATTTCACTTGCGCATAAGGGTAATTCAGTTATAACAAAAGAGTGAAAAAAATAGACAGAGAAATGCGACTGCGACCAAATGAAAAAAAGGGACGGTCTAAATCAACAATTCAAGATGAACACAATGTACCCACTGCAACCATATAATTTAAATTAAGTAAACTAGAACACATAATTTAAATTAAGGACACAAAATTTAAATATAACTGATCCAAAAGGTTTTTTATGTTATTTTTCTAAAAAAAAGTCAGTACTAACTGCACAAACATACTATGCAGTTCTAGTGACATATTTCGAGGGTGGGAGTGTCTAGTAAAAGAACCAGAGACACAAGGATAGGATAAAGAAAATGATATAATAGTACAATGTGCTATCAGGTTTAGTCTTATCCAACTTTTGGGAGGTATATGAGAGGTATGGATGGAGATAAAAAAGATAACGGTGCAGTAGGTAGACTTGTCAAACTTTTGGCCAGTAGCACATGGCATGTACCTGGTTGCAAAAAAAAAGGATGCCAGTACAAATAGGTGACAAGAAAGGCTATAATACTGAAGCCGTTGGGACTGAAATGTTTCAAAATTCACAAAGTAAGGCTAGAAAACTGAAGCGGCAGGTACTAAAAATTATTAACAAAAACTTGTTAAGTAAAATAATTGATAATGTCTAGATGACAGTTTAAATATGGTTTGGTTATAATAAAACCATGAATTTGCCCTAATTTCTAAATTAGTAATACGGACACTTAGAACACGTTGTTTTCTAAATAAATACTCGCAATTAAATGAATGATAAAATATATCAACCGTAAAGCGGAATGAATGGTTTAAATAACACGCACATAATTTACGTAATCAAGGAAAACCGAGGGAGGTAGCACCAAGATGTAATTAAAAAGAAAATAAAAATACTTTGGCTATGATCTGGTGTTCTAAAGACTGAGCCAAGTTCATAAAGTTCAAAGATACAAGTGCTACATGAACTACTAAGAAATTACTGCAGTTACAAACAATGGAGTACAGCTCAGTTGAATGATTTGGCTAGGATCCAGCAAACAACGAAACAAAGAACAGAAAAGAAAAAAAAGCCTACGGCGACTACTGCTTCTGGCAGCTGCAAGCTCTTCCATTGCTTCGGCCAAAAGGACAGCCTTGGCTTCAATCTCAGATCTAAGACCAAAAACTATGTTCTGATGAACCATATCAGCTTGAGACAACCGAATGTTGACATAATCCTCCAGGAGGTCGTCCTAGATCCAAAGAGCACAACCACTGTCCTGAAAAAAGCATCATCAAAAACCAAAAAAATAGGAAAAAGATACCGAATGCATGAGTTGAAGATCTATTACATGCTTAGAACACTTAATAAACCGGCGTCCTTGGTTGTGAGGTGTGCCAGCATGTAAAACGACAGCCAGATCACCACAAGCACATCGAAGCAAAGGATGCCTAAAGCGGTGGCCACGACCACTAGAATGAGAAGTCTCAGATCAATCGCTGGAAGCAAGAAGAGCTGGTGTCTGGCTCATGGCTGGGAGTTCGAAATAAGAGGAAAACATGAGCAGGAAGACAGAGTGTGGCTTCTTGAACATGGGAGTAGTAGAATGGTAGAGCCTGCAAGGATATTTAAGGCCACACGGTACTACTACAACTATAGACGCTGAGTGTAAACAGGTTGAATGAGCCGAGCCAGAGCAAACGAGCCAAGCGCCCTGAGCCGGCTGCATGCATGTGGTCCACTGCCTGCGAAAAGTTACATGCACATGGGGTCCATAATAAAAAAGCAGCAAATCAGGAGCTCGAAAATAAGCTCCACGGGCGCTCGTACTCAAGGTTTTTTCACTCTGTGCCAAACCCTAACTGCCTCCACCAGGTGGCCACCGCCGCTGGCTTCTGGAGGACTGGCCACCATCTCGTCGGGGAGCAGGACGGCTGCGCAGGCGCCAGCGAGCCGCCGCTGGTGCAAGAGCCAACCACGAGCGGAGATCGCAACCGTGGGCTCGGGGCCTCGTGCGGCCAACCGCTGCTGCTGGCCGCAAGCACGGGGAGTAGGCCGCCACTACCACCACCGGGCGCGGCTGCCTGCCGCCTGCTGGCCCTGCCGGCCCCCTCCCCCTTCGAGGTGCTCAGGCCAAAGGAGGCGACGCTCATCCTCGCTGGAGGAGAGGTAGCCCGCGCCGCCTCCATGTCCGTTGGGGAGGTTCCGAGCCGAAGGCCTGTGGGGACATGGATCCACGTGCTACGGCGTCGTGGGCGTCAGTTTGCAGTAGTGGTGGCGTTGGCACACGCCCATGGTGGAGCAGGAGGAGCCGCGGATCGAAGACCGGGCTACTCTCTGTAGTGGGACGGCACGCGTGTCAGATAATTAGGCATTTTCATGGTTAATTTAATCCAGAAATAAAACATCAACAATTGTAGGTTTGATGAGTTGAACGGTATTCAAAACTTTTCAATTTGAAGTCATTTAGAGTTCATAATACTAGAGTCAAAGTGTTGTTTTTCATTTGACCAAATTTGACTTGGTCAAACTTGCTCAAATGAGACACTAAATGACCTCAGATGACTCTGAATATCTCATGTATGTCATATCTCTAACAAATGCTACACTTGTGAAATTTGAACTACATTTTGCATGCAAATATAATATCCACGATCTTGGCTATTTCTACTCATGTCGCAAGATTGATATGTACGCAGAGTATCAGTTTGTTGGTCACAGAGATAAGAGATGTACCCATATGGAGGATCCCATACCGAGGGCATCGGAGGCTCCATTCGCATCCGACCATTCGATACATATGCGTTGCTTAAAGTCGGACCACAATCGATGCAAGAAGATATTATAATATGCATATCCGCAGTCCCACGAACAAGGTCACCAGAAGAAGACGGGTTCCACGAGCGATTACCGGAGAAGAAGACGTCCCGACGACGCGCCGCGAATCGCTCCCTCAAAACCTAATCGCCGCACATCCCGTGTAAGGTTCGCAAGCGGACGAGGGTTCCGGAGGCACTGTTCTCCCGCTACTCCGCGCCGCCGTCCGTTGGGGAGGTTCAGAGGTAGCAGGGACGGGGAAAAGCCAAAGGGCGACCGAGATGTGGTCTCTCCCAAGCGGCGAAGGAAGGAAATAAAAGCGACGGAGGACTTTCGCTTTTTCATGCCTACGGCCGGGAGGGAGAGAGCCAATGAGGAATTCAGAGTCGGAGACACGAAGAGATGATGAATCGGCGCGCAATCAACTCGCCTCCGCCATCAAGGAGAGAAACTCCCATAATTATGTGGATTAAGTGGCAAAACAAAGTCGTGGACACAATCGCCATTGCCGCTCCGCCTCGCCCGCCACGGCCAAGACGGGTTCCACGCGGCACCAGAAGAAGGCGGCGGCGGCGTACGCTGCCTAATCGCCAGCGCGTGGTGGCACTCATTTGTCCTTTTCTCAGCTTCTCAATTAAAATGGATAATTTCCAACCAAATAAGCTGAGTAAACGTTCAGTCAAAATCTCATAGGGTATTAAACCATACAACACTTAATGTTACGTACCATGAAGTTTTATTTGATTTATTAAATATTATATGGGCCAAGGTTGGAGCCGACATGCGTGCCGCCCTCGTCGGTGGAGATGGTCGAGTCAGGGAGGGGTTGCGAACCACCCTCATCGGTGACAGAGTCGGCATCAGGAGGGCCGACTTAGCAACCATCCTCACTGATGACCGGATCGACACCGCCGGCTCAACGACCAACGGCTGCCGTGCCCTGCTAGATGGCCCAACAGCGTCTAGAGCCATCGACGGAGCTGGGCTGAAGCTTGGAGGTGGGCATGGGCCGTAGTCGTGCAGAGGGCACAGCGGCGTAGCCGGCGCTGCTGGAGTCGGTATCACCAGAGCCAGAGCTAGTGTCGGTGGTGCCGCGGCCGCCGACGCCACTGAGGGTCGGGACGTTGGTGCGGCGACCACTACTTTAGCATGGCGGTGTCCCCCAAAGCGTCCTCCAAGGAGGCGGCCTCCGCGCATCCACAGGCCAAGGCCTCGGTGTTCGCCACGAAGGCGGTCACCGAGGTGCTCACCAAGAACATCATAGAGGTCTTGGAGGAGCTCCCATTGGATCCGATGGTGAGCAAAGTTGAGCCCCAACGTGAGGGCACGATGGTATGCCATCAAGACCAGCTGAAGAATGAGAGTTGCAGGAGGAACAAAGCGATGATTCGGCATTGTTTTCTAGAGCAGATTGTCCTCCCTAACAGCTGGTTGTTTGGTGATGCTTAATGTTCTTCCTCTCGGAAGAAAGAAGCAAGGAGCACAGTGCTGACACCGTGTTGCGAGTAGTAATTACGAGTAATGTAAAAGAGACAATAAAATGGCAAATGAACCATGAGTCCTTTCTATTGATCATTGATGGTATTTATATACCCAATATGAGAGGAGGTTTGGGGAGGAAACTCATCTGTCAAGTCACCACAACATCTACTGCTTGTTCGTTTAGTCGTATTTGGCTTATCAGCCATGGCTTATCAGTCAATAAATAGTATTTTTCTCTCATATCAAATCAGCCAACGATACTTTTAGCCACGGCTTATAAGCCAAACAAACCCAAACGAACATGGCGCTAATCGTGCGCACGTCCCGTGGCTGTGGGAAGTTCCTATGCATGCAGCCATATGGGAGGAACTCCCGTGGTCGTGGGAAATTCCCGTGCATGCAGCCATGCGGTGAGGAACTCCCACCTACGAGAGATTGTGCGGTTGTGGCTTGACTGATGAGGAATCCCATGTGCGGTTGTAACAGTTTGCAGTGTGTTTGTGAAATCAGCACGGAGGATCACTCAGTACCGATGACCGACCGACCGATATCGGCTGGAATAACTTTAGGGTGCTATACTCCTAAGGATGCAATAAGATGGATGCACACCCGAGCATGCTGCCGCGTACATTCGGTTGCTTCTTCGATCAGGCCTAGAGAGTTTACACATTAGACTCAGATAACTAAGCTGATGCGGTTATTCATTTCAGTTCAGCTAGGTTGTATTTTTCTAGTATTTTTAGAGCACCTTTGGATTTCTGGAGTTTTTGTTGTTTCCTACGTTTTTTTGTCATACGAAATTCATCTTACAAGATTTCTATGAAATTTCTGAGTTTCCAAGGGGTTTTAAACACTTTAGCTGAGAAAAGATGTCAATCTTGATCCTGAAGCGAACCTCTCCATTTCCCCTTTTGGATTTCAATGTTCAAACTTGAAACCTTGTGGTGGACTGGTGGTCCAGAAAACCGACTGCTAGCTCCTCGCCTCTGGCATACCGACCGGTGGAGCAGCGGTGCCCCAGAGCCCAGAGAGTCAGGCGCAGCAGCACTGCAGCAGGTGAACCGATTGAGGCCTTTGTTTACTTGTTCTAGAGTTTATCACATCAAATATTTGTATATATGCATGTAGTATTAAATATAGATAAAAAATAACTAATTGTACAGATTACGACTAATTTGTGAGACGGATTTTTTAAGCCTAATTAGTCCATGATTTGACAATGTGGTGCTACAGTAAATATGTGCTAATGACGGATTAATTAAGCTTACTAAATTCATCTCGTGGATTACTGTGTAATTTGTTTTATTATTACCATTCAAATACTTCCATGTGACATCCCAATGTGATATATCTAAACTTTACTCACTGGATTTAAACACGTGCATGTAATATATATACTTGTCACTGGCTCACTGCAACTGCTGACGAAGTTGGGGAGGCTTGGGAAGCTCCAGGCATTTCATTTGTTCCCTTAGTTTGTCTGTGCCAGGTAGCCGGATATTGTGCGTTCTGTTGTGTATCCCTGCTGCCTTTGATGCTCTGATGATGCTTGATGCACTTCAGTCCAACCGGCACCCTGTCCTTCGCCTGCCGCGGCTTAAGAATTGTTGTTGCTTGCCCATTTCGGCCAGGATATTGCTTTGCTGCACGAAATGGACATCCCAGCTAACGCGATCAGAGCAACCAGTGCCAACGTGTAAAAGCAGTTCTTTCCCGGCTTGTTGTTCCGAACTTAAGGAAATGTCAATCCCAATTCCCAAAGTCTGGTTTAAAAGCAGTTCTTTCTCCCTTGTGAGATGGCCAAACTGTTACATTTGCATTTCACAAGCCGCCCCTCTCTTTCTTCAGTTCTGATGGAGTTTCAGCTGTCTCGAAATTCAGAGTTGAAGCTGGAGGCACTTGTCGGAAGCTAGAAGTACTACCCGAGCCAGCACTCTCCATGGTTGATGCAGACGTACCTGCCGAATTTTTTACATTTTGACCTTTTTTTTTTAAAGTTTCTCACAAATAAACCCTGACGGAAAGAATTTAGAAAATGGATCCTTAGCTCGGCGCCATAGCGTCTCTGACGCCGAGCTGCTGGGCACGGTGAAAACGCCTGCCAGGGGGCTCGGCGCCGGTCACTCTAGCTCCGAACCTCCTACCATTTAAAAGTGCATGCAGTGCAGTGGCGTAGACTGACACAGCGCATTCAATTGGACTTAAAGAGTCACATCTGAGTAGTACATTCAATGGGGACCGTGCAGCGCATGCAGGAGCTGCACTTCAACATAGGGTCTGTTTAGTTTCTAAAAATTTTGCGCAGTATCCATCACATCGAATCTTGCGGCACATGCATGGAGTACTAAATGTAGACGAAAAAAAACTAATTGCACAATTGGATAAGAAATCGCGAGACGAAACTTTCGAACCTAATTAGTCCATAATTAGACACTAATTACCAAATACAAACGAACCCAAAAATTTTTGCATCTAAACGCGCCCATATTCAGTTTCACCCACCCCAAGCAAGGACAGAAACGACAGGCCTAGTGCTATATTTGCACAATGTTAAAAGATGACACATACATTGTACAGTGAGATTAATAAAGTCACTCACTTGCTGTTCACTGTCCGCAACTGCTGCCTTTCAGCATCCATTGACCTTAAGGCCTCACTAGCCTGCTGACGAGCACGTTCCAGTTCCTGCTGTGCTGCTAATTGCAGAGAAGCAGCCTGCTCAGCCTTCTGATTAACTTCATTAAACCGAGCTTCCAGGTCATCTTTTTCCTGTAAATGTGTAGGAAAAAACACAAAAGATCAACTTCTTGTTTCAATAATTCAGTATATTCACGAAACATGAGAAACAGGCAGCAAAGAGTCGATTACACCACAACAATCGTTGAATCAAATTGTACTAGTTTATTCTCAAACTAATGTGCACATAGGACAGCTGAAAAATTCCATATTTAGGGAGAGACTGAGGCCGTGAAGTAAAAGATCTACTATTTTCAAGCTAAAGTGAAGATAGGACAGATCAAAAATTGGTTACTTCTTACCTTTTGTATATCTTGTATACGTTGTTTTGCACGCTTGTGAAGCCTCAGAAGCTTGGTATCCAGCTCAACATATTTGTCGTCGCGTTCTTTTAGTTCCTTTTCCATTTTGTGTTCAGCTACATGCATGGAACTAATGATGAATTAGACTCTGAAACCAAAAAAAAGGGGGGCAGCAAGGACTAGGTTGTATTACAGATTATAATGACATATGTCATGACCTCATAAATCTATTCCAGCTTTCAATTTTAGTTCTTATTATCTACTAAATATTTTTCTCTATATTTTATGTTGAAACTCTAGTGAGTTGCCGTTGCTTTTATTCAAAAATCTCATTTCTATTTTGTTAAATAAGTATATTATAGGTCCTAAAATGCACTTTAGTTACTCAATAATATACAACCTGTTCGGCTATGGCTGAAACGATCGTTTACGACCAAGCGAACAGGGCGATAGACAACCATTTGGGGGCTCTAGATATTAAATTTCTTCTATCGAATAACTTTGTGTGTATTAGTAATTTCTCCTTGGCACCTCTGCTGTTTGTGCCATGTTTGCTTTCCATTTTGCTTTTAGAAATCACGGATTCTGTTGTTTCCTTAACTTTCAATCACATCCGGTCTTATTTTTAGTAAGAGCATAGGAATAAGACTGAAATCACTAAGATACGAGCTTAAGACTGACCCTTGATGAAGTCCAATTTAAAACATGGAGAATAGATCATATTAGCATATTTAATTTCTCAGTGATACAACTATCTTAACCACCTACTTTTGATGTAATCTACCCGTACAAGAAACAAATATACACAAATAAATAGGGGCTAGCTGATGTAACTCTTCGAGTAATTGAATGCGCTGCACTATCTGCTCCTCTGCATGCGCTGCACTGTCCCCATTGAATATATTACTCTGATATGACTCTTCAAGTCCAATTGAATGCGCTATGTCACTCTACGTCACTGCATGCACTTTTAAAAGTGAGCATATATTACTCGCAACTGCAATGCATGCACTTTTAAATGGCAGGAGGCTCGACGCCAGAGTGAGCGGCGCCGAGCCCCCTGGCAAGCATTTTCACCGTGCCCAGCAACTCGGCGCCAGAGATGTTGGCGCCTAGCTCAGTGCCAGCATCAATGGCGCCGAGCTAAGGGTCTATTTTTTTTAATTCTTTCGTTAGGGTCTGTTTGTGAGAAACTTAAAAAAAAAGACCAAAATTTAAAAAATTCGGACGTACCTGCTTTCTTGTTGCAACAAATCGGCTCGCGCGCTCCCAAGTACCCTGCCACAATCTCTGTCAACAGAATCGCGCATTCATTTCCTGAGGAGTGCTTTCATTGCACCTGACCAATGGCTCGTGTTTAATTTCTTCATGCAGGGATCCGCTGTTACGATGCTCTCGGGTCAGGTCGCAGATGGGCTGATGACCTCCTCGCATGCGAGATGGTATAAACACAGGCGGATACAACAGAGGGGCTCGGCCCCTTACCCATATCGGAGCAGTGGAACCTGAAGCCTCTATGAATTTTTAGGCAAAGTTCTATAGTTTAGGTGGAGCTAAGACTTAAGATCGAGCAGCGGTCGGAGGTATGTGCTGTTCAGCCCCCTAAATTTTTTTTTCTAGATCCGCCGCTAGGTATAAACTATAAACAACACCAAAACTCTACACTTTTGCAGACAAAACCAAACACGACTTTGCCACGCCCTCCCTAGAGCGCTCATTCCGAATTAGGCAAGTATATATCCAGCAGCTGTCAACGTGGTCAGAACATTTAAAGCCATGGGGCCTGTTCGCTTGAACTTATCAGCCGGCTTATCAGTTAGAATCTACAGTATTTTTCTCAGCCGAGCAAGCTTTCGTGAGGTGTGTGTAAGAAATCAGTGAAGTTATTTGGACAGGTCTTTCTGGCTACTATGGCATGTTTGATTCTCCGACTATCTCCTAACCAGGTTTTTTGGAGCCAACTTGAGCCTCTTTGGTTGGTTGAACAAGCCTCCTAACCAGGCCTCAGCAAGCCACATAGGGGGTCTTAGCCAGGCTCCAGAAAAACGTAGAAGTTGGCATTTTTGTGGAACCAGGCTTTGGCCAGCCTCCCACTGAGTCGCCTCATCTCCCTTCGGTGAGATCCGCCGGTGCTCCTCCTTCACCGGTGTTCCTCTCGCCGATGCTCCACCTGTCGGTGCTCCTGATGCCGGTGCTCCTCCCCATGGAGCTTGCGCGCGTGCCGCCTCCCCAAGAACCGCATGCGACTGTGGCTCGGCACCTTTGACACCACCGAGGACGCAGCGCTCGCCTACGACAAGGCCGCCTTCCGCCTACGTGGCGGCATGGCACGCCTCAACTTCTCGTCCCTCCGCCACGACGGCTCTCACCTCACCGGCCCGCTCCACGCTTCCGTGGACGCCAAGCTCACCGCCATCTGCCAGTCACTAGCGGGGTCCAAGAACGGCTCCTCCGTCGATGAGTCGGCCGCGTCCCCGCCGGACTCCCCCAAGTGCTCGGTGTTGATGAAGGGGGAGGAGGAGTCATGGAGCTCGCGCGCGCGTCTTGGGAGCATGTGATGTCGGCCGGAGACGGGCGGTGTGCTGTGAGAGGTGTCGCTCACCAGGTGTTCGATGAATTGCCTCAAAGGTGGTGAAGTTACCTAAAAGGTGACTTTATCCGAGCCAAATCAACCAACCGAGCAAACTAGTTGCTAGTCAGGCTTAGATAGTGTAGGGAACCAAACAAGTTCATTTTGGCTCGCTAGAGGCAGACTTGGGTTGCCCAAGCTTAGATTCTAGATAGGCTAGAAATAAGCAGGGAACCAAACACACCCATCTAAACTCTGGCTATGTAATATTTACTTTCATTACAAATCTTATTATAATTGGGATGTGCGCAACTACCACAATCATTCATTCGATCCAAGGTTGTTAAAAGGATGTGACATTAGGTATCCTCCGAAGATGTCCGACATACTACCAGATTTAGCTTGTTTCAAGTGTGCCTAGTGCTAAATTGTGACAAACGCTTGTTGGTGATCTCAGATCCTAGACTAAAGTGACAGTCCTACTTAGCAAATTACAGGGTTTTTGGAACAAATATTAAGAGCCTAGAAATACAAGAAATATTAAAAGTAACACATGTTATGGCCCTGTTCGGCTTACCCCATATTCGACTTGTTCGGCTTCTTTTCTTTATCATGATTGTATTTGATACATTTGATGAATTGTTTTTCTCTCACAATTATTCATGGATAAAGGGAAGGTTTGATTGCATATGGAAAGCAAGGTTAATGAGTTTTGGGGACCAAGTTTCGCGTCCTCCACTAGGCCATAGAAGCTTTGGTTCCAGGGCGGGTCCAAGTACTACACGTTTTAACTAATTGATCAAATAGTCAAGTAATCGCCACGACTTCACGATACGATAAAAATTCTAGGCAAGTCTATTACCACCTAAAAAATACTGAACGGTTTTGTCCACGCCGGGACTTTTGGTGCGCGCTCCCCGGTCCGATGACCCATCAAGAAGATCCATTAGAGAACGATATGAAGAAGTTCAAACGCCTTCAGATCCGATAATAATCGACAAACAGATTGGGTTTTGTTTGTTGCGTTTAGCCATTGCTACCCTCTTGAGCCGCGACTAGACCATCCGCCTACTTGATTTAGAACCCCAACTTTGTGAGTTCAGATTGACCTCCATATTTGCAATTGAGTTGTTGGACAAGCTTGCCTCATTGCTAGCAGCGTTACCCTAGGCCCATCGCTGGCGCCGCTGAAGGTGGTGTATCGGCTGCTGGGCACAGGCATCCTTGGATGGTTGTAGTCGGGCAGGAGGTCCTCCATCCCTAAATCGAGGCACCTTCTCTCGGATCGGATTCAGGAGGATATCGGTCGGTGCCCCCACGGCTCGGGTGTGTGGGGGCTTGTTGAGTTTTTGGTTGCAGAGGATCAAGGGGCTCACGGGGAGAAGGAGAGTAAATTCGAGGTGGTTTATGCAAATGATCATGACTGGGGGACATTTCTTTTTCGGACAAAACAGTTTGCGCGTTATCGGGGTCTTTTTGGCAAAAGTGGTGGGGATTGAAGGAAAGCTCATATTTCTTCTTACTGCTTCTCTTTCCGTCCTCTCAGGCCACACGTCTCTAGCATGCTTTAGCCTAGGACCAGCACAGATCCGCCCACCTTGCTTTTGGCTAACCCCACGGGAGGCACCCCATGGGCCTTGTTGTTGCGGCACATACACACCACGTCCTTTTTGGCTTGGTAAGAACTTGTATCGGCTCCATCGCCTCAGAATTACAACCGGTTGCACGCACACGACATATTATTTTTGCACAAGGTCAATCATGATGGGCCCCCCCAACACTTGCCAGTTATATGATGCGGTGCCCAGGCTTGACTGCGTTTGTTGTGAGGAAGTTTGTTTTTTATTTCCTTTAGATTATAGGAACTTCAAAAATGCGCCAAAAATTGTACAAAACTCATAAAAATTTCAAATAAATTTTGTTTGCTTTATAAAATTGTGCTCTATCCATATATTCTATGTTTAGTGTTAGGTTGTCTTTTAGGATGCATGTGTAATTAAATTGTCCTCACACGTGTCATGTGCATATACCGTAAGCGGAGCCGAAGTTCAAGGAGGATATCAAGGAGTAAGATGAAGAGGTTCTCGTCGATGGTGTTCCTGAATCCCACGCTGACTTTTCTGTTGACCATTACTATGATCAAATGTGTCGTCTTATGCGTGTACAAAAATTCATGATTCCGGTGCAACGCACGAGCATATATCTAGTAATAAGACAATGCCGAAAATAATCAACACTCTAAAACCCTTGAATGTCACGTTGTCTCACTACACCGCTTTGTATCATCGAGCAATTTAATCAGCCCACACAAGTGCAATCACACCCAAGTAACACAATACTATTAGATTGCATCTCTATATATCAAAGCAGGAGACTTTGACCGCTAACTGGGCTATCCACGATAGCAAATTCATTTTAGGCCATTTGATGCCGGCTTCAACGTCCATGATCCCTTCTTGATCCTGTAGACCATAAAATATCACCTTCACTCCCCTCGTTTCTCTCTCCTTCCCTCAAGAAGCAACAACGGGCGCGAGGCGACGGTTCAGATTGGTTTTTATCTCCATATTTGCAATTGAGTTGCTTGTTCTACTTATTCTTACTTGTTCCTCGTTGCTTGGTCCTAGTGGTTTGCACAAGATCGCTGACACGGAGGCCCCTCCCCCCCCCCCCAACCCCCTTCTGCGGGTGGCCCCTAGCAGATGATGTCGCGGCTGGTGGCCACCGGCCGCCGCCCCCTCACAACAATTCAGGTCCCCAGACGGCCATACCAAAGAACGGGCGGCTCACATCTATCCTGGATCCGCCTGCGATAAGATAAAAATTCTAGCCAAGTTTACTCCCCTCTCTTTCTCTCTCTCCCTCTTCCTCTCTCCATAGTTGGCCATGCAGCCCGAGCCCGTCGGCCCGGCCCGAGGCCCGTTTTTTTTTTCGGTGGCCCAAGCACGGCCGCAGCTCAGCAGGCGGGAGGCTAGCGGTCTGGCCGGCTGGGCCCGGAGGAGAGGATGCCATGCACGGCCTTACCCAGACGCTTGGCACGTTGGCATGGCATGGCATGGCTCTCTTCTGATCGAGCCGGCCGCTTAGCGGCCCGGCAACACACTGCTAAGAGCACCAGTGTGCCACCACCATGGCCCACGTGCGCAGCAGCCCCCCCCGCCCCCGCGGATGCGGCCACGCCCGAAGCCCCGAACCCTATCCTCGCCAGTCACCTCCCCATGCGGCCGCCTCCTCCTCGGCTCCTCGCCTATCAAGGAGTAAGGCCTCCCCGTGGCCACCTCCTCCTCCCTCCCCTCCTCCTCTCCCCTCCCTCGGTGGCCTCCCTCTCCCTCCAACCACGCCGGCGACCTCCTCGCTCCCACCATGGCGGCGCCCTCCTCCCTCTCCCTCCAACCATGGCCATAAAATGGCACGCGCCCGTCTCCCTCCTTCCAACCACGGCGGCGGTGCGGCCAGGAGCAGACGGCGCATCCACCGAGCTCGCAGCCTCGATGAGATCCGGATTCGGCGGCTTCGCGAGATCCGGCGCGAGGAGGCGGAGGATCCAGGGTGGTGGCGTCCCCGGCGGCGGATCGAGGGCGGGCGCGCTCACCGGTGGCGGATCTAGGGTTCAAGTGCGTGCGCCACACAATCCGTCTTCCTCTGCTGCTGCGGCGTCCCCACGCAGCCCCACCTCCGTGCGCCTCCTCGCCGACAGTGGCGCCGCCTCCCGTGGCGCCCCTCCTCCTCCTCTCCCCTTCCCTCTCGTGGGCCTCGGCGCGCCCCGTCTCTCACCCACGCCCATGAGAATTGTCGTGCCTCGTGGGCTGGCCCGACACGGAAATCGGCCCATAGGGCTAGTGCCTGGGCCGGAGGCATGGCCCGTGGGCCGGTGAGGCACGGCCCGGGAGGCACGGCGTGCCTTGCCGGCTCGTTGGCTATCGGGCCATGCTGGCACGGGCCCATGCCGTGCTGTGCCGGGCCGGCCCGTTGGCCATCTATACCTCTCTCCCTCCCTCTCCCTCTCTCGATGTGTCATATGCACTGACGCAGATTCCGTTTCACCGTAGATCTGATGTTCTCTCTTCCTCTCTCTCTCTCTCTCTCTCTCTCTCTCTCTCTTCTGATGTGGCATGCTGCAAATTTTTGTTGGTCTTTAAGTCCTGATCTACTCGGTTCGGCTGGATCTGAGAGTAGGCAGCTATTATGACATACATCTGAGCACATGAGCATGTCAGTGATATTTGTTTGACACCATATGCACTACATTGGTGATGTTTTTTGGTTTATTGTTTGCATTTCGTTCATGTGCAGTGATGAGTATGATTTCCTATTGTTGTTACGTTTCAATTTGTGGGAATGAGCTTGTGCTGTGATGATTGCACCATAAATTAGGTTTACTGTTTCAAGTAGTGAACATGGTCTGCCTTTCCACAGATTGCATCTCTTTGTTTGTTTAGATACCTGAGGCAATGCTCGTGACCTATTATCATTCTTTGTCTTACATGTTTTTACTATGTTGACAACTTTGGCGATGACCGTGGCCAGTGTTGATACTATTTTTGCCATCTCTTTCTGCCTGTCCCATGATAGCTGAGGCAATGGTCAATTGGTTGCTTCTATTTTCTTGCATTCGTTTCTCCTTGTTCTGTTTTGTGTAATTTGGACGCACCGATGAGAGCTACTGCTGATTGCCTATTTAGTCACCTACTATGCGGCTGGAATGAGCTCTTAGTTATGAGATCTGAGCTTGTATTGTCATTGCCAGTGATGGTTCTTTCCTTTGCCTGTTCATTATCTATCATCATTGTCGGTGACGTCAGATTATATACTTTTGCTTCTGAGCACAGGCCTTATTCCCAAGGATTACATTGCCATACACTTTGGTTGTGTGCAATCAATTTTGGTTCTCATGTTTCTTTGAGTTTTTGGGTATGGTCCACTTAATGTTTCCGATGACATTTTGGGCCCCATCGACGAAAAGCTTGCTGCTTTGCCGCTTGTGAAGAAAAAGCTCGTTCATCTTTTTTCCGTCTAATTTTGCGATTGCACTAACAGTTGCAATGTTTCCTTTAGACCAGTAGGTTGTATATTTATTTGGTATGCCATTTGGAGCAGCCTATTGCCATATCTTTCTTCAGTATGCATGAGATTAATTTTGGGTCCTATGGGGACAGCTTGAAAGTCACTGATCTTTATTACATTGATTCACACATCAATCATGAAAAAATGGGTATGTTCAGAATTTCAGTACCAGACACAGTCTTTAGCTTCTATCTTCATTCAAGAGATGCCTAAAATTTCTTTTCTGCATATTGCATGTTCTCCCTATCTTTTAAGTAGATAGAGCAATTTATGTTTATACCTAATTCCTGCTCAGGAGGTCTTCAATGGGTTAGGTTTTAGTTTTTCTTATCCTGCTGCCATGTAATTCAGTACATGTTAGGTTGTGCCTTGCCTTGTTAGTTTTGGTGTCTCCTACTTGGTTTCCAGAGGAGAAAAAAAGACTTCTTTTGTGGCCTAATTTGGGCGCTGAGCATTAGAGGTGACAAAAAATAGATGTTTTAGTCCATAAAGATCTATGGTAACGTAGCACCATTTATGTCCCTTCTTTCTATCTAATTGACACAAATACAGGTAGAAATTATTATGACTCTTACCGATGTTTAAGCATAAGCACTATTTCTTAGCTTGTTTTGACAAAAATTACGAGCTTATTGATTTGAAGTTGTGCATTGCTTTATAAGTTTTGGTGTCTCCTACTTGGTTTTCAGATTAAAAAAAAAGCTTCTTTCTTGGCCTATTTTGGGCGCTGGCCATTGCAGGCCAAAAAGAGAGAGGAAGTTTTAGTCAATAAAGATCTATGCTAATGTTTCTCTCTACTGGCCCTGATGATCCTTGCAGTTATCTACATTTATGCTCATTCTCTCTGTTTCTTGAGGGACATTTACTTGCTTAATTGAATTTTCAATATTCATGTCACTTCTATTTCATGATTTTGTTGGAAAAAAATGTGGTCATGTCCTATCTTTTAATACATTGCCCACTCAGTTTGTAGCTCCATAAAGTGTTAATCAATATCTTTGGAATATGTGTTGCCACCGCATGTTCTTCACTTCTTTCAGTTACTGTCGGAGGAGCACTACATGTTTAGCAAAATCAAATAGGTTGTCGCTTATTTAGTTTGGATCTTTCTCTACAGAGCATATTGACCACGGTCTACATCAATAGGGTCTAGGTAGTGATATGTATCTGCCTTCTAATCCTACAGCAATATGGATAATAATGGCGCTGCCTCCTCAAAGTAATTTAGATAAACAAGTAATAGTAGATAATCATCCATATCTTCTTTTTGTTGGTTGCATGGTCAATTAGCCCAAATATATTATGCAAGGGTTCTAGATGTTCAGCCAATGATCTGTTCCTGATAACGAAAGCTGGAATAAGATGGATAACAAGGACACTGCCTTAGTAGAGTATGGTAACACTAATCAAGCATATGTTCCTTCTATTGATTTCATGCCCGCTTAATCCTACTATTATATTATGCCAGGGTTTGGATGCTCATGGGCCCACATATGTAGAGAAGAAAGCAGATGTGGTGTTCTGGGTTGGCTTTCCTCAGTAAGCTATCCTACTTAGTGTTTTCCTCGCTATTTAGTTAAATCTGTGTGCAAAATGAGATGTTTTACCTAATGATTCGTGTTCATGCAACATATTAAAGATTAAAGAAAATCTACTCTTATCATTAAACACTGACAAAAATAAATAAGCCAACACCTGCATCTTAGAACTTAGAGAAACCAAATATGTTCACATTTTCTTATGCCATACTGATGTTATCACCATATCGTCAGCCATACATATTTATTTGTGTGTATATTCAAAGATTAGTGGTGATATGGAATTGCTCCCTCAGCTTGTTATCAATATCATGGTACTGTTTATGCTAGAAATTTAAAATTGAAACTCTACCAAGATCATTGAGAAACAATGACACCGTGTGCACATGGGACCTTAAACTGATCTATTTCTTTCTCCTACTATGTCAATATGTTACGCCACACTGTGCTTACATAATCTATGATCCCAGTAACACTACATGCTTGTATGTAAAGTTGTATATAATAATGTATTATGTTTCTAGCTTCATAACTTATCTTTTGGCATGTCCACGTACCACATCCTAGTAAAAATTATCTATTACTGGCCCATGTATGACGCGCGCGAGGGCGCACGCCACGTACTAGTGAATAATAATATCTGAACTGTAAACTGAGAGGGGCACGGGTAACTCACAGCACGTAGATTGTCTACATGGGAAGACTAGCTCAAGCGAACATGTCCCAGAAAACCAATTCCGCCACTCACGTCCGAGCCTGCATGGCGGTGGTAGACGGAGATACTACACCCGCTAGCTGTCGGAGCCGAGGGAGGCGTCCACGGAACCAACTTGAGATGCAGAGGTACACCGCGGAGCAGGGAGCCCAAAAACCTGTTAGAACCTGCAGCACAACACCACACCACCACTAGACTGCACACGATGTTGTCGCAACGACCACGGCAAAGCCGTTCACCACATGTCGCCCAATGACAAACCACCTGGGCACACTACTGCCAGGAGGTATGCCCACAGCATCACAAGCTTCACAAATCGACTGATCCATCAGGCCTCAAGTGCACAGTCACAGGGCCTCCAATGGAGCAAATCACCGAAATCGAGTGGATTGGAGAAGAAGGTGGAAGAACTGATGTTTCAGGTAGGAGATCACGAAGAGGAGACGCACCCTTTGAAGGCGTGGAGGAGCATCGCGGCCTCCCGCGGAGGATCACGTCCTTGGGCTGGACATGCCAGCTTGGGCAGGCAAGCGTTGAACGCCGCCACGTCAGGGGCCGTCCGCCCGTCGCTCCTTGCAACTCGGTCGGGAAGGACCGAGTGGTAAGCAGCTGGCCAGCTGGGCCTTGGGTGGCCTAGCCGGTTTGCTCTTTTCTTCCCTTTTTATTTTGATTATTCATTTCCTTATTTTCTAGCAAGAAAATAAAAGGAAAAAATCCATTAAATGAACAATTTGACAGGTATGCAACAACCCCTAGAAATAGATTTCAAGTCAGTAACCCCTTATCGGGTCGGACACTGTTCATCGTAGGGAAAAAAAGGAAAAGGCACCGTTCCTTATCGGGCGGATACTGTTCATCGTGATCAGTTACTGTTCATCTACATTTATCTGAGTCTGTGCGCGCGCCAGATGAACAGTGATTCGTATGTGATAGGGTCTTTTATAGATAGATAGATAGATAGGTACGTGATTGTAGAGCTGTAGCCGTACATGCAGATCAATTAGCGAAAGGCCCAAGTCCATGCATAGGGCCCAGACCGACTATATTTTAGCAAAAGAGCAAGAACTCAGCCCTAAATCCCACGTCCGCCCACTCACAACCACGTGTACTACTTAGTTCACTATTGGGCCTTTTAAAAAAGGTTCACTATTGGGCCAACGTGTCATTAACGTAAACGGAACCACGATTTTTTCTCTCGAAATTTCCAATTATTAATTCAAACTCGTTCTGTCGTCTCGCTCTCCACATCCGTCCATCCTCCAACTCCAATCAACTCCCCATGCTGCAATCCGCGGCAAAAAAAAGGCGCCTCCTTCACTATAAACAGACTTATAATTTAATCAAACTGGATGGAGATGCAAACTGAGTGCTTGGTTGGTTTGGTTCTTTACGGTAAAATCTGCCCATTTGAGTCGGGTGCTCGTATTTTTTTGGGTTTATTTCAGAATTTAACGGCGCGATTCTTTTTCAGTGATAGGCAACGTGCCCGTCGACAGCGAGGCGCCTGTGATGACTTTGCCAATCTCGATATTTACCGGTCCAACTCAATTTTTTTGGAGGTGCTCATAGGAGTAGGGTGTGTGCGTATGTTCATAGGGGTGAGCGTGCGCTCGTGTATGTAAGCGTATGCGTCTGGGTCTCGTAAAGAAAAAACTGGAGATGCTTTGACTTTAGAAAAATTAAAATAACTTATAATTTCAGCTGGCAGAATTTTGGCTGAAACTGGCTGAAAAACACTGTTGTGGCTGAATTGTTGTGAGAGAAAAACACTGTTCCGGCTGAAAAAAAATCAAACGAGTCAAATATAGGGTAAGCCGAACGGGGCCATAATTTGAAAGGAGGGAGTGTACTTTCATAGTTTCATTACAAATCTTGCTGTAATTGTGCTGTGCGCGGCTCCCATAATCATTCATTCCATCCGAGAGGTTGTTAAAGGTCGTGACATTAGCTTTTTTCAAAGTGTGCCTAGTGTTAAAGGGTGACAAGCGCATTTGAACGATTGCACCAATTGTGGCTGGCGTCGTGGCCCACCAATGGGAGTCCAATCTCAGGCTGTTCGTAGTAACAGAACAACGAAGCGTTATCCCTGCCCTGCCTGCGTAACAAAGAAGGGGAGACCGCGCGCATCCCCCGGCACACCCCGTCCACTGGCCCCGTTGCGTCCCCTCAGTAGTCTAAGAAGGATGCAAGGCAGTATAAGGCGAGAAGGAGACACTGAGACGAGCCAGCAGAAGGCGAGGAAGGAGATGCAACACCCAATCTAGTTTTGAAACATCTGGATACAACACTTGCAACATACATATACAGACAGATGAAACACTTGAAAAACACTTGAAACCATTGCAAACATACGCAACATCCAGATAAAATACTTGGAACATATGTTGAAACATATGCAACATCCATATAAAACACTCTTGCAACATACATTTGAAAAAAATAGATGAAACATTAGGAATAGATGTTTGCAACATACGTGTACAACCATTGCAACATATGCAACATCCCTGATCTACTTTTGCAACATCCATATGAAACATTTGTAACACACCTCTGAAACATCTGCAACACTTAAAACATACGCTTGCAACATGCATTTTTACGCTTTTTCTTCCGAACGACGCAGAGCAGAGCGCGAAACGCCTAGTTCTGGCTAGCCGGCGGCTGAGGATGGTGTTACAGCCTAGCAGCGGCCAGCTACACCTGCGCCTAGTTTGGGCCCGGCCAGTGACGGCCCCCTCTCCTGGCCGCCTGGCCACACACGGCGGCCGGAAGGAGCCACCGATCTCAGCGAGGTCGGAGAGGATGCCCACGAGGAGCGACGGGAACGGCGGCGCGGTAGCAGGGTGCGAGGACGGGGAGCAGCGCACGTGGTGGCGGCCCATTGAGGTGGGTAGCAGGGAGTCGATGTGGGCCGGGTTGAGGAACTGGTGCAGAACGTGTGCTCTCATATGAGCAGGCAGCGGCTGCGTTTCTCGTTTGGAGGAAGAAGAAAAGGAGCTGACGTTGGGGCTCCCGTGTAAGAGGGAAGAAGGGAATAAATGGAGTGGCCGATTGGGCTGCTAGCCATTTGGCCGGGAGCGAGCGTGGAGCGGTCCGTGCGGTTACCGTTTTTGCAACTGGCTCTACCAAGCATCTCTAGAAATCTATAATCTCTTTATAGTAGTAGTTCATACTCACTGGCTCGTGAAGTTGCGCTCTCATGCAGCCAGTTATCTATACCTAATAATAAAGAGGCAAAAAAAATTTACCATTTTTTTCGTTCATCCAGTTTTTCGTCCACTTCTCTCTAACTACCGGACAATGGAGAGTTTTTTCTGTCCGAACTTATATATATAACCTGTGTTCATATGTGTTGGAATAGGTTTTCTCTAGCGCAGACTCATAAGCTGCTAAATAAATATTTCCCTCCTATGCTATTCCTTTTTTTAGATTTTTTCCCTCCACATCTGGAATTTGGAGTCCATCACCGTCACGGAGTCCATGAATATTTCTTTTTTTCCAATGTGATTGTTACTTTTTTCCCTTTAGCACACCGTGTCCGACTTTTTTCTGTAAATTTGTTTTTTTCTTACGCTTCTACACGGAGTCTGGTTTCATAACGTGCCGATACAGGCTCACCTCCGAGTCAATCACTCAGTACAGGCTCACTTCCGAGTTCACTCATCAGAGTCCGGCAGTCTGGCCCCTCCTTCTACATCTCCCTCAAAGCAACTTCAGCAGGGTTTCTACTTGAACCCCATAGCTAAATATAGATGCCCAGGCCAAAAACACAACACCCAAATCCTCTCTCCGGCATCCAGGCCTAGGGGCTGCCCCTAGACCAAGCCCCCAAAGGACAATTTCCGTTCATTTCTTCCCCACGCACTCGCCTTCTCCCTCGCTTGCGCCGTCGTTTGCCCCACGCGCAACTCCCATTGCTTGCAGGGGCGGACCTAGCACTAGGGTAGCCCAGGCCATGGCCCTAGTCGTGGCCCATGTTTCAAGGTAGCAGGTCTTTAGTTTTGGCCCATGAAGCAGCCCAACACATGAAGCCCAGGGAAGGAGTAGGGCAGTAGGCGCTCGGTGCTTGCTCGCTGAGTCGCTTGGTCTTCCATCGCTCGTGACTCGCAACCGCTGCCGCCGCCGACCCGCCCTCGTGGCCTCGCCCATCGCCCACGCTGTCCAGCTGGGCACCGGCCGCCGGCAGCCGCTCCTCGCCCCCTCCGTCCCTCCACTCTGCGCTCCGGTCTGGCTCTGCGACGTCACCCCTCCACTCTAGGCAGTCTGCGGCGGCGCGGTTCTTCCTTAGCCGGGCGCCGGCCGCCCACCCGCTGCCCGCTGTGGCGCTGCCGCCTGTCGGCTCCTTGCTTTCAGGTGAGTAGCCGAGAAGAGTATCTGAGCAAGGTTTGGATCTTAAACTGATTTTGATTCCAAATTTCCAAGTTCCTAATTTCGACTATTTGATTCTAATTTCTCATTACATAGTACAAGAAGAAGAGGACAATGACTTTAGTTTCGTATTTCTCTCGAGTTCCTGAGCAACAGGGAGATGCCGAACAACAAGCTACTCCATCCTCAGCACCAGATCTTATTATTAACCTTTACTTGATCATTTTCTTATTAACCTTTTGCTTGCTCCTTTTCTTATTAGGAGTTGTTATTGATGACATGGAAGTGGACAATGCGAATGCACCAAATCGTCACTAGACGATAGGTATTTATTTTCAATGTTCCATGATATTTCTTAGCTACTGTATCGTACTATTAACTATATAGATGCAGAAATTCTCTCGATTTGCAAACTTTGCTTGAGAATAATTGTGTTTTTTGACATACATATATATATATATAAAATCTATATATGGTCCTGTAGATTGCACTGTAGCTTTCAATTTTTGAACGCTAGGATTTGGCCCTAGTCTTGGCCAAATCCTGGGTCTGCCACTGCCTGCCCGTGTGCGACTTCCCAGCGGTGACCGCGACTACCCTAGGGCGCACGCACGAAGTAGGAGGTCTGGGGTGGGGCTTCACCGACACGGCTTGTGCCGCCCACACTTCGGGGCAAGGCTTCACCCACGCGGCTCGCGCCGCCCATGCATGGCGGGCTCTCGGCGGCGCACCTCACTACGACGACCGATTCACACGCCCCCTCCTCAGAATTCAAGTCTGGCCTATGTATGTTGTGGACATGAAGGATAAAATTGGAGAAAATAGAATAGTGAGGAGGTTGTGCACATGAAAGACAAATAGGAGGAAATAGAATAGAAGAAAAAAGCGTACGGAGAGGAATCAAATTCACAGCCTGTAGATTAAGAAACTCATCCTTTTTCCACTGCACCATGTAGTTGGTTTGTGTCGAGTATGAAATTTTGACTCTATTAACCATACTGTACCAACAGTTCCATCGAGTGGACTAAGCAAACCGTTAATCGAGGGCTTTGCTGGTCCCTTCCTAACAACTATGTGCACCCATTGGCCTCCTCTCCCGTAGTCTTTGTGCTTGATCTCCGAAAAAATCGGCGCTTTACCTATCTCCTTCTTACAATATTCGATCAAAAATGACAGCGGGCAAGTCCCCTGACCCTAGCCTTGGCAGGTGAGGGGGGCCTAGCTCTGTTGCAACCAACAAATGTGATCCGCGTCCAGTTTACCTCGGTCGCACATTCGATGCGCCTCTGCCTCCTCCACAGCCAACTGCACTGTCGTTGTCCCCGTGACCCCATCTACCGTATGACGAGCTCGAGGCCACCATCATCGAGCGTGAAAGTCGAGTCAGACAGCTTCGTTGCAACGCACGGGCACTTTTGCTAGTTAGAAACTAATACCAACTTTTCTCCACCACATTGATGACGCGCTGAACCATCGGTGGCACTGAGAAAACCAAACGTTGAAACCCACTAACCCTTCCTCTACCCACGACAATTAACATCATATCCATTTTACCCTATATAATTGGACGTGTTCTTGCCCTATGGAGACGAGGTCATCGAGGCTGGCGTTGCTGCCAATGGTAGGGGGTGTGGGTGTACCGTGTCCGTGTCTGAACGGCGAGGCCAGAACTTCCTCTGGACAGGGACGCTTCCTGCCGAGAAGCTCCCACGTTTTTTATTTCGCTATAGTTGTGATGCCGCTCTCCGGCAGCTTTGGAGCGGAGAACACGGCGGCCATGGCTTTCATTCATGCACTTCTCGGTCTTTGCTTATGTACACGGTAATCTAACGATATGGTACACATCACCTCACAATATACTAGCAGCGTGTTGTGAACAAGACTGGGAAACATATAGCCGCGCTCCAAGAGTTCCTCTCGTATACTTTAACTTCTCCTTTATCTCGGTTGTCTAAATTTTAACACGATTTTAGATAACACCCTTATACCACGAACTAGTATAAGTAAATTTTTATTTTTGTGATTTGTTATTTGACTTTGTGTTATACCATATTAAATTTTTGTCCTTATCTGCCTATAGAAATAATTATAAATTATTCATTATCTTTATGCCAATACAAACCAGATTTTGTTGGATTTGTGGTTTTGTCTAACGGTTTTTTTTATTCTCGGTACCGAAAATTATAGATTGCGCCTACAAAAATTACAATGATTGATATTTGCAATTTTAGTATAAAATATATGTAATAACCATCGCCTGAAAGAAAACTAAAATTTAGACACCTGAATTTTAGCAAGTCCTATTTTTTTTATACATTTTTATCTAGCTTACATGCATCTTGAAGACTATACCAACGTTTATTACTAATTCATAAGCGTTTCATTCGTTCCCATGAATAATTTCCCATTTGCATCTTCCATATTTTATAGGCCTCATGCTATTAACTCATCATATTTTTTTTTATGTGCAGTAGCTGTCAAGGACGAGAACACATTAAAAAATCAGCATTTTTCCCCAAATGCCATGCAATCCGTAAGCTCTATACAGTGTATACTATCAAGTACTACAACACTGATGCGCAAATTCTTCTTATCATGGTTCATAAAAGTAATTATGGATGGCTCATGCTGTTCACTTGCATGATTGCGTACTTCTTTTCTCTTCGACAAATCTAGCATCATTGGCATATGTCTTCAAGTTCCTTCGAAACATTTCGTCACACGTTTTTGTTTTGTGCTAAAGTGGAAGTGTTTTTCTACAACCAGATTTCAGCTTATAATTTCTTTACAAAGTCCCGGGACAACGTGCGAAGAATTCAACTAGTAAGTAGTATGTAGGGACGAGTATGCGACAACCCATAGAAATAGATTTCAAGTCAGTAACCACAATTGTCCCTTGAAAGTCGATTTCCATGATTGACGTTGCTGACCACCCATATAATCAAATTTTTAGGACAGTTGACATTATTTAACGCCACTAGAATTCAATTTTTAGGGGTGATTAATGTTGTCACAGCTCCTGAAGTATTTCAAATTGTGCATATGGAATCCATATAGAATTAGATTAGATGTCCAATGTACAGCCTTGCTCTCATGGGTCGGGTTAACTAATCAATGTATTAATTAACGAGCCTATTTTCATCGCTACTACAATAAAAAGAGGAAGAACTTTGCCAAAACTACCCCCTAACAAGGCCAACTTTTTGAACAAAAAAACCTAAATTCTGACTTAATAAGACCAACTTTGACAAAAAAGAAAGAAAGAAAAGTTGGAAGAAGAGGTGGTGCGAACCCAACGGTATTGTGCTCACCTAGCAGGCCTTAACTTTAAAGAGGCCCAAAGCTTTGAGATTATAACTAATCAATGACGAGCCTATTTCATCCGTACTCACTATCAAAATAACAACTCAACCCAAACTATCACCTAACAAGACCAACTTTGGCCAAAAAAAGCTAAGTTCTCAACCATGACCAACTTTGACAAAAAAGAAAGAAAAAAAAAGAGTTGGAAGAAGAGGTGGGGTGAACCCAAACTATCACCTAACAGCACTGCAGCTAGCAGCAGATGCAGATCTATTAGCGAAAGGCCCAAGTCCATGCATAAGGCCCGGCCCGGTTATATATTTAGCAAAAGAGCAAGAACTCAGCCCAAAATCCCACGTCCGCCCACTCACAACTACGTGTACTACTTCGTTCACTATTGGGCCAACGTAAACGGAACCACGATTGTTTTTTTTCCCAATTATAATTCCCGGAAAACTCTGCTTAACTCGTTCTGTCGTCTGGCTCTCCCTCTCCGCATCCCTCCCTCCCTCCAACTCTCCAATCGACTCCGTCCCAAACTACAATCCGCGGCAACAGAAAAAGGCGCCTCCTTTACCAGAAACAGAAGCAAGATTCCCGGATTGCGCCGCCTGATCGCTGGCGAATCGACCCGACTGAGCGGCTCCACCGCCCGATGGACCCGCCGCGGCCCGCGGGCGGCCGCTCCGGCGGGGTCGGCGCTGGTGACTCGCCGGTGAGGTGGGACGACGGCGACGACGACTGCGGCGGCCGCGTCGAAGGCTTGGCGGTGAGTTCCCCCCTCCGTTCTCTCTGCCTGTTTCGTCCCTGTTAAGTCTGGTTGCGTGTACGCGTCCTTCAGCTGAGTTGGTCTTGCTGAGGAGCGTGGAGAACTGTAGATTTGATTCCTTCGGTGCATAAGTTGGGGAATTTCGGGAGCATGTGGCGCGCTGCTTGGCGCGAATTTAGGATGCTCGAATTGATTATTAGGGCTAAGCGATGAGCGAAAAGTTTCAAGTTTTCAAGGGCGCGTATTGCTTGTGCTGTGGAAAAATCCAAAATTGCTTTGCTAGGTTTTGTCTTAAGCATGTGGCTAGAGCCTTGTTGATAGGAGTGGACTAGTTATGGTCTTTTTATGGCTGGAGTTCAAGTCTTAGTAGTACAATCAGTCATTCAACTTTCCCAGGCTGAGTTTCTGCCATAACTCAATTTTGCTTTCCTGATATAGGGGCTCCACATATTTGACCAAGAAGAGGCAGACGAGCCACCAGTCAAAAACAGCATGGCCAACAGCCTTGATACTAATTGCATTCCCATTGCTAACAGATGCAACACTGAAACAACTGAAACTTCTGTAGAGACGGAACCTGTAAACAGCATTAACCCGCTTCATGAGCATACTGGCATCTGGGTCCCTGTGTCTGTCCCGCCAATGACAGCGCAGGCCCGCGAGGAGTGGCACAGGGGGTTTGGTTGCAATGGCAGGTACTTCCCGGAAGAAGAGTTCAGCTGGGAGCTGGATGAAGAGAACTATGAGATGACAATGTGGGATGTGTTTGCTGATATGGTTGTCGCGGCAAAAGATAAGGTGGTATCTGCCGCAACATATGACTTTGGGAGACGTGGGATGTCGGTGGTGTCCAACTTCTTTCTCCAAGAGGCTTGGAAGGATATGGCACAAACACTTGCGGATGCAAACGCTGGTATTGCGAACGAGCTTCTTGAGACCGAGCCAACTAAGTGGTTGCCTGACAGTGCTGCTACCTCTTGCATGCTCTGTGGCGTGCGGTTTCATCCAATAATGTGCTCTCGCCATCATTGTCGTTTCTGTGGAGGAGTATTCTGTAATGGTTGTTCAAAGGGTAGAAGCTTGATGCCTCCAAAATTTAGGACTGCAGAACCTCAGAGGGTTTGTGATGTCTGCGGAGTACGTCTAGAGAGTATCCAACCTCAATTGATGAATCAGATCAGTCGGGCCTCACAACTTCCAACTCAGGATGTCACAGACCTGAGTACCCTGAGGTCATGGCTGAATTTCCCTTGGGCACACACAATGGAATATGAGATATACAAGGCTGCAAATTCTTTATGTAGTTACTGTAAGGTATGCCTTTTTTTCTCCTTAATTATGGACTACTTCTATTACGATACCTTTTCTCGTTGTCTTCTTTTCGGTTACTTTAGTTGTCATGTAGTCTTCTGTATTCTTATTAAGTGTTATTGTGTTAAAGACTAGTGTCGACCAATA
The DNA here is from genome assembly GCA_904845875.1 of Miscanthus lutarioriparius. Classification (NCBI taxonomy): domain Eukaryota; kingdom Viridiplantae; phylum Streptophyta; class Magnoliopsida; order Poales; family Poaceae; genus Miscanthus; species Miscanthus lutarioriparius. The sequence continues at coordinate 66,203,158 of CAJGYO010000008.1, read as the reverse complement.
TTTTGCACCAAATAGGCAAATACTAATATCTTGATAACACTACAACAAATCTAGTATTCCTACATTGGTGTTGATAAACTGATGTCAAGAAATCTTGTAGCGAAATGTGTCTCACAAGTCACAGGTCATCAAATATGGTTGTTTTCTGTTTGTATAGTCATTGGTTGGATGGGTGTTTGGACTAATTGAGTTGTTGTGGGTAAAATATGACATGGAATGCTGGCAAATTATTTTTTCTAGTGCAATAATACAATCTGGATATGTGATTAGTCTAATCACTGAAATGAACCTATGCAAAAAAAAAAAATGCATATGCATCTGTAAAAAATCAATTTCTTAAGTAAATAATTGCTTGTAGTTCCCCAGTCTGCATTTTAGTAACTCTAGATAGATTATTTAAGCTCAACTTAGTTGTTCAGGGGAATTTTATTATTGGAAATGATTTAGTCATTGTATTCTTATGAAATGCTGGAAATGATGTCTGCCTGTGGGGCTGCTGTTTGTTCTGTTAATTATTCTGAGCCATTATAAAGACAAATTCATGTATTTTTCAGGTGGGAGGACTGAAACCAGAGAAGGCTATCCCTGGTACTATTCTTAGACAAGCAAAAGGTCTTGCTATAGTTACTGTGGTGAAGGTTGGGATGATGGTTACATACAAACTTGGCACTGGGCTGGTTGTTGCTCGAAGAGTGGATGGCTCCTGGTCACCACCTTCAGCAATCTCCACCTGTGGTATTGGATATGGGGCTCAGGTGATACAAGCTTTTCAAGTGTTTTTTCTACATGGAAGGACTTCTTATATCAATCTAGCATCATCTAACATATAAGATGTTTGACTCTTTCAACAGGCTGGAGGTGAGATAGCTGACTTTATTATTGTTCTGAGGAACACGGATGCTATCAGAACATTCAGTGGGAAGGCACATCTGTCTGTTGGTGCTGGTGTTAGCGCTTCTGCTGCCCATGTTGGACGTGCAGCTGAGGCTGACTTCCGTGCTGGTGATGGTGGTTATGCTGCATGTTATACATACAGTTGTAGCAAAGGTATGTTTCGAATTATTACCAGCTTTAGATTACTGGGATCCAAGAGTTCATAGCGATACAGTAATTCAGTAGATTTTCCAGGTACTATTTACAGTTAGAGGCAATATGTGAGACTGATTTATTTTGCTGATGGTATAATGAATACTCTCTGAAGGGCGGGCCTGGTGCAAGCGGTAGAGTCTTACCGTCTGTGACCGGAAGGTCCCGGGTTCGAGTCGCGGTCTCCTCGCATTGCACATGCGAGGGTAAGGCTTGCCACTGACACCCTTCTCCAGACCCCGCATAGAGCGGGAGCTCTCTGCACTGGATACGCCCTTTTTATAATGAATACTCTCTCCATTTCAATTTTGCTGCCATTCTAGCTTTATCCTAATAAGTCAAACATTTCTATCTTTGGCCATGAATTCTTATAAATTCGTATAGTTCAACATCATGCAAATTATATATTATGAAAATTATTTCACATGGTGAATCTAAAAAAAATAAATCTTATGATGTTAAACAATTTGAATTTATCAAAATTGATGTTAAAAAATAGAAAGGTTTGACTTTGGACAAAGCTAGAATGACAACTAATATGAAACAGAGGGAATAGTTTAGAACGCCCGTCATTTCAAGTTTTTATTGAAAAATTGAAATTGAGATGTGCTTTCTGTTGCAAACTAGAGAAGTGCATGACATCTACAAAGTTTTGAGCTGCTTAATTTGCACACAGAAAAGGAGCACTATGACCTGTTTACTTGACAAATCTTTCTTGTTTGATCTTTTGAGTGGTTATTCATTTAAATATGTCCCACCAAAGAGATGAGCAGATGGCCAAGTTACAGGCTAACATGGCCATGTCTCACAAGGCTGATGTAGTAATGTGTGCATTACTATACTAAAGGCCTTATGATAAGGTTTAGGAAGTTGGGAGCACAATTTTCTGTCACAAGGAAAAACAAGACCAAGTTGACATGTCCTGACATCATTGGGGTGTGAAGTTAGCCAAATAACTGTACAGAAGATACTTTCAGAAGCCAAAGTATGCATGATTGACCAACCTTTAATAGATATTTATGGCATCAATTGTTATAGTGGTGAATGTGAATCGTGCCATATCACAGAGCAACTTTGTTCTATGAAATCAATTGTTAGACTCTGAATTGTTGAAACTCTTGAGGAAACAGTAGTTTGTTGGCCCCATTTTAAGATTACAGTGAAGTGATGCATTACTTCATTCATTGCAAATACTTGTGGGTTAAGTTTTAACAAGTACACTCATTCATATTGTTTTAAGTAACCACTTATTTTGTATGCTGCCTCTTCCATATTAGGTGCCTTTGTGGGCTGTGCGTTCAATGGCAGCATAGTATCAACTCGAGATACTGAGAACGCACGATTTTACGGAGGTCCTGTCAAGGCATCTGATATCCTTCTAGGATCAATGGCGAGGCCGCCTGCAGCCTCTCCTCTGTACAAAGCTCTGTCAGAATTGTTTGACAAGATTGGAAAATAATCCTCTTTCTTGCAGACCTTGCCTCACCAGCTTGTAAATACGTTCGAATTTGTGCCCTTCACGAATTGGTTGGAAGCAATTGTTTAACTGTACAGTAAGGCCATTCTTCAACACATCAAAGGCTCCATGCCTTCATCAGTGTTTAGTGGATACTATCAACAAAACCACTCTGTACATACTTGTACATTGGATTGACAATCGCATCAAGATGTGAAAAAAAGGTGTTTATTCTTGGTCGTCAGTGTTGAGTGCATTTTCGCAACTCCGGGAAAACTGGGTACGGCCGTGCGGGCAACCCTGACGTCTGACGTTATGATTCGAATTACATGGGAAGTACAGTAATTTTGTAATGCTGTTGTGATTAGGGATGAAAACGGACGGAAATTTCTGTTTCAATATTTTCTTTGGTGGATACGGGACTGGGTTCTTGGGCGGATATGGGACCTGATTTGGAAAAGCTGGGATCGGAAGAGAATTCGGGATATCTGGACATACGGAAACGGACAAGTATGGATAAAAAGGTAAAAAATTAAGTTAGGATTATACATGTATAAAGTCATGTAATAATATACACGTAACGTAAGAACATCGGTTTAATATTCACTTACATGTCATATGTGTTAACATCTTAACATTCATAATAGGTTAGTAGGTGTACTAACATAACATAAGGACATGTACTGTTAGACATGCCCTAAATATATAGATTGAAAATGAGATCAATAAAATAGAATAAATATGGGTTCATCCCGGACAAAAAGGGGATTCCGCAAAACAACAAAAATGGCGAGAAACATCCTCTTCCGTTTCCCTAGACAAAAGTAGAATTCAGGTCGCGACGAGATGAAATTTTTGCACCCATTTTCATCCTAGTTATGACACCGGTACTCCCTCCGTTTTGATGTGTCCTATTAGGGTTGTCCTAAGTCAAGTATTTATGTATTTGATTCGATCATAAATTTTAAGACTATGTATTTTAGCAACACGTGAATATATTGTGAAAGTATTTCTTATAGTGAATCCAAATCTTATCTTTTTAACTTATATTTGTTTTTGTAGTTGATAGTCAATGATAAAAATATTTGATTTAGAATGATGCTAATATAATATGTAAGAAAAAACGGAGGGAGTATATATGTTGGAGCGATCTTGCTCCTGCAATTTTTTTTGAGAGCGTGCTTAGCACGTATTTCATTAAGAGAAGTTAGAATGGAAATACACGCCCAACATCACTTCACGGCGAGGTGCCATTGGTGATTGGGTGAACACGGATACAAGGCACCGGTGAAGGGTGGATTACACTTGGATGTAACTAAAGGCACTAACTGGGCGACGGAAGGAATCCAAAACACAGACGCTATGCTACCTTGTGCCGAGCACCGACGCCAGACTGGTGTAACCAGCAGCAACACAGCTACGCGCTTCCTCGACGATGAGAAGGGTGAGCTCCTGTGGAGTTCTTGAGATCCTGTCGAAGGTTCTGCGGTTGCGTTCCTTCCACAGGTTTCAAGACGTGAGCAATATCGCCGAGTCAAAGCCCTTCCTAGCTGCTTTAGGCACCGATTTACGAGAGCGTAGCCACTAATCCGCCAGGGAAACATCGCCTTGAGGAGAGAGGCCCTGCAATACAGCACCAAGAAAAGGCATAGCCCTGTCCTTGAAACAACCCGTAAGGTTTGAAGCAAATATAAAAAAAATGCAGGAAAAATGAATTTGAGAAGCAAAGATTAGGTCGGCGCCAAGATTTGGAAAAAGCTTTATCGAGATCATGCTAATTACTGCTCACTCAGTCCTGAAAAGAACATACCTTTATAATATATAATACTGAGTTAAACAATTTATATTGAGACAAATCTCTCTGTGCCATTGAAGCATACGGTTGATCTATGTGCCCTATTCAAAAGTTTATTGTGACTCCTATACTAGATTTTGAATTTTTCTTCACTCTGATGCCACTTCCATCAAGTGGATGTTAACTCATTGGTTGGCATTGTTAGTGATCGAGTGGCGCATAGCAAATTGTCTAAAAAACCAAACGCCGCATGTATGAATTTTTATTGAATATTTTAGCTTCTAAAAAATGTTAAACAAAAAAATTTTAACCACAAAGTTTTATATCTCACCGATCTCTTCAACTTTGATTTTGGGTGTGGCTCCATCCGAGATCATTTAAAAAATTCAAAAAATTGAATTTCAAAATATAACATCTTAATATATGTAGGGATCTTAAATGATCTCGAATGAAAAATTTATGAACTGCAATGTTTTAGATCTCGTCGGTCTCTACAATTTTCTTATATTTGCCACTACTACATCCCCCCCCCCCGGGGAACTTGGGGCTCTGACGTAGGACCTCCGGGGCTCTTTCTACTGCAGAGGACGTAGGACCTCCGATGCTGTCCGTTCCGCATCCTGCGGCACGAAGAAAAGCAAACAGAGGAGGAGAAAACAATAACAGCGTTGGATGGACAGGCAAGGCATCCAGTCGCTCGCGCTTGCTTCGCCGTCGCTTGCTCAACCCTAGCAGCAGCCGGCAGGGAGGAGGCGCCAAACTGCTCGTTCCTGCAACTCGCGGCAACTCGAGATGCTTGGTGCATCTGGACCCCGACTTGGAATCGCAGCTGTCACCGACGAGCTCGGAATCGCGGCGGCCATCCCTGAGTGAACCGCTGCGGTGACCGATGACCCCGTGCGCATCTCACCCCACCTGGTGTCGTTGACATAGAGAGCTGCTGTGATGCACATGTATTCTTAGCTGCCATGCTCTCTGAATATGCAATGTAATGGCAATGCTATTTGTAATACAATTGTAATAACACTGTCCTCTTTATATGTATTTTATTTGGAGTGCTGTCTGAATATGTAATGTTCTCCAAATACGTCCTTTGAAATTGACATATGCTCTCTGAAATGGACGTGTTTTCTGAAATTCCATGATGAAAGTGCATCATTCAGTTTCTGAAATTGACAGGAAAGTGAGTGCTCATGCCCACTTCAGTTCCAGAACACATCCAGATACTTACATTAAGTTGTAGTTAACATATATACTATACATTCAGATGTCGTCGACTTGACTATATACAAGACTAAATTGAAACAGTACTATAGTGCAGGTGGCCAAAGATAACTGAATTGCATTGAAAATCCTCCATTCTTCATATCCTACTCTTGTCACAGGGTTGCCCAAAAACAAAAGTATCATCTGTGATTGGTCCTTCATGGTACCTTGCTGAACAATTCAGAGCAATAGGTGGAGACCTGAACCTTGCAAAATGACCCAAATAGAATTACTTCACCACAGCTGAGATAAAACATCATTCGTCATTGGTTCCTGTAAATTAAATAGAAGTAAGTCTATTTAAAGAAAAATCAGTTATCATCCCTGATCATCTCTAGATAAAATAAAGAAGTATTTTACCGTTAACATTTGAGTGAAGCTAAGGTTGACCTTGTAATCTTCAGAGTCCTCTTTGTCCTTGTAAACAATATCATTAGCAACTTGTTTTTCTGCTTGTGCACCACTACTACCTGCCTCTTCCCCAACCTCTTGTATCTTGCAGTAAAAAAATTAGAGGGATTAGGGAAATACTGGACAGAATGATAAGAGTACAAATGCAACATTCCTTTAGCAACATACCACTGAAATATGTGCTACTTGTGCTTGTGGAGCATCATTACTTGCTTCTTTCGCAAGCTGTGTTGTAGCTTTGTTTTGTCTCTTTTTTTAGCCTTGTGCTTCTTATCAAGCCAAGTTCTTTTTCGTTTTGAACTTTTCGTTTGGACCTCCTTTTTGTTTAGGCATGCATTACTCAATATTTCATTTGGTGGACTGACATCTGTAGAAACTGTAGGTAGATACTCATGTGTGCTTGTATATGCATTGATTTTGTCTTCAATTTGCTGACCGAGGATGTCAAGTGTGCTGTCTACTAACATGGTGCATTCAGGAAAGTTGGCTGCTCGATGTGCTAAATTCTGTAATTTGTGGGACATAAATCTGTAGCGAAGCATAGCATCCATCTTGGGATTTTCGATTATATTTCTTCCCTTGTTGTCTTGAATAATTCCACTATGTGCTTGGTGCAAGCTGCCAAAGATCTTTCATATTCACCTTGAAAAGCCTCAAATATAATAGGTGTATACAAGTTGCTAGTTTGCATTAACAGAGGTGGTGGTCTCCTCATACAGATTTTAGGTAACTTTTTCTTTAATCAAATTATGAATTTAGTTCATTATTCTTTTTTCCTTGCACCACCCTTTCAAAATGCTTAAATAACCGAATAATCAAAATCAGATTTGAAATGGATTTTCAAGTCATTGTTCAAACTCTCGCTCAATTATGTACTTCTCATTCCTAATGTGAAGACATCCTTCATATAACTTTTAGCCCATTTTTCTTTCACCTTGTATATACTATCCAACCAAGTTGGTCTGCTCACCTTTTTCCTCAAGAGGTCAAACTTTTGCCTCAATAGATCAAACTTTTATTCAAATTCTGCCATGTCCTCATACTCAAACATGCACGCATTGAAATCTGATAGAATACTAGTGTCTTCATTTTTCTCTTTTCTCTACTCTCTTTTCTTCTCTTCTTTCTTCTCTTCGTTCTTCTCTTCATGTAGATGTTTGATAGCATTCTGCATAATGTGAAAGGTGCATAGTCCATGCCAAGCTTCTGCAAATACTGCTGCAACTGTCTTTCCCATTGCAGCATCTTGATCTGTTTAGAATGTTTTAGGTTGCTGTCTGTAGCACCCGGTTTTAAGAACAAAACCAGATACACACCATATGTGAGCCCAGGAAGTCAAATCTCACATATAGCTACAAATAAAGGTAATATCAATAGACAATGCTCAATATATAACGTACTTACTATAAAGAATATAACCTTAGACAGCAAACAACGGAAAGACAACTCCGATCTTCGGGTGAAGACTCCAATTCCACAGGGACAACTGACTGGTTGATCACAAGTCTAATTTCTCCAAATTCTAGCAATCTGGTACCCATCCAGGATTTTTATCCAAATAATTGAAAAGTAAAGCAAGCGTAAGTACATGTCGTACTCAACAAATATAACATGAGGTTCATGAGGCTCAAAAAGCTGACACTGGTTCAACTGCGATTAGCTTTTAATTGTCATAATTTTAAGCAATTGAGAAGCAACAAATTTATTCACAAGCCCATATAAACAAATGATCAGGTAAACATGAATAATTGTGTGGGGTATGACCCCCGATACCCACGGCAGGTCACATGGGCTGCGCCCCCAGGGGTGGCCCAGCCCACAAGATTAAGGCGTGCACGGCACTGTTTGACGTGCACCGCAAGATATTGTATAGTACCAAATATGATATTTTCCTTGTAACCCTACCCCTCCAGAGTATATAAGGAGAGACAGGGGTCCCCTAGTGGACATAGATCTACATACATCTCATATTCGATACAATACACCAAAGACACAGGAGGTAGGGTATTACGTCGATCAGACGACCCAAACCTGTCTAAATCGTTGTCTCTGCGCCTTGTGTCACCATCTGGTTCCTGATTACGCGCACCTCCACCGATCAATCTACCTTCGTGGGATACCCTCGGAGGACTACCGAGCATCTTTTGTCAACAATTGGCGCCCACCGTGGGGGCTGTGCATGCTGATTCCATGGCGAACCAGATGGGAATTTTCTTCATCAACGTCATCCGTGGCACGGCGGGCGTCCCACGGCAACATGTTACCACTCGTACCATCGCGTGATTTACGCGCCGAGCTGCACCCGCCACTACTAGAGAAACAGACTTTTTAGAACGATGTCCCAATTTAGCATTAGCCTCGACATTTTTGCCCCGGGACTAAAGGACCCTTTAGTCCCGGTTAATAATACCAACCGGGACTAAAGGTCCCGCCCAACGATCGTCCATGGGCGGGGATCTTTAGTCCCGGTGGTATTACCAACCGGGACTAAAGGTTTACCTTTAGTCCCGGTTGGTAATACCAAATGGGACTAAAGCTTTTAGTCCCGGTTTGGGTTATGCCCGGAATAAAGATTAATCTTTAGTCCCGGTTTGGACCCCTAACCGGACTAATTATCCCGCCTATAATTCTCGCTCAATTCTTCCTCCCCGAGCCCGAGCCATTCCATTATTCAAACTCACTTTGCCTCTGTTCTTGACTTTGCTGTTGTTCTTGCACTCTCTCCCTCCATTGGTGTTGCTCTTCGATTTTGGAGGTAACAAACTTAATCCTCTTATGTTTTATCAAGAGCTTATCTCATTTTGCGATGTAGATGCATGTGTAACTTTATATGTTGGACTTTATTATGATTTTATATGTCATTTTAGCTCAAAATCACATGATGATTTGCATATATGCTTGGATAAACAAAAGTTAAATTAGTTCATCAAAATCACGCCTCGCTTTCGTCCTCACCTGGAGCACGCGCCATTCTCGCCCCCGGTGGCTTACGTGATCTTAGAATTAATTTTTCCATGAAATGAAAAACTTAGAAAATTGTTAGAAAATTGTAGAAAATCCGTACTAGTTGAACTTGCGGACCGTGTTTAGCTCGGCAAGCATGTTCTCTCGCCGAAAGTAACGGACGTCAAGGAGGAGCTTTGATTCTACGAGGGAGGCGGCAACGGTCGTGGAAGACCGTGTTCCTTTCTCGTAGAATCGAGCTCTTACTTGGCCAAGTCTGGTGCCGTCCGGTGGAGAAATGCTCGCCGAGATGATCACGTAAGCAAGGTCAACTAATACGGATGGTTATTTATTGAAACATGTTTTTGAGCTATAATTTGATGGATATTTGAAAATATGAAATTTACACTAGTTTGCAAAAATAAGTATAGAAAGTAGATGACAACATTCTATCGATCCTCGGCCTCTCGTTCGGTTCTTGCGAACGATCGAGGCCGAACCCCTCTCATTATCTGCGGCAAGTGTAAGCGGAAGATTGTGATGGAGTACCGAGTCAAGAGACAGGGGACCCAACAAGGGTCGTGTTTTCTACAAGTGCCCGGATCGCGATGTGAGTTTCTTTACATTTTATAATTATGGCTAATTGACACCTTTTCTTGAATATTTTTGACTAAATATTTTTGGCTTTAATTTCATTGGGAGGGCAATGGATGCGATGGTTGGTACTTGGGAGGAAGATTATGCTACATACGTGCAGAATTTGGGTGCGCTTGAGGTAGCGGTCAGCTGCCGATGAGGAAGTGAGCCAATAGGAGAAGCTTATTGATATTCAACGGAAGAATGATTTGTCTGCATTTTAGTTGCGTCATTTATCACAAAATAATTATGTTCTTGAAGTGCATTGTAGTTTTAGTTTGTTTAGTGATAGTTGGGATTGCTTACGTTGTAGCCAGGCTTAGTTAATTAATCAACCGTGTGTGTGTCATTTATGTTGTGTAATAAAATACTGAATTATGTTCAAGGTTTTCATAATTTGTCGTGTAATACAGATTATGTCACGCCATTGGATGTATAATGCCGATCGCCGCTCCCAAGACTTTATAGAGGGCTTGCACTATTTCTTAGGTGTGGCCGAGGCAAATAAGCGGGATGGTTTCATATGCTGTCCATGTGCCCTATGTAAGAATTTAAAGGAATATTCAAGCTCAATGAGTCTTCATTCATATTTGCTTAAGTCAGGTTTCATGTCAAACTATATATGTTGGACTAAGCATGGAGAAAGCGGGGTCATGATGGAAGAAGGTGAAGGAGAAGATTTAGACATTGATGACATTATTGCTCAGTATGGTGCCTTTGATGATACTACAATGGGGGGAGATGAAGAAGAGGTAGCGGTAGAAGATGATCTCGGTGATGCTCTTGGCGATGCCATTCGTGATGCACAACAAGAATGAGAAAGTGAAAAAGAGAAAGTTAAGTTGGAGCGCATGCTTGAGGATCATAGGAAGTTGCTATACCCGACGGCCGAAGAGGGGCAAAAAAAGCTGGGTACAACACTGGAATTGCTACAGTGGAAGGCAAAGAATGGTGTATCCGATAAGGCATTTGGGAATTTATTAAACCTTATAAAGAAGATGCTTCCGAAGCCAAATGAATTGCCCACCACTACGTACGAAGCAAAAAAGGTTGTCTGCCCTTTGGGATTAAAAATCCAGAAGATACATGCATGTCCTAATGACTGTATCCTCTACCATGGCAATGAATACGAGAATTTGGATGAATGCCCGGTATGTAAAGCATCGCGGTATAAGATCAGGCGCGATGATCCCGGTGACGTCGAGGGTGAACAACGTCCTAGAAAGAAAATCCCTGCCAAGGTTATGTGGTATGCTCCTATAATACCACGCTTAAAACGTTTGTTCAGAAATAAAGACCACGCAAAGTTGTTGCGGTGGTATAAAGAAGACCGTAAGGTAGACAATATCTTTGAGACACCCAAATGATGGGTCCCATGGAGAGCGATAGATGAGAAATTTTCGAGTTTGCAAATGAGGCTAGAAACTTAAGGTTAGCCTTAAAATGCAGATGGTATGAATCCTTTTGGACAGCGAGCACTAGTCATAGCACTTGGCCGCTTACTCTATGTATCTACAACCTTCCTCTATGGTTATGCATGAAGCGGAAGTTCATTATGATGCCGATCCTCATCCAAGGTCCGAGGCAACCTGGCAACGATATTGATGTATATCTGAAGCCATTAGTTGAAGAACTTCTAGTTTTATGGAACAAACCAGGTGTACGTGTCTGGGATGAGTACAAACAAGAACACTTTGACCTACGAGCAATGTTGTTCGTAACCATCAATGATTGGCCTGCTTTAAGTAATCTTCGGTCGGACAAACAAAGGATATAATGCATGCACACATTGTTTTGATGACCTTGACGAGATATATTTGAAAAGATGTCGAAAGGTCGTGTACCTTGGCCATCGTCGATTCCTTCCTTTGAATCACCAAGTAAGAAAAAAAGGGAAGCATTTTAAAGGTAAGCCAGACCACCGGAAGAAGCCTCATAACCGAACCGGGGAAGATGTACTCGCAATGATCAAGGATGTGAAAGTAGTATTTGGAAAGGGACAAGGCAGTGAATCATTTCCCAAAGATGCTAATGGACATGCACCCATGTGGAAGAAGAAGTCCATCTTTTGGGAGCTACCCTATTGGCAAGTCCTAGAGGTCCGCAAGCGCAATCGACGTGATGCACCGACAAAAGAATCTTTGTGTGAACTGTTAGGATTCATGGGTGTGTACGGGAAGCCAAAGGATTCACTTGAAGCACGCCAGACTTGCGAGTGCATGAAAGAACGAGACAACCTTCATCCAGAGAAGGCAGTGATGGACGTCATTACTTAAGTCCTCGCTGCTAGCTACACGCTTAGCAAAGAAGAGAGGGACAAAGACATGTTCGAATGTCTAAGCGACATCAAGGTCCCATCGATTCTCCTCCAATATAAAGGGTATAATAAATGTGCCGGATAAAAAATTCCTAAACTTAAAGTCCCACGATCGCCACGTGCTTATAGCGCAATTGCTTCCAGGTTGCTTTAAGAGGAATTCTACCTCCACATGTACGTCTAGCCACCGTGAAGCTATGTGCATTTCTCAATGCAATTTCTCGAAGGCAATCAATCTGTGGAACTAGCTACTCTCTGAAATGATGTGGTTCAATGTCTTGTCGACTTTGAGTTGGTGTTCCTCCATCCTTCTTTAATATCATGACACACATCCTAGTTCATTTGGTGAAGGAGATTAGTATTCTTGGACCTGTGTTCTTACATAACATGTTCCCCTTCGAGAGGTTTATGGGAGTCTTGAAGAAATATGTGAAAGTCCGTTCTAAGCTTTGAAGGAAGCATCGCCTGTATTATGGAGCAGAGGGAGGTCATTGAGTTCTGTGTTGACTTTATTCCCGACATTGCCCCGATTGGCGTTCCCGAATCACGACATGAGGGGAGACTCGATGGTAAAGGAACTTTAGGGAAGAAAACATATATCGGCATGGAAGACGATTATTTCAATAAAGCACACTACAGTTCTTGAGAACTCGTCATTGGTGCATCCGTACATCGAGATACATAAGGAGTTCTTACGATCCAAGTTTCCGTGGAAGACGAAGCTCGGATTAGGCGTCGGCACATGGAAAGTTTCAAAGTGGTTGGTTGCGAAAAAGAATGTCAAGGCGATGACAATATTGATGAGCAATCTGTATTTTTTTGCTAGGCAGCCATCGTGGCATATCCTCACGTACCAAAGGTGCGAGATAAATGGAATACATTTTACACAGTTGCCCAAGATAAAAGGAGCACCAATCAAAATAGTGGTGTTCGCATAGATGGCAAATGAGATCCAAATGGGAATATACAAACATATTATGGCCGCATAGAAGAGATATGGGAACTAGACTACGCACCTAATTTTAAAGTCCCTTTGTTCCGGTGCCAATGGGTGAAGCTGACCGGAGGAGGGTAACAATCGACAAAGAGTATGGAATGACAACAAGGACCTCAACAATATTGGATACAAAGAGGAACCATTCGTCCTTCTTTGCCGATGTGAGTCGGTGTTCTATGTGAAAGACATGTCTACAAAATCAAAGAGAGGAAAAAGCGAAGACATCAACTCAATGATCAATGAGCCAAAGCGCCACATAATTCTTTAGGGAAAATAAATATAGTAGGAATTGAAGACAAGTCGGACATGTCAAGATTACGAAAGAAATGTCCGAATTCCACCCTTCATAGTGAAGAAAGATCCAAGCATCATGTTAAATGATGAAGACACTCCATGGTTACGACAAGATCATAACCAAGGGTCATACGTCAAGAAGAAATTCAACATTGTGCTGCATGATGATACAACGATGCATGTTTAATATATTATGTTTTAGAGACGGATATTATGTAATATGTTATGACTTCACAATCCTTATATAGGCCATTTTTCATTTGAGATCTACAATTGTTGTTTTGGTCAACTTTCCATTTGATAAAGTTTGACGGTTCAAATTTGTGATTTTTAAATTTCGACGCCTACAAACTAGTTTTCGAACCCTAGATTGTCTAAAATTGAAAAGTTTTGAATACCAAGTTTGTTCATATCATCAATATCTACAATCCTTATATAGGCCATTTTTCATTTGAGAAAGCTTGAATAAAATGTAGTTCAATTTTCACAAGTGTGTGACAGGTTTTAGAAAGTCTATATGAGATTCAAGAAGTTGTGACTAGTGTTTGATAAAAATTTCTCAAATGGGAAAATGAGCTATGTAACAATTGTAGATCTTGCTGAGATGATCAAACTTGGTATTCAGAGTTTTTTCATCTGAGGTCATTTAGTGTCTCATTTGAGCAAGTTTGACCAAGTCAAATTTGGTCAAATGAAAAAACAACTTTACTTTGACTCTAGTATTATGGACTCTAAATGACTTCGAATTGAAAAGTTTTGAATACCAAGTTTGTTAAACTCAAAAAAGATCTACAATTGTTGTTTTGGTCAACTTTCCATTTGAGAAAGTTTGGACGGTTCAAATTTGTGATTTTAAATTTCGACGCCTACAAACTAGTTTTCTACCCCTAGATTGTCTAAAATTGAAAAGTTTTGAATACCAAGTTTGTTCATATCATCAATATCTACAATCCTTATATAGGCCATTTTTTATTTGAAAAAGTTGTAGAACAAAAAATACTACATTTTCTTTATTTTTATAGGTTCAACAAAAATTTCTGTCAATTTTGGTCAAAAACCGAGAAAAAAATTGAAACATTGACGTTACAATAATGTGATAATAAATTTCCTATCGAATAATATTAGTTTTATTAATTTTAAGTTACAAATATATTTTTGCATTAATAAAATACTTAGTATTAGTCACATTTATATTCTATATTCAGTCCCGGGTCTTTAGTCAAAAATCCTGTGTCTTTCCAAGTCTGTTTGGCAAGGTTGGCAAAATTTTCAGCCTTGATCCCGCCCAGGACCAAGAACCGGGGCTAAAGGGTGGGCGGCAATTTCGGTGCCCGCCCAAAATACTTTTAGTCCCGGCTAGTAACACCAACCGGGACTAAAAACCCTTTAGTCCCGGCTTGTAAGGGTTGGGCCTTTAGTCCCGGTTGAGATTACCGGTAGGTATTAATGACCTTTAGTCCCGGTACGGTGTTACCACCGGGACTAAAGGGTATCGACCTATATATATCGACTTGTTCTGTTCATCTTCGATCTCGCGGCGTCGTCTCTCGATCCGTCTCCGCCACCGACTCCAAAGCTCGTCCTCGTCGTCGCCGAGCCCCGCCTCGTCATCGCCGATCCCGACCTCGTCTGCCGTCGTCGAGCCCGCCCATGTCGAGCTCGCGCCTACCTTGCTCGCCTCGTCTGCCGTGTCGCCGAGCCCCTGCCCGCCCGCCCTCCCACGAGCTCTCGCCCGCCCGCCCTCGGCCTCGTGATCTCAGCCTCGTCGTCAGAGCCCGCCTCGCCCCTCACCTGCGTCTGTCGAGTCGTCGAGCCCTTTGCCTGCTCGCCTCGCTGCCGAACTCGCCGCCTTCGGCCTCCTTTTGCCGTCGTCGATTATAATGTTGGATTTTTAATTGTTTTTAGATAATACTAATAAATAATATTTAGTAGTTTAGTTAGTTTTTAGATAGTTTTTGATATATGTTAGTTAGATTTTTAGTTAGTTAGATTTATTAGATAATTGATATATGTTACTTAGATTTTTTAGTTAGTTAGATTTATTAGATAATTGATATATGTTAGTTAGATTGTTAGTTGATATATGTTAGTTTTTTAGATAATTTTTTAGTTAGTTAGAATTTTTAAAATGTATTATCTATTACTAGTTTATCTAATTTCATGTTAGATTTATTTAATTGGATTTAGTAATTATATATTCTATCTCTCTCTATATATATATATCTAGAGAGAGATTCTATATATATACATATGTACTTAATTATTTCTATATGTATATATACATGTACTTATTTTCATAAGTTGAGAGAGAGAAAATTGTATCTAGAGAGACATTCTATGTGTTATCACATGCATATCTAGAGATATAGACATATGCACTTATTTCTATGTGTTGAGAGAGAGAAAAAATATATTGTATCATTCTATGTGTATATATATACATGTACTTATTTTCATGTTTTTGGATCGAAAGTGTTTTTGATTCGATTCCAAAGCCTATACCTTATGTAATTCTTATGTTTATCCTTATGAAATATTATGTGTTATTATATTTAATTGGATTTAGTAATTCTATATGTGTTATCACATGTACTTATGTTATGTACCATAATAATTCTATCTATGTGTTATCTTGAAGATACAAATGGCATTCTCAGGATGATAACTTGAGTGATGACATAATGACGGATATTATCAACGCCAAGCACCAATGTGGATGTAGATGACACGAGTCGATACTTTGCTGATTATTATGAGGATATCCTGAATATGCCGATGGTTGAAGATCAACAAATTGTCGCGCAAGAAAAATCTTCGGCGAGGTATATTCGATTATCTATCATCTCTTATAGATGCATGCGTCGTATATTTTTGTTGTTAATCGTTGTGTTTCTACTCATGTAGCCGGTCTCCGGATCTACATCAACCACCGACAAAAAGTAGGAAAAAGTCGAGGGCCAAAAAAGCCATTAGAGGGCCGTTTCATAATATCGAAATTCGACACCGACACCGGCAAACTATTGGGACCACATGCTCGCATATATGTCAATCAATGTGGGTTCATTGTAAGGATAGGATCCCGATTAGTGCTTGTGAATGGAAGCGTAAGATATCCGCTCCTAATGTTAGTTTTGTATCCGATCGTGATAAGAACCTAGCTTGGAGAGATATCACTCAACATTTCACATTACAAGCGGATGATGCTTTGAAGGAGCTAGTGAGGGATTGGACAATGAAGAAGATGGCAACATTGTTCCGTAGTTGGAAGAAGACATTGTATAAAAAGTTTATCTTGAAGAATGCTACGCCAAATTTCAATGCTAAGGTGTTTGTCAAGTTGAGTCCCATTGGGATGCCTTCAGAGAATACAAGACATCTCAAGACAATGAGGAACGTGTGATGAGGAATCGGCGAGAATGCCCGATGCGAAGCAATACCATCATCGCATGGAATCGGTGGTTATAGGAGTGCTATTCCCAAGTGGCGTAACCTAGAAGCGAGATTACTGCCAAGGAATCATACCGAAACAATAGAAAAGAACTGGCCTCAACGCGAAGAATTGGTTCTCACGCTCATGGGGGAAGCCTAGACCCAGAACAACGGCAAGCTAATTTTCGCCAAAAATTGAGAGAGCAACACGAGACTAGCTCGTGCTAGGGAAGAAGCCGATAGTGGTGTTTTCAAGCCCAATAGAGAGAAGGATGAATTGACATATGCCCTAGAGAATCCGAACACGGTGGTCGAACAAGAGGCTATAGAAGCGGTTCCGTGGCTACACGCATTCCCGGCGGACAAGGATACCTCTGAAGCCGCCAGAGAAAAGAAGGATGAGGAGGCGAATCAAATTCGTGCATTGGAGCAATTTGTTGATGAGTCACGACAAGCATTGCTTGAATCACGTGAACGAGAAAAATCTCTTGAGGCAAGAATGCGGGAGGGAGATCAAGAGGCAAGTGCAGCTAGCAATGAGTCAAATGCAATCGCAATCAACGCCGGAGTCACCATTAGCCCCGTTGGTCGATGAAAAGCGATTGTGCTTCTCACGGAGCTGCCGATTATTCAAGACGACACAGGTTGCGCTTCCTGATTGATGACATTACCGAGCCTCTAACAAAATGTGAGCTGCACATTCCGGATGGTAATGCATCAATCATGGTGATTGCTCGGGGTTGTATCTCCAATAGACCGAACGAAGACACCAAGAATCCATGGGTCGATTATTCAACTTTGGATATGCTAGCGTCTCGGTCGATAGAGTGCTCAAAGGTTACAACAATGTTCCTCTTGACATTGAAGGCGGTGATGGGGAGAAGACACTAGGAGAAACAGAGAAGACATTTATTCAATGGCGCATAAGCGCTTCATCATTATTCTGGGCGCCACCGCTTCCCCTACCTCACCCTAGAGTACGAATGAAAGTGAATGAAATATTATTTTCCATTAATTTTCTATTGGCTTCAAAAATAATTGACACACAAATTGTTTTTATAGCGGGGTCTCTCCCAGACCTAGCCTAATCATTCATTCCCCATCTCATCACAGTGTCGCGAGGGGCGAGACGACTTCATCCCCACGGCGATCGCCAACTCCTACACCGCCCCATCGCCTCCTGGCGATCTCCAACTCCTACACCGCCCCACCGCCTCCTGCGATCTCCAACATCTCCACGCCGGTCTCCACCAACACCGCCTCATCGCCTCCACGCCGATCTCCAACACCGCCCCACCCCTCCACAAATGACGCACTACAAAGACGTCTAAGGTCCCGGACAAAAGACCCCGAGAAAAAGAGTTATTTCTCAAGAAATACTTCCGAAAAGACCGATGAGCAAATAGCAGTGAAGAAGACAAAAAAGTAAAAGATTTTTTATAGATATCAAAAACAAGAGTCAAGCAAAGCTTAAGGAGAAGCCGTGCTTTTACATACCACGAGATGTCTTTGAGGCGAAAGTCGATGCTCACAAGAAAAAGATGATTGAACTTCGTAAGCCTTCGCCACTATCGGACTATGATCGCTCCTCGTAAAGTCACATGATGCGAGATAAGAAAAGGAAAAGAGCATCGGGGAAGGATGTCCCACACTCGGACAACGAAAGCAACCAATGCAAAATCTTGTTGTTGCTAATGAATATGGTTCCAATATAGAAGTCTATCGACCGACAACTCTCGAGAAGTGTCGGTTCAAGCCCTTAATGCTTTTTTTAAAGATCTTGGTTTAACCTTGGATCAATTGACGGGCAAAGCTCCAATCCGAACACGGAAGTTGATACCGGAAGACTTATAAATATGGCAAAAGTCCGTACAACCCTGCTGACTCTGAATGAATTGGATGCGCAAATGTACTTGCTCAACAAGTGGTACATGCAAAGCGTGTGGCGAGGTGGGTGAGCGGTGGATCTTTGTCGATTTAGAGACCATCATTACTTCCGTGGCGATGACATCTTACATATTAGTTTCAAGAATTGCATCAACTATTCCACTTGGACGCCTCGGACAAATCAATCATTAGCTCCTTTTGTTTGTAAGTGATTCTTACTTTTATTTAATAAACTCACTTCCATGCGTGCGTGTATATAATTATCCTCACATGTAACTTATATTTATATCTGATTCCGGATGTCGAGCTCCAAAGAATACAAGACACCGGTGTTGGCTTCATTGATCCTTATATCGTATTCAAAACCGGTATTATTATCAAGGAGGCGATGGGTATCTGGAGCACAGAGAATATCATGATGTTCTTCATGAAGCGACATGACAAGACAACAATACTTTTCCGTACAACTTTGAGTAAGTGTTAATAATAATGTAGTCTACACATTTTATGTAATATCAATACAACTTATATGCATATGCGTGTGTGTATAAACCAATGCAGTTTTCACTTTGGATACTCATTGTCATTGAGTTAAACTCAAGTCGGTTACTAATCTTTGACTCGTTGAGAAAAGAACGGGCACTATACCAAGATATGATAGACATTATCCAGGGGTAATTTCGATCTCGCGCACAACTATTATTGAATAGACTTTGCCATAATTTATTAACGATCGTACATTATTGGTGCATACGAGGTTTGGAAAGAGTTTATTCAAAGAACATCGCAAGGATTGCAAGGCACCACTTAATGTAGTTGAAATACCAAAGTAAGTTGTACTATATACACTTCCCCACGTGTTTAATTACTATATCGTACTTCAATTTACGTGTGAGATGATGAGAATAATCTTCTTCTCGCATGCAAATGGTGTTTCTGGCGAGAACCGTAATAACTTGTGTGGATACTACGTTTGTGAATTTATCACTGCGCACATAAGAAGAACTCCTGAAGATGTCCTCGGTACATATATATCAATTTTATTTATTTTAAATGAATATATATACATATATGTGTATTAATACTTTTTCTTTTATTTCAAATGCAATCTTGAATGGTTGAAACAAGGATCATGCAAAAGACCATCCGAAAGCGGTTCAAGAGTCAATAGCGGGATATCTTCTAGAAAAAGTGCTAAATCCCAGCGGCGAGTTCTACTTTGATCTTAAGGAATAAATGATGTAAATTAAATGTTTATTGATATCGTTATTTTCGAGAACAAGATTATGAAAGTGTTGTATATATACATATATATATATATATATCTATAATATATATAGTTTCATACTTTATTCGAATATAATAATGCTCAAGATGAGAATTAGATGTAATTATATGCATGCGTGTATTTATATTAGCAGCGTAGAATACGTACATAAAAAAATATATTATATATTAAACAAATACGTGTAACTGAACTGAAAACAAAGTAAACAAAAAAAAAGAAAAAGAAAAGGAACCTTTAGTCCCGTTGGGGTTACCAACCGGGACTAAAAATGAAATTCATTAGTCCCGGTTGGTAACCCCAACCGGGACTAAAAAAATTGCCAGTTCGCTCGGTGGAGGGCCTTTAGTCCCGGTTGGTGTTACCAACCGGGACTAAAGGTCCTCTTTAATCCCGGCTCGATGACCGGGACTGAAGGTTCCACCTTTAGTCCGGGATCGTTGTCCCGGCGCGGTAACCGGGACTAAAGGCTGTTACCGCCCGGGACAACAAGTCCATTCTGTAGTAGTGCGCACAGGAGTCCTACCCTGACTCGATCGTACATACGTGATGACTGCTGCTCATCGCCGTACCCGTCGACGCCAATTACCAAGATTCAATCTACATGCAAGCAAATAAGGAGCCACCGTAGCGTCTTACAGAGCCATGCAAGCAAGCAATTTTTGCTTAGTCTACATCACCGTGACGTGAAGAAGATGCCATGCAAGAAAGCTAATTAAGGAAATAATAAAGATATCTACGTTAGGCATGCAAGGCATAATTTTTCCATCCTTGCTTATGCTTCCCTGTTCCGTCAAATCCAATCTCCAAATACGGTGGATCAACGCTTCAAGGAAAAGCAGTTCCGAGTCCAAGTCCAACAGTGGATTCCATACGACTGCATCAAGCGAGCCGCCAAGCGAGTCGCTTGAGCCATCAAGCGAGCCGTGCCGCATCGCAATGATGATCGCCGCAAAGAACAACGCCGTGACAACCACGACCGCCGCCATGACGACAGTTCGGAAAGCTCGAGCGCCGGGCAACTTCGTCAACGCCGACCAGATAACGCCATACGCCGCCGACCAGACATTCTGTCTAAAGCTAAGTCACGCTTTAATATTTTTTAAATATTCTCCAATCTCCGTATATCGCTATAATGTTTCTCCGAGCTGTTTTCTCCATGTTTGCTTTCCAAACGATTTTCCGAACCCCCGAACAGTCATGTTGACGCTCGGATGTCCCCAGAGACGGCCCTGTCTCCGCCTCCTCCCTACACGTGCACGAGCGTCTGTCCTCTGCGTTATAGGTGGTCGGCAGCGGCTCCTTAGCGACGCTTTGTTGTTCCTACACGCACACGGACTCTGGACTCCGCATTATGGTTAATGGGCTAGCTAGGGCTGGAGACTCAGCTACACACTAACTGGTCGGACGGTTTATATTAAACATAAATACATATTCACACCAACTGATCGCCGAGCTGCATACGCTATTTCATCACCATTGCTGATTATTCTTCGGAGTTCATATACTTTTACACCATGTACTACCCGTTCTACATATTTATATTGCAGGATCATCGTCCAGGTGATCGGACCACCTGGTGCTCGGACTTCTCCACCGATCAACTGGTCGAACCGTTAGGTTCATGGACTTCGTCGCCGACCAGTTGATTGGACTGTTCGTCGGTCGCTTCTACTCAATGCTCACTTCGCCGCCGACCAGCTACGCTAGGGACTCCTCGGTGCTTGGGCACCGCCAGCTACGCCGGGGACTCTTCGGTGCTCGGACGTCACCAGCTACGTCGGTTAATCCTCGGCACTCAGATTCTTCATGATCGGGGACTAAGTGGGCACACTTCACCCCACTTCACCTTGTGGACATCGCCAGCTACGCTGGGGACTCCTCGATGCTCGGACATCGCCAGCTACGGCGGGGACTCCTCGGTGCTCGGACATCGCTAGATACGCCGGGGACTCCTCGGTGCTCGGACATCGCCAGCTACACCAGGGACTCCTCGGTGCTCGGACATCGCCAGCTATGCCGGGGACTACTTCGGTGCTTGGACATCGCCAGCTACGCCGGGAACTCCTCGGTGCTCGGACGTCGCCAGCTACGCCGGGGACTCCTCGGTGCTCAGACATCGCAAGCTACGCCGGGGACTCCTCGGTGTTCGGACATCGCCAGCTACGCTGGAGACTTGTCGGTGCTCGGACGTCGCCAGCTACACCGGGGACTCCCTCGATGGTCAGATCTTGCTACGCCTCATCGGTGTGCTATCAAGCTGCTCCATGCTGTTCGGATCAGGGTGCTGATCTTGGGCAGCACGTCTGGGGTCTTGATACGCGCATGTCAGACAACGTCGGCAAGCTTTCAGACTTCTTTTTCTTTGACCCTGCTACAAGATTCATTCTTCATCTTCCAGCAGGCTCGGGGATTAAGTGGGCACACTTTACCTTGTAGTGAATGTGTGCTTTTCAATTCAGGGCTCCGCCCGTGGACTGGTTGCCTGCTCGGCCGGTCTTCTGCCTTTCTTCTACTTTCTGACATTGGCACCACGTGACTACGTCACCTACTGTCAGGCTTGGGGACTAGCTGTGGGGGGTATGACCCCTGATACCCACGACAGGTCACATGGGCTGCGCCCCCAGGGGTGGCCCAGCCCACAAGATCAAGGCGTGCACGGCACTGTTTGACGTGCACCGCAAGATATTGTATAGTATCAAATATGATAGTTTCCTTGTAACCCTACCCCTCCAGAGTATATAAGGAGAGGCAGGGGTCCCTTAGTGGACATAGATCTACATACACCTCATATTCGATACAATACACCAAAGACACAGGACGTAGGGTATTACGTCGATCAGACGGCCCGAACCTGTCTAAATCGCTGTCTTTACGCCTTGTGTCACCATCTGGTTCCTGATTACGCGCACCTACACCGATCAATCTACCTTCGTGGGATACCCACGGAGGACTGCCGAGCATCTTTTATCGACAATAATGAATAGCATAAATAATATTCATTAGTGAGCATTTTAATCTTCAGTATCATCAGTGTTCATCATCACTAACCATTAATGATCATCTATTCCATAAATGTTCCAAGGCCGCTCGTGACCGTGAGCACGGCTGATATACCAATTTTACACTCTGCAGAGGTTGTACACTTTCACTGTGAGTCGTGATTTACCCTTTCTCCCGAGGTGGCCAACCTCTTGACCCACTACTAAGGAAGGTCGGCAGGGTTCACTATGAAGCCTTTCAAAGGTTCGTCTAACAAGTTACGACCGCTAAGGTTTCCCCATCAAATAGCATGAACCCCCCTAGGAGTGACTAACAAAACACTAAGAAACCAAAGTGCATCCTCTTGGTAGGCCGAGATCATACAAATCGGAGCTCCTCTCGCGCCATAAAGGTAATCTCTAACAAGCTAGAAAAAGTCCTTATACTGAGCTAAAGCTAGAGCCATATAGCCTTCATAGCTGTACTGTAAGTCCCGGATGATCACTTACAGATAAGTCCTTAGGGAGAGGAATCTAGAGCATTTAGAAAGTAGCTAAACACTCCAGCCCCCTGTTTTCATGTTGTTAAAAAGCATCTTTTAGTGTTTATTGCATATACCATTAGTCAAGTTACAAGATCATGGTTGTAGTTAAGCACTAGCAAAGCTACCCAATGCAATAACCCAAAGGCATCAAGGTACAAGTACAAATTACTAGAAAATCCTTAGTGGTAGTCAAGGTAGACACATGCAGTATGAATTAAATGATTAAAAGTGTATAGGACAACAAGGAAGATCCCATGCTATACTTGCCTTAAACTTAGATCCTTCTTCAAGTCCAAAACTTCAAAGATCTGCTTCTTGATCAACACGTAAAGCTCACCGACTGAACATGATCATAGAACACCACACAAGCATCCATGCAATCATACACGAAGCAAACAATAGATCTAAATTAGAATGGTACACCAAACATAAAAAAAATAAGTAAAAGAGTTTGAAACACGATTCTACGCATCGCTACGAACACACAGTCGTAAGAAGCACTCTAATCGGAGCTACGGTTTAAAAGATACAGCTACCAAAAGATCTACTTATAAAAGAAAATATAAAACTATTAGCTTCATGTGTTTTAACTCTATAAAAATATATAAGATATTTTATAGATAATATAAATTAAATCAAATTTAGGTTTGAGTTATAATACTAAAGTAAAATAAATCATATTTTATTTATAAAACCCAGTTGCATAATTATTATTCAAGTTAGAGTTTAAACCATAAAATTACAGAGTAACTAACATAGTAAAAATTATTACTAACGTGTAGAATACGTTGTTACTAATCCAACGCAACTTGAACGAGTCAAAATGGGGCTAAAACGTAGAAGATATGAATTAAACAAGATTTCCTTTAATAAAATAATAGATTAAATCTAATCTTAAAATTTAAAAGTTGAAAACATATCTATCAGTAGTATGAACATGTAGATTATGAAATTACGAACCTAACGCATGTTGAATGGGTCAAATCGGAGTTAAAACAGAAATTTTATGGCTAAAACAAGATTGGTGACAAAATTGTAAATATGTGAAAATGTATTTTGGATCTAAACCAATGAAGCTACGCTTTCCAAAGAAGAAAACGTATTCTTGAAAGGTGCTATGGTCTGCGGGTTCTATAAACAAAAATCCGAGGGTCTCTTTTGAAAGAAAGACAGGGACTGCGGGTTAAGACTTAAATAGTTGTAAGGGGGGTTTTGCAAATCTCACAGTGAAGGGGTATCCTTCGATATGGGCCGTTGGATTAGATGTGGGCGGCTGGGATTGGATCGGGAGGTGTAGGTGGCCGGCGGCGAGCTCATATGCGGCGGCGCCATGGCCGGAGAAGTCGTTTTCGGTGATTCCGACCACCATCCTTCTCGAGAAAAAGACGGGAGCAAGAGGGAGACTCGGAGAACTCGATGGAGGTACCTGTTGAAGCAGTGGAGGGATGGTGACGGTGATGGCGACACACGCGATTTGGCGGCCGATGCTGGTTCGGCGACGGCGTAAAGCTTGCTCGAGGAGAGGCGGTGCGAGATAGGGCGCGGGGTAGGCTGCACGACATGGGGGCTCGCTATTTAAGGGATGCAGAAACTTGCGGCGCAAGGCAACGACATGGAGTTCAACGGCAGCGGACTCCTTTGGCGGAGCAGAGTCCGTTGCGAGGGACGGCTCAAGGTGGGAGAGGATCCTGACGGGGCGGACCCACCGT
Source organism: Miscanthus lutarioriparius (assembly GCA_904845875.1). Classification (NCBI taxonomy): domain Eukaryota; kingdom Viridiplantae; phylum Streptophyta; class Magnoliopsida; order Poales; family Poaceae; genus Miscanthus; species Miscanthus lutarioriparius. Next base: position 66,178,121 of record CAJGYO010000008.1, on the reverse strand, counting down.
CAACGAAAGGAGGGCGCGGGGATGGGCAGTCAGAGAGACAAAGGAGAGAGAGAAGCCTTGCAGTCAAGGCCCAAGAGGAGAAGAGAACTTGCGCTGCCTGCTGGCTGCTAGCCGGGCCAAGCGGAGGAAAGAGCGGGCCGACATCTTCTTGGGCTGCAAGCGAAAGCGGGCTGGATCAATGGAGCTGAACGGACGGGAGCAGTGGAGAGAAGAGAGGGGAGTGGGCGGCGGCTTCCAGGAGAGGGAGAGGCAGACCGGGCTGCCACTGCTGGGCCGCGCAAGATGAGGGGGCAGGCCTTCAGGCCAAGAAAGGGGAAGAGAGGGAGCATTCCCTTTTGTATTTTGTTGTCTTTTTCTTAAACCATTTTCAAATACGAACCAAACCGAATTCAAATATTATTTTAAATATACTTTTCAATTCAAACAAAAATGAGAAATTTTGGTAGGCTTTCAAAAATAAATTTTACAACCTTTTTAAATTCTTTTATTTTCTAATTCCCTTTTTCCTTCTTTTCTTTTACTTCAAAGCCATGTTCAAATTTATTTTTTTCAAAAGCATTATGAATGTTTTCAATTTGAATCAAATCCACGCAATTCAAAGAAACAAATGCCTCGGCATGTATGCACAAACATGTTGTTACCTTATGATGAATTTTAATTTAATGAAAAATTTTATTTTCCTATATTTCATGAGCACAAAAATTCCTAAATTAATCATTTTAATCCTATTTCCAAAAGTACAAATTTTAGGGTGTTACACTGTCCATTTTGAGCTTTTAGAAAAGTCTCAAATAGCCACTTGAAATATTCAAATGTTTTATCATACATGAGTGCAGCACCAAAAACTACAGTTTCTCTAAAATGGTTGAATCCGACAAAGACATCAAAAGGCCTGCTCTCCTTGTTAGTTCTAAAAGTAGTGTCAAAACTAACATCACCATCAAAGTGTGCATAGTCCATAATCATTTTAGCATCAGCCCGAGAATATGTTTGTTATCTGTTCTTCACAATCCATTTGCAATGCATATTGGAATGATAGATTTTCGGCAATTTTGTCTTGAAAATACTTAAGCATGCTACCTGCTTGGCCATATGCCATCTCTTGTTGTCGCTTGGTGCGCAAATAGTTCTTGTGATCACGAAGGGTGTAACTAAGATTGAGTGGTCCACCAAGTTGGTGGCTAGCCAACTCATGTGCTGCTTTTGGTCCAATTCCCGTATCATCTGCCGTGTCAATTTCAAATGCTTGTAAATCAGAAATTTTCCTACATGACACCAATAAGTGAAAGGTTTTTGGTAGGTGCAGTTTGTGATTGTGTTCTAAAATGACATCAGATACTTTATAATTTCCCTCCTTTCGATCCAATTTAAGAGTCATGCGGACTTGACAATCCGTTCTAGTTTCAGCTCAAGGGCATTTAGTTAAATGACCCCTTTTGTCCTGCAGCCTATGACCCTCATTTGCACAAACAAATCTACTTAATGTAACCATGCCATCAGAAGGTCTTTTGTTTGTATACCTTTTTCTAACCTTAAAAACCATTTTGTCCACCGTAGCTAAGCCAAAATGCCCAAGCCTCATTCCAAGTTCGAAACTCCATGCCAACATGAGGTGCCAAGCCAGGTAGTATATCTCTGCAACAAAAAAGAATAACATGAGAAGGCCTTGTGGAAGTACAGAGAAAAAATTATGAAATAGATTAGGAGTACCAGGGTAAAATACTTATGATGTCACATAAGAAATGATAAAGTGGGGTTGTGCTGCTTACGTATTGGAATCATGATGCAATCTGTTAGTTTGTTCTTCCATCGTGCTTCTTACATGACAACAGGAGAAGCAAAAACTAAGTCTGCAACCTAGTGATGAAATTTCAATCAATCTCAGTGAAGCCACTGTAAAGAGGAACGACGAGAGAGAAGGGAGTAAGATTACTCACACCTGCACACAATTGAAGTGTAGAGGAGATGCAAGAGGAGAAGCTCGGTCGTCTGGCGATCGTAAGCGTCGTCTTTGGCGCCTTTTCTCATCAGACTCCTGCTGTTTTTTACCAGGTTCGCGCCTTTTCCGTCCATCCGGCGCTGTTATTGGGCTCCTTCTTTCCCTCCTCTGTTTGCTTTTTCTCCGTGCCGCAGGATGTGGAATGGATGGCATCGGCGGTCCTAACCCCCCCCCCCCTGGCCTTTTCCGTCAGGGAGTTAACAATCACTTGATAGAAGTGGCATCAAGGGGAAGAAAAATTTAAAAGCTGGTATAGGAGTTACAAAACAAATTCGATGGTACATACCGGTCAACCATCTTTTTCAGTGGCATATAAGAAATTGTCTCTTTTATACTTGACTAAGTTTATATATAAATATTAAACTTTATTATATAAAAAGGTATATTAGATTCGTCATGCAGTATATATAGTACACTTATTTAGTTCACAAATTGATATTTTCCAATAAATTTAGTCAAATCTTGGATAGTTTAACTAACTACAAAACTAGAATTATACTCCCTCTATCCACATAAGATGCAACTATAAAATTTGTACAAGTCAAATTAGCTTAACTTTTGACCAAGTTTATAGTATATAGTAAATAGTAATAACTACAATATATTTTATATTTAATTTAATGTTACTTACTTTGTATCATAAATGTACAAACCGTTTTACTCCTTAAAAAAAGAAAATCATATTCTTTTATAGATGGTAGGAGTATTTTTCTAGACAGAGGTAGAGGTACTAAACACATGATGGCCATTAGACCTTGCACTGTCAGGTGACATCTAAATGTCTGATATTGACATTACGACGACGAAAAGGGGTGTGTGATTATCTCAACGCTAATGAGATTATGGTTAGTTAATATGTGCAGCATATCTGCCACAGCCACAGCACGAGATGAGGTGGTCAGAATCTGTGTCCCTGGCATGGCAATACCCGCCTAAATATTTCTAGTCTAATAGGCGCAATCCTCTTCAGGAACTACAGTGAGTTTAATCAGTGTCCGATAACTTTTCATCTCAGCCACAGTGCCGTGGAAGAAGTTGACATGAGACCTTTGCGGTACAACTGATCAACTTCACCCGTGAAAAGTACTCATAAAGCAGCTTAACCAGTGAAGCTAAATCTTAAAAAAAAAACATTTGGCAAAACAACTTCTAATAGAAGATAGCCTAGAGAAAGTTAGCAGAAGTTGGTATTTTTAGGGTTTATTTGGTAGAGCTCTATCTGATTCTCTTTCTCTATGGAAGCCGATTCTATTAAAGAATTGATTTTGTGGCTGAAAGCGATTTTCTTTGATTCTTTAACATAAACTCTCGAAATCACGACGGAGAAGTACAATGATAGACGCAAAAAATGTGCAATCGCGAGGAAAAGAACGGGATGTAAAAGCAAACGACGACAGTTTTTCTTTCCCTGCACATCCGTTATTCCGTTTACAGTCGACAGTACGACTAACGAGGACTGAAGCGGCAGCATCAGAACAACGGCGACAACACAATCTGCAGGCATGGCGTGGTGTACTGTAAGTCTGTAACGTGATATGCATGGTAGCAGCTAGCTTTCGTCAGAGCCGTGGCTGAACACAGTACATAGCCACGCAAGACAAGAGAAGAAAAAGCTCATCCAATCTTGTTGGAAAGGCAATCAGCAATGGAACAGTGGATAGCTAGATGACGAGCAACTTTACGGGATCGAAAATACAACAAATTTTGGAGTTTTGCTACAAACAAAAGACGAAGCGGCCGGAAAAGATGGTAGATCGGCTTTCAACTGTCGACGATACTACACACGCAGCTCGGCAAGACGACGACAAGCAGCCTGTTCGCTTGGTCATAAACGATCGTGGACTATAAGCCAGAACATTATTTTTCTCTCACACCAAACCAGCCAGCAGTAATAATCCACGATCATTTCAGCCGAAACGAACAGGCTAAAGAACGAGAACCAACGGAAACGAAACAATGGAAAGATGGCGGCGGCGACGACCATTAATTAGCTCGATCGGAACAGCAAGAAAGAGTGATGACTGATGAGTACCTTGCGGTAGGTGGTACCGTCGGCCTCCACGGTCCAGCCGGCCTCCTCGCAGAGCGCCATGAGCACGACGTTGTTGTCGCAGTGCCGGGGGAGGGCGTAGTTGCCGTACATGCGCAGCCCGGTGAAAGATCCTCCGTGCGATCACCCGGCGACAGCGCTCCCGGACCCGTTGTTCTCCCGCTCACTCCTGTTCCCGCTCCCATCTCCCATCTCCTGCCCTAGCCCATGCCTCATCACCCCCACTCCCTCCTGCTCCTACTCTCTTCATCACCATGCCTCTCCACTCAGAGCTCGCTCGCTTGCTTGTTTGTGAGCTCGTGAGGACGAAGCTGCTGTTGCTGGCTAGGCTAGATGTGGTGGTGGTGATGCATCGGCTGCCGGTGCACCTTTACTTTATGCTAGCCATTGCTACCTGCGCTTCGCTGCGGGTGATGTGCTTGGTATAGGAAAAATCTTGGAAAATATGGCTCATATGTCTAATATGTTTTCTCATCGCATTGCTACGAAAGGTTGGTCTATTTGGTACATCAAATGGGAAAATATGGGAAGGAAAGGTAACATGGCTTTTTTATTACAATGTTGTAAACGAACATAGATGGTGCCTATTGTAGGCCAGCAAATCAATGATATGTTAGTGGAAAGAAGTTTTTGATAGAGTTGGACTCAAGCAACTAACACACTTAGATTCAAAGCACAACATTAGCTAGGATTACATTATAGGTGGAAAGAGCAAAAACTACAACATAAGTACGTCTCCTAACACGAGGGTTTACAAAAGAGTGAATTAGGATCCACTCCCCTTAAGCGAAACTACAACACATTTCGTAAATCTAGAATTACACGAAAGATTACACAACGTCGAATACTAAATTACACCAGGATTTAAAGTTATATGGTTAAGAGCAACCTAGTACAACCAAGGCTTACTCCAAAAGTCAGGATAGATGAGGGCAATGGAGAAACAACAAGATAATGATTATCCAAAACATGGCGTATGACCAACAGATCCAAAAATAGGAGATTGAGAAGTCAAACATTGTGAACCCTAAGACCAAACTAACCAATGGTAGATTTGAACTTCTTCGAAAACCAAATCCCTTCTTCTCAGATTACACCATCGCCTCTGTCAGACGAACCTAGTTCCACAATGACGACTGGATCTCGTAGCTCTGCTTCGGATTCGAGAGGGATGGGGATGAAGAAGAAGAGCAATGACCAAGGGCATCTTATAGTGGTGAACGGAGATGGGGCACAACACACCAGAAGTGGAGATGACATGGATGGGATACACTGCCGGTTCACGCTATGGGGATAAAGTCGGCCATGGCGCGCTTCCTGCGCAAGCGAGAGGAGGGGGGAATAAAGGAGAGGAGAGAGGGTTCGCTCGACGAGGGAGGCGTGCGAGCGGTCGTGTCCTCGAAAGAAGAAAGAAGGGAGGGGTCCGGTACGGGGATGAGGGCGAGGATCAAGAGCAGACCGGAGGCTGGGAAAAGGAGAAGCGCACAGTGCACGAGGACGGCGAGTGTGGCACGATGTCGCGGACATGCGAGGACAGGGTGCTAATGGGCCCGACACCGACGGGGTCTGCGAGGCACACGGTGACAGCGACCCGGCGTGCGTAGCGTGATCTAGCTGGGCACAGTGCTTGGGACTTGACATCCACTTAGGCTTTTCTAAGCACTTCCTACTACCCAAGGCTAACTTTTCTTAGGTGTTCTTCTTTCCTTCCATTCCTTGTCCACAATATGCGCCAACCTTTGTATGAATTGAGATCGCAACATACATGCTTCCTCCGAAACCACCTCCTCTTGTTTACTTTGAGAGAACACTATTTCATCAACCCGTTGTGGATTTCCCGTTCAAACACCCAAATATTTGTATCAAAAGTGGTATGGCGGTGTAACTTGGTAAAGGTACTTGATCAACAACCTCGATACCAGCGCATGCCGAGCAGCGTCACCATGTGGCTGCTGTTCCACAGGGGCCCTCAGTTTGGTCGCGGCACCATAAGCTATTAACCAAGCAACTACTACCAACTTACACACAATGAAGACGGTGGGGTCATAGACCACAGAATCAGAGGAGTATTGCAAGAGAAGATTCAAACAATAAGGGTTCCTTTCGCAATAAGGGACAAGGATTTCAAATCCAACAACGGATTTGATTTAAAGAGATTCAAGTGTTCTGTTGGGACATCCACAATTAGTCGATACAGTGTCCTATGTTATCTAATCACGGCTGGTCTGCTTGCATCCGAATGGTAATTTCTCTTGTAACCCACTTAACATCGCCCTCAAAAACCCTAAGCACATCTCACGAGACTTAAGGTAGATGGACGCAATAACACAGCGAAATAAATAAAATGCATATTCCGAACGTCCTTATGCTGGTACAACATACAGGCACTTACTCTCCTATTCTCGACACATCGTTCACCTTTCCTATGATTGGACTACCTCAACAACTACGGACGAAATACAACGGAAAGATTACAATACCGGTGGATAGCGATGAAAGACACTACTAACTACGGGTACATCATTCTAAGACAACTAATCTACTTTGGACCATGCATCTTTATTCCTAGGCTCGGTGGATTCTTCTATCGCCCTGGCTATGGATCTGCCTCCTCTCTTGACAATGGCTGAGTGAGAGGAATCAAGGGTTCTACTTCTGACACTTCCAAGGGTGGAGGTGCTGGCGGTACTACAACACCGGTTCTCATTCTTTCTAGTGGGTGGACATGGATCCCCTCCACGATCATGGGATCCTGCCGTTCAGCATCCAGTGTCCTCCGCTTGGCCCTAGTGACAAGGTAGGCCTCTCCCAACTGATGGGCATGTCGATCTTCAGCCTCCTTGAGAGCTTCCAATATGGCAGTCTCCAGACTCTCAGCGGCTACCACACTGGCATGCGCTTCGGCAAGATGCACCTAGAGCATCCTAGAGAAGATCTCGGCTTCCTCAGCTTGCCGAGGGCACTTCCTCAGCTCTGAGGCTTGCCGGTCATACTGCTCATCTAGAGCAAGCAGGTACGTGGTTAAGTGCACCACGGTAGGACTATCTTCTTGTGCATCCCACCCTTGCAAAGCCTCCATGCGAGCCCTCCATGCCCGTCGATTCTTTTCCAAAGGTGGAAAGAACCTCATGGGGATATGGGCAATGGGCTCTTTATAGATCTAGCAAAGGTACCGCAAGGCTTTGCGGGCCACAACCTGGTAGGTGTCGACGAAGCAAAACCCTGTTGCGGTCACATTCCAGGTTTCAGTGATGTCGGGGAACTCTTCACTCTTCCCAATGTAGATGGTAACTTCACGCCACTCAGTGCCATGCTTTTCATACTCACGGCCCTCATACTCGGGACGATCTTTGACTCCGAGTTTTTGTAGGGTGGCATACAGGATCTTGGGAAAACCCTCAGTGTTTAGGTAATAACTACTAACCCAGGCTCCTGCCATCGCTTGCGGTGGTTGCAAGGAAGGACTGAGTGAAAAGCTAGCTCAAAAGGAAAAGCTAGGTGAGCTAAAGTGCACCAGGTGGTGGTACCAATAGCTAAGCTAGACCCGGCTTATAAAGGCAGAGCGGTCAGTGGTCCTGGCGTGGTCCACCAAGGTTCCAGCACGAGATCACTATAAATGAATCGACCAAATTTTTTGCGCGTTCGAGGCGAGCAATGTCCGAGGCCATTAATGACTAATACGGCTGCAAGACAAGGTTCCGACAAGAACCCAGAAAAGAGTACGAGGAGACGCGGGTCACGGTAGGCATGAACCACAGGCGACGCGAAGCACAAAGCCATAGTTTAGCATTAACTTCAAAACAGGAATGAGTCAGTCGTGCACCATACGACACGCGTGACACCTATGGATGGCGTATCTGCAAGCAATACGGGCACTACAATGCACAAACAGGATATGCATGAATGCACGTCCTATACGTCCTTCTATCGTTGCCAACATATAGGGCAACCATTCTTAGATTTTTGGCACATCGATCTCTCTCTGTAGCTAGTCGATACTATCGGACTATGCTCGGGGTCAGTGTATCCTATAGAGAACTTGATTAAGCCTACCTAAGTCAGCAGAGTGCCATCTATCCTGGATACATAACCATAGTAATTGGGCTACTTATATAACTTCGCATGCAACATCCTAACTTTTTGAAAAGAATTTGTTGTCAAGTTTTAGTTTACAAATAGGTTCCGAAGCTTTATTTCCTCATTTATGCCGATGGTGCTGCTGGTAGTGTAGGGCACACGAGCGGTGCAAGGAAGGCAGTAGATCTTTGGTTGAATTCCCTACGATCGCCCTGATGTTTGCCATGGTGAGGTGGACACGGAGGTGCTAAGGGATGATGGGATGCTGCACGGCTGGGAAGTTGAACCTGCACTGGCTAGGGAACCGTATTAATGGCGATCAACCCCAACCACCGACCAGCTCGGGAGCAATGTGCACGCAACCCAAGCCATCTCTTAGATGCATGGATGCATGTGTAAGTACAAATGTTCCTGCATGGTCGGTGAATTGTTTTTATCTTATGGTAAGGAGGAGACGCATTAAATGTGTCAACTTGCCCGACTTGTTTTTATGTGATGGTAGCATGGAGGGGAGGCATTAAATGTGTTCACCTGCTTTTGACCCACCCTGCGTAGGTGAAGATGTCCAGTGCTTTCAAATTTACTGAGTGAATTTCTAGATAGTTTAGGGAGGCACTCGCCATCTTGTTTTATATACTTTGCACATTCAGTCTATTGCACTCCTCGTATAAATTCTCCGGGGATCACCATTTATTGCTTCATCTTTACCGTGCTTTTTTTGGTGGGTCTTTACTATGCTTTTAGTGGACTATAAAACTTTATTCGCGGACAATTTTGAGTGTTAACACTTAAGTACTCTCGCCGTCCTAAAATGAATATAATTCTCACTTTTCAATATGTCAGACAATTTTAAATTTAATCAATGAGATAGAGGGTGTGGTTCTAAAGACGTGGCCAGAGAAAGCGTGAAGTGAACCTCAGGAATTGCCTTCTACTTTGTTAGGACCATACAAAATCTTACATACACGGTTTACGCTTCCAAGGTGCTGAAAAAGTTAGTTCAAATTTGGTCACCTCCATTCTTTCTAGGTTCATACTTTGCTACTTGTGGCCGGGGAGGAGCTGTGCCACCGGTGCTCAGCTTCTCGCCATTAATGGTGTCGCTATGGCGCCATGGCTGCACAGGACGATGGGACAACACTGTAGGTGGGCGGTGCGGCGTGTAGTGGGGGGGGGCTGGATGCTCGGCATGCATGGTCGGTGGCTCATAGCGTGATGGTCGGCACGCATGCGAGTATGAACCACGTGCATGCTGCTGATGCCTTTGCTTGTGTCTGCGTGCTAACTTTGCATGGTGCATGCAAATGGACGGTGGCTAGTTAGAGTGGTTAAAGGTAACAAGGTGCTGCTGGCGCATGCGTGGTAAATGTGGTGGTTGTCTACATGTGTGCTTGCCTTGCTCTATTTGCTACGTATATATAGTTGTGCTGCTCGTGCTGCTGCCATGCATGGAGAAGGGAGAGGGAGGGAAGGTGGGACCTGCTGTTGTGGCGGCGTGCGAGCTGCTGTAGTCGGCGAGTGGCGTCCGGGAGCTGGTGCACTACGGCGGTGATGGTGGTGGGGTCGGCACACGCGCCGTTGTTGGGCATCGGGCAACGAAGGACCAAGTCATCAAAACTGTTTTATTTCTTGCTTATGTGTATGCCAACATTCCATTGAAGCACAACCAGCAGACATATTATATATGTCCCGTGGTTGTCTGTTTTTATGTTGTGAGCAGGCTACTGTTTACTTAGTTGTGGAATTGAAACACCATCGAAAACATAATCTAAGAGCAACCACAATGTTGCAGAAAAGTAGTCCATAGGCATTAGAATAGTCTACCAGCTAGCTGAAACATTGTAGACTTTGTATGTATCCACAGTCGTGCCTTTAGTGGCCTGGGCAACAATGAGGTGACAACATGTTGATGGAGGTTTTGTAGATGTCCATATACCATTTATTTGTTATCCTATTATGCTATTACATGTGTGTATGCTATGTTCGCATGCGAGGCATGTAGTTGGCAGCATTAAGTAGATTTGATGATGTATGCGTGTATACCATGCCTAGTTTGGCAGCGCTAAGCTTAACAGTGCTCCTAATGCTAAACCTCCCTCCTCCGCTCTACCACACAGACCGACTCTTCCTACACCGCGGGCTGGTAGACCTAATGTTTATAGGGCCATAAACACTTTCCCCTTCACCATTCCAGTGCAACATCCCTCACCTTCACAAGATCGAACTATATCTTCTAGATGTTGTCGATTAAACCGGTGGTAATCATGGGTGCCACTGGCACAGGCAAGACAAAGTTATCAATTGACATATCCAAGGCGATTGGTGGTGAAGTGATGAATGCTGACAAGATGCAAATATATGCTGGTCTCGACATCGCAACTAACAAGATCCGCCCAAGTGATCAAGGAGGTATTACTCATCACTTATTTGGGGTTAGTCCATTAATTACGGCTGACCTGTCTGTGCCATCCTTTTGATCTATTTCAACAACTACTGTAAGATCCCTAACTCTCTATTAGGAATAGATTTTTTCCTCATCTTGTTCTCTTCCCTCTCATCCCATTCTATGTAGAGTAGACTTTTAGAAAGATCACCACCAGGGATATTTTGAGAAGATAGAAACCATCGAAGAATAAAGACAAGAAGGAAAGCAACAACTACCCGAGAGTTATCTACATTTACTCCACACCCATGCAACCCTCAAAGTGCACATCAGACCACATGCAAAACCGCGCCCGCAGCCGCTGTCCACTCACCCGCTCCTTTTCCCGCACACCTATGCTGTCACCTCCATCGCCCCGATGCCGCCGCTGCTGTCCCCCCATGAACCTGATTCCCTCAGCCCCAATGCTGCTCAGTGCCACCGATAATGGTGTGCACCCACCCCCTAAACCTCGCCGTCGATCGCCTATAAAACGCCCCCTTGCCCCTTCCCCTTCACAACAAGACACCCCACATTCAACACTAATTACTCGCATAAGCCCCCTATTCAAGTGCCAACCTGTTTTAACATTTCAAGAAAAAGCCTGAGATGAGTGCTGCAAGCTGAAGATTACTGAAGAAAACATCAAGCAGAAGCCGGAGGACATTGTCAGAAGCAAGAAGTTGACACTCTCAAGATGTGCTTAGATGAAGAAGAGCTCACCATCGCCATCTTTGCTATCCTAATACCTACTCTAGTGGCATCAATCATATTGTATATTCTTGTAATGCGCCCGCTACCCTACGAGAAGCCCTGAGATAACTGTTGAAATATGAAGAGTGGAATAAATATTCAAATTTCGTGGATTTATTCAAATTTCGAGGGCATAGGGCCTGTCCACAACTTGACTATGTATGACCTATCTAAAACTCCATCACCGGCTAACCCTTCGACGCAAGGGGAGTCTCTTTTTTAGTCAAATATTTCGATATTGGACCATTAATTTAAGTTTTGTGTTTCCCAACTTATGGAATATATATTATGAAATCATTTCTCGTAGTCAACCTAGAAATGTATGGCTTCCATCTCATAATAAAGTCAATTCTTAGATTCACCAAATTAAATAGCGGCGCGAATCTATATAATTGTTTGGGGAACAAATGTTTAAAAATACAAATGTTTGACTAACAAAGCTAGGGGTCCACGTACAACTAGAATTGGGTCCTCTCGAGAATATCTAACAGCTTCAGGAAACAATTTCGCACCTATGCACATATATAGCTTCTAGAACTAAGTTCCTACGCTGTTGTCAAAACATGTATGGCTAGGCCGCCTATTTTAGTAACATATTTTTAGCAGAATTATGCATCACTATTGGCAGTAACGTACTCCCTCCGTCCCATTAAAAATTTTGTTTTTGACTTTTAGACTTCTTATTTGACCATTCATCTTATTCAAAAAAAATTTATAAATATTATTTATTTTGTTATGATTTATTTTATCATTAGAAATACTTTAATAATGATTTATTTATTTTACTATTTGCATAAAAAATTTAAATAAGACGAACGGTCAAATAAGAAGTCTAAAATTAAAAAACGACACTTTCAATGTGACGGAGGGAGTATTCATCAAGAAGGCCCACATACTCAACCAAATAAAAGAAGCCCACATACGGAGACTTTACATTCCCTTCGGCCCACCAGCATCTCCCTAAGGCCCAACGCTAGGGGCGCATCGCCTAATCCCACCGCAGCGCCGCTCCCGTAATCCCATCCTGGAGCTTCCATTCCCCTCCCCGACACTGCCATGCTGAATCACCGCTGCGCCCGTGCGTGGGGAAACCTAGCGCCGCTCGGCATCTATGGCCTGACGGTCCTCCATCCAGTGGAGTCGGCGGATCCTCGCGCCATCCTCGCAAGTGTCGATGGCCAGCTGGCCAGCGCATGCAGCGCCGAGGCCCCCGGCCTCCGTCGCTGGGCGCCCGGCCTGCACCGGCACGGCGTCACCACAACATGGCGGCAACCTAGCACCGTACCTCCCTACCCCAGAGGCGAGGCCGCCACGGTTGCCGGTAGTGGCTCCGCACGAAGGCGAGATCCGGCCACTGGGCCTTTGCACTGAGGCTAGGGTTGGCGGCGGCGTGACACACGGATGGAATGATCGATGGCTGCTGTGCACAGAGGCTTCAAGGCCGAGCCCGGCCCATCACCCTCACCAGCGTTCGCCACCCCTCATCGGTGCTCATGTAAGTTCCCGGTTATTCTCACCCCCAGATTGTATTAAAACGCTTACCAAATCATATGCTTACATCTCTATTAGTAGGTGGTTAGCTTGGTAGGTTACGCTGTTATGCAGGTACTTGTTTAACATTCCAATAGGTGTGTACATTAGTTTTCCAAATGGTAGTGTTGGTCGCGGCCACAATCACGGTCCAAGGGACTCAAATAAATCGATTGGACCTAACACCCACACAACTAGTTCTGATTGGTGCTAACACAAGAATGGACGGTGGCTGTAACATACGACTAACTATTCCTTTCTAAAAAGAGGACAAATCAAAGGGATGGTTCCTTTCAAAGCAGCCGTTCATTGCCTAGGCAGATAAAAAAACAGACTTCTGAGTAAACACCTAAGCGCCTAACCATCCATGAGATTCTTTGAGCGTGGGGTGCAAAATGGAGGAGGGCTCTGATCCCATGTCCAACACAAATCATTTGGGTTGCATGAGAGCAGACGCTCAGTAGTGGCCATGAAGTGTCCATCCACATTCTTCTATGATTTGATGGATAATGACACATCGAGGAACCTAAGGATACTTTTCATCGTCACGCCGGCCTCCGCCAGCACGCCTGGGCAGCCACTACCCACCGGTGACCGGCCTACAGGTACTCAGGGCCTCGGCTCCCTCCATCTCTAGGCCACCAATGATTTGGAACATTGATGATAAATTTCAAAACTCTCTATGGATGAATGACATGAAAGGGTCACCGGGCTTTCCCAAGTAGAGCCATGTCGGGCCATCTGCACGGACCTCCTGGGATGCATCAAGGTGATTTCTAGATCTCTCGGTCAGTAGATACTGCAGTAACGTGGCGCATGCTGGATCCAATTGCATCCGCTTTGGTTACTGAAGAACATTCCACGAACAATTTGTTTGAGCGGTGGTGTGGGTACGGGAAAAGCGAACTATAGTAATCTATGATAGGAATGTGCTCTAATGTTGCCATTTTTAGGTAAATATTATATGTTTGGGGCAATAATTGGTTGTCCCATGCTCTACAAGTTGTTAGCTGTACCAAACACCCATGCTGCTATTGCTAAAAATTTAGTATCTCTGAACTACCAACAGCATCCTCTGCTGTTGGTGGTGAAGCTGGAATGGAACTTATGATGGGAAAACTAAATAAAAAGATCTGGGTAGGGAATAAACCTATGGCGGTGGTGAGGCTGGCAAAGCGCAATCATCATACCTATTAGATGTTTCACTCTCATGTTAATTTCTGGCGTGATTCATGCAGAACTTGCCACTGGGGGCAATATATTTATGCCAGGAACCCTACCGGTATCCAATGCTGGGCCATTGGTTCATGCAGACTGCTGAACAGGAGAAGCAGCAAACCAATGAGGTCAGTGCTTATGCCCCCAACTCCATCGTACTGATTTCCACAATCTCCATGGGAGAACTCCCCTGTGTTGCATTTTTTTCCATTCTCCAACCAGACTCTACATAGCTAAGCGGTACAATGCTCATGCAAACCAAATCGCACGAACTTATTAGCGCATGGGAGTCAAGTTGGGAGTGCATGCATCGCATAGATATTCATGTAATGTCCAGCGCAAGTAGACGAAGCACTTTAATCGAACTGAGGCAATAGTACACATGAAGCGAAAACAAACAGGGAGGACTACATATTATTCTTCGAGTTCAGTAACTCAAATGGCTGGTGCCAACAGACTACTAAGCCACTCTACTCGGCCGACGCATTAAAGGCCCTAACTTAGGCTCTTGCACTTAAGACAAAGGCATAAAGATCCTTATCTACTAAGGTGGCATAGTGTACTAATGGATACATGAGCCTGGGGACCTCCAAAGGCCAACACAAGTAAGGACTCATAGGCCAAGGATATAGCACAACGGTGCACTACTCACTAGTTGATGACTTAAAATCTGGAGCACGATTATGGCACCACCATGTGGCCCATAGAACACCATCAGTTTATTGGATGAAGTCTGTGTAGAGATAGGTAGTTGATGGTGGAGTTCACGGAGGTAGGCTTACTCGTCATTGCAAGTTGGAAATACTTTGTCACCCAACTGAAGGAACCAAACAATAAAATAGCACAAGAATGAAGAAGCTACCTTGCCCCATCTTTCTTTGCAAATGAACAGTTCCTATGAAAGCGCACCTTGATCTCTTGCCTAGAATAGTTCTACAAAAAAACCATATAAGCAAACCACCCATACATGGGCCTTACTTCACCCAGGAAGGTAGACCACAACCACATATAAGGATCAATGTTGGAGGAACCTAATGTAATACCTTATAAACTAATTTCGTGGGATGAGAAGAGTACACTATGTGGATATGCAAACGATATAGATTACTTAGTCGACAAAAGTGCATACCCATGGTGTACACGGTCGGAGCACCACAAAAATTACATTTAGAAAGGACGACCAAGCGGAGGGAACGAAGAGCACGAGAGGAGAGGACCGACGCGAACAAAAGGAAAAGAAACAAAGAAAACAGGAAGCCGAATGTATAGCAGCAATGACACAAACAGATAAAGCTACAGGCGTCACTTCCCAGGATCAAAACCATGCACTAAACACATATACGCACACAGGAACCACCTGGCCGTCCATGATCACAACACATGTAGGTGCACAAAGTGTGCCTGTTACGTTCATATGCACATGCTAACTGAGTGAGCTCAAATGTAAAGCTTTCTCCAGCCACTCGCTAGGTCCATAATTAGGCGTTAATTTTATAAAATCTTTCGTTACCATAGGTTCACAGCACATACCTACTCTGTAGTGCTTCCTACGCAGTGTTCTTGTTATGCCATTAGTCGTGCCTAGGAAATGCCACTGCACTTGTGTTGGTGGTTTTAGTGTAACAAAGGCAAGGAGCAACAACACACAAACTACTGCAGGGATGAACTATATGAACTACAACGAGGCCACTTGCAAGCAATGGGAGGAGGACGATGAAGCAATGGGTTGGCACACCACATGCTTATATAGGCGAGAGCATGGGCGCCTCGACCACCACTGGGTGCAAGAAGCTCATTAATGGGAATGGGGCCCATCCTAAGCAACTTGTTCATGCACGCTTGCTGGCTTGTGAGAGCACAAATGCCCATGCATGTTCCTCGAAGCGGGAGTTGTTCTTCATGCACTGATAGCAAGGAGGCCAATCATTGGCCACCTACTTTTGGCCAATGCTAGGAGTTGTTCTTCATGCACTGATAGCAAGGAGGCCAATCACTAAATGGGCCACCTACTTTGGCCACTGTTGCGCATGTGAATTTTTTTAACCAAAGCACATAAAGCTTAGCATGCATGGTGTAAAAGAGGTACTATTTTACCTTCAAAAAAGTAAAAGAGGTATTATTAGGTAGCTACGGTGCACATGTTCATAGTAAATCTGGATGGTAAGAGCACCTACAAATTTTATATAGCCTAGGGAGCACTCGTGCATGCATGAAAAATTACCACATTGGCTTTAGCTTTTAGCTAGCTGTAAATTTCTGTATGTGCAGGGACAAGGAACCAACCACTGGGCGATGTAAATTCTTGCTGATCAGTAAATTTTCTGTAGGCAATTAAAGAGGTCCTTGCTATGGTTTCACCTGGGGTTGCTTCCTTTCATATAAAAATTTGGTGGCAGTAAGTTCCTCTATGTAAAAGGAGAAGGCATTACATGTCCTGTAAATTCTTACCATCCATAGCAAATTTTTTGTATGTAAAGGGGAGCCTACATTTATAGCTTAGGGAGGGACCCGTGTATGCATGAAAATTTAAATGTAAAAGGAGAAGGCACAATGATGTAAATACCTGTGGTAACTTCCTACATGCAAATGATACCTGCGTTTGCATGCATGCCCATTCAATTTTCTATCTGGTTCATTGAATGTATCCACTTGCTTCATCCTACCTATGGCAGTGGGTGAAAGTATGCAAGGATGCTGGCCGTGAGGTACTACTTCATCTAGATCGTGGAATTTCTGTCTAACACACCAACTAAATAGAACATACATGAACATCCTAGGAGGCCGCCTAGACGGCGTGCCTTCATATCCTTAATAGGCAGCCAATCGTAACTTATATGACAGTGATTTTACCATTATGCCCATGGCTCGGGTACACATGATGGCCAAGGACCCGGAGGGACACCTTTGGTAATTGTATGAGGTACCTATTGCAGCAGTGGTGAGTTTTAGCCGTGGTGTATTAACTTTAATGACATACCAAGAACGGATGACAAGGAGTGATCTGATTAGAGCAAACGTAGATGACTGCTAGTTTAGGAGGGTTGCTTTTATTATGGTATAAGTTACACGAGCCGGCTGGGAGGGGCCCGGTGCAGGTGCGACTGCTGATGCACTGGCACCATGTCTGGTCTTTCCCATTGGGTTGTGTTGGGTTTAGTCCTTGCCACGGTCGTGCAACCATGGACTATGTAAACCCTAGACAAATGTGGCCAGCGGTCACGCAACCGTGAAGTAACTCTGGATACACGTGCGGGTTTAGTTAACTCCGGATAGGTGCGGGCTTGGTTTGGTAAAAAGTCATTTTATTTTACATGCATGATTGGACGTTTTTTCGAGGCAATAGCAACACACTCCTTGCCAAAATGGCGGCAGCAACGGAGACTCGAGGGGCAAAAGTGTCACAACTTCTACTTCGATGTGGAGTTACCAAAATAATTGCTTTTTAGTATTCAACAAAGATCTACGTTACTATGCACGGTTATATGTAATACAAAACACACACACACAAGCACAACAGTTTCATATACATTCATGCGACTGAGAATCATGGCGGCATGTGTGTGTGTGCACGTGCACTATAATGCGAAAAGATTCTTTCTAGAATCAGATGATGTCAAACAATTTTTTTTGAAAAAATCAGATGGTTTACAATGTATGCTGCTTGACTATAGTTGTTCTTATAGTTGTAATGAATGATCCTCGATCGTCATAGAAATGTTAATGAGCATTTATGCAACCATGAAGCTACTATCATACATTCACAACAATGAGCTACAACCATCTATGTCAGATCAAAGACACTTTAGAAAATAGCTCAATAATATTAGGAAAAAGTCCATTTTTGGCCCTCCAACTATGGCTGCAGTTTATTTCTAGCCCTCTAACTCGAAAACCAAACCCGCGCGTCTCTTACCTCTCAAAACCAGTTACAATTGGCCCTCGCGCCCATTCGACCGTGGTTTCCGCCTAGTCAACCTGCCACGACCATGGTTTCGACCCAGTCTCCATGTCTGGCGGCCCAACCCCAAACCCTCCTCTCACTCTTGTTCCTTCCCCATCCCCGAACCCTAACTCCCGACGGCGGAGACAGCGACGGAGACGGCGGAGGGTGCTGGTGCAGGTGCGGCGTAGGTGCGGATCGACAGCATGGTGAGCTCGAGCAGCGCGAGTAGCTAGAGGGGAGGAGGAAGGTCCGACCGTGGTGGCTTTCGGTGGTCCCCCTTCCAGTGTCGCCGAGGCCCTCTTGATTATTGCCGCCGCCCGTGATTTGTGATTGCGGAGCAAAGGCGGCAAAGTTGACATCGTGGACCAATGATAATCCGGGCCGCAGGTTCTACAATTGCTTTGGATCTCAGGTTAGTTCGATCGATGACTTGTTTAGGGTTTGGTTCTTTGTTGGATGTCATGATTGAAGTTGTCTTGGTTTTGGTTGTAATCACGGTTGCAGAGCAATATGCGACCATGCCAATTTTATCGCTGGATTGATCCACCAACCCCGGAGCACCTTGTACCCATTCTTATTGAGCTCCATGACCAAGTGCGAGCAATGAGGACGGCTAACAAATAACGAAATGGCCATGGATGGATCCGTTGATGCAGAAGCATCAAGGCAGCAAGGAAGAGTCATGGTGGAAACATGATTTGCAGGCACAAACATGGATAGGAATAGTGTGTCGGTGATGGTGAGGATCCAACAGAATAGGTCTAAGTCACAAACATGGATAGGAACAGTGTGTCCCAACATCCTTAACAAACTAAATGCATCTATCACCCTTTCAGGGGTATGCCATGCTATTAGCAATGGAGCTGACAAATTTGAAGTCAATCATTAGGACAACAGGTTCACAGTTGACCTATAGGCTAGAGAGTGTTCTTGTAGGTATTGGTAGTTGCCTAGGCTGCCATGCTATTTCATGCATCTTTTATAACACAAATGTGCTAGATGATTACATTGCAGCTTGTTATCATATTACTGAGTTCAACAGTACTTACTCTCACTGCCTAAACCCATTGGAGGGTATGCAGAATTGGCTAGAGTCTAATCTCCCACCCTTGAAGGCACCTAGATATGTGAGAATGCCAGGCAGACCTAAAAAAGAAAGGAAGAGGGAGCCACAAGAACAACTAAAGGCAAAGAGACTTTCTAAGGTAGGGACAATCATCAGATGCAGGAAATGTAAGGGAATAGGCCACAATAGGTCCACTTGTGACAAGAGACATGGGGTTCCATCTAGCAGTAAAACTCCAGGAGGCACAGGTCATGTTGCTCCAAACCAAGTAATCTATCAGCTGATGCTTCTACACATGGCAGCTTTGTACCCACTGCTAAATCTAATGAAAGTAGTAGAGGAAGAGGGAAAAGAAGAGCATCTCAGCGAAGCCAAGTAACTATATGTGCTACTTCGTATGTTGTTTCCTTTTTTTAATTTTGCCTCCAATTTCTTATATTTTAACTCACATGCAAAAAAAGATCAAGTGCACTGCCACAACTAGAGTGCAAACACCTGGGCAAGCTAACATGCATTTACAAGCCAATGTTCCATTGTCCTAGGCAAGTTCTTCTGTGAACTTGAGTTTTAAAGGTGGAAAAGCATGTGTTACGTTCACTACCGTGGAACCTCCAAGGAAAAAGCAATCAGTGAAGAAGCGCACACAACCAAGCCAACTGTTGCTTCTCAAAGACCGTGTTGATCCCTAAGAGCATGTATTGCCATATTGTGATGTTAACTTGCATTGTACTGCCAGACTTTTAAGGCTTTCAGGTTGTTGAACTTGTAATGTAATGCCAAACTTTTAAGGCATTTGTGACGTTCTTCACTTGTAATGTAAAGCCAGACTTTCAAGGCTTTCAGGTTGTTTATCAATTGTAGGTTAGTCTTCTATCTTGTGTGAAAGTATGTGAGTTCTTGATTGAAGCCTCCATACAACAACGTCAAAGTAGCGATCGAAGCAACCAAAACCTGAAAGCCTTATCTTGGAATTCATAATCGATTCAAAGATAGCAAAATACATCTTGAATTCAATACATCTTCCATACTTCTACACCACAAACTAATAAGCATCCAACTACTACCATTGTCTTCCATCACAACTAAAAAAGCAAGAAACATCTACTTCCTAAAAAGTACAGCAAGCACTCAAATCACACAGAGCCACCAATACAAACTTCAACAAACCTAGTTCATTCTCTACCATCCTACATTTCAACTGAACATCTTCTGTTCTAGCTGTTTGCATCGTTGGTGCCACATCATCTGTGCCTGCAAATCCTGTTTCCACCATGACTCTTCCTTGCTGCCTTGATGCTTCTGCATCAACGAATGCTGAATCAACGAATGCCAGATCCATGTGGTCATTTCCATATTTGTTAGCCATCCTCATTGCTCGCACTTGGTCACGGAGCTCAATAAGAATGGGTACAAGGTGCTCTGGGGTTGGTGGATCAATCCAACGATAAAATTGGCATGGCCGCATATTGCTCTGCAACCGTGATTACAACCAAAACCAAGACAACTTCAATCATGACATCCAACAAAGAACCAAACCCTAAACAAGTCATCGATCGAACTCACCTGAGATCCAAAGCAATTGTAGAACCTGCAGCCCGGATTATCATTGGTCCATGATGTCCACTTTGCTGCCTTCGCTCCACAATCGCAAATCACGGGCGGCCAATAATCAAGAGGGCCTCGGCGACACTGGAAGGGGGACCACCGAAAGCCACCACGGTCGGACCTTCCTCCTCCCCTCCAGCTACTCGTGCTACTCGAGTTCGCCATGCTGTCGATCCGCACCTGCGCCGCACCCACACCAGCACCCTCCGCCATCGCCGTCGCCGTCTCCACCGTCAGGAGTTAGGGTTCGGGGTTGGGGAAGGAACGAGAGTGAGAGGAGGGTTCAGGGTTGGGCCGCCAGACATGGAGACTGGGCCGAAACTGCGGTCGTGGCGGGTTGACTGGGCGGAAACCGCCGTCGAATGGGCGCGAGGGCCAATTGTAACTGGTTTTGAGAGTTAAGAGACTGCGCGTGTCTGGTTTTCGAGTTAGAGGGCTAGAAATAAACTGCAGCCATAGTTGGAGGGCCAAAATAGACTTTTTCCATTATATTACCATTTCTACAACTCAATACGTTGAAATAGCATTGTACATATACATCCCCAGCCATGTGTGTGTGTGCATGATCATATAACTACATCCATATATGTGCAATTACAATAACAACCCTTGTGAGATGAACATTGATACAACCATGGATCTACCACCATCACATGCCAAATAATGTGTGTAGGCACAAGTATGATTGTTAGAAAAAGATAGTTTCCTCAAATAGATGTTGATCTACACCATTTTTTTGCTTTTTTCCTTTCCTTTTTTTACAAAATCTTGAATGGTTTACAACGCAAGATCCTTGACGATATATGTGGTTATAGTTGTAAGGGAGTGATCCTCAGGATCAAAATCTAAATAAACATTTCTGTAACCATGAATCTACCATCACAAATGCACAACAATGAGCTAGTACAAGCATCTATGCCATCTCAAGGACATTTTATCAAGCAACTCAGTTACTAACCTTTGTGCAAATTGGTAAGTTGACAAACCATTGTATCACAATCCAAAATAAGTTACCAGCATGGCTTGAGAACTATAGATACATCATAATTCTTGTTTACTAACAACAGATGTAACAATCTTTTTTCCTTAGAGTGGCCGAGTGAGGCTGACATTCTAGAACCAAACACTACCCCTAGATGAAGTGTCTCCTCTCCATTCGTAAAGAGAGAGGTAGATCATCGAATTTCCACATGGAGGAGAGGAGCTTTATTGAAGCAAAAAAAAATGTTATAACGTACATCTGGACAACTTAATTAGCCCGATACAGCTCCAGTGGAAGTTGACATATTTCAGTAATGGACCATGAAGATGAAAGCCACCGTTATTTTTTAAACAAGCACCACAATTTCAAAGTGCTGTATCAATCATTTTGAACTTTCGACTAATAGATCGATCTTTTGAACCCAAACATTCGGTTTGTAGGCTCTTTGGTTGTGCAAATTTAAGAGCCAACCCATGATAGATGCACACATCCAATTGGTCAGTTTGATCCGCCGATTACCCTTGGTTTCAATCAAACTAAACCGTTCCCTTTTCTTCTAGTGCAAGTGGTTCACTCTACCCGGTCCATCGAAATCACACACCAAGTGTTTTTTTTTACCAAAAACTCACCCCGGTTATTTTAGCACACTATGATTAGCTTCATCTCATTCACTAGAGTAAAATTAGTAGCATTTAGTGTATTGCCAAATATTTCAGTTTGCTTAATTACTGTTACCTCTACCTTAGTGCATTGTTTGGAATTATTTTGATTCAAAGTAGAGTGCACAATTAAACATTGCTAAAGATACATAGAGAAAAGAGTACAATTAATAGGCTTTGCTCAACCAGGGGTGGTTCTATTTGAGAAATTGAGTGATGGCGCTGCAATATTTAATATGGATATTTAAAACAAAAAATGAATGTATATATAAAGTAAAATTGATGTCATGGCAAAAAAGATAAGAGAGATGAAATGAGTTTCGTCTAGATGAAACTCCATGGGCTCGGGCGATTTGTAAAAATAGGACTCGAAACATCGGTCGTTTGCAGATTTGACACTGGACCCATATTCATAGACACAGATGGACCCACTTGTCATCCACCCAAGTGTCGTCATAATCAAGAAGTCAATCTTTCGAGTGTCGCCATGGCTCTGTTTCCAAGTCTGAATGTGTCATATAATTAAATGCAATGAGAGCACTTGAAACACATAAAATTAAAACTACGCTTTCTCAAATGTTGTTTCAACCATGAGCAAATCCTATTTACTGACATGACATACTTGGAACAACAAAATAAAACTATGCGTTGAGATTTAGCATGCCGTCAATTCAAAAGAGCGAGTGCAATTAAACATCACCAAAATGAAAAAGGAAGTACAGTTAATATGAGTTGTTCGCGAGACGGTTATAGATTTGACCAAGGGCACTGCAGTACATTTATACTAGTTCAAATATAGAGGAGTTTTCTTTCACACAAAGTAAATACAAAAAAAATCATAAAATGCTAATATATATGAGGATGTATATGTGTGGACCAAATATATGTATGGTGTAAGGGTGTTTGATCTCATGACTAAAGTTTAGGAGGTGTCACATGAGGGTGTCTCATGGTGTGTTCGGATACTAATAAAAAAAATAAATTATAGAATCCGTTAATAATCCGCGAGATGAATTTATTAAGCCAAATTAATCCGTCATTAGCATATGTTTACTGTAGCAACAATTGTCTAATCATAAACTAATTAGGCTTAAAAATTCGTCTCGTAAAACAGTCTCAATCTATGCATTTAGTTTTATAATATGTCTATATTTAATACTCCATACATGTGTCAAACATCTGATGGGACAACAAATAAAATTTAGAAGGTGAATCTAAACACCCCCTAATACTAAAACAGTAGTTAGTAATGGTATGCCAAATATTTCCATTTGATTATTATTACTGCTACTGCTACCTTATTACTGCAATTTTAGCATGGCTTCAATAATATAATACAATAGAGAGAGTGCATTTTTTTTATAAGGAAGAGAGTGCAACTAAGCCCGCTAAAGACAGAGGGAGTACAATTATAATAGGAGTGCTTAGCCTACGTACGGGGCGGTTTTGGTTCTATATATACATGAAAAATTGAGTGAACTATAGCGGCCGCGCAGCTCTCCGGCCATCAGCCTGATCCGCGCGCGCGTTAACTTTTTTATTACTGATTTCCTTTTGTTACCTTCTTGCTTCTGAGGGAAAAAAAATAGCTAGTCCTTTCCAAGGTAGATATACGTAGGCACACCGTTACGGCCGTCTTTTCAGATGAGCGGCTAGCTAGCGTCCATGTACTGTTGGACATCGCATCGGTTCCAACTGTTCCCGATCGAAGTTTCACTCGCTCCATCGACTGTTTACTGATCTATGATATGAGTGTGTTTTTAAAAAACTGCTACGAAAAATGGGGTGTTACCATTACCAGTTTTGTTCGCTGAGCTTTTTCGGTGGGTCAACAACTTTTTTTTTTTGCATGCGAGCAAGTTTTTGGATCTACACATGCATTGTTTGATTTACAGGCTGTTTGGATCAGATAATCCTAGTTACTAATTGAAGCTAAAGATTAGTCTATTAGTTGAAGTTGGCTAGTTATTTAGCTAACAATTAATTAGTTCGTATACAAACGAGCTCTAACTGTTTAGATCTGACATTCGCTGCTGGCTCCATCATTACTGGTTTTTAAGAAACTGGCAGTGGTAGTGTCTCTCGGCAAATCACTGCCGGGTTTTTTTTTTTTCTAAAATCAAGAGTGATAAGACCAACCAACATTGATATTGGGTCATCACGGTCGGTTTTGGCTAAAATCGACAGTGATAGTATAAGTGTCGGTTTTAGCCAAGAACCTACAGTGATATTGGATCATCACTATCGGTTTTTTGAACCGAAGTGATATGCTACAAAAAAAACTTCATAACTTTCTCATATGATGTCTGATGAAGGTGAACTTTATATTAAGGTTGTAGTACTCGATGAAATCTATAACTCTGTAGTTTAAACTTTTTATTTGAGACCGTTAAGATGTCCAAATACACAGTACAAAATTTCGTAGAGTTAATACCAAAATAGTCCATATGCTCCTTAGTTATAAGTGAGTGTGTAGTGGTAATTAAGGATCTCGGATGAAGAAATGATCAAAACAAAAGTTATAGATATTGAAAAGTTATGCAACTTTGTAATTTACAAGTTTCTTATTTGAAGTCGTTATGATGTCACTCTATTTGATTCGTAAGATTTCATAGAAGTTAAACCAACTAAAGGCATATGTTGCATAGTCATAAATGAGTGTGTAATGGTACTTGAGATTCTCGGATAGAGAATTGACTAAAACAAAAATTGTAGATTTCAAAAAGTTATGCATCTTTATAGTTGACACTTTTTCATTTGAAACCATCTACATAATGAAAATTATGTTTGATTTCTCAAATTTAAAATTTAATTTTTTTTCAAATGACCTCGGATGGAGAAATAGCCAAAACAAAAGTTGTAGATCTCGAAAATTTCTGCAACTTTGCCGTTGACAGTTTTTTCATTTGAAATCATTTATCTAAAGAAAATTACGGTTGAATTTTCTCACATTTGAAATTCAAATTCTTCAAAATGACCTCAGATGGAGAAATGACCAAAATCAAAG
This sequence comes from Miscanthus lutarioriparius, assembly GCA_904845875.1. NCBI lineage: Eukaryota > Viridiplantae > Streptophyta > Magnoliopsida > Poales > Poaceae > Miscanthus > Miscanthus lutarioriparius. Next base: position 66,152,810 of record CAJGYO010000008.1, on the reverse strand, counting down.
TTGTAGATCTCAAAAAGTTATAAAACTTTGTAGTTCACAACTTTTTCATTTGAAATCGTTTAGGGTCCCAAAAACTCATTCTAAAATTAGATAAATATAAAATGGCTAGAACGAATATCTCGTTTGGACACAAGCGTCTTATAGACGGAGTGGTTAGGGAACGAACACGCGAAGCAGAAGGTCGATGGTTCGAGCGCCGGTGGCCACAAAGGGCACGAAAAATCATGTGACCATGTGGATGTCCAATGAGGTCTCTCCCGATATTATTTTTTTTCCTATTTTTCAGCCCATTGTTTAGATTCTCTGGAAACCATGTCAGTCAGTTTTTTAAACTGGCAATGATGTGTACTCATGTCACTGCAGGTTCAAAATCTGGCAGTGAATGGAGGTTTTGAACCGACACTGATTTGAAGATCTGGAATAGTGAATTTGTTCGATTGAGATGATTAGATTTAATTTCTCTTTTTATTAGCCAAGTGTACGGTGATTAATTAGCCATTTGCTGGAAACTGTATCAGTTACGAGAATTTCAAGCTAAGCTAAGAACTTGGAAAATACTAGGCACAAGAAAAAAAAATAGTATTCCAAAATCTTTGAATGCTTTGAACCATGGTTCACTTATATACTACTACGTTATTTACTACTAGTGGGTCCAAATTCCCATAGGTTGTTCAAAACCACGAATAATATAATCCACAGAGTTTATTTCTTTTTAAGATAAAGACGCGACAGAGCACATTAATTCCTAAAGTGATGAAATTAAATGGTTCTTCGTCAAATTAAACAACATTCGTTTCATAGCAGTAGCAGGCTAGCAATTTCCAACCACCATATGACGCTTAGTTTTGCAGCTTTAACCAGAGGCAGCTAGCTGCTTGCTCCATATGTAGCTATACCACTCTAGCAGCCACATCAGCTTACCTTCACAGGAGGAGTATGTCAACAAAATAAATTTAGTTCTTTGATTTGGGTCCTCATATAGATTGGGGCCTTGCATGTTAGTCACAAGTATCTTAGGAATTCATATAGCCGTGTTCATATATATGTTGGTTTCCTTACCAACATACTTAGCAACAACTTCACCAAAGTTGTTGCACTTTAACACATAGCAACATGACAAACTTTGTTGGGGTGCATTGACCTTTGGTTGATAGGCATATTTATTTTTGTCACCCACATTTATTCCTTTGGCTTATGAGAAACCTGCTTCTGCCTGGGCATCTTCTTCTTGCTGGGCTTGGTTTGATCGAGAGACAGACTGGTGACCTTCCCTTTTGTGGGGCGCGACATTGCTGCACCCTAGGCAGCACTGCCGTGGTCTGTGCAGGCTGAACTGTACCAATTTGCTCCTTCATCACAAACTGCACACATTCAACATCAGTTACTATTTTTCTTCCATTGGTTTTGGCTCCTTTGTGTGCCCAAGGTAATCCTTGATAGATGGATGCCTTCTATTCATGTATTGTGGCCTTTTTGGTTCTTCAACCTTCTTGCCACCATTTTGAGTCTTGCCATCCACACACCCTTTTGCTATGATCTCATTGAGCCTAGCAATTTCTTTTCTCATAGCTTCCATATTAGCAAGGTTAGTGGAATAAACATTTAAATCAAGATTATAACACTTTCCACAACCTTGGTTAGTGGAGGGAGTAGAGGCATCATTTGCCTTGGAGGGATGTGAGTTGCTATCCCAAAGAATGCTATATTGCTCCTCAAGTTTTTTTGTGCTTTCCATCTACGTCACAATACTTTTGCTTGAGAGCAATATGTGCTTTCATTGTGATAGCATGGGCCCCTTGCTCTTTGGGCAAGGCCTTGCGCAAGATGTCCACCTCACTTCTTTCCAATGCAAGAGCTTCCTTGCTAACAATATAGAGATCTTCTTGTTTGATAAGAGTGTCCTCTCTAGATGCTAGCTCTACTTAGACGCTCTCTAATTCCTCCATTAGTTTAGTGATGAATATTTTGGTCTTGCTATCAAAAAATTTAGTTATATTATTTATTTCATTATCACTAGATTCATCATCACTATAGTAATCACTTGTATCACTACTAGAGATGTCACTAAGGGGATAAGGTTTAGGATTGAATTTGAGTTTTACCTTCTCACCCTTTGCCATGAGACAAACATGAGGGGAGTAGTAGTCATCATCGGACATGTTGTTGAAGAGCCTTGGTGTGGAGGATGGCTTGTGAATAGCCATGGTTGCAACCTCCTCATCCTCCTCACTTGAGCTACTTTTGGTTGAATCCCATTCATGTCCAATATGAGTTGCTCCCATGTGCCTTTTGCTCTTCTTGTGGTCGGCCTTGCTCTCTTTCTTGCCCTGTTATATTTGTTGTCTTTTATCTCATAAGGACAATGAGCAATGAAGTATCCGGTGCTCCCACAATTGTAGCATGTTCTCTTCACTACCTTGTAGCCCTTCTTCAGCCCTTTGCGGTACTTCCTCATAAAGAGAGCCATATCACTAATTTCTTCATATTGTTAACCGTCACTTTTACTCTTACTTGATGATGATGATGTCTCTACCTCTTCCTTGATCTTCATGGGCGCCTTTGCCTTGCTAGTTGATGCTTCTTTGTTGGACTTGGACTTGCTAGTAGAGGGTTGCTTGGTTGATTTGTTGGCCTTGAGAGCAACATCTTTGATTTTGATGCCATCCAATCTTGCTTGCAACTCACCAAGCTTTCTTCTCTCAAGTGCTTCCTCTCTTTGCATGTCAGGATGTGCATCAGGATGAGTCTCTCTCCTGATATGCATGTATCCTGATGCACATCTAGTGGCGCACACCAGGAGAGCATGTGCCCTTAAGGGTAGAAAAACTACTTCCCTTTACCATTGGGCTCTACATGATGGGTTTAGTCCTTGCCACAGTTGTGCAACGTGGAGTATCTAAACCCTAGACACATGCGGCCATGGGTTGTGCAACCGTGAAGTAACTCTAGACATGTGTGGGTTTGCAGTTCGGTAAAAAGTCATCATATTTTATGTGCATGGTTGGATCTTTTTCCGAGGCAATAGCAACACACTCCTCGCCAAAATGGCATTAGTAACGGAGACTCGGGGGGCAAAAGTGTCACCACTTCTACTTTGATGTGGAGTTACCGAGAATAATTGCCTTTTAATATTCAACGGAGACCTATGTTACTATGCACGGTTATATGTAATACAAAACACGCACGAGCATGATGGTTTCATGTACATTCATGCGACAGAGAATCATGGCGACATGTGTGTATGCACATGCATTATAATGCGAAAAGATTGTTTCTAGAATCAGATGATGTCAACCGTTTTAAGCAAGAGTCAAATGGTTTACAACGCATGCTCTTTGACTATAGCTATGGTAGTAATGAATGATCCTCGATCGTCATAGCAATGTCAAGGAACACTTATGCAACCATGAAGCTACCATCGTACTACATTCACAAACAATGAGTTTCAACCATCTATGTCATATCAAAGACATTTTACAAAACAACTCAATTATTACCATTTCTACAAATTAATACATTGAAAAAGCAATGCATATATACATCACCGACAATTATAAGGAATTAACAACATAGCTCAATAATTTTGGGAACATCATAATTCTCATTGACAGGGTAGCCACGATTGTAACAATGTTATTGTGATGCATCATGTAACAAAATTTAACACCATGGTGGAGCAATCATGTGTGTGTGCATGATAATACAACTACAACCATGATCTACCACCTCACATGCCAAATAACATATGTAGGCACATGCATGATTGTTAAAAAAGATAGTTTCCTTGAATAGATGTTGATGTACACCATTTCTTTTTGATTTTTTCCTTTTCTTTTTTTACAAATAACAAATGGTTTACAACACAAGCTCCTTGATGATATGTGTGATTATAGTTGTAAGAGCAGCTCTAGTGTGAATTCGAATCGAACCATGAACTGAGCTGGATGTTCGATTACCGAACAGAGCACACTGCAGACATCAAACCATGGGATGTCAGAGCAGAATTGACTCTTGTTTTTGGTTCACACCATGGGCAATAAAAAACGAAGCACAACTCCCAAGTCACTTGCACATGCAACTGAAGCAAGGAAAGTCCATATTTTTTAATTGTTTTATGGACCCAAAACCGATGCTTAGCGCGTGTTCAGTTTCAAAAATACTTCCAAAAAAGTGCTACAGTACCCGTCACATTGAATCTTTCGATACGTGCATGGAGCAGTAAATGTAGACGAAAAAAAAACTAATTGCATAGTTTGGTTGGAAATCGCGAGACGAACGTTTTGAGCCTAATTAGTCCATGATTGAACACTATTTGCCAAATAAAAACGAAAATGCTACAGTACCCAAATTTCAACTTTCCCTCCAACTAAACACAGTCTTACATTAGGGAAGAACGAACCATCCACGAGATCGAACTTGAACTGACGTGTGTCAGTCTCGGTTTGATGATAGGACTTGAGGTTCCCCTAAGGGAATGATCCTCAGAATAAAAATCTAAATGAACTTTTCTGCAATCATGAATCTACCATCACAAAAATGCACAACAATGAGCTACTACAAGCATCTATGCCATCTCAAGGATATTTTATGCAATAGCTCAGTTACTAACCTTTGTGCAAATTGGTAAGTTGGCAAACCATTGTATCATTGTCGATGTTTGACCACCGATAGCCTGCCATGGGGGTACCCGGGGCAGTATGTTCGGGTTTCAGCGTATGCAGAACTCGATGGTGAACGCAAGAGACAGTCGATTTATCCTGGTTCGGACCCTCGATCGTTGATCGAGTAATAGCCCTACGTCCAGTCGGCGTTAGCCTCTGCGTTGGATTGATTGTGAAGTGTTGTGTTGTTTAGTCCCGTCTCTAGGAACCCTGCCCTCCTTTATATAGTCAGGAGGCCAGAGTCCTAGTCGGTTTACAATGAGAGTTCCTAGTAGGATTACAGAATAATACTACTACTAGGATTACATGGGAAGAATCCTAGTTAGACTAGATCTTCTCCCTTTCTTGCGGGGTATCCCGTGGGTCCCGCACCGACAAGCCCCTGAGCACTTCATGGTTGAGCTCTGGAAGCCTCGTCTTGTTCCTTTAGGTCTTGCCGAGCAGGAACAAGCGTCGTCCGAGTGCTTTCTTGAGCGAAACCGTGCAGCGCTTCGTGAGATCTTCGCGTGATGCGTACCTTTTTGAATAAAAAAGTACTCCCATTTGGGTGTAGCCCCAGAGCCTCTTGCTTTTTGGCACAAGGAGCTGGAGGGTCTTCTCTTGAGGGTTCCTGAGCATATACCCGGGTTCTTTATCAAAAAGAGCTCAGATATAGCTAGGTCCGGTTTCTTTTTGTCGTGAGGTCTTGAAGTGATCTGTCTTGAAGAAGTCTTTTTGGTGATGTGTGCTTTTTCGAAGAAAAAAGTGCACTCATTGAGTGTAGCCCCCGAGCCTCTTGCTATTTGGAACAAAGAGTTGGAGGGTCTTGAATCTGAGTTGTTTAAAGGACTGAAAACCTCTCCTGTTGCAGCCCCCGAGCATATACCTGGGTTCTTTTATTCGAAAAGAACTCGGGTACAGGGTCTTGGCATGTTCTCTGGTAGTCTGCTGTTGTCAGATGTAGTTGTATGGTGGTGGTTGAAACTAAATGCTATTTGTTCATGAGTTATACAGTGTTGGTATATTCTTCCGAATATGCTCGTTCTTGAGTATTGTTCCTTCATATCTGAGTCCTCTTTCATTGAATTCTGTCTTTTCACTGTGTCCTTTGTCAGGTTTGTTCCATTGGTGCTCCCGGTCCATGTGCACCGCTTCTTTGGTCTATAAATATCCTCCTGGTGTGTTGTTTTGATTCATCGAGCATTTTGTTGCATGGTTTGAAATCTCCGAAGTCATGAATATGATAGTTTGTGAAGTAGAGCAGCCCCCGGGCGTATTTTGTAGTTCTTGTACATCTTGTCGTAGCAGGAGGGAGTCTTGTGATAGGGATTAGAGGTAGACTAATCCCGCAGCACCATTGTACTTGGAAGTACGTGGCAGTAGTCGGAGGGAGTCTTGGGATGTGGGATACATTCCTTCATCTGGCAGTTCTAGGTTGATCCTCGTCGCCTGCCTTGAGACTGTCCGGTGCAGATCAGCACCATATCCAGCATCACATCGGACTTGGGTAGACAAATGCGTGCCGGCCTTCTCTGCTCCATGTTGTCCCGTCGTGCTGCTGATTTCCGCCTTGGATGCACTGCGTCCGTCCTTTGAAGAAAACAGTGTAGCCGAGTGCGGTTTGTTCTACCGAGTAGCAATTTGGAACACGTAGTCGTTCCAGAGCCTAGCTATGTTCGGGTTCCTCTTTGCTACCTTGTTTGTCGTAGTACCGAGTTAGTAGTACCTAGCTGTGTAATCTTCTATTTTTTGAATCCATTTATAATGGAAAGAATCCTATCTTCTGAGTTGTCATTCTTTTTTTTTGTGCTGAAGTCCTGGTTGTTTATGAGATTCCTGAGTTCTTTCTATAAGAACCGGGTTCTTATGTTTCTTGTGAGGTAACCCTTCGCTGCTTCATGGTTGATGAGTTCTTTTTGTAGCAATATGATAACTCCGCCGTGGTGCTGGATGGATAAGTCTAAAATCTGCCCGTTGAACTGTACCGTTGTGTGGATTTGTGTCGTCCGTCATTTTAGCTGTGTCAGTAAATGGACCGTTGCATCCTCATGCCGTGTTAAAACAGGCCCGGTGGGCTGCGTTTTACTGCTGTAAAATCTATTTAAAGGCATTTCGTCTTCTTTTTCTTTACTGCCCTGCTTTTGCCTTGAAACCCTAGTCTTCAAAGTTCCGCCGCCACCATTGTCACCGTCATCTAAGTGCCGCCGCCTGAGCATCACCTTTCCTTAGTGCTTTTATTGCTTTCGCTAGTATATGGGCAGGAAGAAAGCAGCGAGCAAGTCCCAGGCAGCCTTTGTGGACGAGGAGGCCTCGCTTTCCGTGATCGAGAATCAAGAATTCACGGCCATGAGGGCCGCTCAGAAGATCTGGCCGGCTCCGACTACAACTGAGGATCAGTTGCGCGAGCTTGTCAGTGATGGTCTGATCCAGAGCAAGGATATCGCTGATTGGAGAGCTCCAAGCGAGCATCGGGTCCCTACTCCAGGTCCTGGTGAGATTATTCTTTTCGTCTCCTTTATCCGTGCTGGACTCTGCCTTCTGGCTTCTGCTTTTCTTCACCGATTTCTCAGCTATTTTGGGATTAGCCTGAATCATCTTGTTCCCAATGATGTCCTTCATCTTTCTGTCTTTATTCATCTTTGTGAAACTTTCCTTGGAATTCCTCCTTCTCTTTCTTTGTTTCGTTACTTCTTTCGTCTGAAGCCACAACCCCACCGCGATGACACCAATGTTCTTGGTGGCTACGGGATTCAGTTTCGCTAGGGTCTTAAGAGCACATTCTTTGACTATGACCTGGTTGATTCTATGAGGGATTGGCGTGCAGACTGGTTTTATGCCGCCAATTTGATTCCTCCTCTTTCCATTCATTCTAGATCTGGTCCCTTAGTTAATGACCAATGGGAAAAGAACCCCCTGATGACGGATGAGAGCCAAGCGATCAAGCTATTTCTTGAGAGGATATGTACTCTGAAGCAGCAGGGCTTGACCGGCTTCGGTATCGTCTCTAGTCTTCTTCGCCGCCGTGTTCAGCCTCTGAAGGAGCGGGAGAATTTAGGGTTTGAGTACTCTGGGGTGGAGGACCCTTCTCGTATGGTCCCTGCCCTTGAGTTGAATGATGAGGAGGTGCTCGAGCGTCTTTAGAAGATGCTGAAAGGAGTAAGCATCGTCCCGCTTGCTGTCCTTGAGTATAGTGCTAACAACCTGCCTCCTGCTTTGAGTTGTTTTTTCTTATGCGGGTACTTTTTGTATTTCTTTTGCTGTCTCCACTTTTGCTTAATCTTTCTTGTCTGGTTGTTTTACTCTTTTTATAGGAATTGGGGCGTAACTTTGTTGATCCGATCCCCCTTGGTGACTGCCCTGCCATTGTGGGGACTGGGGATAGTCTTGCTAGGGCTTCTTTAACCAGTAAGTTTCAAACCACCACAATGTTTCCTGGTGTTTCTTTAGTGGTTTCTGATGTATATGTGGAGTATGTTCCTCGTCTAGTTCCTTGAGGCCCTCGTAGTGTCAGAAAGAGGGGGCGAGCTGAGGGTTCTTCTTTTGGTTTGTCCGTTGCCAAGAAGTCTCGCCAGTCGAGTACTCGTCCAGGTACTCCAGTTGTAGGTAGCGTGCTCCTAGGTGAGCATATTAATATGTTTTGTCTTTTTGTGGTTTGTTTGTGCCTTGAACTGAGTATTTTTCTCCTTTTTCAGATGGCGCTATGGCTGCTTTGCTTGAGAGTGAGGAGGATGAGGTCGATGATGCGCCCCTTGTCCCGCGTCGGTGAGTTGTTTCCCTATTTTTTCTATTGTTGAACACCTCTTCTTGTTCTAACTTTGGTCTTGTCCTCTTGTAAAAAGCGGCCGTCGAGCTTGAGTTCTTCTGGGGCTCCGGTACCGGCCGCGCCGCTCCTGTCGTAGAGCGGTGGTGATGTTTTTGCTGCCATAGTTCCTCCTGTAAGATCTTCTTTTGGTTTCATGAAGAAGAAGATAGCCGAGTGAGTGATTCCTCCTTATGTTTCTTTGCTTCTGTTTTCCTTTTTCCTGACTCATATTCTTATCGTTGAGCTTCCTTATCATCTTGCAGGCCCTCGCCTTCCCTTAACCCTCCACCGACCTCTTGTCAGTCCTCTAACGCGCCTCTGTGTGCTGAGTCTATCGATGTTTGACCACCGATAGCCTGCCATGGGGGTACCCAGGGCAGTATGTTCTAGTTTCAGCGTATGCGGAACTCGACGATGAACGCAAGAGACAGTCGATTTATCCTGGTTCGGACCCTCAATCGTTGATCGAGTAATAGCCCTATGTCCAGTCGGCGTTAGCCTTTGCGTTGGATTGATTGTGAAGTGTTGTGTTGTTCAGTCCTGTCTCTAGGAACCCTGCCCTCCTTTATATAGTCAGGAGGCCAGAGTCCTAGTCGGTTTACAATGAGAGTTCTTAGTAGGATTACAGAATAATACTACTACAAGGATTACATGAGAAGAATCCTAGTTAGACTAGATCTTCTCCCTTCCTTGCGGGGTATCCCATGGCTCCCGCACCGACAATCATAGACTAAAATATGTTATTACCACACGGGCGCCGCAAGAACCAACTGAGAAGGGCACTCCAACTAGCCATGATTCCATAAAGTTGCTCTTTGCAAATCTCCTGCAAGGAATGAGCATAAGAGCCCCTTACAATCACTTGTTTGGAGCCGGCAAATACCGCTCAACGAACCTCCGTTGTCTCCAAGCCATCTATAAGGTGGCAACCACCAAGAGTAACAAGAATCACGTAGCCAAATCGATCACTAGTGCCACTAGATGCTTCAACTCAATACAAATGCAGTAGGATCACTCCCAATCTCACTTTTGATGATGAAATCAAGAAGGAGATGAGTGGGAGGTGTTATCTTATGCTCACAAGGGTGTTCACTATGTTAGGGAGCCAAGAGAGCCCGCCAAGGACCGACCACCATCTATTTATAGCCCCAAAGGAACCATCCAACTGTTACACACATTGAGTAGATTTTAGGGCCATCGGACATGTCTGATGCCCTACATCAGACAAATGCCACTCTTGTCCCATGCCCCATGAGATGCCATGTGGATTCGACTGTTTGAATAGAGCCGTTGGCGCTCAATGTCTCTCTACGCTACTGTCTGATGCTCACCGTCCGATGGCCTTTGAACAAATGCACACTCATTGTTCAATGCACAACAGAGAGGTTCTAGGGATGACTTGTTTGCCATCAAATACGTCTAAGGCTCTGCATAAGTTCATAGTGTCCGATGCCTCCTGCCAAAGCTGCGTTTGATCTGATAGGTGGGGTCCATGCAATGAATAGTTCTAGTAAGACGTCCGATATGCCCCCTCATGTTTGTCTAATGCATCACTAAGAGCCCTCAAGGCTAGGGTTAGCCATCGGACAAAACAAGCATTTGTCTGATGCTATCGCTGTTAGTGTTCGATTGTCCACAGTGAGATCCTCTAGCTCAATTCTTCCACCCTTTCTCTCATTTGGTACCTCCAAAGTGTTCTATCACTTGTGCACGTGAGTTAGCATTTTCTAAAGCATTTTTCAAAGGGTTTTTCATGTACTCACTAGGTCCTAATGCACATATAAGGAGTTAGTTCACCAGTGGCACTTAGATAACCTTATTGAACTTCGAGTTCCCCTCTTAATAGTGCAGCTATCTATCGTAAACTCAATCATGCACTCTTTGCGTCTTGACTGAGAAAACAAACACCCTATCTTATACCTTTGCCTTGACCCCATAGGGTTTTGTTTTTGTCTTTGTTCTTTTCCAAGATTTCAGCACTTGATCACTATTTATGGCCATCGCCATCACCATGTCTGCCATCCTTGTTCAACCTTGAATGTGGACCTAACCTATCTCATTAACAATACTAAAGTAAAGGTTCACCACTACAGATTAACTTATCACTATCGCCACTTTCACTGTCGCAGTGATAGAAGCGACTGTGTTATGCTTCCACCGCTGGTTGGACCGATAGCGAGGCCTCCTGAGGAAGGAAATTGGCAGTTAAAACTTCTACCACCAATGGATTAACAATAGATGCGGCAGTGGTATTTTCTCCATCGCGTGAAAAGCCGAGCCGACTGGATAGGCGTTCTAGCCACTGGCCCTACACGACCGTTTGGTCTACCGGCGGTAGTAAATTGAGCGAATTTTTTCCCAACTTCCCACAACACAGTTGCATCACCATTCCACTTCTCCATCTACAAGGTTGGTGCATTGTTCCTCTCTCCCAGTTTATTTGAACCATTACACGCCTCGCACAGCGCCACCTCCACCTCCCGCACGGCCGATGCATTGTTCCTCTCACAATTTATGTGAACTATTGCACGCCTCGCACGTGCGCCACCACCAGATACAAAGGCAAGGGTAATGCTTTCGCATTGCACTAATGGATCTTTGTCGGATTATTTTCCTCGTTAGTGATCTCATTATTAAGGAAGCTCTCATCCTACTGCACTAATGACGATCACAAACTCTTCAAAATGGAGGCAGCCCCCAACAATAGGAACGCACTAGCCAGCCTCACAGAGGATGTTGTTCTGGAGATCCTCTGTCGCCTCCTCGGCTGCTCCTTGTTCTGCTGCAAATGTGTCTGTCGCTCTTGGAACTATCTCATCTCCAACAACCATAAGGTGCTACCCTAGACTGTGGCCTACTTCTTCTACAACGGCGAGAAACACTACTAGGAATATCCACTTCTATGATGATCAACTTTCATCACTGAAGGAGCCAAATTCGTCATAATTTTAGTTTTATGATGAATTTATGACGAAAAATGGTTAGTCATAGAAATCGCGTCACCCTTGCACATCTATGATGAATATGACAAAATCATCATAGAAGTGTCTTGATCTGTGATGAAAAATAGACCATCATAGAACTATTTTAGCATGCATGGCAGGGGGCTGCCACGTTAGTGGGTGCTTCTATTAGAGATGCTTTCCATGTGTACATGTTATAGCCCACGTGTACATGCTATATCCGGTTGCATTGGAGATGGTTCGGGTACGTGTCACCTTCTTATTGCACAACATGGCCATCTCTGGTTCTTGCACGTATCAGGTTCTTACTGGACCACGTGTCGGGTCCTAGTTGTTTCACATGTCAATTTTCTATTGGCACAGTGTAAAGTTGTTGTTGGATCACGTGTCACTTCTTCATTGGACCATGTGTCGTATTTTTATTGGTCCACGTGGTCGTTTCTTATTGGACCATGAGTCATGGCGTTGTCCGTCCAAGTTTCGTATTTTTATTCGGCCATGTGGCTTCACGACTTCCCTCCACATGTTGGATTTTAATAGCCCACGTGTCGAGTCTAGGCTATTACACATGTCATGCACTGGTTCGTCCATATGTCACATTTTTATTTGAACACGTGGCCTGTCCTGGTTCTACCACGTGGAGTACAATCAGTATGTTATAGAAGTAATTCGAGATTGTCACTACTGCACAGACTGACTATAGAACTATTTAGCCTGGCAATCAAATAACAACAATTACATTTCACACATCAGCAGTGAACCACTGATAGAGTATCACCACATCAAACCGGCATACGAGTCCACACATCAAACTAGCACATGAGTCCACACATCAAACCACAAATGTTCACTGCATCAAGCCACAGGAGTTGAAGACTGAGAGTTACTAGAAGAACTGAAGTGCATGCTTAACTCACGGAGATTGTTGTACTCCTCCTATTGCTGTTTCTTGTATTCCTCAAGCTCCCTTTTAGTCTTTTCTATCTTCCTCTTCAGTTCATCCACTTGATCGATGAGGACAGCGGAACTTTCATGTTCAGCAGCAAGCTATTCCTGAAGCATTCTCTCCTTCGATGTCTCTGTTCTGGTGGACCATTTTCTTCTTCAAGTCCTTGATTGTGTTCTGCTGCCATCCTCTTGTTCTCCTTTTGTTCACATTGCACATGAGTTTCGCTTTATATTTATACAAAGCCAAGAGTAATAATAAAACACAACGATCACTTACAAATTTTTGCATTTGGACAACATAGGAGCGAGATCCTATAGCTTGGTGGCACTTCACTTTCACACGGTTTCGCTTGTTCTTCTCAGATATTTCCTATAGCTTCATTTGTGTTAGACTACAACACAAGTAGACCATAGCAAGACTAGACAGGAAATCAATGGGTTCACACACCTTGTTCTTATCACTAGACCAAATCTTGACAAGTTCACACCACTATGCATTGTTCATGGATAAGACAGGAGAGGTCATACGGATCTGATTAGCAGGGACGCCAATGAAGTATTTTTGCTTCAACCTATAGCGTGTCTGCCGTACCGTAGACTGCATTACATTCCGCAAGCTTCTTTTGTTGGTGAGTGAGCATCGTTAACGCATAGCCTTCGCTGCATAGAGTAGTGTGAATGAAAAGTAAATCCGTTAAAGTTGCTCAAAGTAGAGTTGAATGTCAAGAGGGGATGCCCATCATACATTTAGCCTATCCACAAATCTTGTGCATAGACGGCGCAGGGCCTCTTCCCCTTGTATTGTTTCTAATGCATCAAAATTGGTACTTCACTCCTGACTAATACACCATCCTCTGAGGCAAACTTGGTAGCTTGCATTGGATCATGTGGCCTTCTGTTCCCCTCGGTAATAGAGATGCCCATCCTCACTTCTAGTGATTTGCTCATTTTGTCAAGCATAATTCTACAAGTTCGAGGCCTTGGCTTTCTCGCTCTTCCTGGTAATGGTACTACACAGTTTTTATACATTCAGATTATTAGAAAAGTTACATGGATATCAAATATCTAGTGCAAATTGATTGATAGACATATGTAAGGTAATACCAACCTTGACAACTTTCATCGTTTTGCAGGTGGGGGGAGACAAGAATTTACTGAGAGGGCTCCTCTTCGGCAGGGCTATGATCATCTGGCCATGAGGAGTCTCTCTCAGGGCTAGGTAGGGTGCTATCCTGACCAATGTCTCCAGTCAATTGATGAACTTGGAATTGATCCCTAGGTCTGGGTGTCAGTCATGATGGAGAATTATGTTCGCCTACTGCTGCTACCTCCACCCTTTTGCTAGCGAAAGACCTCCGAGTACAAAATCCACGAGCAGCCTCTTCTGGTGGTGTTGAACTCACTCGCTTGGAGAGCCTTCACCCAGGACTCATGGCAGCGCTGCCTTTTGTCCTGTTGGCAGAGCCTCCTCTATGGTTTCTTCGACCCAGACACTAAAATTGGAGATACAAACTTAAGTAGCAAGCATGTACAAATTCCATTGCTATCCAAATAGTAAAGCATTGCATGGCTACCTACACCCCCTCCCTCTCCGAACTCAATAAAAGATAGAACAAGCACCTCAATTGATAGGAGCACTGGCTCATCTTCTAAATCTAAATATGTTTCATCTATATCATCAAATCCCTCAACTACCTCCCCTGGTTCAGGGATATATTCCAAATCCTCACCGTGTCTACCCTTTGTGCTTGATTTTTTGCTTTGGAGACACATGTTTTGGGCCCACATGTCGTATTCCAAGTTCTTCCATCTTTCTAAGATTTCATGCGATTTGTGTATCCCATGCTCATTCATAGGTAGTTAGTGGTTGTTCATCTATATTACAAAGGCATTTATTAACTAAAGCTTCTACAAAATATCAACACAACAGAGCATGAGTATGCAAATAAGCACCTAACTAGTAACTACAGCTTATACGGAAGTCATTAATCCAATAAAGCACATGTCAACTACACTCAACTATAGGAAATATGTAACCCCATCGCTATCTACATATCCTTGGTTTAGCTACTACAGTAGAGCACACATCATAAAAGGAATTTGGGTACCTCTACCTCCATGTTCCCTAGCTTTGCTTTGTCGTCGTCACCGCCGTCTTGTCATCACGGTCGTGGAGCTAGTGCGGCCAGCGTTGACGAAGGGGTACTGAATCTGGCTCTAGCTAGGGATCAGATCTGGTCAGTCATGATAGGTGCTGAGCTAGGTAGGGGATCTAGATCCGGCTTGTGCCATCGTCGAGGTGGTCCTTCTGCCATCAGCTGATCGACCTGCTGTTGACAAATCGAAGGGGATCCGGCTCCGGCTAGGTTTTGGAAATGTATGAGAGAGGGTGTGCCTAGAGCGTGGAGAGGGAGTCAAGCTGTTGTTCCGATGGCACCTAGGGTCTGGAGCGAGGGTCACAGAGAGGGTGGCTAGAGAGTGGAAAGGGAGGCCATGGGACTAGGATTTGGAGCTGGAGGAGAGACGGTGCGGCTAGAGAATGGAATTGGAGGCTAGACAGCGACTCTTTGCGCTTTTATGTGGCCATCACATTACCACAAATGCCCTTATCTGAAATCGATGGCATGGTAAACCTATTTTCCGCTTGGAGGGCAAAAGAGACACATCTAATTTTCGGTGCATGTTGGTGGGACTGCTTGACGCGGTGCAAAATCAAATTTTTGGGCGGGCAGACCGCCCCGTCTGCTCAGCAGAGACTGGAATTTTGGGCGGTCTTACTTGTTGCCTTTTTGTTTTTTTATAATATAAATAAACATAAAAGTAAAAGAGGATGATAATAAACAATTAAAAGATCCATGAATTTGACACCTAAGAATTACAAAAAAAATAAACCTGCTCGCTGCAGCTTATTGTGCTACAAGTGGTGATTTTTTTGTGTGTGTGACTGCATCTGCTGCTGTTTGAACTAAGGCCTATAATTAGGAAGCAAGGGGAAGGCATGCCCAGGGATGGAAAACCATCCAAAAAAAATAAATGGGTTGTAGTCATGGATTCTAAGGTGCTTTGAGTCTTCAGAGAAGAGAAAAAAATTAAAGCATCCTCCTCCTGCCTAGCACTCTTGTGATTCACCGACTCGCCGGTACTCCAGATCGTCCTCCTCCTCGCTGGAGTCGTAGTCGGTGCTGTACTTTCCATCACTCGAGTATGTCCCCATTGTTGTGAGCCTCGACCCGGTCATCAATGCCGTCTTTGTGAAGGTGAACGTGGACGACAACATCCTGCACGCCCGCCTCGACCCTTGATCTGTGGGACGTATCTGTAGTACAAGTCATGACTAGGTTTGGTCTATGGGACGATGGTATGTGAAGTCTTATTTGCATGCATGTCTGTGTTAACTTTTGTTGAACATTGTATTAGGTCAGTTAAACTCTGTTGAGCGATGTGTATATCAGGTCCTTTGGTCATTTGGTAACTGGTTATACTAACGGTGTTTGCCCTTTCTAATCGGAGGGCGTGGGTGTATAGATGTTGAAATTTTCTGGACGCTAAGACAGTCCGATCCTACAAAATATAGACGATCTGAATCACTACGAAATACAGGGGGCATCCAAGTAGTCCATAGAACCAGACTACCAGGGGCTAACAACTAGTTATAATCTATAGAACCCAACAATTAGTTCAGGATACAAATAGGTATGGACTAATAACACAACTAATTAGCTAATTTTTAGTTGGCTATTTTTTAGCCATGGCTAACTAGTCGTAGTCCATCCCAACAAGGCCTAAGACAGTCTAATACTAAAGAAATCTTGATAGACCGGATCATAGTTTTGATGAAAAAACAAAATACAGATCGTGTCAACACTTGCGCCGTATATGTGGGGTCGTGGGCGCACAGCCACGCGCGCGTGGGTCGTGGGGTGGTACATGACTCGCAAACTATATAACAGCAGAGACAAGGGGCGAGAGGAAGGCTCTCTAGAGCTCCTGCTTTAGTTCCATCACAAAGCTTTTTCCCTCCACCCTACAACTGGGCATTTTTTACACGGATCATGGATAACTATGATCATTCTTGGGACATGTCTGTGTATCGCTATGTCTTCCGCAAGCTTCGTGTTTGCCGTGGCCTATAAACAAGGGTTGTAGTGCTTGCAGTGCATTCTAACTTTTACAGTAGGTGGTACATTGCTTTTGTAGTCGTTCATCAAGTTCTTGGCCATCGAAACTACCGTCTTGCTGAGGATCATCTAGGACCCTATGTGTTTGTTGTGGTTCGTTCAAATGCAGATCTCCAGACTTTGCTTTCATACCGCTATGAGTTCCATGGTGCAGAAATATTTTCTCATCGTATCCGTTATCTTACAAACCATCTGAATGATCTAGAGATTAGTGGAGTTCATGAAGTTCCTTTCAACTGAGCGGTAGCAACATGGTTAGATGATGTTAATGTTTAATATCTATGGCATTAGAGATATTCCATTGTTCTCTGTTTCTAAAATAGGTGTGATGTTCAAGTATCTCATAATACTGATGTTCTGACTTGTGTTTTCAATGTTCATTGGAGACAATTGTGATGTTCTTTAGTTTATCTTGTTGTAACAATATCCATGTAAATGGACTTTTGCTGAACTTTGTATTAGGCGGGTTAAACTCTGTTGACCAAATATATATAGACAAGTACAGTATTTACGAAATGACATTTACCTATTTCTTGTATCTATGGCATTAGAGATATATCCTAGACAAGTACAGTATTGACGAAAGGAAGCTTTTGAGCCTGTCATCCATCTTCATCGCCATGGTGCTCGTTCTTCAACTTCTTCGGCGGCAGCATCGGCAATGGAATAAGGCCTTGAAGATTGGTTTTCTTTTGTGTTTGGGGTGTAGTAATGGCTGCTTGTCCTTGGATCTAGTGGAAGTTTTTCGAAGATATAGGGAGGATCACCGCCTTTGGTATGTTCGGGGGTGATCCTCTCTTCTGTTTTTGTGGAGGAGTCAGACACGCGGGCAGGTCTCCTTGTGCTTTCCACTATAACACTTGCCTACATGGGGGATACAAGTGGAAGCTTTGCGAGGTGGGTGCCATGAGCAGCCTATGACTACAACTCTGTCGTTTCAAACTCTGCTCCATGCCCCTTCTTGGGTGGAGTTAGTGGAAGTTTTGCAACATCGTAGTCGAGTATAGATTGTTTTATGTACTTGATAAGTCTTTGTTATTGTACACCCAATAGTCTTTGATACACATCTTTGTTATTGTACACCTTTTGAATATAACCTACTAGACTTATGAATAAAGATTTACTTTTTTAACGAAAAGTTGGCTCATGTCGTTGTGGTACTCACATTCTTATTTTTATTCTACTCCGGCGGCGGGCGACCGGGTGGACGAGACCCTTCAGATGCGCCGTGTGGTGCAGTCAATTTTCTCCGTCCAACTTCCAACGCCGTTTCCAGGAGATGCGTGCGCCACTAAGATCGTGGGAGACGTGGCCTCGCCTTAACTCCTGCTTGAAAGTGGACCGTGACGCCTAAGAGGGGGGTGAATTAAGCAACTTAAAAGTCTAACTCTAAACTATGGCCACTTTTTCTATCCTTAGCAAAACCTATACAAAAGATAAACTATCTAAATGTGCAATTACGATTTTGCTAGTGTGTTGCTATCTCTACCGCAAAAGGAGTTATGTAAACAATGTAAATGCGGAAGCTAAAGAGTAAGGTAGAGATATGCAAACTCCCGTCGACTGCTCCGGTATTTTTACCGAGGTATCGAGAAGCACACAAGCTTCCCCTAGTCCTCATTGGAGCCCCTCGCAAGGAATCCCTTGCAAGGGCCAAGCTCCCGTTTGGGTAACTCCATGGATAGCCCCGGGCCTTTCGACAAGCCTCTCCTGGACTGCTCCCTGCCGTCTTCACTATCAAGCTTCCGGCCAAACCGCCGCGGGCCTTATTCCCTTCGGTACACGGTGGCGGCCACACCACAAACGCGGTTGGTGTGATCTCACAAGACTACAAGCCCCTCCGATGTACAACAATGGTCCACGCAAGCACCGAGTGGTAAGAGGTATGCAAACCTCACTAAATACTAGGCCTAAACCTAGAGCAAGCGCATAAGCGGCAGTCTAATCAAACTAAGCACTTCGCAAAGCACCTACGCTAATCACCTAATAAATCACTAAGCACTATGCATGTGGAGATCACTAAAATGGTGTATCAACACCCTTGGTATGTTTCCTCAGCTCCACTATCGTCAAATGGCCGGTTGGGGGCTCTATTTATAAGCCCCACTGAGAAAGTAGCCGTTGGGGACGAAACCCACTTTTCTACTACTTATAGGACGCTGCTGTCGTCCTGACCAAATGCGTCTGGTCATGCCGACCGTTAGAGCGCGCGATCAACTGATCGGACGCAGATGGCGTCCGGTCATATGCCACTGGACGCGTCCAGTCGCAATTTTGCTGCTCTAGAACCTATCTGGACTCGATCGAATGTTGCAGTTACTGCGTTCGGTCGATTTGCAGCCAGCATCCGGTCAGTGCTGAGTGTGTTGCCGGGATGATGAATAGTGACATCGGTGCGTCCGGTCACTTTCAATCCTCAGCGTCCGGTCGCTGCTGCTGACGCCTACTGTTGCCGAGCCTCTTGATCGGACGCGTCTGGTCGCTATAAGGCCAGCGTCCGGTCACTCTGTGAAGCTCGTTTCTTCACGATTTTGCGTCCGGCTTGGTTCCTATCTTCGTGCTTAGACTATGCTTGATATCTTGGGTATTATCTTGTACTTCTAGGGTCTTGCTTATGGTGTTGATCATCGAATCATCATGTCGCCTTCATTCAAGTCACGTCTTGCGCCCTATTGAACTACAAAACAATCACTTGCAAATTCATTAGTCCAATTTGGTTGTGTTGGTCATCAAACACCAAAATCCAAAGTAAATGGGCCTAGGGTCCATTTTCCTTACACTGCTCTCGCTTGGTGCAATCGTAGGGAAATCCAACGAACGCCTAGCTCACCTATATATCCTTTGATAAAAGGGGGTACCAAGTACGATTGCTTTCTAAACTCGTTACACTTAATTACCACTGTTGGTATATTTAACGCACACAGATAAATCTACAAACGCACGGATACCGCTGTAGCTTTCACCCTGAAGTATTCCAAGTATCGTATCCATAGGGAAACGTGTGAGACTAACTATAGTCTAACTTAACAAGGGGTAGAGACTAGGTTAAGGTTTAACTTAACTAGGAGTAGCAACAAGGCTAAGGATAAATAGGAGCATAGGGAGCATAACTGAGGTTCCCTAATTCTAACTTGGGTAAGCTATGCCTTCCATTGTTCAACTAGGGACATTACTAGGAAAAGACATCAGTAGAGGATGCTTTCCTTTGTAACTGGGTCCTACTTGGCCTATAGACGGGAGGTGGACTATAAAGGATCAATGATGCTATATAGTACGAGGCTATATAGTACTGATGTCACAACCGCGATCTACCACCAATCCGGAATGCAGGGTGCATCCACGATTAACCTAAGTCTAAGCACCACGCTTACACTCATGATTATACTATACTCCCCCTAGAAAGAGAATAAAGCACTCAAAAGAGGGTCATGATCCTGATGAACAGTACAAACAAAATACTTACTTGAATCAAAAGTTGATTACCAGAGAAATCTTAGAAGCAAGCTCAAGTAGAACTTAATTCCGCCAAGGTACAAGCTGTAGAGAGAGCACCAATAGGCCGGCATCTCCTTCAAACTCTTCTCACTATTTCTAATTATAAGACTAAATCCTATAGATAACTAATCTTCTCTTGATAGGTGGCTCTGATCCTGACGAGGAGAATATAAATTAGGGTTTCAGGATGGCTCTAGAGAGGGTGACAGGGGCTAGTATATATAGGCTAGAGCGTCCAACGCGAGCCCTTGGATCAAACCGACTAAAAGGACGGTGTAGATTGGATCTCAATGGCGGTGGAGAACCAACATTCGAAGCGGAGGCTGACAGGTGGGTCCCATGGGCCAACCGGCCTGCAGGTGGGGTTGGCCGGCCCCACATGTTAGCCCCTTGGGGTCTGCTTTGGTGGGTTGCCTTCCAGAGTGTTCTTGAGTCTTCCCACGTTGGTTTCGTTGTGGATAAACGTGATTTACTTTGACGAATAGGTCCTCCTTGATAGTTTTCTAGATAAACCGTGCTAAAAACACAGAATCACCAAAACTCATAGAATTTATTAGTTTAAACCCCTATACCTATGTTTGGTGATGGAATTAAGTATAAATACATGTTATGTTGATGGTTTATAATTGATGTTAGTGACCGTCAACAACCACCCACACACCCCATCCTTTGAATCTCATCCAATGGCAGAGCGGCAGAAGCGCCCAAGGGAAGACTCACTGAAGGTGAGGGTGTTTGGAGGTCCTCCCCTCCTTCATGATAGTTTGTGACAGGAGTATGGGTCCTCCCCTCCTTTGGCAAGCACAGCAAGATGGTGGTGCACAAAAGAAAAAAAATCAAGAAACACGAGCTGAGAAGATTTCTTTACAAAAAGGCCCTAGGTACAACCTAAGGCCCTTGGCCACCGCCACGGAGGATGTCCTCTGCATTCATGGTGGCCATGACAGCAATGAAGTCACTGACCAGCTCCGCCTGCACGGCATGGCCTGGGAACCCGGGCTGCACCAGGTGGAAGTCCTAGCCGATGCGGAGCTGCATGGCAACGAGGGCGACACCGGCTCCCTACCAAATTCCAGCCACCACAACCCGCTTGTGGTCTTCCATCTAGAGAAACTCCCGGAGGTAGGCTTCCTCTGTCTCATGGCAAGAGGCCACCAGCTGCTCCTCTATCACTAGCAACAACACAACGAGAAGATCAGAAGCTACGGATGTCAGATAGGACAACAAGACGAAGAGAACCCTCACCCACGATATGAGCCAAGGCGTCGACGGTTCCTGCCTGTGTGGCGGCAGTCTCCCTCTCTGAGGCAGCGAGCACCACCCCGACAGCATCGAGGCAATGCTCCAGCTGACCCATCTCATGGGTCGCATTGGAGTAGCACTGGCATACCTCATCCACCACGTGGATGAGCTCGCAGAACTCCCGTCAGTCATCCGAGGAAGATGACGATGAGGAGGACAAACTTGATCCTGCCATCAGTGGGGTCATGGCACGAGGGGTGCTAGTGGCCCCTCTGGATGTGGCATGGGAAACGGCCCTAGAAACGTCATGAATCAGCGCATGTCGATCATAATCTCAAAACATTGCTTGCAAACTTACCCTTGCCCGCGTAGGTAGGCTCAGAGACGTGGCGGTGGTTCTCCAGCCTTTGGTGACTCCTCTCAAGGACGCTTGCCGCGATCCATCTCGGTGGGTGCAGAGGCTGCAAGCGCGCAAGAATGAGAATGAGGAAGTGGTGGAGCAGGCGACCTGAAGCGAATGCCTCCCTCGCCGTAACACTCTACTAGCATATTTATAACCGCAACAGACACCAAAGGCAGGTAAAGCGATTAGAGGGAAGGCGGAGTGACGGTTGCCCATGCACCAATGTGAACCAAGTAAGCCTTATGCATTCCCATCTTTTCCATACCATTTTGATTTATGCGCCCGTCTTCTCGGCACATGACTGCTTGTGGGTGGGCGCCATTAAGCCATGATGTGACTGGCGAGAACAACCGCTCGCCGAATCCATACGCACAATGACCCACCACTGCAGCTTTGCCTCGACACCGTGCAAATGGCGCTTGTCGCGTCGGAGCGTGAAATAGCCATGGCAGAGGATGCGGCCGCCGAGGCCCAGGCATGGCTCACTAGTAAGTCATATTGGGTGCGATCTTGCTCTTTCACTTCGTGTGATGCAACATCGTGTGTTCAGTTGTAGGGTTTTCTTGTCACCTTTTTCAGCCATCGAGAAGCAGCTCAACGCCACGCAGGCCGAGGTGGCAGAGTTGCATCGGGCCAATGATGACCTAGACCGGTAGATGGCGAAGGCAATGCTCCTTCGCTGGGATGTTGACGACAACGCCGGTGGAAAATAGCTGCCGCTTCGACGCCCTCAACCAGGCAGCAGTCACCGCCGTCCGTGCGGTGGCGCCTTCATGTGCGGCAACAGTGGAGCAGCGTCTTTGGCATGGGGGCCTGCATGGGCTAGAGTCGGGGTTCCTGCCATGGTCGTCCTTTCACGATCGAGAGGACCTCGTTGTCTACTTTTAGCCCACGGCCGCGGCCGTGATGGATGTACCATTTGTGCACCTTTGACACGTATGACACCGTATGACACAGTCATCATTATTAGGTGCTAACATCTTCAAGGGACCCATTCAACACCGCCGATAGCCTTCACCGCCACCTGCAGACGGTGTGGATGGTAACACTTTCGTGTCAATTTCCAAGCCCACAACTCACATTCCTATTTTATTCTAATTAAGGAATTATGAGTGACTATGAGACAACATAAAAGGACAACCATTGTACATATAGGGGGTGTTTGGGACTGCTCCACTCCACATTTTTTAGCTCTACTCCATGTTTTTTTAGCCAAACGATTTTAGCTCCACGCACTCTGTTCGAGGAAAAAGGGTGGACTTGTGAGAGCACCTAAAGAGGTGCTCCACAAACTTCAGTTTTTTGTGAAGCTGCACCATAGCAGAGTTTGTGGAGCAGAGTTTGTGGAGCAGTCCCAAAGAACCCCATAGTCTATAATAAGTCGTCTTAAGTTACAGGAGAAGCGTGCGGAATCGAAACCATGGAGAGCTTTTATTGGAGCAAGGGCCCTGGCGCCGGTGGATCTTCTGGAGCTTTCACTAGAGCAAGGGCCTGAGCATCATCTGGATTGCATTCGTGAGCCAGAGTAGTTCTGGCTCACGAATGCCATCTAAATGTGGGAATAGATATCCTTGTTGCTCTGCTTCTCTTCTTCCTCCGACTGCTCCCAGGGGGATGTTAGTCGAAGTTTCATGAGGCTATTCCCCATCTCCATTCTCCTATTTAGTCGAGTATGGCTTAAGGAGATAGATGCAAATGGAAGAATGTTGTTGCATCTAGATCAATCATTGATTGAACGTATTAAGGAGATAGATGCAAATGACCCTTATCCAAAGCAAAGAAAGTTATATATGAGGATCGTTGTAATGCCATGTTTTCTATACCCGTAGATTGTATGTACGGTATAAGATATTAATGAAATCTCAAGATTTACTGTTGAATGTTGGACTTAGTTCTAGTTTATTTCGTACTTAATCTAACATTTTTCTAGTTACAATCGGGTAAAATGAGTGATAGTTTACAATCGGATAGAACAATTGACGCCCTGAACCAGGCAATAGTCGCCGCCGTTCGAGGCCATAGTGGCGCGGTGGCTACTAGAACATCTTTGTAGGACCCATTCACCACCGCTGGTAGCCTTCATTGCCACCTGCATACATACGGTCTGGATGGTAACACTTTCATCAATTTCTAAGCCCGCGCATGGAGTCCCATGCGTTTTTACAAATTTGTGCACAATTTCCATTCCCACGTCTGAAACAGTTGCTTACAAAGCACGCTCTGCACCCTGTGTCTTTCTCCTCGCCCATAGCTTTTGTTCCTCATCGCCACTCCTTGCTCCCCAGTGCTGAACTGCGCAACTGCCCCTACTCAGCGGGGTGCAAGCCGCCACTCACTACCAACAAGCTAGTACCCCGCATTAGTATGCCTCACCAGCAAAGGCCCGCATAGACCCACTGGTAACTAGGCTGGTACTCATCACCACCGTGGCCGCTCCAGCTCAATCCCGCAAGATCCAAAGGCAATGGTAATGCTTTCGCACTTCCCTCCATCTTTCTTGGATTTTTCCCTCTTCACTCATCTGCGTATGAAGCAAGCTTCCATTTGTTTACTAAGGAGCTAACGATCCAATCTCCACAGGCCCTCCTTCTCTAATTCAGGCAACAGCGCCACCGCTTCCATCGCCAGCCCCGCTCCACCAGATCCTAGTCAAGAACTCAAGATAGAGGAGGAGGCCCCCAACAAGAGGAATGAAGTGGCCGTCCTCATCCTCCAATGCCTCACCACCCACTCTTTATGTAGCTACAAGTGTGTCTGTCGCTCCTGGAACCGTCTCATCTCTGAATCTGAGTACCATAAGCAGCTGCCCCAGATTATCGCCGGATTCTTCTATCGCAGCTGGAAAGGCAAACGCAACTTCACCAGCATCAACGATGAATACCCCTCCTTGACCTTCTTGCCCTTATCCATTCAGGATGTTGTGATCTCATATTACTGCCGTGGGCTCATCCTCTGCTGGTGCGTTGGATTTCGCTATGTTGTCTGCAATCCAGTGACTAACAAATGGTGGTTACTACTGGATAACAACCGTTCTTTTGGTTCAGCTCACTTGGGGTTCGATCCGACAGTCTCCTCGCACTTCCATGTGATTGAATATGGGAAGAAGAGGGCGGGTGAGTCTATAGGTGTGAGCATCTACTCATCTAAGAGTGCATCATGGATGTTTAAGGAATCTAAATGGGGCGAGGGTGTTGTATGCACATATTCGACAAGTGTGTTCCTTAATGGTTCAATGCACTGGCTGGAGTTGTCCTAGATAGTTGTTGTTGATATGCAGGGAAAGACATGGAGAAAAAATCGTAGGCCACGTGGTGAAGCAATTTCCATCCATGAAGCTCAGGGTCAGCTGTGTTTATGTACTGCTAGTATGTTTAGGAAGTATTAGCTTTCATTCTAGATCCTACAAGACTATGGTACTGATAACTGGACACTGAAGCATACGGTGACCACGTTAGAGATATTTGGATGGGACAATATTCAATTTGGTTATGATGTTTGCGATGCGGACAATAGAGTGTGATTGCAGTTCACCTCAAATGAAATTTGATTTTCCTTGTTGGCGAGGACAAAAAACTAATCGCATATGACATGAACCTCAGAAAAGTTCTTGTCCTCCCTACCCAGGTCGTGCGGTATCATAGACCTACCTGGAGGATACGTCCAGCGGGACCTCACTATCTTCCTTATGTTCCCTTGTTCATGGAGTCAGTAGGAGAGCAGTAAAGTTGCATATGTTGTTCTTTCTTTAGGTAGGGAGTTGTTTTGATTCTATATACAGTCCAATTTTGCCTTGGTAACTAAAGCAATTGTATGTTGAATATTATTAATGCTGCTTCTTTGTACAGGTTGTGGAGTCTAAGTGCTTTTGAATGATTTTCCTACAATGGCTAAGGGAGGAAGAAGAGGGGTTCTATGGTGCACTGGCTACCAAGCTGAAGGAAGCTTTGCCTTGCAAGCAGGAGTGCCAATCTGAAGGAGCGAAGCACATCTACCTTATTTTCATTATGTAAGTCTGTAGGGAGCAGAACCTTTATTCTCCTATCTATGTACCGCTTGTGTTAATTCTTGAGTTGACACAGTTGGTATGCTAGTGTCGCTTCTTATTATAAAAAGTACTCTTCGTTGTGGACATGATGAATGGTGTGTAATGATTATATATGTATGGTATGTGTTAAGTAAGTTATTAAGGCCCATCTAAATTAGTAAATACATTGTGAAAACCAGATGCAATTCTGTCACCGTCGGATGTAAGGCCCATTGTCTGTTTTGTCATCACCGCCGTAACACCGCCATTGGTGAAGTAGACAGACAACACCACCATTATTCATCTCATGCGGGAGGGGTCAATAGTGTATCACCACCGAATCGTACTATAATGCAACGGTGACCATTACCAATGACCAGACGGTTCATACGCTGAAGTGACGGTGATGTCCACCTCGACACAGACGCATCGGGCGCCAAAGCGACGGTGAACACGAACTACACACAATCGGGTCGTTGTGTAAGGCAATTGTGATCCTGATCATTGGTCAAAACGGTGGTGTTAGTGTACACCCACATAGGAGGGTCCGGGTATAATGCGACGAAAGCAACGACCTGATCATAGATGGATCATAAGACAACATGGCGGTGTTAGTGTGCACCAACATAGATGGGTCATGCTCCAATGTGATGGAAATAACGACTTGATCATGGACGGATCATAAGCCAACACAGTGGTGTTAGTGTATACCAACACAGTCAGGTCATGGTCCAATGTGATGGAAGTGAGGACCTTCTCACGGACGGATCATAAGCCAATACGGCGGTGTGAGTGTATACCACAGACGGTCTCAGATAGTGACAGTGATGACTACGACTATCATTGCCGACAGCTTACTGCCGAGGCCAAAATTGGACTATGATGGGGGTTACGACGTGGCTGTGAAAGGTACGAGTGTAGTAGTGGTTGGTCCACTTTGGTTGTCTCAATTATCCAAAACCAAACATAGGGCTTTCACCAATGTTGTCAAAGTCCAATGCCCTTCCTGCAGACAACCATTAAACTAGTCGTTGCCCAACCGTTGGGGCCTCTGATGTAGCGTATAGTCTGACACTGGTCATTCAACTAGTTTGATGCCCCTTTCTCTTCTCTGGAACCTCACTGGTTGCTGTCGGGTGCTGGCTTTATGATCTAACACTTGAAAGGTCCTTGTTTGGTTTTTGTAATTGACTGACAACCTAGGTGGACTAATTGTGTTTATGTGAGATACACAGGTGATTAGTCCATAGGTACATGTGTGTGAGCAACATATGCCATAGAGGTGGAAATGGCTCAGAGATATTGCAAAGCTCACACATGTGATGATGAAGGAGCTCATTGCACATGAGACATGACATTGAGTCATGTGATCAAGGTGGAGAAGATCAAGACAAGACTTGGCTTGATGGACCGGTTGCAAGCGTGAAGGGCAAGTTAGAGGCTTTGGAGAGATGGATCGCATGGTGGTGAAGCTTGAGCAAGACTTGGTGCCGATGGACGAAGGCAACGGTGAAAAGCAAGTAAAGTCAAGATCGATGAAGCAATATGATCACGTGATGATATGAAGTGGATCATATCATTGTTGATCGTGTTGGTGCATGTGTTGCATCGACATTGGAGGAGATGGAATGGAATGCGCAAGGCAAAGGTATAACCTAGGGCATTTTATTTCACCGGTCATAGGTGTGTAGAGAAGTTGATGGCCGGGTTTAGGATAGATGGCCGTACTATCAAGAGGGACAAACTTGTTTGCATATCATTCATCTAGTGCCACTCGAGTGATCTAACTTTGCATCGTCGCTAGGATCAAGTGGCGTGGCAAGTTGAGTGGCTAATCCTTTGGAAAATGATTGTGAAAATATTAACAAACATGCACAAAGGTGATACACATTGTGTTTAGCACTTGGGAGCAAGGGTTCAAAATAGTCTAATGGTACCACCGGCGCCCCGTACAGAAAAGACAGGGTTTCACAGAGTGGACCGGATGCTGACCTCAACTGGACCGGCACGTTCGGTCAGTGGCAGCAGTGGAGGCGCAGGCGTCGGTCTTCGATCAGAAGCTGGGTCACTTCGTGACCGGACGCTCGGTGGGTGCATCCGGTCCCACTAACATGGCGATGCAGAGAAGAGGAGAAGGACCGTACGCTAATGTTGTGTCTGATCGTGACCGACCAGACGCGTCAGGTCACAAAATAGAGGCTCGGGGAGCTCTCTGGAAACGACCGAACTCGGCAGAGGTGCGTCCGGTCTTGGCACTGTGCTGCGTCCAATCGCAACTTAACTGTTGAGATCGGGCGCTCAGTATTTGAAGCGATGGATGACATGGCAGCCATCCGTTGACCGGACGCTGGCAGGGTATGTCTGGTCGATACGACCAGAGCGTCCGGTCGTCCCGAGTTTTGCCCAGTGAAGGGGTAACGGGTAGTTTAGCCCGTGGGGCTATAAATAGAAGGTGGTCTTGGCCTTGGCTAGGGTTGAGCACCTTGGGGGACTTTGTGTCCATGCTTGAGAGTGCTTGGGAGCCCTCTAACTCACTCTAGCTTGATAGTGTTCATCCGATTGAGTGAGTGAGCGATTCTAGTGCAATTACATCGTGAGGTTGCATCGAGTGGCACTAGGTGATCGAGTTGCAAACCAGTGGTGCTTGTTACTCTTGGAGGTTGCCACCTCCTAGACGGCTTGGTGGTGGTCTTCGTCGAAGCCCGCAAGAAGCTTGTGCAGTGCTCCGGAGAAGAGCTTTGTGAGGGGCATTGTGCTCACCCCGAGGGAGCCACGAAGAGCAACTCTAGTTGAGAGTGTCATTGAGTTACCCTCACTTTCGGGGTAGGTTCTTGCGGTGCCCGACGTGCGGGCTTGGCGGGTGATGCCAATTAGCTGCCGAACCACCAAGTGAGCGGTCGACACAACGGGGACGTAACGTGTTGGCAAGCACGTGAACCTCGGGAGAAAATCACCGTGTCAACATTGTTCTTCCCATTGGTTTGCAATCCCCTTACACAAGCATGTAATTATTTTCATATACATTGTGCTTGTGTAGTTGCTCTTGAAATTAGTTAGCTTGTGTAGCTCACTAGTTACCTTCTTGCTTGTGTAGCATAGAAGTAGCTCCCTTGCGTGGCTAATTTGGTTTGTGTAACCTTGTTAGTCACATTGCTTAGTTTGTGTAGCTAAGTATTTGCGCTCTCTAATTTGGCATTGGTTACCTTGTTATTGAGCATTGCTAGTGAGCTTAGTTGGCTTTGTGCTTTTGCTTACTAGCATGTGTAGGAGCTCTCTCGTTGCTTGAAATACTAGTGGCATAGGTTTGTGTGACCTTGCTCCTAGTATTGGATAGGTGAGCTCTAGCTAGCCTGGCACCTTTGTTGCCTAACTAGGATCTTTATAAGGTGTTTGTGAACTTTGATAGAGGGGTATAGTCTTGGCTAGACCGAATTGTTTTAATTCCGCATTTGTTTCGGTTAGCCAACGCGATTAAATTTAGAAACGACTATTCACCCTCCCCCCTCTAGTCGCCATCTCGACCTTACAGCACTGCCTGCCATGCTCGGTCCGATGTACTGCCCTAGGTGAATAGTTGGACCATATGGTCCAATGCTCTTCCACCCCTGGTTCGACTCTCAGTCTGATGCTTCTGTCGATGCTATAGCTAGGATTTGCATCACCATTAGTTCGACGCCCTCTAGGTCCAATGCCCTTAGGGTCCAATGCCTTGGTCCAATGCGCTTTTAACTCCTTTTTCTCTCTATTTCTTCGTGATCTTTGCATCTGTCTTGGTTCCATCTTGTGTCTTGGACTTTTGTATGATCTTGCATATCTTCATCAAGGCTTCTAATGCCTTGCTTGAGGTGTTGATCCTCTAGATCACCATGTTGCCTAAGTCCAAGTCTACTTTTGCACCCTTTGAACTATATCCAAAGACACTAGCAAATAATGATAGTCCAAATGGTCATGTTAATCATCAAACATCAAAATCTAACTTAAATGGGCCATGGGGCCTATTTTCCTTACACCCTGCACGGTTAGGTGACATCTAAATGTCTGGTGCTGACATGACGATGAAAAGGGATGTGTGATTATCTCAGCGCTAATGCAATTATGGTTTGTCAATATGTGCAGCATATTAGACACAGCCACAACACAAGTTGATGAGGGTGGTCAGAATCTATGTACCTGACACTGGCTTGATGATCCAACACTGCCTGCCTTGCTCGGTCCAATGTACTGCCCTAGGTGAATAGTTGGACCTATGGTCTGATGCTCTTCCACCCTTGGTCCAACTCTCAGTCTGATGCTTCTGTAGCTACGCTTTTAGCTTAGTCTAACGCCCTTAGGGTCCGACACCTTGGTCTGATGCGCTTTAACTCCTTTTTCTCTTTATTTCTTTGTGATCTTTGCGTCTATCTTGGTTCTATCTTGTGTCTTGGACTTTTGTATGATCTTGCAAATCTTCATCAAGGATTGTAATGTCTTGCTTGAGGTGCGTATCACCATGTTGCCTAAGTCCAAGTCTACTTTTGCACTCTTTGAACTATATCAAAGACACTAGCAAATAATGTTAGTCCAAATGGTCATGTTGATCATCAAACACTAAAATCTAACTTAAATGGGCCATGGGGTCCATTTTCCTTACACCTTGCACGGTTAGGTGACATCTAAATGTCTGGTGTTGACATGACGATGAAAAGGGGTATGTGATTATCTCAGCGCTAATGCGATTATGGTTATGGTTTGTAAATATGTGCAGCATATTAGCTGGCCACAGCCACAACACGAGTTGATGAGGGTGGTCAGAATCTGTGTCCCTGACAAGGCAAGACCTGCCTAAGGCCCTGTTTGGGACATTTTTTGTCCAAATTCTGGCGGGAAAAGGCAGTCCAAGCTCTCAAAATGCTAAGATTCTAGATCAGCTTCCTTTCACCGTGATTTCCTCCACAGCACCGTTTCAACATAGAAGCAAAATTGACTCTAAGGGAGGTGTGGGAGAAATCTCTGTGGATTCTTCTTCAGCCTTCCGGCTAAATCTCCATGGATTCTTCTTCAGCCTTCCAGCTCACAGACGTCGCTCCCTGCCCAGGCCCGTATATCATGCATGGCAACTGGGCCGACTGCATCAGGCCTCCAAATTTTTGGGGCCCCCATGTTCAACAACGTGACCTGACCTCCCTCTGGTGGCCTCTGTTAGCTTTTGAGAATATGATGATATACGGGCCTGGAGCTGATGGCACCCATGTTCATGCGACTTTTGAGATTCTGTTGCCGGTCCGATTAGCAGGCCTGCCGATTAGAATTCTAATCCAGATCGCCTGACACCCGTGACGTGACCGTCGAGGAAGTAGGAACCACGCTTCTCGCCTTCGCCTCAGTGCCGCCGGCCGCCGCAATCTCGCTGAGTGCTCGAGTCGCCAGGAGCCCAGGACAAGAATCAACCATCAATCTGCTATCTGTGCAGTGTGCAGGTATGTGCCTAACTGCCTATGTGGTGACCGGCTCAATGATTTGTGTGCAATCGGGCAAATGATTTGTTAATTTAGCTTTGTTTCTTTGTAATTCATGAAACAGGTAGGCCTATTTATTTATCATGACTTCTAGAAATAGAAAATATGAGTCAGGTAATGAAAAGCGCAAGAAGAAACAAAGGCTTGAACAATTTGCTCAGACTCAAAAGGGTGCTATTGATAGATTTGTTGTTAAGAACTGTCAAACTAGTGCACAAGATGAAACTCCTCGGGCACACAGTGATGGAAATCATGGTGATAACACAGACAACGTTGAGGCTCACACTTTAGAAACTGAATCAGTGCAAGTTAATCCCAACAATGCGGATGGTGTTGATGCTACCCTTGATGGATCAGCTAGTATTGAAAGTGACAATGATTTGAGGGTTCCTTTTCAGCCTAACATATTTGATCCAAGATATTGGGATGGACTAGATCAAAAACAGGTTGATATTTTGGTCCAAAAGGGTCCTAAAAGGGACTTGTCTATTCAGAAAGGTCCTAAAGATAGGTTATCAAGGAGGTTTTCTGCAGCATTATATACTAGAATTTTATCAAATGGGGAAACTTGTGATAGAGAATGGCTGGTATATTCCAAAGAGCTTGATAGAGTATTCTGTTTTTTTTGCAAGTTATTAAGAAAGGGGCATTTAAGGAGTCAGCTAGCAAATGAAGGTCTGAGTGATTGGTCACATGATGGCACTCGACTTAAAGATCATGAAACTAGTGCAGATCATATTACAAATATGGCCTCTTGGTACGACATGCGTCTCAGATTTGATAACAACCAAACTATTGATAAAGTTGCTCATAGAGAAATTGAGAAGGAAAAGGAACATTGGAGGAAGGTTTTGTTCAGAATTATTTTGATTGCAAAATTCCTTGCAAAGCATAACTTAGCATTTCGTGGCACCAATAGCAAGTTGTATCAGGACAGTTGCTAAAGACCTACATGCGCAGTACTATGGAAACAAGAAAGGCTAGATGGATTGGCGACAATTGCGCTTGAAAATGATGTTCTAGAGAAGATTAAGTATGAAGATATAATTGAAGATTTCATTTCGAAGAATACTAGATGAATGATGCTTTTTAATAGAGTAAATTGCACCGTAGGTCCTTAAACTTTTTGTGGATTCCCGTCTGGGTCCTTAAACTTAAAATGTTACCATCTGGGTCCTCGATCTATCTGTCCCGTGCACTAACAGTCCAAAACATGCCACGCGTGCGCTAGGAGCTGATGTGTACATTGCCACCGTGGATCTTCCTTGCATGGATCTTCAAACGCACACACGCATGCGTGCTAGGCACAGGTGCATGCACCATGCGTGCACACGTCGGCTTCGGTCGGATCTTCACTTGTGTGCCCAGGAGCCACATTGCAGGTTCGGCCGCCTCCGGTCATTGCGCGCGTACAGCACCACGTCCCGCGCCTGGTTGATCCTCCTCCGGCTTCGCGCAACTCTCCGGCGGCGTGCGGCTCCTCCGGCTTCGACAGAACTGGGCGTCGCGATTAGGTATACGTTGGCTTCCTCTCCCTCCTGCCTGCCGTCTACGCGTTGAATATATGGCGGTCGTATACATGTGCATGAATATGTGCTGCAATTGCTAGCTTCTTCCATTTAGCATGTCGTGAACACGCTGACATGCATGGCCCTGTATCGTGTACAAGCCCATAGACTTGTTGCTAGCTTCTTTCCCTTTAAGCCAGTAACCGGCCGTATGTACGTGCATGGCCAAGGCTTCTAGAAGGTTTGGGACTACGCCGTTGCTGGCGTCGCACACGGTGAAGGACAGCACGTACGGCCGCCCCGGCACGGTGCAGATCACCTGCGCGATGGCGGTCTCGCTCCCTCCCGGCCAGCAGCTCCACGGCGCGCCGGCCCCACGATGTCGCCGTCGATGTACTTGATGGCCTTGAGCAACTCCACCATCCACCCCGGCAGCGGCAAGTGGTCGTCCACCACGCGCAACCTCGACCTTGTTGGCGTCGGCGACCCAGGCCCAGGCGTATGAGTCCCAGCCATTGCTGTGGTTCTCACGGTACATGGTCTGCATGGCCACCAGGCCCGACTGCCCCGACGCGGACACGTTCAGCTGCTACGCCTGCGCGCATGTCCGTGTCGCGCTGAACACACGTTCAGCTGCTCCGCCTGCGCGCACGTCCGCGTCGCGCTGAACGTGAGCGAGTCATATGGCGGCCGCATGCTCGTCGACGAGCTTGATGGCCTCCCTGAGATCCCTCTCGGACCCGACGTTGAGCAGGCGCTTGGCCTCCACAGCAGCGGCACCGCGGCTGTGCAACGCATGGCGCTGAGCCGCAAAGCGGAGGAACACGTCGTGTAGGTCGACGACCACGCCGGCGTCAGCGGCGGCCGTGAGGACCGGCAGGAGGCAGAACTCCACCTCCTGCACGACGACCCCGAATGCGTAGGACCAGAGCTGCCAAGCTAGAGGCCGTCGATGTTGAAGATGCCGCGGCAGAGAAGGTCCCCGAGCAGCACCGCGAGGCCCTTCCCCTTAGGCTCCACGGTGGCATGTCCATGTCAGCTCCTAGCGCACGCGTGGCGTGTTCTGGACCGTTAGTGCACGGAACAAATAGATCGAGGATCCAGATGGTAACATTTTTAGTTTGAGGATCCAAATGGGAATCTATAAAAAGTTTAAGGATCTATTGTGCGATTTACTCTTTTTAATAGAAGCTAAGAAGTTATGTAAGTAAGATTCATCATTTAATCGTTTTGTACGAATGCTTATGGTATTACATGAGGAGGGCCACAAAAACGTAGGTACGGGCCTGTCCCTGCCCCGCGCCTCGCCATTGTAACCTGACTTTTCAGCATCGTCCCCTGCCTCGTTGAGCTCGCCCCCGCGGCCCCGCCTCACTGGCGCGCAAGGTGGCAGATGCGAGCGCCCGCCCCGTCCTTGTCGGTGCCACCCCCACCTCGCCGGCGTGCAAGGCGGCTAACGAGAGCGCCCACCCCGTCCACGTCGGTACGTGCCGCATGTCGCCTCGCCGTGCTCATTGTCACAGGCCTGCGCACCTCACGTGCCACTAGCGAGGTCTCCCTCACACCAGTGGTGGCCCTCTCCTGGGACTCGCTGGAGGAGACGAAGATGAAGAGGCGGTGAAGAAGAAAGATGCCACCACGATTCTTGTGGAAGTTGGCTGTGAGAGAAAGCTAGCTTTCTTTTTAAGGGTCTCTTTGGCACGGTTTATGTCGACTTCGGTTTCATCTATTTTGCCCAAATCAAGGCACTATAGCGTGAAGCCGTTTTGTAAGCCGGAGTTAAAATAAACTAGAAGCCAGAAAAAAGCCAGTTTTTCTGGCTTCACCGACTTTGGCTTCACCGGTGAAGCCGTTTTGGATAAGACGTACCAAAAGGGCTTAAGTGTGGTCAAGGTAAGTCATACCAAACATGGCCTAAATATTCCTTGTCTAACAGGCACTCTCCTCTTCAGGAACTACAGTGAGTTAGAATCAGTGTCGGACAACTTTTCATCTCATTCACAGTGCCATGGAATAAATTGATAGGGCTACTTAGTATAGCTCAGCTTCACTTGTGCAGTAGTTTTTTTACTTTGGTTTTATATATAAAACAGGTTCACCAGTGAGCTAAAGCTATTTTTAAAACACATTCGGTAAAACAGATTTCTCAGTGAAGATAGCAGAGAGAAGGTTACGAGAGATAGCATTTTTTGTTTCACGTAGGGAACCGTGTCTACAAAGAAAGCTAAATAAAACACTTTCACCCAGCTTCATCAGAACAAATTTGATAGGAGAAGCTGAAAATAGCTTTTGCGAAGCAGGTGCAAAATCTATACCAAACACACACGAGTGGATCCTACCAAGCTGATCGACACAAACAGCCGTACAGGCTGCAAATAGTTTTTTTCTTTTTTTGCCTAGGCTGCGCTCCTATCCTCATAGCTGCAGTGCATCCATTGTCTCTCTCTATGTATATTCATCCTCATGCAATGGTTTTAGGATGCGAGCACATATCCCTAGAAGCAGATTTAGGCTCCTTTTAAAACGTAGAAATTTTTTTGGTCCAGTGAAAATAAATTGATTTGTGTGAAATTCTGTATGATTACTGCGAAATTCATGTATTCCAAAGGGGCCCTTAACTTTTCCGCAGCCTAGAGAGTTGCTCGTAGAAATCAGTTGAAGAAACCATGCATGGAAACTGAAAGATGATTGCCAAAGAAAGCACACACAGCAGAAGACATTTGCTTACCTATAACTGACACTTTTCATTAGCTTTAATCCAACTGCTTGCCAATCCATGATTACATGAAGACATGCGTTTCCATTGCCATGTCTGTTTCCTTTTTACATTTCTTGCAAAGAAAAAAAGAAGAAGAAGAGAAAACAAATATGGGAAATAAAGGATAACTGATGATGAGATACTAGATGGATAGTAGTAAACTAGTAATAGATAGGCTAAAGTTACGATGAGATACTAAGATTGATAGTAATAAGATAGGCTAAAGTTAAACGCCAGCAGTCTTTGCAATCAGCTCACGCGCATCGTCTTTGCAGCAGCTCGGTGAGCTCAAGCGCGGTCCTTGCGGGTCTCCGCGTTCCCCAGGGTGAGCTCCAGGCCCTCCTCCTCGTCGGCGTTCTTCTCAGTCATCACCTTCTCCTCCCTTGCGCCCGACTGCTCCCCGCCGCTCCTGCTGAACGAGAACCCGAGCGGGGACAGCAGCGCGCCACCGCGGCCACGGACCGACGACGCCGCCCCGCCGCCGCTCCGTCCCGGCAGCGGCGGCAGCATCCAGGCAGAAGCAGAAGCAGAGCTCCCGGCGCCGAGCGACGATGCGCCGGACGCCACGAAGCTGCTGTAGGCCGGTGCCTTGTTGGCCGCGGCGGTGGATATCTGGAACCCCGCCATCAGGGTCACCGGGTCGGGGCCGGGGGCCCGGCCGCCGGTGACGGTGCTCATCAGCGGCGGGGTGGAGGTCTGGAAGGAGTAGCTGCTGGCGCCAGCGCCCGTAGCCAACGGAGGCGGCAGCACGTTGGAGGCCCTCGCGGGGCTCGGCGGGGGGGTGGCGGGCGGCGGGGAGGAGTAGCGCGCCTTCTTGCGGAGGCGCGGCGGGGACGAGGGCGGGGTGCCGTTCTGCGGCGTCGCCGGCGCGTTGGAGTTGGAGGAGCTCGCGAAGAAGTTGGGGTACGAGTTGTCGCTGAGCTGCTTGGACAGGTTCTTGAGCCACGCCGGAACGGGGTCGGCCCCGCTGCTGCCACCGCCGCCGAGCGTGATGCCGGAGGGCGACGACGCCCGGGTCAGGCTGTAGGAAGCTCCGCCTGGTGGGTTCACCGGAGCAGACGACCCGCCAACGTCGGCCATATGCTGATCATCACCTGCCGGAGGCTTGGGTCCCTGAAGAAACACAAAACGAAGAGCCGAGAGGGTATCAATATCAATGAACAACGATGGACATGAATTCGTGCACGCAAAAAATGTGCAATCGCATGGCAATGTGAAAAGAACGGGATGTAAAAGCAAACGACGACAGTTTTTCTTTCCCTGCACATCCGTTATTCCGTTTACAGTCGACAGTACGAGGACTGAAGCGACAGACCCACGCAGGGAATATGTAAATAACACAGATCAAGAACAACGACGACGAACACAATCTGCAGGCATGGTGGTGTACTGTAACGAGACATGCATGGTAGGTAGCAGCTAGCTTTCGTCAGAGCTAGCCGTGGATGCACAAACAAGAGAAGGAAGCTCATCCAATCTTGTTGGAAAGGCAATGGAACAGTCGATATTAATATAGCTAGATGACGAGCAACTGAAATTAAAACAAAACAAATTTTGGACTTTTGCTACAAACAAAAGACGACGAAGCGGAAAAGCTGGTCGATCGGCTTGCAGCTGTCGACGATACTACACACGCAGCTCGATCGGGAAAGCGACAAGAACGAGAACCAACGGAAACGAAACAATGGAAAGACGGCGGCGGCGGCGACCATTAATTAGCTCGATCGGAACAGCGAGAAAGAGTAATGAGTACCATGCGGTAGGTGGTGCCGTCGGCCTCCACGGTCCAGCCGGCCTCCTCGCAGAGCGCCATGAGCACGACGTTGTTGTCGCAGTGCCGGGGGAGGGTGTAGTTGCCGTGCTTGCGCAGCCCGGTGAAGATCCTCGCCGCGATCATCCGGCGACGGCGCTCCCGGCCCCGGTTGTTCTCTAGCTCACGCCACGGCAACTCCTGCACCGTCGCCTTCCCGTTCCCACTCCCATTCCCGTTCCCGTCCCCTGCCCTAGCCCATGCGTCGTCACCCCCACTCCCTCCCGCTCCTACTCCCTTCGTCACCATGCCTCTTCTCCACTCAGAGAGCTCGCTCGCTCGCTCAACCTGTGAGTTCGTGAGGACGAAGCTGCTGTGGTGGTGCTGATGCATCGGCTGCCGGTGCACTTTATATAGGCCGCCATTGGTAACTGACAGGACAGTGATTTCCCCATTATGCCCATGGCTCGGGTACACATGACGGCCAAGGACCCGGAGGGACACTTTTGGTAATTGCATCAGGTACCTATTGCAACAGTGGTAATTTTTAGCAATGGTGTATTAGCCTTAATGACCTGCCAATAATGGATGACAAGGAGTGATCTGGTTAGAGTAAACGTAGATGATTGCTAGTTTTAGGAGAGCTGCATTCATTATGGTATAAACTATACGAGGCTGGCCGGTGGGGCCCGATGAAGCTAGAACCGATGCCAAACCAGCCCTGAGCATGGAAAGGGGTCAGGTCTGGACCGGCTGATGCACCAGCACCACATCTGGTCTTTCCCATTAGGTTGTGTTGGGTTTATTCCTTGCCACAGTTTTGCAACCATGGAGTATGTAAACCCTAGACACATGCGGTCAGCGGTGTCACAACCATAAAGTAACTCTGGACACGTGCGGGTTTAGTTACTCCAGGTACGTGCGGGTTTGGTTCGGTAAAAAGTCGTTATAGTTTACGTGCACGATTGGATGTTTTTCCGAGGCAATAGCAACGCACTCCTTGCCAAAATGGAGGTAGTAACGAAGACTCGAGGGGCAAAATTGTCACCACTTCTACTTCGACATGGAGTTACCGAAAATAATTGCTTTTTAGTATTCAACGCAGATCTACGTTACTATCAACGGTTATATGTAATACAAAACACACATGAGCACGACGGTTTCATGTATATTCATGCGATAGAGAATCATGGCGGCACGTGTGTATGCACGTGCATTATAATGCGAAAAGATTGTTTCTAGAATCAGATGATGTCAACCATTTTTTTGGCAAAAATAAGATGGTTTACAACGCATTCTCAGCTCCTTGACTATAGTTGTTCTTATAGTTGTAATGAATTATCCTCGATCGTCATAGAAGTGTTAATGAGCATTTACGCAACTGTGAAGCTACCATCGTACATTCACAACAATGAGCTACAACCATCTATGTTAGATCAAAGACATTTTAGAAAATAGTTCAATTATTACCATTTCTACAACTCGATACATAGAAATTGCATTGTACATATACATCACCGGCCCTTATAAGTTATTACTAGAATAGCTTGATAATTTTGGGAACATTATAATTAATTCTCATTGACAGGGTAGCCACAGTTGTAACAATATTATTGTGATACATCATGTAACAAATTTTAACATGATTGTGGAGCAACCATGTGTATGTGCATGATAATACAACTACATCCATATATGTGCAATTACAATAACAACCCTTGTGAGATGAACATAGTAACCATGGATCTACCACCATCACATGCCAAATAATGTGTGTAGGCATAGGTATGATTGTTAGAAAAAGATAGTTTCCTCGAATAGATGTTGATCGTCTACACCATTTTTTTTTTTTTTTTTTGCCCTTCCATTTTTTTACAAAATCTTGAATGGTTTACAACACAATCTCCTGAAGGATATATGTGGTTATAGTTGTAAGGGAATGATCCTCAGGATCAAAATCTAAATGAATATTTCTGCAACCATGAATCTACCATCACAAATGCACAACAATGAGCTAGTACAAGCATCTATGCCATCTCAAGGACATTTTACCGAACAACTCAATTACTAACCTTTGTGTAAATTGGTAAGTTGACAAACCATTGTATCACAATCCAAAATAAGTTATTTTTTTGACCAAAAAATCCAAAATAAGTTATTACCAGCATGGCTTGAAAACTATAGATACGTCATAATTCTTGTTCACTAACAATAGATGTAACAATCTTTTTTCCTTAGAGTGACCGAGTGAGGCTGACATTCTAGAACCAAACAACACCCCTAGATGAAGAGTGTCCCCTCACCATTCACAAAGAGAGGTAGATCATCAAATTTTCACATAGAGGGGAGGAGGTTTATTGAAGCAAAAAATGTTATAGCACACATCACGACAACTTATTAGCCCGATACAGCTCCAGTGGAAGTTGACATATTTCAGTAATGGACCATGAAGATGAAAGCCACCGTTATTTTTTAAACAAGCACCATAATTTCAAAGTGCATAGCTGTATCAATCATTTTGAACTTTCGACTGTTAGATCAGTTTTTTGAACCCAAACGGCCAAACAATTCAGTTTATAGGCTCTTTGGTTGTGCAAAGAGCCAACCCATGATAGATATACACATCCAATTGGTCAGGTTTCAGCCATCAATTACCCTTGGTTTCAGTCAAACTAAATATTTCCCTTTTCTTCTAGTGCAAGTGGTTCACTCTACCCGGTCCATCGAAAATCACAAGCCAAGTGTTTTTCTTACCAAAAACTCACCCCAGTTATTTTAGTACACTATTATTTGCTTCCTCTGATTTACTAGAGTAAAATTAGTAGCATTTAGAGTACTGCCAAAATATTTCCGTTTGCTTAATTACTGTTACCTCTACCTCTAGTGCATTGTTTGGAATTCTTTTGATTCAAAGTAGAGTGCACAATTAAACAATGCTAAAGATACATAGAGAAAAGAGTACAATTAATAGTCCTTGCTTAACCAGGGGTGGTTCTATTTGAGAAATTGAGTGATGGCGCTGCACTATTTAATATGGATTTATTAAATAAACAAAAAAATGAATAAATATAAAGAAAATTTGATGTCATGGCAAAAAAAATTAAATAAGAGAGAGATGAAATGAGTTTCATCTAGATGAAACCCCATGGGCTCTGTTTGCAAGTCTGAATGTGTCATATAATTAAATGCAATGAGACACTACAAGAAACTTGTTAATCCATGACGATTTCTTGCTGACGGATTTACAAA
Organism: Miscanthus lutarioriparius; assembly: GCA_904845875.1. NCBI lineage: Eukaryota > Viridiplantae > Streptophyta > Magnoliopsida > Poales > Poaceae > Miscanthus > Miscanthus lutarioriparius. The sequence goes on along the minus strand of CAJGYO010000008.1, from coordinate 66,112,355 downwards.
CCGTCACTGACAGCCACTGACAGACATAATCGATGACGATATTCATTTTTTCGTCATGGATGAGCCCACTGGATATTCCCAGCCCGTTAACTCGTGACGGTTTTATCAGGATCGTCACAGTGTATGATTTTGAATTCGTCATACGCTAGTTAGCCCAAGACAGTTGGCCCGCTATCAATATTTAGTATAAAGAAAAGTAGAAAATGTGATTGCAAAAAGTATCAAACCCAAAAGACAATTTGTTAAATTATTTGAACAAAATAATTTTGTTACTTTGTTACATGTTTTTTTTTGGCAAAATTAAAAATGTTCTCAATTTATTGTGGATGGGAACAAAAAACTTTACACCTATAACTATATATATGGGATTTGAACACAAGACTTGCAAAAAAATAGAAACATGTCTTACCATTTGAGGTACTTACACTACGTGTCTAAATATGCACTTAAGTATTTTTATTTATTTACCGGCCCAGCATCACAGTAGGCCTGGGTCATTCACTCGCCTGGGTCATTCCCGCACACGGCGTGGCAAAATGACAAAAAAAAAGGAATCTCCAGGAATTGAACCCTGATCCTAGGTGTTGAAAACAATATGCCTTACCACTGCGCTAGCTGCTCCAGTGTGACAGAATATGATTCTATTAGCCTTTTGTTGGCAGGAGTGGCCCAACATTAGGTAAATAGGGAAAATAGAAAAAAAGAGTGGAGTCCGTGGGAATCGATCCCACAACCTACGAGTTGACAACAGTCCGCCTCACCACTGTGCTAGCAACTTGTGTGTGACCGAGTACAATTCTATTTCTTTTTGTTGATGAATGTAGGAGTAAGTTTCCCCTTTCCTCAATTCCTTCACGGACTCAGTTAGACACCAGCCGTGATTCAGAGACTCAGCCACCGCCGCTGGACTCAAACACTGCCGCCGACAATGAGATTAGGCAAGAGCCGCGCCGTTGCCCACCACCGCTGCGTCGTCCAAAGACCGTCGCCTCCTCGTTTGCCGCGTCCTCCCCGCATCACCACAGACACACAAAGCAACATCTCGCATCACCGCCGCCTTCAAGGCTCCAACCCTATCTTGTAGCTCAAGCATGGGCGGCCTGCCTCCATTGCCGCACCAATGAGAGATGCCGAAAGCTGACCATGCATCCACCGTGACAAATCCAACTATTGAGTGGACTCCTACGGCCTCGAGCACGCTGAAATCGTCAAACGCTAAGCAATTGCCTCCTCTCCGAGGGGATCCCTATCTGCCTCACCCGAACTCCTCCGACAGCCCAAGGTATATATCTCTTCTTTTTTTTTTGTTGATTTTGTTGGATGTAGCATTTGAATTATAGCAGCTTAGCTCATTGTGGTTTATCTCATGACGCTTGATTAGATGGATAGAAGTTGGGTGCATAGCAAACTATTTTCCCCTGAATACATTGACGGTGTGAAAGAATTTATGAATTTCATTCAGGGGAAATTCAATGAGAATGTTGAAATTCTATGCCCCTGTAGCAGATGCCTTTATCAGAAGTACCGAAAACAGGATGTTGTGAGGAAGCATATACTGATGAATGGCATGGAAACTACTTATACTCGGTGGATTCATCATGGAGAGAGCTTAGATGTCAATGTTATTGAGCATCCTATTGATATGCATGAAGATGATGATGGTTCCACACATGGGGTCGGTGTGACAGAGGATGACTACTATGGTGATCGTTTGGAAGGGATTTTAGGAGACCTACTGAGAATCGCAAACACGACAGCAAGGCCGGATGTAGAAAATGAAGTTGGTGTTGAAGAACCTTGTGATAAAGAGTCATTTTTTAAAACTGTCAAGAGAGAGGCAAAGCGCCAACTTTATCCTGGATGTTCCAAATTTTCAAGATTCTCTTTGGTGGTAAGGCTTCTACATATGAAGTCATTATATAGAATTAGCAATTCTGCTTTTATCGCACACATGAAGGTATTACTGATGCTTTCCCGCAACACAATACACTCCCAAAATCATATGATGAAGCAAAGGGTATTCTAAAGGAACTAGGTCTAGGGTATGAATCAATACATGTGTGCTACAATAATTGTGTGTTGTTCGAGAAGGAATATGACAAGCATGACAATTGCCCGGTTTGTGGTCTCTCGAGATGGAAAGGTGCAGAAAAAGAAGAAGATTCCACAAAAAGTGTTGCGGCATTTTCCATTGGCACCTAGGCTAAAGAGGATGTTTTCGACCAAAGAAGCATCGAAGCGGCACAATGGCACAAGTTAAAGCGGCAAATTTCAATGAGAAGAATATGAGCCACCCAAATGATGGTGAGGCATGGCAAGATTTCGACGTCGAATATCTAGATTTTGCAAAGGATCCAAGAAACCTTAGACTTGGCCTAGCTACTGATGGGTTCAATCCTTTTTTAGAAAAGAACACAAAATATAGCATGTGGTCTGTGCTTGTTGTGCCATACAACCTAGCACCGTGGGGAGTGCATGGAGGAATCAAACTTTATGATGGCTCTGCTTATTCCAGTCCGAAATCACCCGGGAAGGACTTTATGATGGCATTACCCAACATGGTGACGACAACCAGATTGCCAACGAAGGTGATAGTTTGTTCCTCTATTTTTCATATTCCATATTGCCTCAATGGATCAATGTTTGCTTCACCTACTTAATTTTAATTTCAGTGTACATTTACAACTAGGGGGAGAGGAGAGAAGGGACCAGGGGACATAATATGGGACTTGGTCTCCAAAGGTTAAACCGAAAGCTGTCGTGGCAAGTCGCAAGTTGTCATAATCAAAGGGCATATAAGGCCGGTGGTTCCTCTTGTTGTCGCAAAGTTTTCAAGTGAATGCAACATCATAGTTAGGAACCATGTGCCTATACTCCCGCATTGGAAGTCGTACAAGAAAAAACCTCGCATCAAGTTCAAAGGAGAAAGAACCAAAAGAGAAAGAACCAAACGAGAAAGAACCAAAAGAGAAAGAACCTCAAGATTCACGTATGTTGATTTATTCTTAGGAAAACTAAAGGTACATACATTCTTTGGCCCCTTCCACGTTTAGTCTCAATATAAGAACCATTGTTTGTTGTTTTATGCCATAAGTTACTGAATTGATATTCTTTTCTGCACATGTTCTTCCATTCAATTAGGCCAAGTTTGACATAAACATAGAGGATAACACAATTAAAAAGGGTTGTATTGAGATGATGCAATATGTGGTCCGCCAACAAAGATACAGGCTGAAGGCAGAATATTTTGATCCTTTTCCACTACATTTGGTTACAAAAACTTCTCCTGTCAAATGCATGACTGATGAACAGTGGCTTAAACTTTTAGAATCATGGAAGAGTCCCAAAAAGATGGTATGTTTTCTCTGAAAAACCAAAATGATGCCTTGTACATGCTAATCTATCACCGACCTTACATGCATTTTTTATCTTTGATGTAGGAGATGTGTCAAAAGAACAAAGACAACCGAGAGAAAGTTAAGTACCATCACACAACCGGATCCCGTGCCTACATGGTTCATGTTGAGAATTTGGTAAGTGAGCCATGTTAAACACCTTATAAATAAATGTATGCAACTGTTACTTAAGCATGCTGGGGGATAAAGCTCTCTATATGAAGCTCATCAATAATTTTCATATTGCTGAAATGTTTTCTCACTTTACATAAGGGAATTTGAGATGTATTGATTTATGTAAGAACACAACTACTTGTCATGTTGCTGCTCTAATGTAAGGATAAGTTTACAGAATATTGTGTTTTTAACATGCTATGCTCTTGTGATGACAATATTAAGCATATTTTATCTTCCCAAGCCTTTAGAGCCTCACCAGATAATTGTAGCCTTGCTGCTTTTTCACATGTATCGATTCCGGACATATTTGTAGATGTCCTCTTCATGAGGCTTTGTATGATGTCAACCAGAGTGGTTCTCCTTGTTGCAGCAGCTTCTTTCGCTAATCAATAAAGGTTCCTTTGTTATAAAAAATATTAAGCTTCTCGCTGCTATTAACCACCATATTAAGCTATTTGTAACATGTCACTTTGATATGCTATTGTAACAAGCTACTGCTGCTATTTTTTAGATTTGTCTTTGTATAATTTGGTACAAGCTACTGGTGCTATTGTAATAAGCTACTACTGTTATTGTAACCTCAACTGTATTTTTTTAGTAGGACATGTTCTTCCAGATTTTTAGTTGAACAAAGAACTATTCAGTTAATCCTATTTATAGTTGAACATGTTCTTTTAGATTTTTAGTTGAATAGTAGCTGTCCAAAATTTTGTAACATCTTAATTCATGCCGGACCTAATGCATATATGTTGTTCTCGTGGATGACAAATATAATGATGAAGAACCTAATGCATTTGATTTGTTCAAGGAGTGCCACTACAGAAAAAAAAAAAAATGCTACACCCCTATTGTACAAGAGGCTATTGTAAGATAATTTTCAGACTTTGATCTTTGTTTTTTAATTCTCTCAACATCAACCATCTTTACTACTTGTTTGCTAGACTCGGATGGAAAACAAGCTATCTACAACAACAGAAGGTGAAGAACTTAAGTCTGCTGGCTCAAGTTGTTGCTGATATGCTTTGCCGAGAACACCAAGAAGAATCAGTTCTTGCGAGAATATGGGGTACCGTAATGCCCGGCGATTTCCAATGAGCAGAGAGAGCGCTGAACTGAAGCGGAGAAAAAAGACCAATGCCGAGCTTCGTGTACAAGTGGTTGATTTGTCAAATAAAGTGCAAGAATCGAAAGCAGCAAGGATTATTGACCAAGAGGAGATGAAGAGGAGTCAATCTGAGATGGAAGCAAAACTTAACCTTTACTTAGTCAAATTCGACCAAGTTAAGACGTGCATGATGCATATCTTTTGCCACTAACTTGATGCATTTTGTCTTTGCTAACTTGTGTCAAGTCAATTTCACCAAGTTAAGCGATACATGGTGGTATATATTTTGTTGCTGCTGCTCGCATTTTGCTGTTGCTGCTACATGCATCAAGCTGCTGGGCTTCTATGCATTCTGTGTTGTTGGCTTGTGCCATGGTAAACTATATGGCTGTATGCACTTCTGTATGTTAACTATTGTTGGATGAATACTTGTAATCTGATGTTGGTTGCAAATTTATGTGATATATTGTTGGATGGAAATATGAGTTATTTTATTTAATGTGTGGGCTGTGTATTATTTTATTTAATGTGTGGGCTGTATATATTGTTGCAACAGTAATTATTTGAGCTGTGTGTGGGCTGTGTATATGGGCTGAATGTTCAAAAATGGGCTGTGTATATGGGCTATATGTGCTGTAGTAGTGGACTGAAAAGTGGGCTAAAAATTAGTGATGAATTTGGGTTGCAATATGCTGAAATGGGCCTGTGAAAATGGCTGAAAAATTGATGCGAAAATGGCTGAAATTGGGCCAAACTTGGCCCATCTTTGATTCTGGCCTGTTAACAAATGAGCTGGTGTATCTTTGATGTGGCAATTGATTCGTGACGGTTATTTTTCGTCACAGGAAATGGGTTCGGGCTGGACTAACTAGGCCTCGGGCTCTATCGTGACGGTTTAAAACCGTCACCGTTTATGTTAATCCGTGATGGTTTTCGACAAACCGTCACGCATGTCAATCCATGATGCTCAATCCGTGATGATTTCTGAAACCATCACAGATGTTGTTTACTGATGGTTTTTCAATGATCCGTGACGAAAATTTTCCATCATGGATTAACATGATTCTTGTAGTGAGAGCATTTGAAACACAAAATTAAAACAATGCATTGTCAAAGGTTGTTTCAACCATGAAAGCAAATCCTATTTACTGACGTGACATACCTGGAACAACAAAATAAAACTATGCATTGAGATTTAGCATGCCTTCAATATAATTCAAAAGAAACGTCACCAAAATAAAAAGGAAGTACAATTAATATGAGTCGTTCGCGAGACGGTTATAAATTTGGCCAAGGGCACTGCAGTACGTATATACTAAATTCAAATATATAGGGATTTTGTTTCACACAAGAAAAGACAAAAATAATGTTTTTTCCAAAAAAAATGCTAATATATATGAGGATGTATATATGTGGACCAAATATATATGTATCGTGTAATACTAAAACAGTAGTTAGTAATTGTATGCCAAATATTTCCATTTGATTATCATTACTGCTGCTACTACCTTACTGCAATTTTAGGATGGCTTCAATATAATACACACTAGAGAGAGTGCAATTAAAGCCCGCTAAAGACAGAGGGAGTACAATTAATAGGAGTGCTTAGCCTAGAGAGGGCGCTTGTGGTTGGTTCTATATATACATATGAAAAATTGAGTGAACTGCTAGTAGGGCAGACTCCAGTACTGATGATGATAACCATGGAAAACATTCTTTAAATAAATTAATTCATAAGAGATAGATATATGTAGGCAGTATCGTGGCATGCGCCGATGCGCGAGGCCCGCTTGTGGCGTTTTGGATGGTCACGGACGCAGTACGCTTGTGTTGAACCTTGTTCTCGTGCCAGCTACTATATATATATCATGGTGCATGAGCCTGATCAATCCATGCATGGCGGAGGCGGCCGCCGGCCGGCCGGCCCTGCTACTCGCATGCATGCTGCAGTGGAGATATATATATATATATATATATATATAGAGAGAGAGAGAGAGAGAGAGTATATTCAGTAGCCAGCTACAAAAATAAGTTCTTCTGTAGCCACCTCCATTTACGATAATTTTATATACTAATTTACGATAATATCAATACATATTTACGATAGTTGGGTTACTATAACATATGGGGATATTTACCATAACATTATAGTAAACCACTTAGTAAGGAGTTACTATAATCTCGTAAATTAGCATAGTAATTATCGTAACTCAAAATGGTTATAGAATAAGTTATTTTGTAGCCAGCTACGTAGTAATTCATATATATATATATATATATATATATATATATATATATATATATATATATATATATATATATATATATATATATATATGAGATGCATACACAGCAGATGGAGAGGTGAGTCAGGCCTAAGATCAGGCTGGAAGACGTAGTCGATGGACAACAGGTCAATAGTCTATAGAGGCCGCCGTTCTTTGTCTAGTTATATATGGGAGAGGAGGTAGTAGAAACGACGACGAGAGAGCGAGAGGAGCACATGCACGGCATGTACACTAGTCGATCGATCGATAGCTACTTCCCTATACGCATCATTACACCCCACACAGCTCTCGCTCGGCGGGCCGCGCGCTGCACTGCTGCAGCATGCATGCATGATGCACGACGCACACGCATGAAGCCTGCGCGGACGCGCAGCTCTCGCCGGCCGGATCCGCGCGCGCGTTAGGCCTTTATTAGCTTTACTGATTTCCTTTTTGTTTCTACTCTGAGGAGGGACAAAAAAAAGGTACGTAGTCATAGCGTGTATATACGTACGCAGGCACACCGTTACGGCCGTCTTTTCAAATGAGCGGCGGCTAGCTAGCTACGGTGTCCATGTACAGTTGCACACCACTCCATATCCATCGCGTCGGTTCCAACTGTTCTCCTGAAGTTTCACTCATTCGATCGACTGTTTACTGATCTGTGATATGAGTATGCTTTTAAAAAAACTGCTACGAAAGGGGTGCTACCATTATTATCAGTTTTTTCGCTGAGCTTTTGGATCAACGAGGAAGTTTTTGGATGAACCCATGAATTGTTAGATGAAAGGACATGTTCGTATGATCAGCTAGGACTAGCTTAGCCCATGTATAACAGCGATTTGGCTAACAACCCATTGAAGTTTTGGCTAAAAAGTTAGCCTACATATTAGCCCTCCTGTATGGATAGGTTAGAACTAATTTTAGCCAGCGAACAATTAGCCCTTGGTATTCAGGCATACCCCTAGCTAGTTATTTTTGTTCGATTGAGGTGATTAGATTTAATCAGTTTTTTAGTTATCAAATGTACGGTGATTAAATTAGCTGTTTGCTCGAAATTGTAATTAGGAGAATTTCAAGCTAAGCACTTGGAAAATACTAGTCACAACCAGACAAAGTGAAAAATAGCTAGTAATCCAAAATCTTTGAATGTTGTGAACCATGCTTCACTTATATATTACTGGTGCGTGCTCCCTTCGTCTAAAAAAATACAATTCTCGTTTTTTGATGAGTCAAACAGTTTAAACTTTGACTAAATTTATATAAAAAATGTATTAGCGTTCATGATACAAAAATAAGTACCATTGGAATAGTTATAGAATATATTTTCATAATAAATTTATTTGAACACATAAATGCTAAGTACTATTTGCTATAAACTTGATCAAACTTGAGTCAGTTTGGTTGACACGGATCCTATAATTGCATTTTTTTGCGGACGGAGAGAGTACTATTTATAACTAGTGGTCCAAATTGCGTTATACCATATATATAGGTAACTCGTTCAAAACCACGAACATATATACAATCCAAGAGTTTATTCCTTTTTTAAGATAAAGACGACAGAGTTTATTCCTAAAGCGATGAAATGGTTCTTCATCAAATTAAACAGCATTCGATCATTGTATAGCTGGTGGCTAGCAATTAGCAACCACGTTGACGCTTAGTTTTGCAGCTTTAACCCAGCTAGCTGCTGCTTGCTCCATATCCATATGTGCTTCATAGCTTCATACTAGCTAGCAGCCGCATCAGCTTGCTATCGCTGTCCTCATGCACGTACGTTGAAGGCCCATCGTCTCCTCTCCACAGCAATGGTTGCAGTTTGCATATGATCCGCTCACCCTTTGCCTTTTGGCCTTTTCCCACCGAAGCGGCGCTGCGAGCTAGGCTCACACCACATTTCGCACTTACAGCTAGCATGCAGTGGGCGGAGCCAGCCCTGTTCATTGATTTCCTGAGATTTTTATTGTAAATTAATGCTTATACGTGAACTTAAGTCATGACGTAGTATTTATGACATCAGTGGAATTTTGGCTGAATCCGCTACTGATGCAGTCCTCGTCGTCTGACATGCCTTTTCCACTGCGGCTCCAAGCAACGCCCTCTTCAGTTTTGCTGCAACGCACACTGCAGCGTTCACTGTTGCGAAATTATTTTCACGACGGTCAAAAACGGTTTATATGGATGATGATTTTCAAAACTGACGCTACACCATCGATTATAAAGACGTGGGCCCTGTTCGCTTGAACTTATCAGCGGTACTTTTTCAGCGGAGTAACAGTGTTTTTCTCTCACAACAAATTAGCATAACATCAGCATCAGCCAAATTTCAACGAGCCGGACCGTGGCCTTTTAATTTATAGAGGCGGGCTTCCAACCGTTCTTTTGAAATTGATTTTCAGATAAGGTTATCTTAAACCAACCACCCATGTATATGCATTTTTAGAGACCCTTCAAATGTCAATGGCCATCTTTGTTTAAAATAAACCGCTTCTTAAAATACATTTGAAATTATAAAATTTTCAACCATATTTTATTTTATATTATCCCACCAGTTTTATGTAAACACACTATCAAATTTTACATAACATGGTCCAATATTTCACCATTTTGAAGTCATCAAATGGTTAGTAATAATGTTATATGCATTAAAACTAAAGTATTAAACACACACATTACATGTTGTTTACATTATATTTATAATGATTAGAGTGTCGATAGCACCAAATACAAAATGGTGTGCACAAGCACCGAGTTGCAAGAGGTATGCAAACATCACTAAATACTAAGCCTGAGCCTTGAGTAGAGCGTCAACTGGGTGGTCTAACTAGCCTAAGCACTTCATAAAAAGCACTACGCTAATCATCTAATATTTTTCTTAAGCAATTTTGGTAGTTAAAGCACTAGAGATGATCCTCCACTCACTAGAAATGTCCCTCAGCTCCAACAACAACCAAATGACCTGTTGGTGTATATATAGCCTCCATCCCTAGATATTGGCCTTGTTTGCTTTGCTCAAAAGCCATGACTAAAAGTACTGTTCGCTGATTTATTGTGAGAGAAAAATATTGTTCGTTCGCTGAAATAGTACGACTCATAAAAGAAGCGAACATGGCCATAGAAATTCGATGCCTACCACTTTAGCAGAGAAACATCATACAATGGATGAAGGAATAAGTCACCCTGATGGCTTATTTCTTTTGGTACACTTAAATTCTCATATTCGTGTGTTTACTCAACATACTAGTTCAAGTACTTTTTAGCGAACGAACAGTGCTTTCCTCTCATAATAAATTAGCATAAGCCAAATTTCAGCGAAACAAACAGGGCCCTACGTCGACCGTGTGTTTGTGAATGAAAAAGTACATGTCAGTTTCAGCTACCTTAATAATTATGCAGATAGCATCTACAAGTGGAGCACATGATGAAGTCAAGTAAGAGTAGTCTTTGTTGGATTTCGTTCAAAACCTTACGAAATCTTTCATGCTCCGCTCCTTATACTCATGAAATCTTTGTTCCTTTTCAATAAGGCTAAATACGGTTTTGATTCAGACTTCACATGATTCATGTGATGAATGTGTCAATTACAAAAATATAATGAAGGGAATTTCTTGTTTCTGCCCCTACTCAAGAGTCTAATTGTGATTTTACCTCTACATTTTAAATTTTGTGATTTTATCCTCATAGTTTTGGATTGAAGAGTCTCTAGAATGAAATGCACCATGGGTCTTTATTTTTTCCCATACACTCATTTACCGAGTATTTCACTCATTATAATATCGGCAGTGCTAGCGCCCGGACGTCCGCGCTGCACTCCGTTTCCCGCGCTCGGGCCAGCACATCCCCGCCCAAGCCTACATTTCGCGCCCCACGCGGGGCCCGCGCCACCAGACCGCGCAAGGACCACCCGCGCCCTCTTCCCTTCTCACACGCATTGCAACATGTGCAACACCGATCTACTTTTACAACATCCAGATGAAGCACTTGAAACATACGTTCTAAATAGCTAAAACACTTGTAACATACGTCTGAAGCACTTGCAAAACACCAAAAAAAACTTAAAAACATGTGTATAGCCATTGCAAACATATGTAAGCATCAAGATGAAACACTTGCAACATATGTATAAAAAACACCTGAAACACTTGCATATATATGCAACATCCCAATCTAGTTTTGCAATATCCGAATGAAACACTTACAACATACGTCTAAAACAAATAAAATATTTAGAACATATACTTGAAACATACGTGTATAGCCCATTGCAACATGTGCAACATCCTTATGAAACACTTGCAACATACCTCTAAAACATCTGAAATATTTAAAATGTACGCTTGCAACATGCATCGTATATCGGTGCGGCCTCCTCCGCCGTCTGCATCGGGGCACCGCAGCCATAGTAGGAGGCGAGACCGAAGGGCTTCCACGGCAGGGCCTGATGCCTCTCCTTGCGCGGCGGCCTCAGTGGCTAGCTAGCGGCCGAGGGAGCGGTCGCCATCGGGCGAAGCGGGCCGCAGAGTGGAAGAAGTGGTAGGAAGCAGCGGGGCGGCGCGGTGGAGCAAGAGAAGGAGCATTGCGGGGTGACCGTCGACGACAGAGCGAGCCGTAGAGTAGGAGCAGCGGGGCGACCGACAGAGCAGGAGCAGACAGGGTGACCGTCGACTCGCGGAGCGGAGTGGGTCTCTCGTGGGACGGGTTTCTCCCCATCTCTCCCAAGCCGCGATGAACGCGACCTCCGACCCCGACTCTTCCGGTTCCAGTGCGACTGCGGGGGTCTGCGCGAGGTGGGAACGACCGTCGGCCCCGGCTAGGCCTTGAGGCCCAAGCGCCAGCGGCAGCGGTTCCCGCGCTGGCCGTCGCCTCGTCGAGCGGCACCCCTGCGGCCCCGCCGCGACACCGGCCCGCGTGGCCACGCGCAGCGCTCAGCCAGTCGGTCGGCACCGGGTGTGCCAAGCAGCTGGCCGCCCGCCCAGCTCGCCGCAGAAAATATTTTTCGAAGATATATTTTTGGAATATATAATGAAGAAAAGCACTCCATCCTCTGTTCGCCTAGCTGTGCGCCTCGGCACACCTCTCCACTGGAGCCCCAGCCAGGCCGCCACACGCTGCCTGCCGCCCGCCGCCGCTCTCTTTATGCGGTCTTTGGCAAGCTTCTCCCGTGTATTGGTTCATTCATTATGGTAATTTCTTAGCGTAAGATTTCATCAAAAAAAATTCTCAATGCAACACCTCAATCTAGTGCCTTTGGTAATTTATCCCCATAAGGTCTTATTTGATGTGTATGTATTCGTCTCAATTCATATGTGTTGAAGTGAATTAGAGCGAAATTAAACTAAATTTCATTCCAATTCACTCCAACATATATGGATTTTTTTTCTCGAATACGTAAAAGATTTACGTATCATTGTATTAAAGATAAGAGTTTAAAGAAAACAAACAACACGCTTCTATCGAACGTCGAAGGAGGTCGACCTAACCCAACTAAAGCTGGACCAACCTAGCAAAAGACCTCATGTTTCGATATTACTTAAAAAAAAAACTAATATCGACGCAGCTTCGTGGTCTAGTGGCCTTACGTCTTTGTAGCTTAATTCGTAATTTATCCCCGTGACACTTCATGTCGTGCTTCTCGAGATGCATTAAGGAAGTTCGTTTTTTTTAGAGGTGCGTCTGATTGATTTGTTGCGTCCGACAATCCGTCTCTTTCCACGTCAGATTGATCTTGATCGAGGCGGAAAACAAATCCGTCTCTACCCACCAAGGCACCGAAGCCACCAACCGCCGCCATCGAGTCCGCCGCGCCCGACGAGCGAAAGCAGGAGAGGCCGATGAGGCCCGCGACGTCGCCGGCGAGCGTGGCGGCGGACTTCGCCATGGGCGGCGCGGCCGCCGTGGTGGCCAAGACGGGGGCCGCGCCGGTCGAGCGTGTCAAGCTGCTGCTCCAGAACCAGGCCGAGATGCTGCGCCGGGGCACCCTCACGCGCCCCTACAAGGGCATCGCCGACGCCTTCGCCCGCGTCCTCCGCGAGGAGGGCCCCGCCGCGTTCTGGCGCGGCAACCAGGCCAACGTCATCCGCTACTTCCCCACCCAGGTCCGTCTCCGTTTTTTTTCTCCTTTTCCCTTTTATACAATTGCTTGATGCGCCTCCATTGCATATGTGCATTGCTTTCTCTTACTGCCAAGCTGCTTATGAATTTGACACCGACTCCTAATCGAATGTCCTACTCACAAAATTAATTAGCAATCAATGCTATGCGTGGATTATCCGTTCCTGAGTGCAGAAATTACAGAGCCAGAAATCCAAAATTCTTTTTTTTCTTCGGGGACTCAGAGTTCCTGAACCCACATGTTTGTTACGGCCTCCATTGTTCACAATTCCTTTCCACCACAGAGAAGAGAAAAACAAACAATTCTAAAGGTGTTGTCTCGCCCCCATTGTTCACATTTCCTTTCCATCACAGAAAAGAGAAAAACAAACAATTCTAAATGTGTTGTCTCGCCGATATCCTCCATCCTTTCGTCGCAAAGAAAGCTGTGTGCATTTTGCTAAAACAGTTTTGGAAAGAGAAATGGCTTGGTAATATGACCACTTATGTGAACAAGGAGTGCTTTCTCTATAAATACAATTCAGTGATTCACATTTGCACTGCACTTTTATATAGTGAATCTTCATAAATGAAAATACACTAGGCCTGTTTAAGGAGAGTGTGGGGTGTGTGTTTGTAAGGGCTCTTTCCCTTTATTTTCTTTCTCAATTCTTAATATAATGATACACAGCTCTTGTGCGTGTTCAGAAAAAGAAAGTAGGCCAAATTTTAAGTCATACTTAGTTTTAGTGATGACAGAGAAAACATCCAGACTCAGCATTTGCATCTGTATGGTTTTATGCATTTTACTACAACGGCTTTAATTTCTGTGCAAAGAGCAATCCTCCAACCTTATGCAGATCATGCGGTTCAACTATATGGCAGCTATCTTTACAGTCAATTATTCGAGCTGTGTTGTCAGACAGTTAAATGAGCATGTGCTGCTGTTTCCTGTAGTCTGTCTAACTGTGCTTAATGTTGCATTATCTATGTGTGTCGCACCGCACCCTGGAGGCGGTGGTGTTATGGTTCTTTGTGTCCTATGGGTGGCCATTCATATTTATGCTTTGTCAATAAATTTGAACTTGTGTCACTTATATGTGTTTTGCACGTAGAGTTGAGTGTGAGGTAGCGCAAGCTAAACTCTTTATTAAGTGTGAACTGAGGCCTCTTCTTTAAAGATGCTGAGGCCGGAAAATGAATCTGTTTTCCCCTTCATGACAAAAAATCAAACCTAAATGAAACTTCCATTGTGCAGGCTTTTAACTTTGCATTCAGGGGCTACTTCAAAAGCTTCTTTGGCTATGACAGGGATAAAGAAGGAAAGTGGAAGTGGTTAGCTGGAAATGTAGCCTCTGGCAGTGCTGCAGGAGCTACAACATCATTGCTGCTATACCATCTAGATTATGCAAGAACAAGGCTAGCTACTGATGCAATTGAATCATGGGGAACCAAACGCCAGTTCAGGGGGTTGCTGGATGTTTACAAGAAGACACTTACAACCGATGGCATGTCTGGACTATATCGAGGTTTCAGTGTGTCTATTATGGGAATCACCTTGTACCGGGGTCTATATTTTGGTATCTATGATAGCATGAAGCCTCTAGTTCTAGTAGGCCCATTGGAGGTACTGACAGTCTCGTGAAGTAGTATGACTAACACAGGAGTTTCCTGCTAAGTTCTATATGGCACCCTTAACTTCTGTTTTTGTTGCTATTCAGGGGAATTTCTTCGCCAGTTTTGCCTTGGGCTGGGCAATAACTACATTCTCTGGGACCTGTGCCTATCCATTCGACACGGTCCGTCGTAGAATGATGTTGACTTCAGGACAACCATTTAAATACAAGAACGGTTTCCATGCAGTAAAACTGATAGTTTCAACCGAAGGGTTCTTCACATTATTCAGAGGTGTTGGTGCAAATATTCTCTCAGGGATGGCAGGAGCTGGAGTTCTTTCTGGGTACGATCAACTCCAACGGTTGGCGAGCAGGCATGGCCACAAATTTTGAGCGCAAGATGAAAGGGGCATTGAAATGATGTGCATATGGATATGAATATATTCATCCTTGGTTGAAGTCCAGATCATTCAAATGGGATGCACAAGCAAGAACCCCTGAGCCTGAAGAAGTTCACAAAAATTATTGGGGAAAGAAAAAGGAAAAATTTCCCTGGAGATTAATCTCACAAGGAAGGAGATGGATTCATTGCAACAAAAGATAACTCTTTTAAACAGAGAGTGCTGAATACTATATTTAATGTGTAGATCTAATCCTTCAAGTATGAATACATGTACATGTTGGTGTTTTGATCATTTGGGGGCAACAGTGCCTTATCAATGTGAAATGTTAATCCAAATCCTTCAGTTGGTCATGACCAAACTATTTTTCTAAGGAAAAAGAGATGGATCTCTTGACTCTTGAGGAAGGTTCTTCAGTTCCAGATTTGGATTTCTGCTAACACCATATGAGCATGTCATGCACATGGCATTTTTGCAGGGGCGACAGACCTTTTTCGAAGAGACAGGATTCAAGTGGATTTCGCATCCAATAATCTGTCCATCACTCAAAAGAGGAGTAAAGGAGCCTCCGATCCCCATCTGTCTCCGATTCTGATCATCGCTGGGGAGCTGAGTAATTGCCACCGTGCTGGCAGCACTGAACAACTGAAAGGAGGGGAGGCCGATGAGCCGTGTGAGCTCACTGTCAAGTCTGGTGATGGACTTCTCCATGGGAGGTGCCAGCAGAATGTGTGAAGCTGATGCTCCTGAAGACCAGAACTAGGATGAGATATTGTGGCTGGTGTCCCTCATGTATTCATACAATGGCATCACGACACATTCGCCCACATCCTCCGCAAGGAGGGTGCACCTTCAACCAGGCCAGCATCATCTGCTACTTCCCACCCAGGTACAGTCTCCTTTTCTTTTCCCCGTGTAGAGTCATTGCTTGGTTCGCCTTTGATGCATTGTCTTCTCTTCCTGCCAACCTCCTTATGAATTTGATGCCAAGTGTTAATTGAATGCTCTGCTCATAAAATTAACTAGCAATCGATACTATGCATAGATATTGCAGCACCAGAATGTTTCCTTCGAGAACTTCTACTTCCTGCACCCACATGCTTGTTATGGCCCGATTTCATTCCATTACATCACAGAAAAGAAAAACAATGTCACAGCTCTTGAGGTATTGTCTGGCTGGTTCCTCCATCCTCTCATTTCCATGAATGTTATGTGCATATTGAAAGCAAATTTCTTAGAACTAACACTTGAAATTTGGAAATTGCAATAGCTTGGGATGGTAATCTGACCGGTCATATACTCACGTGTTCATGGAGTGGTCCTCTTTATATAGTTATAGTTATATATACACTTCACATCCAGTGGCGGACCCAGGATTTCAGAGTAGGGTATGCCCATGGCCAAGAAATCAAATCGAGGTCGCAGCAAAGGACTCGAGAAGTCGGTGCCACGGGCGCCGCGTGGGCCGCGCCATCGTCGAGCCGGAGCCCTCGAGCGGGCGGCGACCGAGCGCGCTACGCCACCTGCGTGCGGGGTTGTGTGGTCGCGCCGAACCCCAGGACGAGCGGCGAGTGGGAGGCGGGTCGGGCGGCGGGTTGGAGGCCAGCGGCCAGCGACGTTCCGGTGCGGGGTGGGGCGGCGGGCTGCGGCGCCGCGACGGCCGCAAGGGCGGGGGCGCGGGCGGATGGGGATTGGGGAGTGGGAAGGCTCGATGGGCCATTGGGCCGTCCGGTCGAGTGTGGCCTGTGGGCTTTTTTGTGTTTGACGCAAATCAGAGCCTGAAGATAGCAAAGAATAGCAATTTGAGACCTTAACTATATAATACATGTATATACCTCTACAAACTACTAATTTTTTCCCAAAAATATACCCAGGCACAACTATGGGTCCGCCCATGTTCACATCTGCATTGCACTACCGTGCTGTTTGGTTCGTTTCTCAGTAACATAAATGGAAACAAAATCAATTCAAATGGTATGTGTGGCGGTAACATCGGCATCTTTAATTTGTTTACATTTGCGTTACAGTGCTGCAACCAAACAGCACGTACAATATAGTGAATCTTCATAGATGAAACTAAACTATGCCCAAGTTTTTAAGGCATACTTATTTTTATTGATGACATAAGAAAGACCAGACTTTGTATCCATATGTTTGTATGCACCTTACTTGAAAGGCACAAAATTTCTGTGAAAAGAGCAATCCTCCAACTTATTCAGGTTATGCAGTTGAACTATATGTCAGCTATCTTTACAGACAATTGTTCTAGTTGTGTTATCGGACACAATTAAATAAATATTTGCTTCTGTTTCCTGCAGTTGTGGTGCCTATGGTGTTCTAGCATAGCAGGTCCCAAGCCCTAATAAAGGAATAGGGTTGTGTTAGGCTTGGCGAGCCAATGTAAAAACTTAACCACTAGTATGGAGATGAAACCCAAAATAACCCCGTTGGGGCGTAACCCTCTTAGCGACGCGCCATGCCGGAACCTGGGTATGGTGTTAAATGAGCAAGGGTCGGGTTGTCACCCCCGTGACGCGCCGTGTCATGATCTGGGCACGGTGTCAAGTGAGCAAGGATCGGGTCGTCATACCCTCAGTGGCGCGCCACATCGGCGCCCAAGTGTGGTGGAAAATGAGCAAGGGTCTTCACACCTGACTCGGCGGGTGCGAAGGGTAAGGAAGCTAGTCGAGCCAATTAGGATCCGTTTAGGTAGTTGGAATGTAGGGTCCCTTACGGGTAAGTTAAGAGAGTTAGTTGACACAGCGGTTAGGAGGCGTATAAATATCTTGTGCGTCCAAGACACTAAATGGAAGGGACAGAAGGCGAAGGAGGTGGACAATACCGGCTTCAAGCTCTGGTACACAAGGACAACTTCAAATAGAAATGGAGTAGGAGTTTTGATTGATAAGAGCTTCAAGGATGGTGTGGTGGAGGTGAGAAGACAAGGGGATAGGATCATCTTAGTTAAACTTGTCATTAGTGATATGGTCTTAAACGTAATTAGTGCGTATGCCCTACAAGTAGGCCATGATGAGAGTGCTAAGAGGCTTTTTTGGGAATACTTAGATGTCTTGGTTAGAGCTGTTCCTAATAACGAGAAACTCTTTATAGGAGGTGATCTTAATGGCCATGTAGGTACTTCAAGTGCAGGTTTCGAGGCGGCTCATGGGGGTTTTGGTTATGGTAGTAGGAACCAGGAGGGAGAGGTAGTCTTAGACTTTGCTATAGCTTTCGATCTAATGATAGCTAACACTTTCTTTAGTAAGAGACAGTCCCATTTAGTGACCTTTAGTAGCAGCCAATACTCTAGTCAAATCGACTTTGTCCTTACAAGGAGGGATAAACGACCATGCGTGGACTGTAAGGTGATACCTGAAGAATGTGTGGTCTCTCAACACAAGCTGGTGGTGGTTGACTTCCACTTTCTGGTGTAAGCTTGTAGGAACAAACAAGTTAGGGTTGCTAGAACGAAGTGGTGAAAATTGGAAGTAGAGGCATCAAAGGTCTTTAAGGAAAGGGTTATTGATGAGGGCCCTTGAAAGGGTGAAGGCGATGCAAATAACGTGTGGGAGAAGATGGCAACATGCGTTCGGAAGGTTGCTTCAGAGGTGCTTGGAGTGACCAAAGGGAGTAGATACGACTCGAAAGACGCTTGGTGGTGGACTGAAGATGTGCAAAAGGCTATTAGGGAAAAGGAGTGCTATAAGCGTTTGTACCAAGACAAGTGTACAGACAACATAGAGAAGTACAAGATGGCAAAGAAGACTGCAAAACGAGCGGTGAGTGAGGCAAATGAGCGTGCATATGAGGACCTTTACCAACGTTTGAGTACGAAGGAAGGGGAGAAGGACATTTATAGGATGGCTAGGGCTCACGATAGGAAGACAAGGGACTTCAACCAAGTTAAGTGTATAAAGGATGAGAGGGAGCATCTCTTGGGGAAGGAGGATGAGATTAGGTATAGATAGCAAGAGTATTTTGATAAATTGTTCAATGGTGAAAACGAGAACACCAACGTTCAGCTGGATGACTCGTTTGATGACACTACTAGGCGCTTTGTGCGGAAGATTCAAGAATCGAAGGTTAGAGAAGCCCTGAAAATGATGAAAGGGGGCAAAGCGATGGACCCTGATGGTATCCCAATCATGGTGTGGAGGTGTCTTAGAGATATAGCTATAGTATGGCTAACCAAGATGTTCAACGATGTCTTTTGATCGAACAAGATGCCTGAGGAGTAGAGAAGAAGCATATTAGTATCAATCTACAAGAACACGTGAGACATCCAAAGTTGTACTAATTATCGGGGAATTAAGTTGATGAGCTACACTATGAAGCTATGGGAGAGAGTCATTGAGCAGCGCCTGCGAGGAATAACGCAGATATCTACGAACCAATTTGGTTTCATGCCCCGAAGGTCAACCACAGAAGCAATCTTCTTAATAAGACAAGTTATAGATGCACATGGTTTTCATTGACTTGAAAAAGACTTATGACAAGATACCAAGAAATGTTATGTGGTGGGCATTGAACAAACACAAAGTCCCATCAAAGTACGTGACCCTCATCAAGGACATGTACAACAATGCTGTGACTAGTGTTCGAACAAATGATGGTAACACATCTTACTTCCCGATTAAAATAGGACTATCAAGGGTCAGCCTTGAACCTGTACCTCTTTGCTTTGGTAATGGATGAGGTTAACAGGAATATTTAAGGGGATATCCCTTGGTGTATGTTGTTCGCTGATGATGTAGTGTTAGTGGACGAAAGCCAGGCGGGAGTAAATAGGAAACTAGAGTTGTGGCGGCAGACCCTTGAGTCTAAAGGTTTTAGATTAAACAGAACTAAAACCAAATACATGAGATGTGACTTTGGCGGAGTTGCACAGGAGGAGGGAGATGTGAGTTTGGAAGGTCAAGTAGTGTCTAAGAAGGATACCTTTCATTATCTAGGATCGATACTACATAGGGATGGAGATATTGATGCGGACGTTAGCTGTAGAATCAAAGCGGAGTGGATCAAGTGGCGACAAGCTTCTGGCATTATTTGTGACAAGAGGGTGCCACAAAAGCTAAAATGCAAGTTTTATAGAACGACGATTAGACCGGCTATGTTGTATAGAGCAGAATATTGGCCTACAAAGTTTCGACATGTTCAACAACTGAGTGTTGCAGAAATGCGTATGTTGCGATGGATTTGTGGTCACACAAGAATGGACCGAATTAAGAACGATGATATACGTGACCGCCTAGGGGTAGCACCAATTGAAGAAAAGCTTGGCCAACATCGTTTGAGGTGGTTTGGCCATGTCCAAAGGAGACCTTCAGAGGCACCAGTGTATTGTGGAGTCCTAAGTCAA
Source organism: Miscanthus lutarioriparius (assembly GCA_904845875.1). NCBI lineage: Eukaryota > Viridiplantae > Streptophyta > Magnoliopsida > Poales > Poaceae > Miscanthus > Miscanthus lutarioriparius. The sequence continues at coordinate 66,091,942 of CAJGYO010000008.1, read as the reverse complement.
GCTAATAATGTGAGGAGAGGTAGAGGTAGACCGAAATTGACATGGAGGAGGCAATAAAAAGAGATTTGGAAGCTTGAGATATACTTAGAGATCTATGTTTCAATAGGAGTGCTTGGAAAGCAGCTATTGAAGTGGCTGAACCGTGACTAGGGGCTCTTGGTGGGTTTCAACTCTAGCCTACCTCAAATTGCTTGGGACTGACAAGCTTTGTTATTGTTGTTGTTGTTCTGTTTCGTGCAGTTGTGTAACTCTACTCAATGTCAGCATTATCAAACATGGACCTCGAAACATGTATACACAGTCAATTCTTTGAGTGATGGATGAATATTTTTTTGTGAGAAAGATTCAAGATCTGATTCATGAGGCGTGACTACATGTTGATGCTAATGTTGGTGTCTCTTTGGTCATTGGGGCAAACCCTATCAATGTGAAATTTAAATTATAGTTAAGAGAAAAAGGTGGGGATGTGAATAGTACACTTGGAATTTCTTTGTTGAATCGTATTCTTCCCTCTCTGCAGTGAACCTAGATATAATAAGTACTTGTATATTATCATGACATTTGGTGGGAAGGCAGTTGGCCGCTCATGACATAAGAGGTGTGTGTGCAATTGAAGATTGTTAGCTGATTCCTTCATGAGTCACGACGATCAGCATAAGAGAGCCTTAAAATTTATATTCAACATTGTTAATTATTGCATCCCTCTTTCTACATCCATCTTTCATAGTCCTCAGTCAGCAGCATTGCTCCTCACCAGCTACCCCTAGGATTTGACTGCTTGACCCGAGTACACGGTTGCCACAACATCATGCATATGTACAAACAAATTTACACGGTTGCCACACATCATGCATATGTACAAACAAATTTGTGTTGATTGTTGTCCCACAGCGGTTTTATTATACAGTCTGAAAAGTCTTCTTTGCAGAACAATCCTTTTCACTCAACACACCTCTTAGTGTTTGTTTCCTATGCATTTTGATAGTAATGGATCTTTTAATAGCATGTATCATATGTTCCTGCTTCGTGTATGTTCTTTGAAGAACAATCCCTGTCACTTTTATACCTCTTAAATGTTTCTTTCCTTATGCTTTTTATCAATAATGGATTTTACAGTAACATTTAAGGTTTCCCCTGCAGTGAGGAGTTAAATACATCTAAGTTTCCTTCCTACTTCTGGCCTGGATCACGACTAATATACCTGAATGTTGCTTCTAGGTGGTGCACAGGCACCTGGTAAATCAAACTTTCTATGGTCAATTGGTGATAGTCTTGCTTTGACAATATATTTTCCCTTTAGACAAAAAATATATTACTATAGTGCGCCACCATTGTTTTTTGGCTAGCTCCACCCCCGCTGGTGTCCTTAGTTGTGAGCTTTCATGTAATTTTAGAGATGATACAGATAATCTTGAGTGTTGCTTTTAGGTTGTAATCGTATCAATGGTAAGGAACTCCTGTCATTATTTCATTCTGCAATCATTACTTGTATGCCTGTTACTTCATACTTTTGTTACTGTTGCTGTCCTGATGGTTCAGTACCAGTACTGTTAATTGTTTCATGGCAGATGACAGTGAAACAAAATTAAGATGCATTCAAAGAGTTTAGTGCTTGGGCCTTGGGAGGATATTTATTGTGCTCATCAGCCAGTATGTAAGTGAACCATCACATGCGCATGCATATCTTTTGTGTGTTGGTTCATTGTTAGATCAGAAACAGAAAGGAGGGGAATTTTTTTCCTTTTGTTTTTTATTTATGGTGGTGGTGGTGGTGCTGCTGCTGCTTGGATGTAATTGTGGCTGAGCCTTTTGGAACCTAAAATTGAAAGGTCCTCTTCAAGTCTTGAAGTTATGGTTTTTCTTGCATATTAAGAATAATATAATGTAGGCTAGGCTTTTTAAACCCCTGCCAGATTGTCATGCATCAGTATATACTTGTCATTTCAGTTAAGAAAATCGGCTTAAAGACTTGACTTAAACCCCAGTTTTGTTGTCAGTCTTATCGTTTGCTACTTTGATCTCCCTGTACTATTATTAATACCATTCTCTTTGCTGGTGGTGGCTCCCGTTGGGTTTGCCCTGTTGATCCTTTGTTAAATATACTTCCAGCTTAATTTACTAAAAGTCTTAAACCTATGTTCCAGCGCTTTTAATATTTAAATCAAACTATAATTGATTACGGTGCGTGTTCATTAGTGCCAAATGCTGGACAATTTACTGTTGGATACTCCCACTGTTATACGGGGGCGTTAATCAATATCAGAAAGGAGAAAGGAAATCTAAAGCATTGTGGAAACCATTAGTACTTGATAGCTAATGTAGAAGAAACCTCCATCCTAAGTCGTTCCCCTGCAGATGTGCATAGAACTAAAAAAAAAAAAAAAAAATGGACCTGCGAGGGTATGACTACTCCCAGGCATTGTATTAAGAAGAAGACATTCTCACGCAGGTCCAGAAAACCCCTGAACCCCTGCCCCACCCTTACACAACGGCACCGTCGCCCTGTGAGAACAGGCCGGTCCTTAGACCTGTGCTTTGGTGTGGGACAGATGAGGAGATATTTTTAACCCCAGCCTAAAATTCGCTTCTACGGGGAGTTGAACTCAGGACCTGAGAACCGCCGGGACGCTGTAACCAGTTGGACTAGAGGCCCTTTGGTAGAGGCCCTTTGGCGATATGCATAGAACTAGCATTAAGAAGATCCAGGTGCTGATGCCTAATCTGTTGTGTGTGAGTTCCGTGGGGTGACAGATTGCAAACATAATAATATTTCTGATGGATAGCTACAACATGCCAGTCCCTGCTATTCTGGAGATCCCATCCATATGATCCAGAGCGCGAATCGGTGCCAGTCCCTGCTATTCTGGAGATCCCATCCATATGATCCAGAGCGTGAATCGGTGCTCTCTCAGCATCTGATAGGCTCATTTGTGCAATCTGCTACTCTGATATACCAATTTTTGTTTTCAGATTTTTGCATTTGTGCTAATCTGAACTTGGCATGTTGCGGGTGTAGGTGTGGCTCGCCTTCACTTTTCTCAGTTTCACAATAGATACATACAATAGTCAATTATTTAAGCCGAGCTAATCTACAATCAATTTCTCTTCAGTTAATCTTTTATTACACTTAACATTTAGTATAGGCCTTATGATTTATTTGAAATAAGGTTGGCTCAAGCCCAATAAATAAATTCAACAAAGATATGAGCTATAAATGACTGTACAACAAACTATATGTTCTGTTGCAAGTTGCAACACGAGGACATGCTTGTTATTAGTAATACTTAATGTATCTTTTAGAATATGTGTTTCTCTTAAAATTATTAGGTGTGTAACTGATGGGCTAGTATTTTTAGTTCTCACATTTGTGCGTATTTCCCATTTATAGATATAGAAATCAGAAAACATGACAATTTTTTTGTCTACTCCCTCCGTCCTACAATACAGGGCATTATGACTTATAAAATTTTTACTGAAATATTTTTTGGACTGATGCTTCTTTTTCGAAGAAGTCTAAAGTTGGAAAAAATTTCCATTATCTAATAAAAATGTTTAGATTTAGAAAAATTTTGTTAAAAAGAAAACCACAATTTAAGGAGAAAAATTTTAACTGGTTTTAATCCATGATACATACACAATTCAAATATTTACTTAAGTTACTTAAATTTTTTGAAATGTATTGTATTGCAAGACGAAGTAAGTATGAGCGTATGATTTTTTTTAAGAAAAAAGTGATTTGTATCTATGTCACTCGCTCCTCCTGCCCCAAAGGCCCAACCCTTTTGGTTGTTCAGAAAAGTTGGGCTTTGTGGACCTTTTTTGGCCCATTGAAGTCTTCTAGATGCCTGAAACGTTCACCTAATCGATAGACTCCTCTAAAAAAAACTAATCGATAGACACAAATATAATGTCCAATAGAAATTATTTCTATTTTGTCATATAAGTTCTTCACCGGATTCTTTTTATCCTTATAAATTTACCGTAGAGAATTAAGAAAATATGATTTCTAGTTTTAGAGCATCTTCTGAATGGGGACGAGCTCCGACATCTTTCGAATTTCGCACTGATAATTATGTCAGTATTATTCGCCTTCAGTTCAGCTGGCCCTGTATTGGTGAGATAACTTGCTAAACCACCAAAGAAAAACCCCAGCATGGCCAAACTAATGATTCTGAAGTTTGCTCGTCCTGCTCTTAGAAATGTCGTAACCGAGTCCAGATCCAGCAGAGGCCCAACTGATTTGGATTTTTGCTCATTGTGGCCTAAGTCGTTGATCATACGTTACCGCAGCTGCTGAAATTTGTGCTTTTGTTCTGTCTCTTGCTCACTATTTTGGCAGATGGCCACGTGGGGGTATCGCTGCAATTTGAGAGCGGCTACTTTGTAGAGACACTTGTTGAGGGTGACAAGCTTGGTGTCACGCCTCACACCATCAGAGTGTCTCCTGTTGAGGGCGGGGAGCTCCTTGCAGTCGACTCGGCACATAGCAACATTGTGCGGATAACCCCACCACTTTCTGAGTGTATGTCCTCTTCCTGCCACCTCGGTTATGTGCTTGCTTGGTTCTTTTTTGGCATAACACACAGTTAACATGATTATGGGTTAAGAACAAACTATAGCATTTTGAGCCAGCTTTCTTTCACATACTAGTAGTAATATCCATGCATACAAAATATTTTTTTTATTGTGTTCTTCTCAAGTACTAGGGCTACACTCTTACTAGCAAATGTTGAATAACTGATCTTTCCAATGTAATATCACTCTGTCCTTAAAAGACTCCCTGCAAACTTGGCGATTCGGAAGATTGGAGAATCAGGTGATCGGTAGTTAAATAGATATACACCATGCAATAGTTGTGTTAAGTGTTAACAGTTGGTGAATGAAAATTATGTTCAGGAGTGACCACCATTGCGGGTGGGAAATCAAATATCCCTGGCTACAGGGATGGCCCCAGTGAAGATGCGAAGTTCTCTACAGATTTTGACGTGGTGTATGTGAAGAAAATGTGCTCTCTTCTGGTTATTGACCGTGGAAATGCAGCCCTTAGGAAGATTTCTCTTCCACAAGAAGACTGTACTTACCAGGATTCTGCACTCCTATCTTCAGGTTCATTCTCTTTCACTTGTTTCTGTTTCCTGTACAGTACATATAGACGTGTCTGATAAGGAAAGGTAACGATCCAACTCATCAATTGTCACGTTCTTGAGGTGATGAGGTCCTAGAGGAAAGGCTTATACCGATATGGTTAGTTGTAGAACAGAAGTAAAAATCTATCAAATGTTGTGCTTAAACCTTTTCATGGTCCTGTACTGGATTATTATCCATGATACTAAACATAGGGGTTGAACAGGTAGAATAGTAATCCTTCGGTACTTTGTATTTACAATTACATCTTTCCCTTTTGGGATCATTTTTTTTCAAGTCCACTGGATTATACTTTCTCGGCTTCAGTAGCTGGTCACAGTGTCGCACACTAAGACCTCCCATATGGAAGTAACAGACATTCAGACTATGAATGTCTTCTAAAACTGAGGTGGCATGATTGGAGTTAAATTAGAAGGTTGAACAAATCAAGAAATGCAAAAGTCAGATTGTGACTTATAAACCATGTCTAGTATGCTATACATAATACTATATGATCCATGGTAGAAATGATACACTTTATTCTTTATATGCCAGAAGTATAACTCTCCATGCTATATGCTCTGCCATAAAGCTAACTAACACTTGTATGCTGTTGCCATAATTTTGTTGCGAGTCTAGGGTTCAAGTAGATGTGAGAAGAACATTTTGCTTGAAAGGCAAAGTAAAAGAAGAATTCTGGTAGTGTTTATGTGTCGTTTAGTATATGAGGTACAAGAACTGGTAGTACTGCCGTGTTGGTCCCCTTCTCCTTTTCCTTTTGTTTCTGATGCTGTAAAGCTATCTTTCCATGCCCTACTTGATGGCTAAACTAATGGTCCTGATAGATCAGTTTAGGAAAACTGGGATGACATCTGTGCTAATGTGTCTCTTGGTTGTGAAATGTCTTATTTGAAGTTCTTTTATACATATAGATATTCACCTTTTAAAATTCTTCTGGCCCTCTTTAATTAGTCATGATGTAGATGCAATATCCCTTTCACACCCTTTTAGAAGAACATAGATGAGAAGACCACTTTCTCCCTTTCAGAATAGCATTGATGGCATCAATGGCATGCTTACTTTCTCATCCTTTTAGAAGAACATGTTAAACCATTCTTTCCATTCACGTCTGTTTTGAATAGTATCAAAGAGGTCATAGGTGCACATGCTATATTTTGATTTTAACCTGAAAGTATTAGTGGACTGTAACATGGGATAATTGGATCTACCATATCCCTGTATCTTACATGTTGAGATTTATCTGCAAAAATCCTGTCTTCTTTGTCTGAGTTCTTAGTTCTGTTTGTCTACCATAAATTTTGTTATCGCTGGATACCATACATGTAGTTATCTGAATATCGATCTTTTTCATTACTCCTTCAAATTGTCCATGTACTTGATTCGTGATTAATTTCATGCTGATTATGTCTGGCAAATGTATCAGTATTGATGGGTAGTAATTCACTTGTCCGTGTGCTTGGGGCATGTTTGGTTTGCTCTCCACCCTGGCCCAGGCAGCGCTCCCAGTCGTTCGATTTCGTCGCCTGGCAGGGCGCAATCCAAACACACCCTTGATCTACTATTTGCGAAATTCAGTTCCATACTTTATCATCAGTATTGTTTTGTTCATTTACACAGATCTCATATTGGTCATTGGTGCTGTTGTGGCTGGATATATCTTTTCTGGTTTCCAACATGGGTTTGGATTCTCAGGCTCCGAGAAGGTAGTTATTTGTGTATGCTGTCCCTGTATTGTCCATTTTTACATAGATTTTTCCACTTGATATGCATATTTGTAATCTCCTTGAAGCTTGGCATCACAGTATTCCTAGTCATACTGCTTAAATAGCACCTCGTTCTTTCTCAATTTTATAATGGACTGAAAATGAAATAAATAAATATATATATATATATATATATATATCTGCTAATGTAGCAGTTTGTATCTGTTGATGCCAATGCAGGTAGAGGCACCTGAAAATGAGCAGCACGAGAGCAGCACAATTGGGAAGCCACCTCTGGTTGTGGAGAGCCTGAAAGAGGAACCAGGAGCTGGATGGCCATCCCTCGGGACGCTTATTGCTGATCTCCTGAAACTTGCTATTGAGGGAGTGGGGAAACTACTTCTCAGTGTCGTCCCTCAACGCATGCATGCAACCTGGGAAGAGGAAAACAGATCTCACTCCGCTCAGGGACAGGCTGGTGATGCCCGAGGACAGAGAGGAGACTCCAGCAGCGCAGAAGCTCAGCAGCACGCCAATGAGGCCCTAATGCTGTAACTGAGACAGCAGCAAAGGCCCAGAAGAGCACCAAGTCATCCAAGTTCAGGGATTCGACCCTGTCAAGCAAGCACAGGTCCTCTAAGAGGCAGGAATACGCAGACTTCTATGGCACCTCTGAGCCCGCCCCCGTAGGTGCCAAGGTCCCAAAGGACAGGCTCCGCCACCGTCTTCACCACCGTGAGAAGAGCGGGGAGGTCGCCTACGGGGCCGCCGCCCATCCTGAGCTGAAGCCCGCGGAAGCGAAGCCTGCTGATTACAGTGATCCGAAATGCTGCCGAGAGTGGCTACAGGTATTGACGCTAGTTGTCCTCTCCCTGCCGGCGGAACAGCGAAAGGAAATCTTTCGCCCGGCATCTATCTACCTGGCAATGTTGTTGTGTGAGCCAGCCCCCACAAGTGCAAAGCGAGGCGCAACAAAGCTGCTGCCGGCGCTGCTCATGGTATGGTAGGTGACCATGAGATTGGACAGGAACCTGGTGTGGATTGGCACCTGGCCGGTTTCAGGATGCTAAGTGTAATTTTCGCAGAGCGGCAGTTTTGATTTCGATCTGCAGTTAGATGTATCCATCCATGCCTGCCTGTGGGTTGCTTGAGCCCGAGACCAGCGGTGCGTGTCGGCACCTGACAGGAGGCGACACCTCGCGTGACAGGTAAATAACCCTTTGCTGAATCAGTGAACCGAACCCCAGGTGCTCTGCTCTGCTGCCTGGACCTGGACGCCAACTTCTAGTCTAGTTGCTGCGTTGTACCCTTGCTGTCCCTGAAAGCGAGGCCTCGTTTCCGTTTCGGTCTGGTCCAGTTCTGCCAAAGCTGTAACCATCCAAGGTCGACCTGGCGCCGAAAGAAGCGAGGCTCAGGCCGGCTTGGCTGTGTGTAGTCTCCGTTGTAGTACGTTCCATGGCGTGCCCAGCTTTGGTGGCATCGATCGGCATGGCAAGTGGACGGGAGAAGAATTCCGAGGTCGCGAGTGGTGGGCAGTCAAAGGGGTCTCTTTGGGACGGGGGCTCCAGGTCCAAAGGTAGGCCGGACTGGTGAGCTGGACCTGGACGCGATGTGTAGGCCGTTACGTGGACCCGTCTGTCTATCGCGACTTTTGTTTGGCATCAATCATGTAGCTGGACGCCCACTCTCTTGGTTGGGAGTCGTGTGATTGCAACCTTCCCACCCAAAACCCAAATCGGCGGTGGTGGTCCTCTCCAGCTCCTCGGATCCTCTCTTCTCTTCAGACAGCCATGCATGAACACAAGATGAATAGATAGGTCTCATCCAAGGCCTTGTTTAGTTTACGGTTAGGAATCAGTATTCGGCACTGTAGTACTTTCGTTTGTATTTAACAATTATTGTCTAATCATGGTCTAACTAGGCTCAAAAGATTCGTCTCGTAATTTACAATTAAACTGTGTAATTAGTTATTTTTTATCTACATTTAATACTCCATGCATGTGTCAAAGATTTGATGTGATGGAGAGAGAGTAAAAAAACTTGGAATCTAAATCTAAACAAGGCCCAAATGTTGGTATGCACGACGTCTAGCCCTATTTTTTTAGAAGAGCCGAAGGAGCTGTCGCTGGCGAGTTGGAAAGGTGTAGCGGGCATTCAAAAAAACAGTTTCCCCTTCGTTGTTGTGGTGAAAAAATTGGCCGGCCACCACTGCGCGACGAGGATAGGAGGAAAACCTGGGTTCCAAAGTGCGCTGGCTGCTGTCAGCCGGGCATGAAACCTGCGACGCAGGAGTAGGTTGATGGATGCATTGTCGCTTGGGCTAAGCTCCAGTGCTCAAGTCAAGTCAAGCGGGTTGGTGGCATGGGGATTTGGAATTTGCTGCCGTGACGCGTGACGGCGGCGCATTTCACACCGCACATGGCTGCTGCGCGCGCTGTCCGTCAGTCAGAACACGACGAGCTTGCGTCTCGCCCGTCTCCCGTGTAAAAATTAGCTAACCATTGTGGCAAAGGACTGCGTGCTACTACTTTGGCTTCATCCTTGTTCACAGCTGATCTCATGGCTTCGTACGTCCTCTCGACGAATTTTTGTCGGTTGGTCCTAGGTTCTGCTCGCTCCGGTAATCTGTCCTTGGCAATGACGACCGGTTGTTGCGGTTCGTCCATCCTGGAGAAACCGTGTTCACATCATCGTACTAATCGAGCCGTCCCTGATTCGCTAATGAATGGTCATTCAGACGTAAGTCTAGCATCACCGTGTAACTGTTGACGTTGAATGTGATCCAAGCCAACACACCAGCTAGAGCCGACGCCCAAACAACCTGCAATGCAACGAGAAAGCAGCGTAATCGATCAAACCGATCTAGAGACGTGTAAGACCAATGTAAAGTCCGTTCTTGACCGAAAAAGCTTCCAAACTTCTCCCGGAAGAATCCGTCGGAGAAGAACACGTAGAGAATCTCCTAGAATCAACAAGGACGCCTAGGATGCCGACAAATCTCGCCGGAAGACGTGCCGTCGTGCCGAACAGCAGAAGGGGTTGAGAGAGAAGTAAATGGGCAAAAGGAGTTGATAGATTGTTTTTTGACGATTGGATAGATAGGAACTCAATCGCCCATGATCCTCTCATATAGGCCTTGTTTATTTCCTTCCCCTAAAGTTTAGTCTCTATCACATCGGATATATGACACATGCATGGAGTATTAAATATAGACTAAAAAATAACTAATTACACAGATTGCGACTACTTTGCGAAACGAAATTTTTAACCCTAATTAGTCCATGATTTGATAATGTGGTGTTATAGTAAAGCTACGGTAACATGTGCTAACGACGGGTTAATTAGGCTTAATAAATTTATCTCGTGGATTCCTGAGGACTTCTATAATTTGTTTTATTATTAGTATCCGAACACTCTCTTGTGACACCCGATATGACATCCCTAAACTTTAGCCCCTGGATTTAAACACCACCATAGAAGGGTGGTCTTATTCTAATAGGAAACATCTATAAACCTTATTTTCCAAGTTTCCCACGAGTTTGGAATAGTTCGGATCAGAATCCAAACTTCCAGCAGTGGAGCATCTTCCTGGGGGCATAACTCCTTCGTTCAGACTCTGAATTGAACGTTCAATATATGTTTCTTTTACCATCTTGACGAGAGGAATGTAATGGTGAGGTCTGTTTCTCATTTTAACAACTTCACAAAATGGACAATTTTGGTTGTCAACAGTAACTTTTAGCCCATTTACAACTCTACGTGCGTTTTATTCTCCAGTCTCTTGTTTTGCGCAGTATATGTTGGCGAGTGTTAACCGCACCCAAAACCTTTGGCACGCGGCAGCCTCTACCCAGTGTGAATGTGTCGGTGTGTTGTCAATCGGCAAATGAATTTATACGTGTGTCGTGCTGCACTAGGAAGACGATTGTAGCATCCAAAGACACAAGAAATTATACTGGTTTAGGTCAGAGCTCTACGTCTAGTCTCAGAGATAGTTCGAGTGCGTATTCCTCGGTTGAATGCTCTGAAGTTCTTACAATAGGGTATACAAGAAGAGAGATAGAGGTAGGAGAGTAGAGAGATACTGCCCGAATGAAGTCTCGAGAGTTCGTCCCCTTAGAAGGGTGTCTTGGCTGCCCTTATATAGAGTCCGGGGCCAGGTTACATACAGAAAGATAGGTTCTCCTGACCGAGTGGTCGTGAGCCTGAGGGAGGGGAAACTAGCTATCTTAGCTTGCAAGGAAGGTTGTCTTGTCTTGGCGTCAGCGTACGTCCGGGCGTGGTTGTCGTCATGGTCTTGTGCCCATGTCGCAGCATGGTGTGGCGTGATGCGACAGTACCGGTGGTGTCGGCGTTGTTGGGATAGTGGAGGTTCGCCAACTGTCCTGTGCGACATGGTCTCGCCGTGGCCTTCATCATCGTCTCCTGTTCTTCAGGGGGCATCATGGCGACAGTGAGGGAGTAGGTAGCTATCACCGGGTCATTGGTCACCGTTGCAGGTCGTAGAGCCGGTGGCCTCGATCTCAAGCTGTGGGGTCGAGGCCCTCGCTGGCTTGGTTGGCCTTGGAAGTCAAGACCATAGCTGTGAGTCCCATCCCGTAGTGGGTGGGGCCATACGCCAGTCCCATCGGGCCCTATTTGGACGATAGACCGTACCGGTCGTCACCGCCTGACGGTGCTGTCTTGTCTGCGTAGCGTGGCGCAGATATGGCATCTGTTCGGACCGAGGCTACCCCCTCGGTCCTAATGGAGTGAGCAGGGCGTGCCTGCTCTTGTCAGAGCAGGCGTACCTAGTGGAGCTCTACCTCTCCCCGTTCCTTCCGGGGGTTGGGACGGAGGAGAGGTCGTGCGACGCTGGGTTGTGTGTAGTGAAAGAAGAAGCGAGAGGTCGTGGTCGACCCCTCGCCTTAGTGCTTGGCCCAGGTCCGCGCGGCTCAGATGGGCCACGGTTTCTATGCCTGTGCTAGCTTGGTTATCATGGGCCACCTGAGCGGCTAACCAATCGGTGTCTTGAGATACTTGGGGTATCATAACCTCGATAGAATGAATATTGAATAGAGCGTAGAATGGCATGGAAACCACTCTGTGGGCAATAATCAAATTCACGGTCCATCAACTATTACAGCGTACAGTATTTGTAGTACATACGGGTAGTCGTCATTCACAAATTACACAATCCCTACTCTCCCTGAATCATTTTGGAGTCACGTTAAGGACAGTTTGGGCCAAGAAACCGGAGCCACAAAAAGTGACTCCTTAAGTGCTCCGGCTTCTTTGGAGAAGCACTTGAGGAGGAGCGGTGCCAAACGGGCCTAAAACAACCCGTATTTTGGAATAGAGGGAGTAGCTACGAGGATTTGAAACAACTATATTATTCTCAACAGTTTGATGCACACAAAGACTAATACGCAGAAATGAGGAATTGCGAAGACTAGACAAGCAGAGTAGTCGTACACCATTGGCACGACAAAACAAACACTTACAACAGGTAGATGCTCGCCAGATGATTTGAAAACCCCCCAAAAGGACAACAGGCGGGAGGCGCGGCCATGCATGATCCATCTCAATAGGCATGCATGCCAAGTAAGGTGGACCATGGTAGTACCTAGGCCGTTGGTCCCGAAAGACTTTGGTTTAGAATGATACTAAATATATTTTAAATTAGAGTTCGTTTGACTTTTTTGACTATAAGTTTGACCACTTATCTTATTCAAAAATTTATGCTAAATATTACTTCTTTTGTTGTGGCTTGTTTTATTAACCAAAGTTTTTTAAGAATGACTTAGATTTAACTATATTTGCACATATTTTTTGAATAAGACGAGCGATCAAATTTGAGGTAAAAAAAAAGTCAAATGAATTATAATTTACAACGGGAGTACTCCATTGATAAAAATCCGTTGGCTCGATCGGCAAGGAAACGGCAACGGGCAACGGCTGCCAAGCACTCGATGACACGAGCAGCCTGAGGAGCACAAAACCCGTGTCGTCCAGCCTCCATCTCTCGCATGATATCATTCATCGCCACTGCTTACGTAATGACACGGCGTTTTCTCCTGCACTATACATACGTAATGTATCCACTGTCCACCACAGGAAACAAAAGCACGCGGAGTTTGTTAGCGTTTCCTTGTTTCCGCTGGGATCATCGGCGCAGCGGCCGGGCCAAGGAAACAAGCTTTTGAGCTGATAGAAAAGCTTGCTGGTATGTTCGCTCTCACTCTCTCATAGTACCTCCGTCATCTCTTATATTGCATCTCCTATAAGTTGTTTTAAGAGGTACACTATAATAAATAGTAGATTGCCTAAAACTTGCGACAGGGAAGAGGGTGTTGTCTCCTTTATTTAGAAGAGATGATGCTTCTTCTAGGAGATCTCTTAAATATAGATATAAAAGATGAGATAGGAGATCTGCTGCAGCATGTTCATCTCCTAAACTACTACTTTTTAAGTACAGGGTTTGTTGTGGTACCTCCAAATGACTATGAGCCGTTCATATAATGAGATTGGATGGTTAGGATGGTATATTACTTCCTAGGTAATATGTGAAATATTAATTAATTAATTTATTAATTTGGTAAAATACAATAAGCAAGGAAAGTTTAGATATGAAAATCTTTTTTGTATATCTATTTGATATGGTAAATCCTTTTATTTTGCAACTTTGATCATTGCATAATTCGATCAGTATATACTACCATAACAGCTAATGTACGCAACATAATTTGATTATTTGATTAGCATGTAACTTTTTGTTCCCCGGTACGTGATAGCTACTCCATCCGTCCCAAAATAAGTGAGGTTTTTGACTTTCAGTTATCTTGTTTGACCGCTCGTTTTATTCAAATTTTTTGTATAAGTTATAAAATAAATAAATCATTATTAAAGTATCTTTAATGATAAAATAAGTCATAATAAAATAGATAATATTTATATAAAAATTTAAATAAAACAAACGGTCAAACAAGATGTCTAAAAGTAAAAAACATCACTTATTTTGGGACGGAGGGAGTACATGTTTTAGCGTGTTTGGTTCCCAATGTTCATTAGTTGACATGCAACATGTTTTAATTTAGAAGATCCCGTTAATTATATAATATAATTTTATTAATGGAGTTAGCATAACGCATACCCTTTGACTACATATATAACACGTTAATGTCTAACATATTTTAGAATGCCAAAATTATTTAAGACTCAATTAACACGTTTAGCTACCATTTTTTTTTGTAGGTAACATGTTTTTTAAGTAATTACTTACGTAACATGGTGGCGTGCGCACGGGAAAAAACGCCTCCTCGCTGCCTTGTGCCGGTACACTGTGCACCGATGGGAATAGGCGGGGACCGCTTTTTTTCTAATCACGGAGGCAAGTGTACCCCCCTTCCGTGTTTGTGCCGGTGATTACTTGATTTTAGAGATTTCTCTCTCATTTATTAGGTTATTTATTTATTAATTAATTTATAAAATCTAATAAAATCAATGGCTCATATTGCTTCGAACTATTACTCCTAGTAGGTAATAATTGTATCATAGCATTGCCCTTGAGTACAGGAGATTGGATATGATATCCGGTCGAGATGCTCTTAGTCCTTGTTTGGACCAATTAACAGGTAGTACTTCCTCAGTGACAAAAAAAAATGATCCTCACTTTTTAAAAGGTCAATTAATTTTAAATTTGATAAAATTATAAGAACTATTGATATTTATAAGTATCATTAGATTAATTATAGAATATATATTTTCATAGTAAACATGTTTAGAGACATAAATGTTGATATTATTTTCTATAAGCTTAGTCAAACTTAAGAAAAATTAACTTGGTTCATATATAGGATTGCATTAATTTTTGGAATGGAGGAGTAATAGTAAGCTAAAAGGTCACAACTGACATTAGCTAGTTAACTATTAACTGATTAACTATTAGCCAGATGTAAATCCATCAACGTTATATACTATTATTGGAGAGGCAAATAGATAGAATTAGGTGGGAGGACAAAAGTGTATTTTACAAATGATTAATTGTGCTGAGATAATAATTAATAGATAGCTAGTGTGATAGTCGTTACCTAGATGCCACGTCAATATTAGCGGGGTCCATTTAGATCCACCTAAACTAATTTTAGCACCTAACTATTAGAGCATCTACCAGAGTCTTTGTTAAACGCATTTTCTAAGTCCTCATTTCGAGAGTCATTTGGAATATGTTTTTCTCACCTTCCAATAGCTTCTCAGTATCTTGCGCGCATTTTGAAGAATATACCCGCTTTTCATCTTTGACTAACGAGGAACCAAAAATATAAGATGGTATTATTTGGAGATCAAATTGAACAAGTTGTTGGTGGGCTTTTTTAACCAAAATATCTATTCATATCAATATAAAAGAATATAGAGAAGCTCTTGGAGTTGCTCTTAGTCGGATGGATCCAAACATACCCCATATCATAGAAAGACCATTTTGCTCTCCTGCTTAGCCAAGTCCCATGGGGGAAACCAAAATGGTCTTCTGCCCGTCCCATATAGAGTTGAGGGTACAATAAGTTCAAATTATTTCAATGAAATGGAAAAGAGATTTCGAAATAAGACGGAAACTGGTCAAAGTCCAAGTCATTTTGGTGGTCTCGTAAATTCTGGCCCAATTGTCTGCTCCGTAGAAGCATTTACAAAGAGTATTAGGTTCCAGAGTACCCGCTAATAATTTTCGCCGCCGTCGTCATGCACCTGCAGTCTAATAAGAGACGAGATTTAGTCGTGCGCCGCCTGCATAATTGACCACGGAACGGAAGTTACGGAACTGTTCAACATATATCACGTCACGCCACCAATCAACTCTCAACATCGATCCTTGCATTTAATTTGTGTGTGTCATACCGGCCTTATTTAGGGCGTGTTTGGGAGAGCGTTTGCTCAGCTTCTGAGCAAGATAAGCCAAAAAGCCCGCACAAACGCCTTGCGTTACGAGCCTGCCTTCCGCGACTGACCGTCGCCCGCAACGCTTCTCAAATCGCGAGCTCGACCCCGCTTTTCCAAATCGCGCAGGATTTTCCTCTCCCTGCCCCTCAGACCCGAGGCCCTCCCTCCTCTCCCCAGCACGCGCCCCCCGGCGGGACTGAGGCGGGCACGCGGCACCCCGGCGACCGCGACCGAGGCGGGTCTCCTGGCGGGCGCGCGGGCCCCGTCCCCCTCCTCCGGCAGCGCGCGGGGCCTGTCCCCCTCCTCCGGCAGTGGCGCGCGGGGCCCGTCCCCCTCCTCCGGCAGATCCGGCTCCGGTGCAGCGGATCCAGCACGGGAGCGGCGGATCCGACTCCGGCGCGGCAGATCCGGCACGGGAGCGGCGGATCCGACTCCGGCGACGGTCCTCACCTCCTCTTCTCTGGCTCGCCTCCCCTCCCCTCCCCTCCGCCGGATCTGAAGGAAGGGCGCCGGCGGCCCTCTCCTCCCCCTTGGCCGGCACCACCCCTTGAAGCACCGCCGGTTCCGTGCCGGGGGGGGAAGATGATGGTGGAGCCCGGAGGGGTGCCGCCTGCCCACGCCGTGCCGGAAGGCGAGGAGGAGGAGGAGGAGGAGGAGGAAGAGGAAGAGGAGGGAGCCAGCGAGGTCTCTGTGGGGGGGGCACTGAGTTGGAGGCCCATCCGGACGAGGAGGACGAGGTCTCTGACTCCGCCCAGGGGTAGATAGGTCAATTTACATCCAGGACAGATAATCACCCAGAAATAATTAGAAAAGCCAAACTCCCAGTTTATTCAGACAGCAGATTCTCCAGATCGTGACTTATCAGATAAACCTGCTCAGCTTATAAGCGAGACTCAGAAAAGCTCTCCCAAACACGCCCTTAGTTGTCCTCTAAAGTTTAATCTCTATCCCATCGAATATTTGACACATGCATAGAGTATTAAATATAGACTAAAAATAACTAATTACATAGAATGCGACTAATTTGCGAGACGAATTTTTAAGCATAATTAGTCTATGATTTGACAATATGGTGCTACAGCAAAGTTATAATAAACATATGCTAATGACGAATTAATTAGGTTTAATAAATTCATCTTACAGGGTACTGAGAACTTATATAATTTATTTTATTATGAACACTCCCACGTGACTTCCTAAACTTTAGCCAAAATACATTGAACAATTAAACACGCACGAGCACGTACATATGGTACAGCCTTTAATTTATCTCCCAGTTCCCAACCCAGACCCAGACCCAGACCCAGAGTAGGAGCATCATATCATATATACAGCTCCCTGCACTAGCCGCAGCTTATAAGGAAAGTGAGTTTTTTTATAAAAAAAATTATCTCTACTATGATGGGTCAATCAAAATTATACTAGATCTTCTCCAGGAAAAAGTCTCTCGCTGAGAGCCTCCAACTAATGTGCATCCAGAAAAAATGCACACAGTAATTCATCTGCATTAAAATTAAGGGCTAATAAAACACCTAAACCAAATCCGATGACCACGATTAGATGTGTGATGCCAGGCTTCTCACCCCCACGCCCTCCTCGCACGCCGCACGCCGCGACTGCGATTTAACGCTCGAAGCCAATCATCACCGAATAAAAAAACGTGTTCAAAACCTTCCGGGCCGCCGCCGCGCCGTTCCACGTTGAAACATTCCGATCACCCACGCCCACACCCTTCGTGGAGAGGAGGAGGAAGCTGCGGTGCCCGTACGCGCCCACGCCCTTCGCGGAGGGGAGGAGGAAGCCGCAGTGCCCGTATGTCGTGGCGCGGCGCCGCCGATCGCCCGCGCCCACACCCTTCGTGGAGGGGAGGAGGAAGTCGCGGTGCCTGGTGAGCTGGGTCTGAACGACGGCGAGATCCATGTGACCGTCGGCAACATTGCCCAGGTACTTAATTATAAGTGCAAATCTCTCGGATATGCCATGAATCTTAGTCACTGCAATTTGCAATAGCATCTTGCTACTCAAAGCGCTGACCTCGCGTCGTCGCACAACGTGCAACCTTCATCAGCCTGAACGACGGCACGCTTTCATTGCTATATTGCCTCAGTTTGCCGGACGTGGTGAGGAAACCCTGCTGCTGCCGGCCGGCCATAACCCCGGCGCCGCGACGAACGCACAGCAGGCCACTAAACTCGGGCGGCCCGGCTGCATCTACGGACTAGCTGGTAGAAGATCTGGCCAGCCACATCTCATTGTCATCGCAGGTACTTCACAATGTCTACTATCAGTATCATAGGGACTCTGAAGTCTGATCTTGAACGATTTTCAATGTGACAAATACTCTGTATTTGTTCTAAAAACTCTCGGAGTGAAAAGTTGTAAAAAATTAGCAGCGAACCAAAGAAGCTTGATGGCTTGACCCTGGCAGCCTGGCCTGCAGTTAACACACTATGTTACTACTAAAAAAACTAGAAAACATGTGCTTTGTCGGGTTTCAGTTTCAGTTTTAGTCATGTGCTAGAATCTGATAATATGCAAAAAAAAAATTTGCATTGAATTTAAATAAAGTATCTTCGTAAATATGGAGCATTTTTCTTTCTCAAGTTTTTTCATATCAGAAGTCACTTCGTTTTTCCACCATCTAATGGATTAGATGTCAACAATATTTTTTTCATTCTAGATCAATATGTACCCGTGCCAGTGTGCAACACTGCAACTTGACTGATATAAAAAATACTAAATAATATTTATGTGTTGCAAATATCAGAATTCCTTTTATTTGTGAACTAAGGTACTATAGAATTCTATATACAACTCAATTTACCGAAACCAAAAGTTTAGTATTCAGATGGGACAAGAGTAACTATCACATGATCAATAATCCTGGTTTGTTCTAATTGTTCTGAATTTCATTGCATGACTATGATGAATGCTTGAGCTACATAGCAGTACTCACTTTTGGGGTCTGTCTATATAAAAGAAAAATAAGTAGAAGGAAAGAGAAAAAAGATATACCTCCCTTGCATGATTTTTAAGATCCTAATGCGTGGTCCTCCTTGACTTTCATGGTTTGAAGTTCCAGTCATGTGCTCTATCTGGTACTCTGGTTACAGATTGAGTTACTAGCACAGCTTATAGCTAACACAGATAACATATGTTTTTGGCTTAATTTTGATGCAAGGTATGCCAATTTACGAGTTTGTTAAATTTGTATTTGACACATAATGTCAAATTAGTTCTGTGCCAAACCAAATATTCACTTTAATATGTACCCAGTTATCTTATCTTGGAGGAAACCCTGCTGCCCGCCGCTACTGCCGGCTGAAGATCCTCGCTGGTACTTCGCAATGTCTACGCCCGGAGATACACGCAATGCGCTAAGCGATATCACCAACATCGCAGGTATGCTTTCAGTATAAACAACACTTTCGTCTGAATTATGACATCTGAACTTTTGGATGTTTACACAGACACCTTTCATTCAGCGGGTTGAACGTAGATGTATCGTTTTACTTTGCCAAATTCAAAGCACTCGAGTATTTGTAACTACATATTTTCAGTCACGTTAATTCTGCAGTGAATTTTAGTCAGTGAAGATAAATTTGTGTTTCTGAATTCTGATATATTTTCAGGGATTTATCACACAATAAGTTGGAGGGCTCAATTCCTGATGTCTTTTCACAGCTGCCATCTCTCATGGTTATGTGAGTTTTTTGATCCCGGATGATTTTCATGTCTTAGAGTTTAGCTATAAACAATTGCTAATACTAATCTAATCATTAAACACTACTGAAAAACAATTTTTAGGCTGATCCATAATTTTTAGGACTACACTACTTGATTTATGGTGGAGGCGGGCGCCTGCTGGATGCCCGGCTTGCAGCACCAGAATCGCCGCTGCCATTGCTTGCTCTTTGCGAGTTTTACTGATGGGTACGATTTATGAATGAAAGGTGTCAGGAGCTGTTACGACGAGGAAATTAATAATTTATCTTATTATCTGCTATGTACAACTATCAACTTCACTGAAGATGGAGTTCTTGGCGGAGATTTTGAAGAGCCGTGCGAACGAATGTTTTGACAGCTTCCCTAAAGATCTCCAAGTCATGATTAAGGACTTAGGCACAATATAACTTAGATGGTTAATATGAAAAATAACTTTACTATGCCTTCTTATGCAAAAGTGTTTCTCGGATTGTAAACATGCTCAAATACAATTGTGTAAAAGTTGAACTATGAAAAAAAAATCATTGGTTGTTTTCATGTGGATCCTAAAATAAAGCTGTGGCGTTAGCACGTGCATTATACTAGTTGAAAAAGGTCACGGAATCGGCAATTGATTAAGCCACGTAACTGATCAGTGCACCTCATCAGAATATAACATATGGGCCCTGTTCGCTTGTCTTATAATCCGCATTTTTCAGCTTGTTTTTTTAGCTGGAACAGTATTTTTCTCTCACGATAAATCAGGCGGAACAGTGTTTCGGCTTGTTTTTTCAGCGAAGCGAACGGGACCATGGTACTACCCACTCGACGAAAAGGATGCAACGAAAGCGACGGAGATGGAGATATCAAAAACCCTTGCAAGCTCTATTCGGCTAATACATAAACCGGCTGAAGCTGTTTTATGTTGTGAGAGAAAAATACTGTAGATTCTATCTGATAAATCGGCTGATAAGTTCAAACGATCAGGGACAACGCTGGTTGATTAAGAAAACAACACGTGAATTGAATAGAAGATATTAATTCCCTGCAAAATTTGGAAGAAGGGAGTCAAATCGTGTAGTAGTAGCACATAAGTCATAAACAAGTATATGTATCTATCATTATTAAATACTCTGCCCCGTTCGCTTGTCTTAGAGTTTGGCTTATTTGGCTTGTTTTTTCAGCCGGAATAGTGTTTTCTCTCACAACAATTCAACCGGAACCGTGTTTTTCAGCCAGTTTCTACCAAAGTCCGGTCACAAATAGTAAATGCCGTTCTGCAGTTATGTCTAATATAAAGTGCAAACTTTGATTACATTACTCTTCTTGTATTTTTAGTCTGAACATTTCAAAGTAATATAGTACGAGTACGTTTGCATCGAGAACTCTGGTTACAAATACATTACACAAAAGTAGTAGTTTAGATTACATATATTTGTTTGGTAAAAAATGTGGAAAATGTCGCTTATTTGTGGACAGATGAATGCTTATAGACACGACGAGATGAATCAACTACACTAACAACCGTTACCTACTTCTCTGCTCGACAGTGACGTAGCTAGTAGATGGATCCCAAATAACAAAAATCTGGGGTATGTGTGTTCAAACATAGCAACCCCGTCTCTTACCACTTCCAAAAAAAAGAAGTCATCGTTGCTCATCAATCAATTTAGAAAAACAAAATCAGCCTCAAAGTTTTTTTGAAGAAACAAATTAGCCTGCTTATGCAAATGCACATGGGTTGCATTGTGTACTCGCGTTCCGTCCCATAAAAAGAATCACTATGTGACTTATACGGGTCATTTTTTTTAAGTTTGACTAAATTTATAAGAAATATTAGCATCATTTGTATCTCTAAATAAATTTATATTATAAAAATATATTCAAAGATCTATTCAATAATATTAGTTATATATCATAAATATTAATATTTTATTATATATATATAATAGATCAATGTTAAAGGTAGTTCTGGCTTCTTGGCGAGTGAGAACGACTCTTTTCATCCGAAGGAGGAAGTATATATTTTTGTGAAGATCCCAGCAGCGCAACATGCAAGGCCTGACTGAAATGCCAATGGGAACCAAGCCCTACAATCTCTTCATTGAGTGCTTCGGACCCTTTATTAGCTTTTGCAATGCCGGGCGGGCCACCCTTGGCCATGGCTACGGGAGAGGCACCAGGCAAGGGAGCCATCGGCTGGAACTGCACAGTGCGATTTGGATGGAACGAATCCGGTGCGTTCTGCCCTGCCGCGTGTTATCTGCTTGCTTTGGTCTGGTCCATTCAAAATCTGTTCGGCAGGTTGTAAACGATCGTGGATTATTTACTGTTGATTGATTTGATGTGAGAGAAAAATATTGTTCTGACTGAAAATTTATGATCATTTACGATCAGACTATGGATCCGGATGTAGTACTAGTAGCTCTTCCCTTCCTCGAAAAAGGAACTCCCATCTCAAGAAGGTAATAAGAATAATAATATGGGTCACTTAAGACTTTATTATATTCCCGGAGTACAGTATGTTGTTATATAAATAAAAATAAAAAAGATGCTGAAATTATTTCTTTGTTTGAAAATAAAAGGAGTAAAAACACAGTCCCTAGCAGGAGTAGTACGGTCGCCGAGAAATCCTTTTGGACCGTTTGTTCTCGTGGCCACGGCACCGATGGAATTTTTTTTATTTTTAACCATGTTTTAAACTAATTTTAAATCTAACACTGTTTTTTTTCAAAACTAACACTTTTTGCTGCGTCTATTGCCATGTCGCGGCGAAACGCCTGTGCCACGCCATGCATGGTGGCACGGCGGGAGGATGACGTGGCGACGACCGGGGCTGCTGACCGGTGACGTGGCAGGTCTGCCGCGCCATAGACCACGGCGCGGCACTGCCGCGCCAAGTACCACGGCGCGGCAGGACCTGGACGCAAACAGAAGATCGACTGCTGTCGGTGAGGATCGACAGCGACGCAACCATGGACCCTGGCTTCACGTCGCAGCTGAACGGCACCTACAGCTCCGACCCCAATGCCTTCGCCTTCCTCGACCCCTCGCCGGTGGACTCCGAGCAAGTGCTCTAGTCCGACATGAGGTCGCGCAGCACGGTTGACTACTACGCGTCCAACCAGGGTACCTTCTTCAGCGATTTCATGGCGGCGATGGCCAAGCTCGGGACGATCAGGGTCAAGACGCCGGCCACCGGCGGTGAGATACGCTGGGACTATCGGTTTCCGAACTAGTTGCTAGTTAATCTCGCCGGCAGTGCTGCCGCGACGCATTGAAACGAATATGAAGCAAATAAATGAAGTCCGTGCGCAAGTTGACAAGTTGCCACATAACATTTTTATTGGTTCAACATAAGTTCAACATAACATAACCAACTAAGCCTGCAAGTTTCGGATGATAATATTCGTTCGACCTAACAAACTAAGACCTATGATTGTAAGGATCCCTCGGACGCCTCTGTCTCTTCGGATTTGTTGGCAACATATTGGGAGTGTAGCCAACGTCGGTGTGGTCGCGTTGCCGGTGCGTACCGCTCGTACCCTGCAAGTATATGATATGCACGATTACTTATAATCTTTATAATTGTTAGTTCATGGAGCATACGTATTTAAAGAAACTACCTTTGTTACTACCTATGAGGCTTCTTGGGTACCAAGCGTGGCACCACCTAGCTGAGACATGACGATCTCGTCCTGCGGCCAATCATCCCACTGGTGGTGCTGTGTGTGGAAGCTCGGAGGGTCGTCGTCGTCGTCATCGTCATCCTCATTTGCAGGGGTCTTCCCGGCGCTATGATGTGGTGGTGTACGCACTGAGGAAGTGGCACCTGTCACCTGCTGAGAAGAGCCGGCTAGTGTCCTCAAAGAGCCAGAAGACGTGTCACCCGACCGCGCTGGGACCGCCGGTTCCACCCAAGGAGTGTCCATGCAGCTCAGCTTCTGAGGTAGCTTCCTACAGCTCCACTTCACCTTCTGCATAAATAGACGTTAAAGTTAGTGTATTTCCTAAATGCATATACACTAAAGAAACATTTTGGAAACGGACAAGTTTATGTTTACCTTCACAAAAGCCTCAAGAACGCCTGGCCCCTGCCCTCCAGACTCGTGAAGCCGAAACGCTGCTTCGTTGGACATCATTGATAATTGTGTCGCCTGGGTATAGAAACATGATTGGACAGTTTTAGTATACATACTTAATACCAAATGGATAACAAATTGTACCATTCGGGTATCTTACCACGTATCTTTGAAGCGAGGCTCTCTGTAGTTGTGTGTCGTCCCTAGTGGCAACGTCGTACACATCTTCGATCACATCTTCCTCTGAGTCCTCATCAATCGCCTCCTCAGTGTACGAGGGCTTGATATGTGTCCTCGTATGCCTGTGAAGCCACCGTAGGTACTCGTCGAAGGTGTGCTGGTCGTGTGGGGGACCCGCATGGATCGACTGCAGTTCCCTGTTCTGCAACAAGTGGATGTACGCGTTGTGTGTCACGCGCCAATCATTGGTCTTTGTGGTAGAACCACCCGAAATAGCACACTTACGAAGGTGCTCGTCTTCCACCAAACACTAAGCACCCCAAAAGCAAGGTACAGCGGGCGGTATCCGTCGGGCACACCCCAAGGGAGAACCCGAAAGATCCACATTTTCCTAAGGATCCAATAATGAGAACGAGTTACAATACCAGTCCATTTCATACATCAGAATTTCTTAAAAAGTACATTATTACATTACCAAATATCAGAGTATGGAATGATAAACTGCGGAATTTAAAAATATACATCTAGCGATAGGGACGAGGTTCTGTCTGAGCCCACCAAAAGAATCCTCCACACAAGGTACTTCTCATGCATTACCTGCAACAGGGGGAAATAAACCCTGAGTATACAATGTACTCGCAAGACTTATCCGACTAGTGGGAATAATTTCCCAACTCTAAGGAATATGATAAGCTTTATAGTTTGCTGGTTTCTTTTGGCAGAAAGAAATACTAATAGTGGGTCCTTATTTATATATTATTATCAGCCGTATTAAGTTATCATCTAGCCAGTCTATATAAGCACCTATTCTACTTTCAAGCAAGGGTTGAGCAATCAGTTTCGTTTCTTCTCCTTGCAACTTTTAGTTCTTACTACGGTGCCAAACCACAGACAAGCCGTACCGGATCGCCCGGCGATTCACGAATCAATGTGCCCAGCTAGGTGCCCTGAAAACACACACCCCGCTTGTACCCCAGGCACAAGCAGGACTAACCCATCACTCTCCTATCCCGGGTGTCCAGGTCCCCGTCCAAACTTGGACTCCAAGCCCCCACTCCTGAGTCCCGGGCTCAGTGTGGTGCAAGGACCTCCACCATCTTCGCCTCCAATCAGTCGGTCCGGAAAGAGCTGGATCCACGACAAGAGAGCAACAAGTCTTCCCTGCGCCCATACCCAAGTATGCGCTTGGGACAATAAATCTGTGACTTGCCTAGAGTCATATGCAACGACCGGTCCTTAATCGACATGGATAGAGAAAAAGTGTAACCGAGCTATGCCCTGTTTGCCGCATGACATAGCCCCTTACACCCACTAGTACCCAAACCATATCCCTGCCCGGTCACCATTTTTCTTTCCACCATTTTATCTTGAGTGATCATATTTTATTACCTATTTGCGAGTAACGGCAGGTTACTCACGCTACCGATTTCCTGAGCATAGCAACTACTCGACCTGGACTAGTAGGACTCATGGGTAGATATATTTATGCATGTAGTTTCCATAAAATGCCTGTAACTTAAATGCACATCACATATATATATATATTCAGTGATCATTAAAATAGGGGTTATGCACCGGGGCTTGCCTTGGGCAGGCGACAGGTCAGTAAGGTCAGCACCAACAGGCTCCAGGGCTCCCTCCTACACAAGGATCTTCTCCTCATACCCTTGATCACCTCGTCGTACTCCGGCTCACCGATGGGCACGAAGTCTACCAGCTCGTGATCTACATGCATGAAATGACGATGCAATGCTTAGGAATATAACAACAGCAACTCTTAAAATAACAGTACATCAATTTAACTACTAAGCTAGTGCTACCAACTACGGTGCTAAGCTATCTACCGTTACTGATAACAAGTTTGAAGTATGACATTCATTATTATTATGACAACTACGGGTATTCTTACTCCTAATGTCGATTTACGCTAAATACGATAAAGCAAGGGTAATAGCTACGTTATTTAGCAACTCATTCTAAGGCTACAAAATTTACAACAAGTACCTGATAACCTAGTGAACCTACTGTACAATGTTTATGTCTATAGCTATCACCAATTGCCCACAAATATTCCT
The DNA here is from genome assembly GCA_904845875.1 of Miscanthus lutarioriparius. NCBI lineage: Eukaryota > Viridiplantae > Streptophyta > Magnoliopsida > Poales > Poaceae > Miscanthus > Miscanthus lutarioriparius. The sequence goes on along the minus strand of CAJGYO010000008.1, from coordinate 66,066,139 downwards.
ACAAATACTAATCCACATAATATTAGCCCACTAGTTTGGAATTTATGACCCAATACTTGCCATAGCTAACTGCAATCTAACTGTACTATCAAGTAGATGGTATTTTTGCGAACCTAACAAAATTAGTCTCACTATTTTTGGACCTTTACACAATTTAATACCATTTATCAAAGTTTAACTCATAACTAAATTAAATAAGCATGTCTATTTTACTGGAAATTGACGAAACCGATTCTTAACTCGCGGCCCACTCGCGTGGCTGAAAGGTCCTTGTTTGGTTTTGGTAATTGAGTGACAACCTAGGTGGACTAATTGTGTTTATGTGAGATACACAGGTAATTAGTCCATAGGTACATGTGTGTGAGCAACATATACCATGAAGGTGAAAATGGCTTAGAGATGTTGCAAAGCTCACACATGTGATGATGAAGGAGCTTAACGCACATGAGACATGACATTGAGTCATGTGATCAAGGTGGAGAAGATCAAGACAAGACTTGGCTTGATGGACCGGTTGCAAGCGTGAAGGGCAAGTCGAAGGCTTTGGAGTGATGGACCGCGTGGCGGTGAAGCTTGAGCAAGACTTGGCGCCGATGGACGATGTCAACGGTGAAGGGCAAGTGAAGTCAAGATTGATGAACCAATATGATCACGTGATGATATGAAGTGGATCATATCATTGTTGATCGTGTTGGTGCATGTGTTGCATCGACATTGGAGGAGATGGAATGGAATGCGCAAGGCAAAGGTATAACCTAGGGCATTTCATTTCACCGGTCATAGGTGTGTAGAGAAGTTTATGACCGGGTTTAGGATAGATGGCCGTACTATCAAGAGAGGCAAACTTGTTTGCATATCAGTCATCTAGTGCCACTCGAGTGATCTAACTTTGCATCATCGCTAGGATTGAGTGACGTGGCAAGTTGAGTGGCTAACATCCTTTGGGAAATGATTGTGAAAAGCTAACATACATACACATGGTGGTGTACACTTGGTGGTGTTGGCACATTTACAAAGGAGGTGGTGTTTGCAGGGTTGAGATGGGTTTGGGTCCCTTTCTCCCTCCCGCCGAGCAAGCTCGGCGGGATTCGGCGCTTTCGGGAAAATGGAATGCCTATTTTCTATTGCGCCGGATGCAAATTCTTGTGCTTGGCACATTGGAGCAAGGGTGAAGAAGTTAGAAGTGAAAATGAGTTGATCGCGAAGATGCTGGCGTTGGTCAACTGACCGGACGCTGGGTCTGAAAGCATCGGACGCTGGCAGGGTGCGTCCGGTCAGGCTGACGTACGGTGACGCAGAAGCTGGAGTGTGACCGGACGCTGGGCTGCATCCGATCACGTGCGACCGGACGCGTCCGGTCAAAGAAATACGCCTCGGGTACCTTACTGGAAACGACCGGACGCTGGGGTCCAGCGTCCGGTCAGTTGAAGCTGCTGCGTCCGGTCAGGTCAAGTGATTGTTGGAATCAGGACACGTGGCCATCTGTGGGCGACCGGACGCTGAGGTCCAGCGTCCGGTTAGCTCGACCGGAGCGTCCGGTCAGCCCGACTTTTGCCCAGTGAAGGGGTAACGGCAAGTTTAGCCCTTGGGGCTATAAATAGAAGTGGCCCTCGGCCATGGCTGGTGTGGAGCACCTAAGGGGACTTAGTATCCATGCTTGTGAGTGCTTGGGAGCCCTCCATCACACACATACTTGATAGTGATCATCCGATTGTGTGAGTGAGCGATTCTAGTGCGATTGCATCGTGAGGTTGCATCGAGTGGCACTAGGTGATCGAGTTGCATGCCGGTGGTGCTTGTTACTCTTGGAGGCTGCCACCTCCTAGACGGCTTGGTGGTGGTCTCCGTCGAAGCCCACAAGAAGCTTGTGCGGCGCTCCGGAGAAGTGCTTATGAGTGGTACTTGTGCTCGCCCCGCGGGAGTCGCGAAGAGCAACTTTAGTAAAGCGTGTCATTGAGCTACCCTCACTCAAGGGGCAGGTTCTTGCGGTGCCCGACGTGCGGGCTTAGCGGGTGATGCTAATTAGTCGCCGAACCACCAAGTGAGCGGTCGACACAACGGGGACTAGCGTGTTGGCAAACACGGGAACCTCGAGAAAAAAATCATCGTGTCAACCTTGTTCTTCCCGTTGGTTTGCATCCCCATTACACAAGCTTGCAATTACTTTTATACATATTAAGCTTGTGTAGTTGCTCTTGTAATTAGTTAGCTTGTGTAGCTTACTAGTTACCTTCTTGCTTGTGTAGCATAAAAGTAGCTCCCTTGCGTGGCTAATTTGGTTTTAGTAACCTTGTTAGTCACATTTCTTAGTTTGTGTAGCTAAGTATTTGCACTCTCTAATTAGGCATTGGTTGCCTTGTTATTGAGCTTTGCTAGTGAGCTTAGTTGGCTTTGTGCTTTTGCTTACTAGCATGTGTAGGAGCTCCCTTGTTACTTAAAGTACTAGTGGCATAGGTTTGTGTGACCTTGCTCGTAGAATTGTTTAGCAGAGCTCTAGCTAGCCCGACACCTTAGTTGCATAATTAGTATCTTTGCAAGGTGCTAGTGAGCATATATAGAGGGGTGTAGTCTTGGCTAGACCGATTGTTTTAATTCCGCATTTATATCGGTTAGCCGACGCGATTAATTTTAGAAAAGACTATTCACCCCCCTCTAGTCCGCCATCTCGACCCTACAGTGGCTCGGCCCACAACGGCACGGCGCGCGCGCCAGCGAAGCGTGGCCCACACGGGGGCGCGGCCTAGCCTACCAACGGCCCGCGATGAGAGAGAGACCCGCGCGCGACGGCAAACATGCAAAAACACCCCCGAACTACTCTGTATTTACTGCGAGCTCTAAGGCACTATTCCTCTAGTCTACGGTTTTACAGCTACGCCCTCCCCTTTCTTCTTCTTCGCCGTGGCGACGTCCCCCGGCACCCGTGCGCGCACTGGCGCGAAGGCGAGGGCACTGGGCGGCCACATCGGCGTCACCCGACCCTCTATCTCCTATCTAAGGGACTGATGGTTACCTCGACGACAACGCACAGTGACTGGAAGCGATACGGTGAACAGGGGCGTTGTCCCAGGCTCCCTCCCCGGCGGTGGTCCTCTACCTACGATGGCGGGTGCATTCCCGTGAGCCACAGTGAAAACAGAGCCAACAAATTAGCTAGCAAGCTCAAGGAACTACCCACAGAGACCTTTGAAGTGTCGATCCGGCCGGAGAAGGCCCGAGCCGAGCTGGCCGCATGCGCACCGATGATGCGGCGATGCACGGCGATGGCACGGCCGCGTTGGGGAAGGCTGGGCTGTTGTAAAGCTACGACTGAGGTGCGTGGGGTGCTCAGGAGTGTAAGACTAGGCTGGTGATGCAATGAATCACTACGGGGTGCTCGGAATGGGTGGCTTGCCGACGGTGCATGTTCGTCCGGTCTTATGGACCCGGCGGGGCGGTGATTACAAATTGTGGCTCTGTGCAACGGTACACATAGCAAGGTGGGGACGGTTACGTGGCCAGCTACCCAGTGGAGCCGAGGGTGCGAAGAATTGGAGTATAGTGCTGCGATCACGGTGCATTGAAGGAAGGGGTCCCGCCGGCCATGGCGACATCGAGGATAGGGGAGCTTTGGCATGGCTTGGTTCGGCCCAGCTGTGGATTTCAACACAAAATACCAGCACGCACAACTATGGGGAACAGCGGGACGTGCTCCAGGCGACTGTCTGCACGGCTGACCCCGCCCGTCGACGAAACTCGGTACGGCACCACAGCGGACAATGTCGGACAAGGGACGCACTGGAGCAACATGACGCCGACTCAATGGTGGAGCAGGCAGTCATCCTATGCATGTGCAGCCGCGGTGAGTCAACGGCACCAGTGCCAGGCATGGCGACTGGCGACGTGTAGCGTGGGACCCGGTGCGCCTCCGGCCAGAGCAGGGTAGGGCACGGCAGGGTCAGTCGGCGTGCCAGACGCAACGCGTTATCTACGGCGATGTGATCCGAGCGTTAGCGAGTGGAAGCAGGCAGCCGAGGCAGCAGTGTCAGGTCCCAGCGCGCGATGCAATCACGGTGGCAGTGAGGACGCGGCCGGCGCTTCGGCGCACGCACTGGGCGAGCCAGCAGCGGCTCCAAGCTGAGCAGCGGCGATGGCCGCGGCCAGCGCGTGGTGGCAGGCAGCCCTGGCCCGCAGCGCAAGGGCCGTGCGTGTGCGTACATGCACAGGCACGGCCTTAGGACGCGGCCAGCGCTGCAGCGCGAGCTGACAAGCCAGCAGTGGTGCCAAGCCAGCAGAGGGTGGTGACCTTGCCCGGAGCTAAACCATGTGCCGTGCACGCTTTTTAAGGCAGCTCAAAAACTCAAACCCGATACTCCGAACGCCAAACCAGTTGTTCGATGCGCAAGAGGGTACGTAGGGCTATCAACTAGAGTCATGACAGCTTGCCACTTCCTAAGCTGATCGCTCTACAACAATTGCCAAAAGTGGCTTCGTCGACCCCTTTTCAATCTTACGCGAAAAGACTTAACTTCGAATGGTTACTCGTCGAATTCCAATTTAGACCTACTGGGTATGCTAGCTAATGAACCTCATCCTCGTCCGCACATATTTCATCGTCGCCTACGAAGTACATACTACCAACTCTATCAAAGTTCGCATAGACGTTCTACAACATTTTTGTTCGATAAAAATTCGGTTAGAATGCTAAACCGTATTATGTAACATGAAGCGTAACATTGATTTCTTGTTTCAGATAAATGTGTCAAGTGACGTATATTGATTTATACTCTAAATTACACACAAGTACAAACAAGTATGATGCTCATGCAGTGTTTTAACAAAAATAGTACAATGTAACACCGATGGTGTTACAGTCTTGTACCTCTTCCTACGGTCATACCTGCAATAAAACGATGTTAGTTGTACCACACACGCCTCTAAATCGTAGCTTTGTTATTAATCGATAACGCACCTGTGCAATTCTTGGTTGGTGGAGTAAAGCGGTGGTGGGTAGCCTGTCATTCTTCCAAACTGTCTGCAAACCCTAATGGGCAAGTGAATCTCGATCACGTGGAAGAAAAAAAGAGGGACGTTGCAGCGATACTCGTTTGACTCATCCCTAATGATAGGACTCAGATAATACTCGAGTTCTGGGGCATCCCAAGGACACCAATGCACCTGGACATTTCGTAATTGAGTTAGGTTATGATATAGTGTACATCGAACAAGACACATGTATGATAGTAAAGAGAGCGTAACCTAGTGCTGTGTCAGGATGTCGAGACCGTCCGTGTACTCCCTATACTTGCAACTCGCATTCCCTCTAACTAACTCTACTTCCGTCTAGATATACAGAGCAGTAGGGAGTGTATCCTGCCTGTTCTATTGCTGCATTGAACACGATAATGAATTAGCCATTAATAATTTCATCATATGTAACTGCCTCGAAGAATATAGTGAACCGAAGTACTTACCGGTAAACCAATATTAAGGGGCCTCCCAATGGGCCATCGTTCCCAACACCAAACCTGGAGCAGGTAGGAGCAACCCCCAAGGTTCGCATACCCTGAGGTGCAAGGGTCGGCAACGCATAGCTATCGATACGTCCATGTCAGGACTGCGCTGCCCTAGCTGTACGCCGCTATGTTCTCCCACAACTGGCGTAAGTATGTCAAGAAAGATCTAGCTGATGGTGTTGCTCGAGGCATCTAGGAATAGGAAAGCACCAAGTAAGTGCCAGAGTCACACTCTAGCGAATCTGTCGATCTGAGCCTCATCAGCCTATGGGTCCAAGTAATAAAAGCGCTCTGTGATCCAGGACGACGAAACACCGGAACTTTTCCTGAAATTCACCAAAGAAAATGAGACTCGATGGCTGCAGGAAAGCAATGCAAGTATTAAATTGGTTTGAATTGCTCACTTATTTTTTTTGGAAACCTCGTCGTCCGGTAGAAGAAAGCCAGTGAATTGAACCACCAGCTCCCTCCAGTGATCATTGTCAACTATACCTGTCACTGGAAGTCCCCCAACCGAAGGCCAAAGATAGCCTTCACGTCCTGCATGGTCAAGGTCATCTCGCCGTAAGGTAGGTGGAACGTGTAGGTCTCAGGCCTCCACCTGTTATAAGAATAGAATGAATGTTAGTTGCCTCAAATTTGTTATAAGAATGTTTATGTACAAAGAAGACACTCGCACCTGTCTACAGCTGCAGTAAGTAGTGTTGGGTCAAGGGGCGAAAGACCGTAGTTGACAACACGGACAAGCTCGAGGAAGCCGGCACGCCGTATGTACGACGCGTAACACTCGTCTCACTGGTGCGCCCTGGTGTGCGTGCGGGGCCTCAAAGGAGGCAATACCACCTCTGCGTCGGTGTCACTCAAGATGTGTGCTCGATGATGGTCGTCGTATTCCACCTCAAGAAGGGGAAACAACGGGTGCTACATGGGAGGGGCCATCCTGTTAGAAATTGATAAACAAAGGGTTAGAGTATTCAAATTAATAATATTCAAATTAACATTATGTAGCATTGCAAAATTTGAACTACTTGTTATGCAATACGAACACAATATGAAAGCACATGTATATATTCAAAGTAACATTAACAGACATATTAAACAACTTCACTAGAAAAATAAGTATTCGACGAAACTTCATCAAGTCATCCAAATTGCCGTATCACGCACTACTAAGTACCGACACTTGAAAACTAGTATCTATACGGACAACCTTTACTACTATAAACTAACTAAATAATAAATACCTAATCAATCCCTAAACCCAAAATCCTAACTAACAGTAACTTAAACCCTAACTACCTGACCAAACCTTAACTATACTACAAAACACAACCTAAACCCTAAAAACTACCTACCTAAATAAACAAATTCACTAACCTAACTATTCTAAATCACTAACCCTAACTAAAACAACAATTATAATAACATGAAATCGAGATAGGGAGCTACCTTACCTTGATATGAGCGGGCATTCGTGGCGTGGCCGACGCGGGCGCTGCGCGGAGGGAGTGGGCGGGCGTTGCGCGGCGTGCGGGCGAGCAGGGGCGGCGGCGAGCAGGCATACAGAGGGAGGGTGGCGGCTCGCGGGCGATATTTATCTGGGCCTGCCGTGCCGTGGGCTATGGTGCGTCAGTGCCGCGCCAAGATCAGTGGCGCGGCCGACCCTGCCACGTCATCGGTCAACAGCTCCGGTCGTCGCCACGTCATCCTCCCGCTGCGTCACCATGCATTGTCGCGCCATGACAATAGGCGCGGTCAAAAGTGTTAGTTTTGAAGAAAAAAAACTATGTTAGATTTGAAATTAGTTTTAAAAAGTGTTAAAAATAAAAAAAAATCCACCGATGATCCCCAGCCGAAACAAGAGTTGCAGATTGGCAGTAGCAGCCCCCACGTACAACCGGTCAGCAGCAGCACAGACCACATACTCCTAGGCCATGTTTAGTTGGTGAATTTTTTTGGAAAATGGTACGGTAGTACTTTCGTTGTTATTTGGCAATTAGTGTCCAATCATAGTCTAATTATGTTTAAAAGATTCGTCTCGTGAATTTCGTCTAAACTGTGTAATTAGTTTTATTTTTTATTTATATTTAATGCTTCATGCATGCGTCCAAAAATTTGATGTGACGGGGAATCTTGAAAAATTTTACAAAATTTTGGGAACTAAACACCATCTTAGCGATTTTTTTTGAAAAATAGTACTGTAGCACTTTCGTTGTTATTTGGCAATTAGTGTCCAATCATAATCTAATTAGGCTTAAAAAATTCGTCTCGTAAATTTCGTCTAAACTGTATAATTAGTTTTATTTTTTATTTATATTTAATGCTTAATACATACGTCTAAAGATTCGATGTGACAGAAAATCTTGAAAATTTTTGTAAAATTTTAGAAACTAAACAGCACCCTATAGTACAGACGACGACATGACATGCGGTGGTGAGGGGAGTGGGGACGTGCCTGCCTGCCTGCCACCGTCGGCCTTTGTGGGATGTGGGCCCACTGCCCCTCCTCTTCTTTCCCTCTGCGTGCTAGGCAGACTGCACCCGTTGACTTTCGAGTTGCGAGGCCCGAACCAACGCACGCATCCCTACATTTCCAACTTTTGAATGCCTATACGTACGCCGAACGGACCCTACACTCGTACTCCTGGTTTTAGAAAGGACCACACGTTTTTTTACCACTTTGCCCCTGTACAAGCACGTACTCGCTCGGTTCCACTTTTTTTTTTCTTCTTTTCACGTTGATTTTGCTATATATAACACGGCGGACTAGATTTAACGTGTTGAAATTTAGCGGCCGCTATAACAATCAACAATTCTTCATAGCAACCGCAATAGCATGGTAGCGATGAGGTTACTGCTTCTGACAATGTTAACCAATTTTGGTCTTATGAAATTTGGATATCATAATCTATTGCTTTAAAACTCTATATGCGATGATGATGTGTATATAATATGTGGAATACCATATTCCTATTTTTTCATTCCAAGTATATGAGACATCAGTTCTCTAATAAGTATAATTAAATGTCTATTTATATTTTATTACTCATGATATATATACACATTAATTTATATGTGGTTATTGGATATCACTATTGAAACTTGTGTCCGCGATAGCATCCACAATCTGCTGCCTTCACGTCAATCCGCTATACGCATTTGATATCTTGATTGTGATCTCGACGAAGCACAAACTGCATCAACATATATTGTTGTACCGAGAAAACGAAGCTCAGCTGTCTCTTTCAGTTTCACTTGTCAGTTGTCACATTTTCTTTTCTAATACTACAAAAAAGGTGTAGGAAAAACTGTCTTCTCAAAAAAAGAGCATAGCAGAGAAAATGGCATCCTCACAAATCCCGTGTGATGGCAAGCAATATCTCTGAGTTCTATAGAAACAATCCCCATCCACAAATAAAAAGACACAACACACTTGTCCGGTTTCTAGATAATTTTTCATCTGATATTTTAATCTATACCGCAGTAGTAGACGGGGCAAAGATCACATGAGACTGTATTATCTTTAATATTAAGTATAAATATGTCCATGTGTTGCACACATTAACCATAATATATTACAATCAGACTCCCTATCATCGTTGCATATGACTATATGAGTTATTCTGTGAGTATAAGTTATAAATCTGATCATATACAAGATACATAGGGTGTGAGAGCAGTTTGAAAATTAAAAAACAGAATGAATAAAAGGTAATTTATATAGAAAGTAAAAAGCAGGTCAGAAAAAAATCATGATATAAATATATATAAAATATTGGAAAAATAGCAATAATAAAGAAAGGGAAGTAGGGCGGACCTGGTGGAAGCGGTCGAGTCTTACTGCCTGTGACCGGAAGGTCCCTGGTTCAAGTCGTGGTCTCCTCGCATTACACAGGCGAGAGTAAAGCTTACCATTAACACACTTTTCTAGACCCGCACATAACGGAGCTCTCTGCACTTTGCGCGTCTTTTTTTTTAAAAGGGAAGTAGGGAAACCGAAGGAAAATTAAAACACACACAAAAAACCGTGGATCCCAATGAAAACCGAAGCGAGAGGAAGGTTGACATTTCAGCAGCTGGCGCCATGGGCCCCACCGCTCACCTCTAGAAGACGAAAGCCGTGGTCGGGCGTCCTCCTCCCCTTCCCTCCCTCCCTCCCCCGCCTCCGCTTCCTCTTCTTCCTCTTCCTCGCCTCCTCCGCCTCTTTCCCGGCCGGCCGCCGTTTCTTCCCAAGTGGCGCCGGTCCCGGTCCCAGCCCCAGCAGGCGCCAGCGCGCAACGCGACGCGGGCAGTGGGTACGCCTGCGCGAGCGCGACCATTTCCGCGCCGTCGCCGCCCGTCTCCGACCTAACCTAACGCGCCCCCACCCAATCGAACGCCTATCCGCCTCGTCTACTCAGGCGGGGGAGGGGTCGGTCAAAGGAAACGGGGGGAGGGATTCCGTTCCTCCCAGCCACCGAGTAGCGGGGGGCCTCTGCGCTCCTCTGGTCCGGTCCTCTTCGCCATGGCCGCCGCGCCGGCCTCGTCGCCGGTCGAGTTCCTGCTCCGCCGCCCGCCGCCGCGCCTGCGGAGGAGGCAACCTCTGGCCGGCGCGTTCTTCGCGCCCACGGGGCTGTCCGGCGCGCCGCTGCTCCGCGCGCTGGCGTCGCTCGCGGCGGACCTGCTGGGGACCCCGCCCTCGCCGTCGCAGCGACGGAACCTCGACGCTCTCATGCGGAGGCTCGCGCTGCTCTCCGCGCTCCTCGACTCGCTCCTGCTCCTCGCCGACGAGGGGGAGGCCGCCTTCTCCGACGCCGCCAACCTCTGCTTCCGCGAGCTCTACGTCGTGCTCTTCCGCGCCGACCTGCTCGTCTCCTACGTCGCCTCCGCCGGCCGCGCGTGGGCGCTGTTACGGGCGCCCCAGCTCGCCGCCTCGTTCCGGGACCTCGACGCCGAGCTCGCCGTCGTCCTCGACGTCTTCCCCGCCGCCTCGCTCCGCCTCTCGTGGGACGCCGCCCAGTACCTCGACCTCCTCCGCGCGCGCTGCCGGCGGCGGGTGCCGGCCCACTACCACGACCCCGCGGAGGCCGCTCTCGGAGACCGCCTCCTCGCCGCCCTGCGCCACTTCGAGCTAGGACAGCCGCCGGACCCCTCCACGCTCCGATCCCTCCTCCTCCAAATCGGCATCTCCGAGGCCCCTTCCTGCCGCTCTGAAATCGAGTACCTGGAGGAGCAAATCCTGAGCCAAGAGGAGGACGCCGACCTCCCCCTCATCGGCGGCGTCGTCGCCTTGCTCCGGTACTGCCTCTTCTCCCTTTTCGACCCCAGCAACACAAAGGCGTTGCGTGTTTGGCTGTCGGCGGGGAACAGGCAGCGGCTGCTCTCCTGGAGCTGCAGCGACGACAGCTCCTTCTCGGTGCCCAAGGAGTTCTCCTGCCCGATTTCTTTGGATTTGATGCGCGATCCCGTGGTGGTCTCCACCGGACAGACCTATGACCGGCCGTCGATCATACAGTGGATCGAGGAGGGGCATTCCACCTGCCCCAACTCCGGCCAGGCCCTCTCTGACAACCGGCTTGTGCCAAACCGGGCGCTCTGCAGCTTGATTTCACAGTGGTGCGGGGTGCATGGCTTTCAGTTTGATTCGCCGGAGAGCAACGAGGGGATGATTGAATGTGTTGCTGCATCGTGCAGCAGCAAGGCAGCAATTGAGGCGAACAAAGCCACAGCAAGGATTTTGGTCAAGATGCTGATGGAAGGATCCGATAACACAAAGCCGGTTGCAGCTAGGGAAATCCGGTTGCTGGCAAAGACTGGGAAGCAAAACCGGGCGTTCATTGCCGAGTTGGGTGCGATACCATTGCTATGCAGATTGCTGCTGTCGTCAGATTGGATGGCGCAGGAGAATGCAGTGACTGCACTGCTCAATCTATCGATCTATGAGCCGAACAAGACAAGGATTATGGAACAAGGCGATTGCCTGCATCTTATCGTCAGTGTGTTGAAGAATGGTTGGACGACAGAGGCCAAGGAGAATGCTGCAGCTACGCTCTTCAGTTTATCTGTGGTCCATGACTACAAGAAAAAGATAATGAATGAGCCAGGGGCTGTGGAGGAGCTTGCCTCTATGCTGACCAAAGGGACACCAAGGGGAAAGAAAGATGCAGTGATGGCATTATTCAACCTCTCAACACATCCAGAAAGCTCAGGTCGGATGCTTGAGTCATCAGCAGTTGTAGCTTTAATTGAGTCACTGAGGAATGACACCGTGTCGGAGGAAGCTGCTGGTGCTCTGGCTCTGCTGATGAAGCAACCTACCATTGTGCATCTTGTTGGGAGCTCTGAAACAGTGATCACTAGCCTTGTTGGGTTAATGAGGCGTGGAACTCCAAAGGGCAAGGAGAATGCAGTGTCAGCTTTATATGAGATATGCCGGAGAGGTGGATCAACATTGGTACAGCGCGTGGCAAGGATACCTGGGTTGAACACAGTAATACAAAACATCACGCTCACAGGAACAAAGCGTGCCAAGAAGAAGGCAAGCTTGATTGTCAAGATGTGCCAGAGAAGCCAAATGCCATCGGCATTGGCACTAGGAAGTACATTGACAGTGGTTGATCATTCATTGGTAGGGAACAGCACATTGAGGCGCGCTGCAAGCTTTGGCAGCGGGGAGTTGTCAAACCCTGTGTCAATTTCAGTGCCTGTGCCCTAGGTGGAAAAAAAAAATCCATTCCAGAGCCCACATAATTGTCACATTTGGTGAGTTTTGTCCCTGAAATTCTTTCATCGCATCCTCAAATGAAGGTATACAAATTTAATCCAAAGAATCAAATATATCAGATGTGCTTGGGTGTATGTGATTGTGAATAACTGTGCAGATATAGGTTTACAGGCAGAATTCCAGCTTGATGTTTCCTTGGAAAGCTTGGAAATTATTTATTTTTTGTTCAGTTTCAAAAACACCAAATATGTATGCAACTTGCTGTAAACCGTTCTCATAATTTAGTACTCGCTCCATTCTAAATCGTAAGTCATTTTGGCTTTCTCGATGTGTCTCTACACATCACTTATATTTAGGTACATGCATACCTAGAAAAGCCAAAACAACTAGCAAATTGGGACTGAGGGAATAGTTTACTTTTGAGGGAAAATTGGAAAGAGATGATATATCATTTCACCAGTGGACTTGTAATAGAACAGAGGATGAATTATCACAAATGCATCTTCAACATATGCATGTCTTGCTTTTGATCGACCAAAGAGAACCGGTGCTGCTTGTTGCATAGGAGAGGGAATAGATGCCAATCTGAAGAACATCCCGAAAAAGTCAGGGCGCTTTGATTCTTGAAGATATTTTTTGACTGAAGACAACCTTTTTGCAAAAAATTGAGCTCTGACCAGAATCTAAATCTCCACGAAGATTATACATGTGCATGCCAATCTATGCTGCACTAAGAAAAGGACCTCAGCTTAAAAACAAAAGATTCTTTGGAGGAGCTGAGTATGTAGAACAAAGGTTACAATTCGTAATGATGTGGATCTGGGGTTTCACATAAAAGTTTCAATGAAGAGTGCTTGCCGGGACCTACATAAACGAGGCGCCTCCAGCAAGAATTGCTGCAGGTAAGCAGAATAAGGCGGCCATCTGATCTAATGGCAACCCTTGGCGTTCGCACATCATGATTGGTTTCAAGGCTGCTTAGTTTGCATGGCCTACAGTCTTCCATTCTGCAGCTGTGAGCTGTGAGTGTTCGTCATGAGAAACCGTGTGGAATATTGTGTTCCCAGTTGGAGATTTGCCTACACCCATTTTGGATACTTTGTCTGAATGCATGTTGCAACAACCGGATATCATCATGATACTGGAGACTTGTTCTGGAGAAACACCCTAGTTAGGCTGAACCGTCTGTCATGCCATTGAGTACTTGATTCAAGTCTCAACAAAAGATTCTCCTTTTTTTCTTAAAAGAAAACTTAAAATTCATGAAAACATTTTGGATGCATGCCAACCTTTAGGAGCCATTTAAAAGTTTCAGAGCACCTTTCCATAATTCTATTTTTAAAAACCTTTCTGGAATTCAAGGATGTATGAATCATTAGCCAATCTTTTCTTTGTCCATGAAAAAGTGTTGAGAAATTCTCTTGTTTGACCTACATTTGCCCCACAAGACTCCTACAGACCTTTGCACACTGTCCCATGTTTTGCCGTTCTGGTAAGAGCGTCTCCAATAGTCTTTCTAAATCTCATTTTCTAAATTATCATTTGGAGTCATTTTCATAAAAATCGTTTTCTATATATTTTCACTCTCCAACAGCTTTTCTATATATCGTGCGTTCTCGTTTTCTATTTTTTGCTAGCGAAAAATCCGGAATAGAAAATGGTTATATTTGCATAACCATTTAGACAAGCAGTTGGAGAATAGTTTTTTTACTAAAATCTTTATTCCTAACATTTAGAAAGGATATAGAAAGTCTCCTATAGTTGCCCTGACGCCTCCTCGCCGTTCGTCATGGTCTTCCCGGCAACTTTGTTTCTAAGCGAAACCGTGTGCCCTCTGCAAACTTTCTGCCTGTAATAATAAATAAACTGAGAAAAAGGCCGTCGTCCATTCTCTACGCCGCAGCTCTGACGAGTTTCACACCACATGATTTAGCGATGCGTCAGAGATGAACCACAACCAGGCAGAGGCAAGGTCTAGAACTTGGCCAGACTAGTCCACACCTGGATCATGTCGACATGTGACGGAGGTTTCCCAGTTGATGGTTCTGTTACTGGAGGAAACTGGGTGCGTGGCTTCCTTCTGAAGTTCTGAAGCTGATGTGGATGCGCTGGAGCAGCCTGATCATGGAACTGCAGGATACGTATCAAGAAAATTAGAGTTGCTCCAAGATTGATGATTTTGTGGTTGCTGTGGATTCAGGTCACTAACAAGTGGGGCCCAGGACTACCTTTCATCGTCTTCGAATCGTCCTGGGCAGTAGCTGAGAGCTCTGGGAAACTGAAATAAGATATGTCCATGGTTAGAGTGGAGCAGATTTGAGCTCCTGGATGGATGATATTTTCAAGCAAGGTGCATGTTTAAAGAGTATATACTGGGAATCAAGGCAGTAACCAATTAGGCAATTCACATTGAAAACCTGGTGTTTTCTCGAAGAATGTTTGACCATACATTACATCCAAGAACACTGGTGCGTTCTGTCTTGGTCTTCGTGTATCCACCACAACCTACTTGATGGTGCGATTTTCTTAAACATTCAGAGGCAACTGAAAGAACAAAATATTTTAGCTGAGAAGGTTGTCTTTTCCCCCACTCGTTCTCATGGAAACTGAACACGTCAATTATATTTCTTTCCTGCAGATCGAAGCAATCTAGTCATGACACCGGCAATATAAATTTTCAGGCCGAAGTTTGTTGAGACTTTCTTTTTTCCATCACAAATTCACAAGTAATCAAATATGTTTCACCAAGTTTGTAATAAAAAAAAATCAACTAGTGTCCATTAAGGGAACTACAGAGTGAAGATAAAGAATCAGGGGCATGATGACCAATATAAGGTTGCCTGTGGTAGATCTTTTCTCACCAACAGGCAGTCCTCCTGCCTCGTTCGTTTTAAAAAAAATCCTGTTAACATATACAGTACTATGTTTATGTGATAGACCATAAAATATGTTGATCCAAAGTTGATCAAACCACTTATGTCAGCGAGGAAGTTGAACTTGCATGAGTGCTCTACATGACTTCTTTAGTTCATAGAGAGGTAGTGCTCTGCATGACAACCTCCGATAACTGGGATAAGTCCAAACTATCTAATCCAAGCTCGCTTGATTCCTGGACCCCAGTTTTTGCATCCTATAATGATATGCCTCGGTTGCATAGCATATGCTCATCTAAAAGGACAGTTTGGTTCCCTGATAGCAAGTTTATTTCACGATTGACAACCAAAACTTCAGCAACTGGATTCAAAACAAGGACTTAAGGGTGTTGGCCATGAACTATGCCAACAGCCATCGGAATTTTGTTTCCAGTGTACTTTATGTTTGCTTTTTAGAACTTGGATACCACTAAGTCTCCACTCCTCCCCTTGTCTAATTGTTTAATCTGATACATGGACACTTGTCTTTGCAAAAATTTCCCTCCAGGACAAGCTCTAAACTGCATCTCTCTCCTCCCTTCATCTATCTCCGAGGCCACCTCTCCAATTGTCCATTGTCCAGACCAAAAGATCACATGATCTGCAGACATTTCCATGTCCAGTCCAAGAACTCACAAACCAGCCATGCCTAGGGTTGAAAGCTTGCTACTCCTTTTCATGTTGTCCATTCCTTTCTCCCAAGCTTGGTCCATTGATTACCCTAGCCCCATCGCCAACCTTCCTGCTATATGGACCAACAATGAAGCTACTATCCCTTACAATACAACCTATGCTGACGGTTCCATGATCAGAGTCATTCTTGTCAGGCAGAAGCCTGCTGGGTTTGGTCCATCCTTCGGCTGTGGCTTCATCTGCACTGCGCCCTGCAAGGTCTTCCTCTTTGCAGTCTTCTTTATGTCCATCGGAGATCCAAACGACCCTGCCTTCAATGCCTCGGCAACGCCAAGGATCGTCTGGACAGCCAACAGGTACCGCCCAGTGAAGGAGAATGCATCAGTGCAGTTTAACAAGGATGGAAATCTCGTTCTGAGAGACTTCGATGGTTCACTGGTCTGGTCCACGACTACATCAGGCAGCTCGGTTGTTGGCATGAACCTTGCTGAGACTGGGAATCTGATACTCTTCAACGTGATGGGGAAGACGGTGTGGGAATCGTTTGCACACCCAACTAACACTCTCCTCATTGGGCAGTCACTGTGGCAAGGGAAGAGGCTTAGTTCCTCTTTTTCGGAGACAAATAGTACTCAAGAAGGTCAGTTCTACCTCACTCTGCTCGACAATGGCCTCTATGCTTTCATTGATGCAGACCCTCCACAGTTTTATTATCAGAAAAGCTTTAATATAGCTGATGCAATAGTTCAATCAAAGAGAAACATATCCTCTGATCAAGTGAAGAATAGCACGGCTTACATTTCCTTCTTACAAGGGAGCTTCTCAGCATTTCTTAGCTTCAACAGCACAGACATCAAGTTATTCGACATCTCTCTGCCTTTGCCATCTTCAGCACAATTCATGAGTCTTGAGGATGATGGGCACCTGAGAGTTTATGCATGGGACAGTGTTTCATGGAAAGCTCTTGCTGATGTTTTGCATGTGTATCCTAATGAATGTGCATACCCTACAGTATGTGGAGCATATGGAATCTGTTCACAAGGGCAATGCAGTTGCCCACGTAGAAGTAATGATGATGACCTTTTCCATCAGTTGGATGACCGGCAACCTAACCTGGGCTGCTCATTAGAAACTCCTCTGTCCTGTGACCTGATCCAATATCATAAGCTTATGGCACTCCCAAATGTCACGTACTTCAATTTTGCAAACAATTGGATTACCGATGAAGAAAGCTGCAAGGAGGCATGCTTGAAGACCTGTTCATGCAAGGCAGCATTTTTCCAGCATCAAAATGTTTCCAAGGGCTCCTGCTATCTGGTGCCAAAGATCTTTTCACTCATGAATTATCAGCCAGAAGTGGCTGGTTACAATTTATCTGCATATGTCAAGGTGCAGATGTTACCACCACCATCAAGTAAGAGAATAAATGCAACTGCTTACCATGTCGGTGTTCCTGTTCTGGTTGTAGTCATCTGCCTACTCATTCTCATGATCAGAAGAACAATAGTGAAGAGGATGGAAGAGGACGATCCATTTAAAGGAGTGGCTGGAATGCCTACACGGTTTTCATACAAACAGCTGAGAGAAGCAACCAATAACTTCAGCAAAAAGCTGGGGCAGGGAGGATTCGGGCCAGTGTATGAGGGAAAACTTGGAAATGTCAAGATTGCTGTCAAATGCTTGCGTGACATTGGACACGGGAAGGAAGAATTCATGGCCGAAGTCACTACCATTGGTAGCATCCATCATATTAATCTTGTTAGATTGATAGGATACTGCTCAGACAAATTCCACAGGCTCCTTGTCTATGAGCATATGAGCAATGGGTCTCTGGATAAATGGATCTTCAGAAAGAACAAAAGTGGTTCACTCAGTTGGGCAACTCGATACAAGATTATCCTAGGCATTGCAAAGGCTTTGGCCTACCTTCATGAGGAATGCCGCCAGAAGATTGCTCATCTTGATATTAAGCCAGGAAATATCCTCCTTGATGACAAGTTCAACGCAAAGATCTCTGACTTTGGTTTAGCAAAGCTTATCGATAGGGATCAAAGCCATGTGATGACCAAAATCAGAGGAACAAGGGGTTACCTAGCACCGGAATGGTTGTCATCAACAATCACTGAGAAGGCTGATATCTACAGCTTTGGCGTAGTTGTGCTGGAAATAGTGAGTGGAAGGAAAAACCTGGAAAACAATCAGCCTGAGGGTAGCCCTAATCTAATTAATATACTGCAAGAGAAAATGAAGGTTGGGCAAATTCTGGATATAGTAGACAATCAGGATGAAGATCTCCAGTTACATGGATCAGAAATGACAGAAGTAATCAAGCTAGCTGTCTGGTGTTTGCAGCGTGACTGCAGTAAAAGACCAGCCATGTCACAAGTTGTCAAGGTCTTGGAAGGTGTTATGGACACAGAAAGTACTGCAGGTCACGATGCAACTGGCAGAGATGGTATTTTTGATGCTTCATCCCCTTTGTCCCCAGTGCCAGTGGCTGCACGATAATATGTTTTAGCAAAAGTAGGGGAGAAAAGGCTCCTTTGCAATTTAGTTGCAACTACCATGTATAGTGTCTTTGTAAATTTGTTTCTTGACATTGTTATTTGTTAATTTATGAATGAAATGAAATATGAAGTTTATTGATCAATGATCTTCGAAAAACATGGAAAGATGAGAAGTAACATTTTTTATCCCTTTAGGTCACACTACACATAATCTATTTGGTCACTTAATTAAGGAAGCCTATATGCTTGGAGGATTTTGGCAAATGAGGCTAAGAGAAGTGCCTGCTGCATGGATGCCAAGTGTGCTACTCAATAATATCTGTGTCACAAAGTGAACCCGCTTTCGAAATTGTGTTCTATATAATTTTGGAGGATTACTTATTGATTACAGTTACAGCAGGTGGCATTCTATAGCAGCTAAACAAGCAGACATGCCACAAGAGCTCATGATGATATGTCCCAGAACTTTGGTTGGTTATGTAGAAGCATACCATTTGGTCGTTTGTGCATTGTGTGGCACTGAACATTTGGTCATCCTATTGTCTTCAGATATAACATGTACGTACCTAGCAAAGCATAAGCAACTAAGGTGATGGGAAACGGGGAGGACGCGTGTGCGGAGAGTGTACCACACCGTGGCCAGAGAAGAAGGCCCAGTCGTTCCCGGCCGCGCATATCGTCGAACAGCTCGCGGACTTGCCGGCCATCATCCATCTGACCATCTCATGCCAGAAGTGCTAGTTCTAAGCCATGCAACTACGCCAGTCGCAAGAGCGCCGCCAGCCCCCGCCGAGAGCCGCGCGCCGGATGGGGCTGCCGCAGTGCCGCGCGGTGCAGCGCGGTTTGATTGTGGTTTGTGACCAAAGGGTCGGCGCACTCACAGCTGTATTTTAAGTTTTTAACCGACTTGCCACCGATGCTCCTTTTTATGAGCCCAACATGGCAACGTCCATGAAGGTGTCCTAAAATCCAAGAAGACACTAGTGAACTTTCTGACGTCATACTCTATTTTTCTAAATTACAGTGTTCGAATTTAGGGGCTTCATTAAAAAAAATGTTTTGTAGAATCGAGATACATAACTATAAGATTCTTTTTGAAGCCAACATATATATATAAACAAGAGTAAACACATTTGGCGGTCATTTAAATCATTTAGATCCATATACTTCTAAATCATTACTTTTAGGTCTTTAAGCTCACTAAATGTATCATCACACATCAGTGGTCTAAACTGGCTCAAAATTGTGTGTGCCACTTGCCATGGCGGAATTTTTACTGTGCCCATTTCCATTTCACACACATGCATTGTCCCAACCCAAAGCCGGTGGAGGTGATGAAGTTGGTGAGGAGTGAGGTGGAGGGGGATGAGGCACGACATCTCGTCAGAGTTGAGCGGCACCAGTAAGGTGCACAAGCGCAACTGGTGGTGGTGAAGCCAAAACCAGCTAGAATCAGTGCGATAGTGAAACATGGCCCCCAGGTTTTAGCTAGAAAGTGAGCCGCTAATGGAGTATGGTGGGTGCCTTGGTGCCCTAATCGCTCAAGCGTCTTAGGAAATTTAGTTGTCTAAGTTGTTTGTTTGGTATCATCTAGTGTGGTGCTTGAGTATACGAACGATCTTTACGCTTTTGATGATCTAGTAGAAATTTTGGATTTAGTATAAATTAGTTGTGTATTAAAGTATGTTCATGTACAATGTAGCTCCCGACTACAACAAGAAATGGAAAGAATAGTAGAGAAATTAAGTGTGAAGTGGACAACAAAAATGGCGGAAGATTTCCCACTCATTCCACTTAGATGTCAATGTGGTAGTTCTGTAGTCCATGGCTTCATTATGCAGCACATACAAGCGGGTTTAGACTATTGATGGTACATTTAGCAAGCTTAACGTCTCAAAAATAGCAATTTGAAATTATATAAAACTAGTTAAGAACCACCAGCAAATCATAGAGTTTGTGTTGTCTCACTCAAGAAGACCATGTAGCATGCATCACCAAGATACCCACAATTAGCTTTTTGTTAAGATCAAGTATCAAACCAACATAACAGTATGTAGCTCATTAGCATCGCTGAAACTTTGTCCACTTAAATTTGAATCTTCGATTAATCGATAACTTTTACTTTTGCTACGCCTAATCTTCCACAGGTTACGTACGTGCGTGACATAAAAATTTGCCATCGAAAATCCGGTGTTCACGCAGCACGAATCTCCAAGGTCATACCGGACGATTGTGCGAGGCGTGGGCGCACCACGTGCACGCAGCTGACCGCAGGGATTTGTGTGGTCCGCGCCTCCCTTCCACGACGCTCCAGCGGCATCCGCCCCTTCGTCGTCGTCGCGCCGATTGGCATTGGCTGTCCCCTCCTGCTCCTCCTCATCAGTCCCGTCCCAATCATGGTGGCCTGGTGAGAGACCCTTCCGTCCGGCCAGCCGTCTTCTCCAGCGAGGGAAGAAAATGAACTGCTTCTCTTGCTGCGCCGCCGCCGTTACGTCTCCTCCGGTGCTTCTCGGCAGGCCGCGGGTGAGCGCGCTCTTGCCCCCTTATCCCCACCGCCGCATCATCCTTTTTCCTTGTTTGCCAGCGCGCTAGACGGAGAGCAGAGCAAGGTATCCGGCCGTCTTGCGCCGAGTTCTTCAAATGCCTAGCCCTAGGTCCTTGCTACCTTGTTTTTAAGATATTACTAGGGACTGTGGGCATCAATGGTCCCATGGTCTAGCGGTTAGGACATTGGACTCTGAATCCAGTAACCCGAGTTCAAATCTCGGTGGGACCTATTTTTTTCAACCTTTTTTTCCTCATTCATTTTGCTGAAATCAGACTGACCAGCACACTACAATATCAAAAGATGGAAATGAAATCAGTAATTTTGATTTTAATTTTTGTTTTGTTTCCTGTCATTTTTTTTCCACGAACGCGCAAAAAAACACGTATTTGTTTAAGAGGAAAAAAAAGACGACCTGAACCACGCTTATGGTGCATTCCCCAGCAACGCCAGAAGCAGTGGGTTTAGCTGATTTTTTTCGTCATCCATTTGGCTCATATCAGACTGACCAGCACAACGCTACAGTATCTAAAGATTGAAATGAAATCAGTAATTTTGATTTAAAGTTTTTGTTTTGTTCCCTGTCATCAGGGGGGTTTAGCTGCTAGCTGCTGCACGAGAACAGATCAGAAGGTGCTTTTCCTCGGCTCAAAACAGTTTCCACAGATCACATACAGCCCAGTAAGCCGTGCGTCGCCACGGTTGTCACGGAGTGAGGTAATAGCTTTTGCTGGGCAACAACCTTGGGACCTCGGTAGGTTTTTCAAGACATTGTACTTCTTCAACGGGCCTCCAAACCCTCTCAAGGTTCTATCACTAACTTCTGAGTTTTCTGTTTGCTTTCATGTTACATTCAAATTGAGTTTGAGATATGATGTCTCCAAGTCTTGATGCTTTTTTTTCGATTCGTAGATTGTAGAATCTATCATCAGCAGTTTCACTGGACCTGCTTCTAGTGAAGCGCCGAAGAAAATGGAAACATCGAATGTGGTGCTGGTTACGGGAGCCACTGGTGGTGTTGGGCGACGGGTGGTCGACATCCTGCGGAAGAAGGGCGTACCTGTTCGAGTATTGGTATTCTACTGACAACCATACTCACTTTGGCCTTTAACATTTTTCCATTTTTTGTATGAACAATTCCTATAGTCCTTATGGCATCTGTTCCATTTTTCGAGTTCAGGCTAGAAATGGAGACAAGGCAAGGAGCATGTTGGGGCCGGATGTAAATCTGGTAGGTCACTTATTTTAGTTGAATTATTACTGCTGTGCTATGAGATTTTATTTCAGCAACTGCACTTCCTTTTTTTTTTACGCAAAACTGCACTTCTGCCCCTACTTCAAAGCCACCAAACAAATTCTTGAAGTGTCATAGCTACGAAGGATTTGCATCCCAATAGCATTACCTGATACCTTTTTTTAGATAAAGGCAGTTTATTGCCAAGAGAAATAAGGTTCCCCAAAGAATTATTTTTGGCAGTGCTCAATGCTGGCCTACAGTTACACGCCTGACATAAATGCTTCTGCTACATGTTTCAAACCTGTCTGTTGGTAGGAAAGGTAACTATGGAATTTGATGATATCATATGGCGACCAAAATTTAGGTACATATTTGATATTTCTGACATTTTATCTGAAGGACAAAACAAAAGAATGTGCAAGGACAGGCTGAAATATGATTTTACTCCTTATATCAGTGCCTGTGGTTCATGCTATTATCTATATGATGTTAAGTACTCACCTTCAAAGAATCATGTCATCAAAGCTCCATATTTAGAGTTACAAACTTACTGCGTGCTTCAGATCATAGGAGATGTTACAAAGGAAGATACACTTGATCCTAAGCTCTTCAAAGGGATAAAAAAAGTAGTCAATGCAGTCTCTGTCATAGTGGGGCCAAAGGAAGGTGATACACCGGACAGGCAGAAGTACAAACAAGTACGTCATATGCTCAATAGTATGATATGTGAAGAATTTATGCACTCTGCCATCTGGCTACATCAGTGTGACACTTCAGTCTTGAATTCATGCAGGGCATTAAATTTTTCGAACCTGAGGTAGGGTATCAGAAATTCTTCACATGTATAATATGTAGCACCTGGTTCTCCTAAAAATTACAGCTCTTGCTATGTGACCCCAAGCTCACAACATTAGATGTTTCTCCAATCAGATCAAGGGACCTTCACCTGAAATGGTTGAGTACATCGGAATGCAAAACTTGATTAATGGCATAAAGAATAGTGTTGGACTGAGTGAAGGGAAACTGCTTTTGGGCTCAAAGGTATACCTTTCATTGCCTTATTTTCCTGATCAAATTAAAAATCTTTGTTATACTCATTTTCATATATGTAATCTGGCACTACTATGTGTGCTGAAAACCCAAGTGTGTCCACAAGCATATGGGCCTGGGATCATGTAATCCTGTTCCCATATAGTTGATAATTGATCATTTGGCTATTGTTGCATAGCATATTACTAGTACATCCTTTTGGTATGAAAACTTAATTGTGAGATGGAAACTAATCAGGAGATTACAACCAATCAATCGTAACTAATCGTATCCTACCATAACAGCCAGGTCCTTCGTTTCTCAATATGTACTATAACATTAAGTAAATCCGTTTTTTGCTAATTATGATTGTTTTATTTCATGTAAATGTATTTATTTACTTTTTATGAGTTTATTTTCCTTAACAGCTAGCACAATAATCTCATTTTTATGTAGGCAACTTATCTGGAAAGATTGTGTGGGGAGCTCTTGATGACGTTGTAATGGGTGGTGTTAGTGAAAGTACATTCCAAATCCTGCCAACAGGAAGTGAAAGTAGTGGACCAACTGGGTTGTTCAAAGGTATTTTATTTTTATTCACTGAATTTTGGATATGAGATTGTTCCATTTGCTTGAAATGATGGTATTGTAAGCTGATAACCTGTGGATAATCTACCTTCCTTGTAGGAACTGTATCTACTTCAAATAACGGTGGGTTTACTAGTATAAGGACAAAGGTAGTTACTTCCATGAAATTCTGAGGAATAAAATTACTGCTAGGCATTTAAAATTACTGCTAGGCATTTAAATCCTGCTCTGTTTCATGCAAATAAATGAAATTGGTTTCTTCCATCACAAGCAAGTGTAATTTTGTAGACACCTAATAACTTATACTCCCTCCAGTTCCATAATCTTTGTAGTTTTTGGACAAAATTGAGGTTAAACTTTTAAAACTTTAGCTACTGATAACTTAATATTGAGTTTGATGATGCTAAGACAACATGAATAGATTAGTATGTTGATTTTTTGTATATATGGACCATTCCAACTTATAGTTCCATTTAGATTTCTCCTAAATCAAACTTCTCTAATTTTGACCAAGTTCTTAGATAAATATGTTAACATCTAGTTCAAATAAATGCGTTATCAAGACCTATTTCATGGAAAATTTAATGAAACTAATTAGATGTCATAGATGCTGGTGCATTTTTCAATAAACATGGTCAAAGTTAGAGATGTTTGAGTTAGG
The DNA here is from genome assembly GCA_904845875.1 of Miscanthus lutarioriparius. Classification (NCBI taxonomy): domain Eukaryota; kingdom Viridiplantae; phylum Streptophyta; class Magnoliopsida; order Poales; family Poaceae; genus Miscanthus; species Miscanthus lutarioriparius. Next base: position 66,041,832 of record CAJGYO010000008.1, on the reverse strand, counting down.
ACAAAGCTAAAGTGACTTATAATTTGGAATGAAGGGAGTATTATAATAGGAAATCTGCATCAAAGATATGTTTTGGAGACCGTGTCGTAGTTCAAAATGACAAGAATTATAGAACTTGAGGGAGTAACTCTATTACATATTTTTATTTATCAATGTATACTATTTATACTGATGTTACATTGCTAACAGTATGATACTTTACTTGAATGGCAGAATTTTACTGTGCCAGAGGACCTGTCAGCATATGATGGTATTGAGTTACGAGTTAAAGGTGATGGACGACGGTATAAACTCATTATACGGACTAGCTATGAGTGGGATACTGTTGGCTATACAGCAAGTTTTGACACAACTAAGGGGGAATGGCAAAGTGTATGTCATATCATGCTGTAAATATCTTCATAATTTGTTTCAGCAACTTAGAACTATGTTCTTATTCCTGGATCAGGTTAAAGTACCTTTCTCTTCTCTGAGACCTGTATTCCGTGCTCGTACTATGACTGATGCTCCACCCTTCGATGCAAGCAACATTACTTCACTACAAGTAGCACTTCTTCCTTTTTATTTCCTTCATCAGTAAACATTTGAAGAATTGGTAAACTCTCATCTAAAGTTGATGTGACAATTTTTGTAGCTTATGTTTAGCAAATTTGAATACGATGGAATACTCAACCCAACATTTACTGAAGGTCCATTTGAGCTTCCTTTTTCGAGTATTAGAGCATACATAAACGAGCCAATCACTCCAAGGTTTGTTTATTACTAGTTTTCAGGCAATGACACCAGTACACAGATACATATAGCCACTTCATTTTTCAGTTTCTTTTTGGAACCATTTAGGACTAACTGGGCTTGCTTTTCTTTTGTATGAAGGTTCGTTCATGTGAGTTCTGCAGGAGTTACAAGACCTGAAAGACCGGGGCTAGATTTAAGCAAACAGCCACCTGCTGTTCGATTGAACAAAGAGCTTGGTTCCATTTTAACTTACAAGTTGAAGGCATGCTCACTGTCTTAAACACATCTTTATATAAAAAACTGTCTCTCGTTCTTACTAAAGATGAATGCTTTTTTATTTCTCCTGACATAAAAATCACAATTGCACATTTTTTTGTACTGCAAATAAACCATCAATATGCATCTAATAAGTACTTAAAATATAGACTGAGCAACTGTGCTGCTCATTTTTTCATGTTGGTTATCTTGGAACCCCTATATAACGTCTGAGGTGGCTTTTCAGGGAGAGGATTTAATTCGGGAAAGCGGTATTCCGTACACTATTGTGCGGCCATGTGCATTAACTGAGGAACCGGCTGGAGCCGATCTCATCTTTGACCAGGGGGACAACATTACAGTATGTATTGGAAGCACCGTCATCCTGATATCCCAATTCCCAATGTGCTCTACTGCTCTTCCTTCCCACAAAATTGATTTAATAACATTCTTGAAACATCTCAGGGAAAGATATCAAGGGAAGAAGTTGCCCGTATTTGTGTAGCAGCTCTGGCAAGCCCAAATGCAGTGGGCAAAACTTTCGAGGTTGAATCCTGTAACTTGTATTAGGGCAGAACTTATTGTCAACTATCTTTAGAGACAAAGCTAATGGTGGTAATTCTTATGATCAGGTCAAGAGCACTGTTCCATTTAGCGAACCATATGTGATTGACCCTTCAAATCCCCCGTCTGAAAAGGACTATGAAGTATATTTCAAAGAACTCAAAGAAGGTATCACGGGTAAAGAGGCATTAGAGGCAATACCTTCTCAAGTTTGAAGATACCATTGAATGAAGAATTACATCTGCTTTCATAAATTCTGATACAGTAACCCCCACTCTGAATGTCTTAAGCCATCTAGAAAGATAGATGACACTAATGCTAAATTTTGTAGTTGAAGATCACACGAATAAACTAGATGATGTTACCCCGCGCATTACCTCGGAAATTTGTAGTGTTGTATATCTATTTGACATTTGGTGAAACATAAATAAATACATAATGAATTTTATTGTGGTACGTACAAAAGTCTGGAATCGTATATGGAAGTCGCTAGTAAACAATGACAAAAGCCAGGTTATAGAGGCAGCCTTCTTGCCTCGGCAACGGTTCGATGTGTCCGCGTCATCCTCACCATCTTCCTCGCGGGGGTGCGGTGGCTTTGCCCTTGTTGTCGAAGTTTGCCAGAATGGCATCCTCGCCCGTGGCGTATCGGATGCCGATATCCAAGAGCTCCTGCGTCATTCGTGGGGCCTCGTGCCCGAGCGTGTGAACGAGTGCCTCACACGTGGTGCCGCAAGTGAAGGCGTTGATGACGTTGGCTTCGAAGCGCTCTCTTCCGGAGGCGGCATCTGCTATGACGGCCTTGAGTTAGTGGCGTTGTGGCGCCGGGACAGCGAGTTGGCTTTTTTTTTGAGGGCGATGTTCAGGAAGTGCCGAGGCTCTCGGATCTTTTCATTGGTCTCCGGGTCCGGTGTGTCCGGGATGTCGCCCAGATAGCAGGCAGCGACCGCCATGTTGTGCATTGTATGAGGGAAGCGAGGCGAGCTTGGAGCCCTCGCGTCATTGTTGATGTCCCGCTGGACGCTACGCGCGGGTGTGTGCGCTGCTGGCTTGCTGGCACTCCATCTCCTCCCGCTTCAACTTGAGCTTGATGTGTTTGCCCTCCAGGTTAGCCTGTCGGCCCCAGAGGCGCTCTGCCTTCTCTCGTTGTTAGGCGCCCTGCTGGGTCAGAGTTAGGTCCGGAGGCATATCTTCAGGCTCGTCGGTGTGTGGAAGCTCTCCGTGGATGCAGTAGCACTCGCGTGCCAGGTGGTAACTTTCTGCTTTGTTAGAGTCGTACTCCGAGGAAGGTAGCAACGAGTTTGGGGTGTTTTTGGTTTGCTAATCTAGAGTTCAATCCTTTCTGTAGGAGCCCATGCCCTCGCTTTATTTAGCGGAGGGTGATAGGAGTACAAGTTACGTGGTTGCGGGGGTTTTACCTAGGGTCTCTCATCCTAGGCTTCGGTTCCTCTTTGGCGGCATCATACGCCCTCCGTTGTCTTGTAGCAGGGGCCGACAATGTTCCAACTACCCCCTAACATCTTCTACCACTACCTAGAGCTGGCCGACAATGTTCCAACTAGTCCTCCTGTAACATCTTCTACCACGTACCCTCTAGAGCTGGCGGAGAAAACAGTCCTCAGAGAGCATGTTGTCTCGCTGCATTGCTGCTGGATGCCTAATAGATTTCCATATTCCGAGTTGGAGCGCTCAAGCCAAGGCCGGGGCGACGTGGCGATGCTTGCTTTGACAGACACCCCAGGTCCACTTCAGAGCCCCGGGCGATGGCACCAAGATTCCTCTTCTACACGGGGATGCTGCCATGTGGGCCCGGAGTCCTCCAACTAATTTGGAGAATCATAATATTGTGGCCTTAGAGTCCTTTTGTCATGACATCGCCGGAGTGATGGGTGCTAGTTTTTGCACGTCCAACTCGGCCGGATGCGTAACCCGTTGTCTCCTTTGGATTCTTTTATCGCCTCCATGTGTTGCGCTTTGCGTGATGTCGGAAAAACAGGCCCTCGGTGATGGTTGAGGTTAGGGAGAAGTACTAGACGACACTTCTCCTTGAATGCATCCACTCCATCCTACCCTACTAGTTTTCTTTGTGTAAAAACCTTACATATTTTTGAGCCAACGACAACGACGCTTTTAGCATCATGACCTTCTTGAAGGTATTGTGGTGGGAATCTTGTGTCATGTTCGGTGCCTCATTTGGTTGTGATAGTGGTTGGCAAGGAGAACCTTGGTGATATACTTCTGTCTTTTCTAGCCATTTTTGGACTAGGGTGGCAACTTGGTGCTTTGATGAGTCTTTGTCTTATAGCTTGAGACATTGCTGATGTCCGTCGATGTGATGCCAAAGCTACTTTCTAGTGGTAAGCTTGGCAACGATAGTAGTCATGACGAACTCCATCACATGTTAGTAGTTGGAGATGGTGCTACATGGTTTAGTTTTGTAAGTAGTGGTTGTATGGCTTTTGGGCTTAGTTTCTCCCATAAATTGGATCAATTCACTTCTTATTAATATATACCAGAACAAAATGCACTTGTATCTTTAAAAAAATGCTCTTACAAGTAGCATACTAGCATAAGCATGATATACTTTAGAAGTATCGATAGAATATAGAGATGAATAATCACATAATCCATCTAAGTGTCATTCTCCTTACCAGTAATGCATACATGCGAACTGTGCGTGTATAGGTCCCTTGGGACTTAGGATCAGCTTCGCAAAATGCTTATAGTTCTATAGAATTTGCCAAGTGGAACCTGTATGACAAGAATAGCAACTGCAAATCCAAGTCCGAATCCCAATCCAACAAACATAAATAGAGTTATATCGACATGATCTTGCGGCATTTTTGGTTTCAACTCATTTGGCTGAGGTGAACTGGCACATTGTCTGCTCAAGGGTGCTCCACAAAGGCCTATGTTACCTTCAAATGAACTGTTCTCAAACGTTCCAAATTGGCGTGATTGTGGAATCCTCCCTTCCAAATTGTTGTTAGACAAATCCAGGGTTTCAAGAAATGTGAGATTTGCTAGCTCTTGTGGTATCTCCCCAGAAAGGTGGTTCCATGACAGGTCTAGTGATTCCAGCTGGCTCACCTTGCCTAATTGGGGAGGAATATTTCCTGTGAATGCATTGTGTGACATATTCAATATGTGTAGTGAAACAAGGTTTCCGACCAAATCTGAAATGGTACCATTGAGTTTGTTATTTGAAAAGTCGATTGAAGTTAAGGTTGTCAATATCCTTTCAAATGTCATGGATCGTCCCTTAACTGTTATTGCAACAGTATCTTGGTAATATTGGTTGGATGCAGAATGACCCAGGATCTGTCCAGTGTTATTCATCTTCTCCATCATAGATTTAAACATCTTGAACCATTGTGGTTTCACAATGCCAGAGAAATTTGTTTGAGGCAATATCAATTATTTGTATCATCGAGAAGTACCCCCGGAAATTTCCACTTCTGAAAGGGTCATCTAGTGTGCCATAGAATTGATTGGATCTTAATACAAGGACACGAAGATTGGAAAGGTTGCCAAGCCAAGATGGGAAAACATCTACAATTTTATTGTTTCCAACGTCAAGAACCTCCAAATCAGTGCATTTAGAAAGAGCCCTCGGCAACTGTCCTTGAATGTTATTTCCATTTATATTTATTGTCTGTAGATCACATTGGCTATTAATATTATAAGGCAACTCTCCTTCGAAGTGATTCCCCCTCAAATTCAATATACTTAAGTTGCCATCTTCTATCAGGCAAGATGGAACCTGCCCTCTGAAGTTGTTATTTTCCAGGTCAAGGACTTTAAGATAAGTTAAATTGCAAATTGAGGGTGGTATATAGCCTGTGATGTTATTGTTGGATATCTTGAGATACACAGTTTGGCTAAGATACAAAGTGAAGTTTGACATAATAGATGTGAATCTGTTATTGGAATAATCCAAGACTTGTTCTGAATTGCTAACCATCGTCAACATGTTTGGGATTGGGATCTAGCCCTGGATTCTGTTGGAACTCAAATCAAGAGATTCCAAATTACTGTTAGGGAGAACATATGAAGTGAGCTGCAAATATGTGAACGCATTGTTCGAAAGATTCAAATTTGTAAGGCTATGGTCCCATGTTTGCCATATCCAATTTGGAATAGTCCCAAGTATCTTGTTGCAGGAAAGGTCCAGTTTAGTGATATAATCAAGGTGTACCAAGAAACTAGGAATTTCGGTCAAGCCACATGACTTCAGTTCTAAGTCAAAGAGTTTTGGTAATAAAGGGAATGTGGAGTTACTTCCTTGTCCATCCTTGATATAGAACTTGTTGTCGGATAGACTCAACACAGAAAGCTTTCTTAGTTTCCAAAAAGAGTCAAGGTCTACCAAACCTGTCAGGTTATTTGAGCTGAGATCCAAAACAACCAAATTTATGAGGTGGAAGAGCGATAAAGGAATATTTCCGCTGAGTTTATTGTCATTTAAACTAACAATTTCCATGTCTGATGATATTGTATGAAACTCTTGTATGGGTCCACAAAGTTGATTCAACGAAAGATCCAATTGTAATAATGATGGTAAAGTGAATAGAAATGTCGGCACATCCCCTGCAACAAACTCAAGGGTGGTCTATGTTAAGTTCGTGTTCAGAGAACAAAGTGCATATTCTGTGAAAAATTAGTAATTAAGAAAATGAGACAGCTTTTCTAGGGACTGTCAAGAACATCAAAACGAACTAACAATAACAATTTGCACATAATTTTGTATACTCCATTCTTTCATCAAATAGCATGGAAAGAACTCATTCTGTGTTTCTGAAGTTTGTGTAGGCTGTCCATCTTCATTTTTCCCAGCAGAACACTACCATTCATTTTTTTTCTTAGATAAAGAAATTTTTATTGATGTTAGACATTATATATATAAAGGTAATACAATCAAACCAATATCACTCCAGGCCTCTGCATAAAATAGTGGCATGACATCTATCAAACCACAACAAGCAACAGCGACATTGTAGAAACAAAACTGTTGGGATGATTTGTGTAGGTGGGCTATAGGAGCATGGGTTGATGAACTAGTTACTAAAATAACAATAGGGATTATAAGTTGGTCCTCCCTTACCGAAACTTTCATGGTGTTAAGTTGGTCCTCCCTTACCGAAACTTTCATGATGTTATGTAATACCCCGAGAACAAATGTCATAAATATGAATTTTAATATGGATTAGGTGTTTTTTATAGAAGGTTGACTGGGCACTTTAAAGAGAGGCAAAAGTTGACTTTTTTTTTATAAGTTGTTAGATGGTTTATCGGAGGTCGTGAATGCGTAGAGCTTGTCTAATCGTTTCCGTTTGACTATTCATATGCTTTAATGAGAGTTTGGATTGCGGAGTTACGCTTGTCGCAAGTCCTGACATGGAAAAGGAAACGTGCTCCAGTAACAGTAACGCGCGGCTACAGTAACCATACATCTACAGTACCAGTGGCTGTTGCAATTGTTGAGTTGGACTTCCGTGCGTCTGCCACCCCTGTCCAACCCTAGCAGCCAGATCTCTGTACACGAAAAGAAGAAAGAGAGAAGGAAGAGAGGGACTAGGGCATGCCATCGTCGCCGCTCATCCCGCCGTTCTTCCCTAAAACAGGTTTGACATAATCTCCTCTCTCAGTTTTCCCCATCAATCTCTCATTCCCCTCGCTGTCCATGATGAATTTGACACGTTTGGAGTAGATTGTGGCGGCGAGAGAGTTGAAACGGCAAGAATCGTCGTGCGGTGGAGGAGGGAAGAAGGGAAGAGGAGTAGACGCAGGGTGTTTCATCGGTGTTCTTGCTGTGGTTGCCCTAGGTGAGATGCCAAATCATGATCCAATTCTTTTGATGAAGTTTCATGGATTAAATCACTTGTTTAGATGTGGTTTAGTTGGAGCAATCCTTGAAATTAATTTCTTCCATGTTTTGAAATCTCGTCAGACTGAGCATTCTCTGTTAATATTTATTTTCGTGTATTTTAGAGGCCTTAATAAATTTTGTGACTGTGGACAAAGTTGTAGAGGACTTCAATTCCTTTGTTGTGACACCAAGAAGATGACCATAGCCTCTGTATTTTGGGTTTTATCATTGTTACAAGGTGACTATTTTTCAGTAACGAAAATCTAGACAGATTTAGATCTAATCAGTTTATGACCCTCTTAGTGGCATAAGTTCATCATTTGATAGGAACAAAAGTTGTAGACTTTTTATCATGCTTTCCATATTAGTAAAGTACATAATTTTTGGATGAGCATATCTCCAGTTTTGAATTTTTGAAGTTGTATGTCATGTTTTGGTCGACAGAAGAGTTCAGTTAATGGTTATTTAGGCCATCTTGGAGACTTCGTATGCAAAACCCTATAATACCAAAGATGTAGATAATATAGTTTTGTATGATCTGGTGGATTTTTAGAATTTTTGAATGTTTGGTTTAATGTGTACGAAAAAGAGAAGGGACAGTGTCATGAATAGTAGCAAATGGTAGATGCTTAAACGTCGGGTACGAGGCGCTATTGTGCTTTTTGTTGTACTTGTTTGTATGACAGTGTTGGTACTTAGTATTAATTGTGATCAAGTGGTTTGCTAATGGAGTGTGCCCAACTCTTTGATCGATCATCGGTAAAGGCAAGTAAAAGTGGCGTTGTGGTCCACTATGCTTTAACTTTGTAGTTTGAATTGTCTTCATTAAAGTTCAGTATCTCACACTAGCAAGATAAATCTAAAATTTGAAGTATTTATATCTATTTACTCTTAAGTATTCTATTTTATACCTTGTGGTAATGATCATTAAATTATGAACTCTGAAGTTTATTAACTGCATTCATGGCAACATTGTATTTGCATTCTTCCTGTTGATATGCATAAAACAAACCATAGCCGAATTGGTGCGGCAAGTACCAGTACAACAACACACGTGATAAGCAATGTGGTTGCCAGCAATGCACGTTGATAAGCAATGTGGTTGCCAGCAACGCACATTGATAGGCAAGGTGGTTGCAGCCGTTACTCCCTCTCCTTAGGATGTGTGGGTAGAAGTGAAGAGCATTGTATTGCATCATCTGCATTGCACTTGGAAGTATATTTATATTTCTATAAAGTAATTGATGTCTTTATTATTATACTATTTAAATTTGATGCTTAATCATACTGTAATTTAAATAACATGGTTGAAGTAGTTTTCTGGCTGAGGTTTTCATAAACCTCACACGCTTGTTCCCCCATCTCAGGTACGTGAGCTTCAAGGATGCTTTGTCACGATGGGAGTAGCAGCATGTGTGCACACTTATTGGCATATAATTGAAACCAACACTTTTGTTACGACAAATTAGTTGGTTGTCGGAGGTTTTCTATGCATTGTAATAAACACCTTGGGTTTGCTAGCTGTCTTTGAAGATGCCTTTGTTTATGTCATCGTAGAAGACTTAATTTAATGCTCAACTTAGATCACTTTGTTGCCTCCACGTTCTCTAATGATGTGTTCTTGTTAGATTGTAGTGTGATAATACTTCAAAAGGATATTTTTGTTTTTTGTTTTCTTTTAGGGTGTTACATGTTACTCATTGGCAGAGCCAAGGGGAGCCGGCAGGGGCCATGGTCGCCCTAACAAATCAACAATATTTTTTTACATAATCTAGAGTGTAAGGGACCGTGACGCCTAAGAGGGGGGATTAGGCAACTTAAAAATCTACTCTAAACTATAGCCTCTAATTTCACCCTAGCAAAACCTATGCAAAAAGGTAATCTATCTAAATCTGCAACTACGGTTTTGCTAATGTGTTGCTATCTCTACCGTAAAAGAGTCTTGTACCCTATTGAACTACAAAACAATTACTTTTAATTCATTAGTCTAATTTGGTTGTGTTGGTCATCGAACACCAAAATCCAAAGTAAATGGGCATAGAGTCCATTTTCCTTACATATAGTTTAATATCAATATTTATATCAAGAAATATATAGACAATAAAATCCCACAAAACACATTAGAATAAAATATTTTAATTTTAATCAATCTAAATTTGATTGCCTACCATATCAGGATATATTTAATAAAATTTTAGGTTTTGCTAAATGCATACTTGCATTTCATTATATTTTATATTTTACTAAACGCATACTTAACCAATAGGAATAACAATTTGGTGGTGATCAATAGTTTATCGGCATAAGTTTATTGAGCGGCACTATTATTATTGTACCGACTCACTTTTTACTATAATCGCACTACATATGTAGACACTTATATGCATGCACACACACTCACCCCTATAAACAAACACATATTCTGCCTCACTATGAGAACATTCGAAATACTAATCTAGTAGATTTCAAGATTCCTAAGTCACCATATGCGTCTCGCTGTCAACAAATACAATTACATACCACAGTAAATTAGCATTGTTAAATTGTTAAATACCATAAATCTAGAATAATATGAGCAACTACAATGATGATTAATGGTCAAGTTCCACCACAAGAACATAAGTAAATGAGCTACATTCATTTCGCATATATACTTCAAATTTCTTTCACCGCCTCCCCCTATGTATAATTCCTGGCTCCGCACAAGGTGCTACTAGACCTATTAACTACACCCACACCCACATGGGCCTTACTATAGGATATTAGGCCAAGGTATTACAAATTAGGATAAAGATTAGGGGTTTCTTTATAATATTTTTCTTAATGCCAGGTATGAGTAAAAACTATAATATAGATATAGATTTAGAGGCTACTTTATGTTATTTTAGTGATAGAGGTTGGTAATCTAGATCTAGATTTTAGTGGTTACTTTAAGCTAAAGAGAAAATTTCCTATTTGACACTAAAAAACTTCCGCTTTCCTATTTGACACCCAAAATTTAAATCTTTCCTATTTGTCATCCCTTTTACTTTTTTCTTTCCTATTTGACACTTCCATCATTTTAGAGCTCTAACGGTGTTAAGTCTCAGATGAAAAGACCATTTGCCCATGTTGTTTATTTCCTATCATGTTGTTTCCTTTTGCTGGCTATTGCTATTTTTTTTGTATTTTTATGTTTCTTCAAATGAAAAAATAAAAACTAAAAAGTTTTAGATCTCATCGAGAGTCTTACAACTTTCGTACAAAAAGTATTTTTATCCGTACAAGAAAAATATGATTTTTCTAAGAAGACAAGCCCTGGTAAGCGATTAATATGCGGCTAAAAATTTATATTTTTTAGCATCATAAAGACCTCAAATGGAAAAGCCAAAAACTAAAAAGTCATAGATCTCATCGAGAGATATAATTTTCATATAAAAAGTATCTTTACACAACGCTATACAAGAAACATATGACTTTTCTAAGGCTACAAGCTCCCGATTAATATGCTACTGAAACTTTATATTTTGTTAGCATCTTAACGATCTTAAATGAAAAAGCTCAAAACTAGAAAGTTATAGATCTCATTGAGAGGCTAAAAGTTTCATATAAAAATTATCCTCGTCCGACGTCGTATGAAAAAGATATAATTTTGCTAAGGTAGAGCGTTGTACTCTATTTGCTCAAGGGCATTTTAGTCCTTTTCTATTGGCTCATGAGGAGAGTTAACGGTGCTGGTTAATGGAGTTAATGGAAGTTTCAAATAGGTAAGAAAAAATAAAAGATGTGACAAATAGGAAAGATTCAAATTTGGGTGTCAAATAAGAAAGCAGCCGTTTTTAGTACCAAATAGGAAATTTTCTCTTTTCCCAATATTTTTGAGAAAATATAATAGAGCTTGTGTATTATTATTAATTAGAGTTTCTAGAATTAATGGTCGGATGATTTTTTTGTGAGATTTTTTTAAATTATCTTTTTTCTAACATGTCTCATAAGGATTAACACCTCTAATGCGTAATAGTAAGATAGAGATAATAAAGAAAGAAATATTTAAGAACAAAAAATGTCATATGTTATTTATGACAAAATTTGCCATGGGTTCATGTATGTTAATGGTTCTAACATATAATCTCATTTGATGCATAATTCACAAATTATAAGGTATAATGTGATAGTTGGATTTTGAATCTTACCGACAAGGTCATTCTGTGAAAGGTCCAGAAAAATCAGTTTAGTCATGTTGGCAATTGTATTTGGTATTCTCCCAGAAAAGCTGCAATCTCTAAGTATTAATACTGCCAACTTGTTGAGATGTCCAATTGCCGGTGTTATAGGGCCAGATAAACCATGATAATCATAGGATATTTGCAGGAATCTTAAGTTTCTGAGATTGCCAACGGAAGAGAGTAATTGAACCGAGAAAGCACAATCAGAGATTGCCAAATATTCCAATGTCGTGAGGTTGCCAATTGAATGTGGAATTGGCCCAATGAAATCACAATACCTGATATCCAAGCTTCTCAAATTGGTGAGGTTTCCAATCCAGGAGGGCATTGTCTTGGTGGAGTAACAATCAGACAGTTTCAATGTTGTCAAGCTCTGGAGATCACCAATCCATGAGAATTTTGACCCTACCTCCCATGAAAAATTTATCGAAGAGAGTCGCAAGGTACTAATATGGTTCAGCTTGTTTATAAAAAAATAGGGAGGCTCCGTAAAAATTGATCTTCCATCTATTCCCAGATCTGTCAAAGATGTGAGATTGACAAAGTAGCTCAGAGTGACACCAGAGAAAAGGGTATCCTGCAGATTCAAAGTTTCCAGGGAGCTCCCATAGAGAAATTTTGGAACATTCCCCGATAGCTGTTCGTTATTTGACACATCCAGTACTCCCAGATTCTTCAGCTGAAAGATTTTGGGAGGAAAGCTGCCTCTCAAATTATTAAAGCTGAGTTGAAGAACTCTTAAATTGAGAAAATCTGCAAAGAATTCTGGAACCACCCCGGAAATTCCATTCAGTTTGAGATTGATCACTTCAATAGAGCGGAGAAGTGACATGGAGTAATGGATAGGACCAACAAGCCTGCAATATGCCATGCTAAGAACCTGAAGATGAGGAACATATTTTCCAAGCGTTCTGGCCCAGTCTTCTCCGCCACTAGCTATGTCCACTCCGTCAAGGTAGAGCTCTCTCAAATTTGTGAGGTTTGACACTAGTGTCTCGAAACTTGGTTCTTGTAGGACCAAAAGGCTATAGCTGTCGAAAACATTATAGAGTGTGTCTATTTCACCACCATCAATGTAATGGATTGAAGAAATATCCAAGGATATGAGACTCGAGAGTTTGCCTATTACAATGGGAATCTGTCCATAGAAACCTGAGTAAGAAAGGTTAAGGTGTGTGAGTACCGAAAGCCTCTCAAAGCCAGCTGCCGGAATACATGATCCACCAAAGTCATTCTTGCTCAGGTCGAGTCGCTGGAGCGAGGTGAGGTTGAAGAGCGCTCTGTCAAGACTGTAGCTGTACAAGCCACGGCCACTGAGGTCAAGAACGGTGACTTGGCCAGAGACACTGTCGCAGCCAACACCCTCCCAGAGGCAGCAGTCAGTGGCTGCTTCCCATGAAGGAAGGGTGTTGGTGGAGTAGTCGAAGAGGAAGGATTGCTTGAGCTGGAGGAGTGCTGCAGCATGGTCTGGATGGCACGAAGGGGCTGTGAGGTTGCCATAGGAAGTGGATGAAGCTAGTGAACGGAGGTGTATCAGTACTACGAAGAGGGGAAGGAGATAAGTAGCACGAGCCATCATTCTCCTTGCAGTTCAGAACAAAAGGAAGACAATACAGTTCTATATATATATTAGAGATGGACGCATCCAAAGCTATCCCATTCATTATGCACCACCCACAGACCACAGTGGTCCACGGTAACGACTTTGAAGATTTCAAAGTCAAGCCACCGAAAGATATCAATGATTAAGAGGGGGCTTCGATTGGGTCAATAATGCCGGCTGCAGTCACCATCCTGTTGGAACCATTTTGTTACTCTTAAATACTCTCTCCATTCTAAATCATTAGACGTTTTGATTTTTTTAGATATATTGTTTTTGCTATATATCTAAACATAATATATATCTAAGTGTATAGTAAAAACTATATAAGTAAAAAAGCTAAAACATTTTATATTTCAAATGGAGGAAATAGCTTTGTAGGAGGATGATCTAACAAATTTAAACTATTACGGGTATGTTTGGTTGGGTGTCCAACTCCTGCCTTGGTTTTCTAGAGCAAAAAATGGGCTTGTTTGGTTGGTTGTTGATGGCTGTAGCTAGGTTTCCGGAGGCCACCATACGCCCCTGGCGTGGTTCCCAAAGGACGTGAGTGTTGGCCATTTTTCTGGAGCCTGGCTTGGCCAGGCTGGGTGTCTAGTTGAGTCACCTCTCAGTCCGTGCGTGCTCGAGCGGAGAAGGACGACGGCGGTGCTCCGGCCACCACCACTCCGGCCAGATCCTCGGCGTCCACACGTTCCCCACCCGCGAGGAGCTCGTCGTGGCCGGCCCCTGCGATCTCACTGCGGTCGGCGCCACCAGCCAGGGAGCTGGGGCGCGGCCGGTCTGCATGGGTCGAGCCAGAGCTCCGCTCGATCCCCTTCCCTGCTGCGTGCAAACAGGCAAATCCCATCCCATCACCGACCGATCCACTCAGCCAGGATCTAGGAGAAGAGCGGCTCTGTTCATGCGGATCTGGTGACGTACGGCGGTCGCGGTCTCAATCTTGTGGAGATGGAGGAGTCTGCATGCTCCGCCCCGACGCGCGAAGGGCGATGACAATCTTGGTCCACCTCAGCCTGTGGTGCCTGGCCAAGGAGATTGAACCAACTTTAACCCAAACAATTATGTGTGCCATGTGCCAAATCGAGAACTTTAACCCAAATAGTCAGATTTCACTACAAGAAATCCAACCACCTTAACTACACTCACTTCGTTGAATTATTATCCTTTCAAAGATTATGACATTGAATCATACACCTATAAATATCTTCCAATCAGATAGCTTGGAAAATTCATAGCCACACTACCGCGTGACTTCATTCCACTCGTAGGTAACTCGAGTGCGCATCCAAAAGGAGGAGAGTGAGTTGGATTGCTAAAAATTTAACCTTGGACTCTACTTGAATTCTCATTACAACTAATGTGCATTTAAGTTTATCTAGTGTTATCTATGTACCCAAACTCAGTTTATCAAATTAGAGCCAATTATATTGACTAGCCTAAGCTACTCCAGAAAAGGTAGGTCACGCTAGTAGAGCACATTTGGAATGTAAATGCGGTAAGAAAAGAGCTCAAACTAACGGGTACAAACTCTTGAGACAAGACGATGCGTCCCATGATGCCAGTGAAAAAAAAAGACTCCAAATAATCCATTGCATTGCACCTAGCCATTCCATTGATCCATTGTTTCTGATTTCTCTATCTTTGACCCCAGGCGACTATCGAGTGACGCCGGAGTATTCGGGGCATGCCCTACAGCTGTGAGGACGGAGGGCCACAAGCCATGGACCATGGTTGTGTCATGTTTGGTAGTGTGGTGCAAGGCGTGCGCCATGGCTACATACATGATGCAAGTATGAGACAGAGGGCAAGCATCGGTGCAGAGCGTTTGGGCCGGGCTTGGTCCTAGGGATGAAGACATTGAAAACTATGAGTTACGATATAGTTTTTTCTAAAATGATTCCTCGACGACCAGAAACTCACTATATTTTCAACTGAACTATTTAATAATGACATAATAGACTGCTTAAAAATTAGAAAAAACAAAATTTTAATAAATACCGTAATGATCGGAAACAGTCATACTACATAATGCTTAATTTTCGCTTTTATCTCTCCTTGCTGTGTTCGGTCTCAGACGTAGCGGCAGGACATCTCCACGCGCATAGGTATATTCTTCACTATCACTTCCTCTGTTCCAAATTGTTACTTTGTACAAACATGGCAATGAAATTATAAACAAGGCAATGGAAAAAAGAATAATGCACATGCATATGTGTGTGTGTGTGTGTGTGTATATATATATATATATATATATATATATATATATATATATATATATATATATATATATATATATATATATATATATATATATATATATATATGAGCTCGGTAACTCTGAGCCTCCTATCTAGGCAGCCCTCGTCGATGGGGTGGGATGGGTGCCGTCACACACGTCGGGTACGGACGGTGGGCCGCGGGGCGGACCAGAGATAGGCAAGACGAGTGGACCCGGTACACAAGAAGCGGGGCACGGGTACCAACTTAAATTTTGGATTTTAGAATTGGATTTTGAATCTTACCGACAAGATCTCTATGAAAGGTCCACAAAATTCAATTTAGTCATGCTAGCAATTGTATTTGGTATTCTCCTAGAGATGCTGCAATCTCTAAGTATTAATATTGCCAACTTGTTGAGATGTCCAATTGCCGGTGTTATGGGGCCAGCTAAACCAGGATAATTATAGGATATTTGCAGGAATCTTAAGTTTTCTAGATTGCCAACTGAAGAGAGTAATTGACCCAAAAAAGCATAATAAAAGATTGTCAAATATTCCAATTTCGTAAGGTTGCCAATTGACTGTGGAATTGGCCCTATGAAATCACAATACCTAATATCCAGGCTTCTCAAATTGGTGAGGTTTCCAATCTAGGAGGACGTTGTCTTGGTGGAGTAAGAATTAGAGAGTTTCAATGTTGTCAAGCTCTGGAGATCACCAATCCATGAGAAATTTGACCCTACTTCCTTTGAAAAATTTATCGAAGAGAGTCACAAGGTACTAATATGGTCCAGCTTGTTTACAAATATATAGGGAGGCTACATAAAATTGATCTTCCATCTATTCCCAGATCTGTCAAAAATGTGAGATTGCCTAAGTAGCTCAGAGTGACATCAGACAAAAGAGAGTATCCTGTATATTCAAAGTTTCTAGGGAACTCCCATAGAGAAATTTTGGAACATGCCCCGAGAGTTGATCATTATCTGACACATCCATTACTCCCAAATTCTTCATTTGAAAGACTTTGGGAGGACCCAGTACACAAATGGCCCGAGAGTTGATCGTTATTTGACACATCCAGTACTCCCAAATTCTTCATTTGAAAGATTTTGGGAGGACCCAGTACACAAGGGAGCAAGGGCATGTGCCCCACTTAAATTTTGGATATTCAAAGAAAATATACTTTCTTCCGTGTAGCTAGGTCCATTAATAATAGACCGCCACTCAAATTTTGTGCTAGTTCCACCCTTGACGAAGCCGTGTCCTCTAGGCTCCAGTGCCTGGTCTGGTCTAGTCCATTTCAGTCAGCGATCAACTATATATAGTGATCTGTTCCTCGTTTTGTCCTCCATGTGGGATACACGCACTTAGAGAATTTTACTTAGGAGACTTTGAAGGCAAACAACATCTTGATCGTTGGATTTATTCAACGCGGATTGGAAACATATTGGATTCAATCCTCACAACGAGGATGATGCGAGCATGCATCGAGCTACGTCACGCACTTACACCACCAAGTACACTTCACTAATAGTACAACTTCAATCATACGCTTGTTGTGAGGATTTGATATCAAACGGATGCATACATCCATTTCTTGGTCACCCTAACAATTTGAAACGGGGAGTATACTAATTAAATATTTCAAAAGAGTCGCCACCTTTATTCCTCACTAGACATGTAGGGAAAAAAGATAAATCTTACAAGTTCTCATATTAATTAGAAACATATCTGGCATATAATAAAGATAAACCCTAGCAAGAGTACGTCTAGTGATTTTGATAGTTGATTGGCAACATAAACATTACGACTAACAATGATTGCTAGTATACAAGGTACAGTAGCCCTAAGGATGCAAAGATGAACTTGAGCTAGGCTACGGTGGAGATCAAGCAATCACCACAAGCAAAAAGCTTAAGACATCAATCAAGTAAAGCCAAGACAGATGGATGTGAAGAAACAAGACTCACAGAGCATCCCAGAGATGCACGGGAGAAATCCGATGGCATCAGAGCGCTATTCGATGGGGTCATTGGAGATTTCAAGTGGGCTTGATCCAAAGCAAAAAGAAGAAGCCCACATATATACTTCTGGTGTGGTCATCGGGGATACAGTTCACTCGAGCTTCCCGCTACTTTGTGGGCGTGTAACGTGCACCCATACTGGCAACTGTCATGCCCTCCGATTTGATTTGAGTCCATTCCGCTACTTGTTTGATTTGAGTCTCTTCTGTTCCTCCTTTCTGTGGTTCTTTCGTGAGTATTACTATTACGGACTCGATTTGTAGAGGCATCTGGTATGCCTCTATAGACGGCTGTCTCTATGCATCTCCACCAATCAATGGTAATCAATGGTCTCTAGAGACGACTAGCTTGAACATGAATAACTCCTTTTGTTCTTCTATGTGCACTCTTCCATAAACAAAAATGAGCATTCCTATACAAAAATAAGCACTTTCTTACATGAACCTATTTTTGGTATAGCTTTTATCTTATTTTACTATCTCATAAATATGAGTTAGAAATAACAAAAAGGAAAAAGATAGAAAGGTATCCATTTCATGTTAAAATATATCTTTTACATTTATTTCTTTATTTGCAATTTGGACATTTCCATGGGTACTTTTGAAACTTTTTAGAAAGAAAAACTTCCCTTTCAAAAGATTACCTCTGCCTTCATGGTTGCCTCATCTGCCGCCTCTACCTATCCATCTAGGTGTTGCAAACACGAGCCGCCTCTGCAAATCGATTTTTATTTTATGAATTGGGTTCCAATTTTTTTAATCTGGGGATGCCCCCAACAGGCATGCAATTTTTTGCACGAAATATGTGCACCTATGGCCGCGGGGGCTCAAACGCGCGATCTCAAGCCTCGTGTGTACCCTCCCCTAACCACCCTAACCCAAAATCACTTATGAGGTGTGACTAAAGAGTAGATATGTTCCTTTTGTATTCACTATACTAGATTTTGAAATGAATTTTTGAGACCTTAAATGAATTCAGGAAAAAGGTTTCAACAGGAAAGTTGCAGATATCATCGAGTACTTCAAGTTTGGTTTTGGCCATTTCTCCATCCGAGGTCATTTGATAATTTTAAATTTCAAAGTGTGAGAAATTCAAATAAAATTTTCCTTGGATAAATAGGTTCAAATGAAAAGGTTGTAAACTACAAATTTGTATAGCTCTTCGAGATCAAAAATTTGATTTTGTCATTTCTTTATCCAAGGTCGTTTGAAATTTTTGAACTTCAGAATGTGGGGACTTTGAATTGAATATTGAGACCATATTATTATTTCAAATGAAAAGTTTCTCGACTTCAATGTTTTAGATCTTTTAGAGATTTATAATTTTGGTTTTGGTCATTTCTCTCGTTTGAAAATTTTAAATTTCAAAATGTGAGAACTTCAAACATAATTTGTGAGATCTAAACGGATTTTTTTTAAAAGTCATCAATTACAAAGTCATCGATCTCTTAGACATATATAAGATAGCTATAACTTTGATATAAAGTTTGTCTTCGTCTGACTTTGTTTGAGAAAGTTATGAATTTTGCTATGCTCTACTTGTCTTAGAGGCGGACCAAATTGCTATTCGTCTCTGTAAAATCCATTTACAAGAGAAATCCGGTGGCTTCGGAGCTATCAGATGGGGCAACCGGAGATTCCAAGTGGGCTCGGTCTAAAGCAAAGAGAAAAAGCCTAGATGTACACTTCTGGTGTGGTCGCCGGAGATATACAGCCTGTTCGGTTGACTTGTGCTCGTCGTAAACGATCGTAAATTTTCAGCCGGAACAGTATTTTTCTCTCACACCAAACCAGCCAGCATTACATCTTCACAAACCAGCAACGAACAAGCCCAGTCAAACGAACAGGCTGATAGTCTGGAGGCACTATTGGAGACACAATGGAAGCTTAGAGAGCACTTTAGCTCTCGGGTGCATGCACCAGTGTATTCAACGATCCAGATCTGTCAGGAGGTAAAGAGAAATAAGTGAAGTGGTCTTATCATTAAGCTTGATTTTGAAAAGGCACACGCCAAAGTCAATTGAGATTTTCTTCTCGTGGTCCACATAGTTTTGCACCTAAATGGATCACATCTATGGAACAAGTTGTAAAAAATGGTACGATATGTGTTAAGATAAACAATGAGGCTGGCCCTTTATACATTTCACAAAGGAGTCCCACCAGGTGATCCTTCGTCTCTCCTTCAATTTGAATTTATTTAGTTTTAATTCTTTATTGAATTTTATTTTAAAAATAATGTTACCCATTTTTTATCTAACTCTTTTGGCCGCGTCAACACGCTTCGCACGACAAAATCACACTGTCGCACCACATGCATTGGTATGGTAAGATTTGTCACGCTGGATGGAGATTTTCACATGGAAAACCTCATCGTGCCGGCAATATTGTTGAGCATCTTAGCGACCTCAAATGGAAAAACTCAAAACTAGAAACTTGTAGATCTCGTCGAGATCTATAATTTTCATATAAAGTCGCTTTCATCCGACATTGCATGAAAAGATACAATTTTTCTAATGTTGAGGCTTACCACGCCAACGGGAGTGGCGCAACAAGGTTTTTCATGTGAAAATCGTTGTCCAGCGTAGCCGATTTTACCACGTCAATGCATATGTCGCGGCAGCGCAATTTTGCCATGCCAGGCGTGTTGGCATGACCAAAGAGTTGGAAATAAAAATAAAAAATGGGTGAGGTTATTTTTAAAATAAGATTTGAAAAAGGATTAAAAATGAAAAAAAATCTTCAATTTTGTTGTCAATGTCCTTTGATTATCAATGGCCAGCGCACCAACCTTCTCATAGGTCTTGGTAGCAATCTGATAAATAGAGGCGTCGCTATTCTTCAATACGCCGACCATTCTCTGTATCAAAGATGACATCGAGATGCCAAGAAACCTGAAGCTGTTGTTATGTGGCGGACCCAGGATTTGGTGAAGACTAGGGCGAAACTTCAGCAGCAAAAAACTGAAAGCTACACCACGGTCTATATGACCATATATATAGAGAGAAAAACAACTATTATCAAGGAAAGTTTGCAAAATCGAGAGAAATTCTTCGACTACATAATTAATAGTACAATACAATAGCTAAGGAAAATCATGGAACGCTGAAAAATAAATAGCAAATGACGTTTTGGTGCATTGGCATCGTCCACTTCCACAGTGGTGGTCTGGTGGATCAAACGAAGATTGATATGGATTCAAGGTGCTCAAACAATACATAGAACAATGAGGATTCATGAAATAATGCAAAGTAAAATGCAATTGTTAGTAAATAGATATTGATATTTGTTGAACATTCAAAATTGAACAAAAATGAGTAGGCACAATTCACAAATCAGTAAGTATTCAATATTTGAGTAGACAAACATGAAACACGGACAGCTCTTACTAAGTGTTGTACTGCAGAGAGTGGGGACGGCGCAGACGAGCGGGGCGGCAACCGCTGGGCAGCGGCGGCGGAGAGACCGCGACTCCGCCTCCGCCGCTCCGGCGCTCCGCGAGATGGTAAGTGTGATGGTGGCCGGCGGGGCTAAGCGAGAGCGCGGAAAGGGGAAGCACCGGAGTCCGAGGGCAGCCGGCCAAGAACGGCGTTGCGAGAGCGGAGGGGCAGGGCAAGGCGACGACGACGGCGCGCGCCACGCAAGCCTGCAGGAAGCGCGAAAGCGCGACTCGCTCGGTCTGCCCTACTCTCTGCCTAAGACTGCTTGTGCCATTGGGCTGATGGGCCAAAAACTGAAGTGTTGCTCCTGGGCTATTTGGGCCATGACTAGGGCCATGGCCCCAGTTGCCCTAGTGCCGGGTCCGCCCACGTATATATACAAGGTGCTTTCTGGGCTAAAAAATATTTTTTTCCAAGAGCGAGGTTTTCATGATAAATGACAATAATGATAACTTATAGAAATATGCAGAGCTCTTTGTTCATCAAACGGGTGAATTCCCTATTAAATACCAGGGGTTGATGACATTGCCAACTGTATCCAACAATGTTGGAAATGGTTTATCAAGTGGCTCTCTAATGATAAACGGATGCATGTTTTTTTCAATGTTGCTATTTGCTTTTTTCTGATCCGGATTATAGCTTGTGTCTCACTAAGAGGAATAGAGTTACACGACGCAGCTACGAGAGAGCCATCATAGCACAGATTAGGATACATCAACGCAATGGTTGCCTACAGATGGGGACAAAGCCACGGTGGCAAAGCATCCACCAAGAGAAGACAGATGAGCATCCAACAATAACAGCGGCAAAGCATCCGTCAGCAAAGACCAAGCGACCACAACGACAAAGTATCCGCCAAGAAGTGGGCCAACATTCTCTCGGCAGCAAAGCATCTACCTGAGAGGGGGCCAAATAGACAACGACGGCCAGCCTCCACCGAGGAAGGAGCGAAGATGACCACGGCGGCAAAGCATCCGCAAGGGGAATGGTCATCACACTCTCAGTAGCAAAGCATCTTGCCAGAGAGGAGACCAAGCGATATCATCGGCCAAGCATCCACCGTGGGAAAAACGAGAACGGCAAAGCTTCCACTACGAAAGCAAAATGACGGCGACACGGTGAAACACTGCAGGATAGACCACTACGAGAAAGAACATGAGACACACAGGCACAACTACAAACTCCACCAAGAACCAACGGCGCGGCATGAACCATGCACGATGGCGGCAACCACGTCGGGTGACAAAGCAGGCTCCAGCGAGCAAAGAGGCCAAGGGGAGCTCGCATCGAGCCGCAGGTGAATCTCTAGTGATGCCTCCAGGAAGGGGGGGTGACGCCCAAGGATTTCACCGTGGGCGCCACCGCCGCTGGCCTTAGAGGCTTCTGAGCTAAGGCCAGGCTTACACCTAGAGCCCGACACCGACGACGCAGCCTGAAGCATGGGATTCTTCAACGACGCCCCCAAGGAGGTATCTGGCACCTGAGACGTCACTGTCGTCAGCCTAGCTGAGCTTTCTCCCATAACCCTATGCGTCGAAGAGCAGCCTCGTAGGTGGGTGACCACGAGGCCGTCAGGCGAACGCAGGGTCCGCGAAGAGTCGTGGACCACACAGAGCTAGACACCCAAGCTTCCATACCTGGGAACACTGAAGAGACGCTGTAGCCTCGCCCTGATGATGCACCGTGTGCCCGCAGGAGGAGGGTAGCTGCTGATGAGGAGGCGTGCCACCACGTGGCACCTCTGTGACACGCTCCCCCCGGGCCTCCTCGAACTCGCGCCTGGCGTGGCGTACAGCGCCTCCCGCCACGGCACCCTGCGACCGTCGAACCATGTGAAGAGCCACGCCTCTCGGAGGATGTTGCGGTACAGAGCCAGCGCCTCCTGCTAGGAACTCGCCAGCCGCCATCGCGCCTTTGCTGACTCCTCATTCGTGCCCACTGCGGGCTTCTTCACGAGGTGCCGGTCCAGCAGCTCCCCGACGCCGGATCCGGCGCGGGCAAATGCAGATCTCGCTGCCGGCCAACAGGGGGAGCCTGGGGAGGGGGGTGCCATCGCCGATGCCCGCGCCTACGCCTTCCTCAACAGGGAGCACCCACGCCGCCATGCAGGATGGCTGGATCTGGCCGGAGCCACCGGATCCTGAGAGGGAGGCGCCAGATACGGCGCCGGCGGACGCAGACTCGCAGCCGACCAACATCCGCAGGCAAAGCTTGGGGAGGGCAATAGAAGGGGGAGGAAGAGGGCTGCGGATGGCCGCTTTTTTTAGCGCCACCGCGGCCGCCGCCACCGCTCGCCGGAGACAGCAGTGGCAACCAAGGAGCATCCAGAGGTGGGGGCACTCGACGGCGGAGGCCCGTCGCCCGGAGCCGCCTCACGGGGAGGCGACGCGGGGAGCCGCCTCATGGCTAGAAAGATGTCTGTCCCACTGTTGCTATTTGTTGGTCTAATGGAAATATCGAACCACTGTTGCTATTTGTTGGTCTATATGGAAATATCGAAACAAAGTCTGTTTCGATAAAAAGATCATTAAACACCAATTTGAGATGATTACAAAAGTTTGCTCTGTTCTTAATTTTTGGATAGGTCTTTCAGAGGAGGAATCAAGGAGAAGGTGGCCAAGGGCGCGAACTTGCTCCTCCGGACTGCCCTTCAGCTGTTGTTTACCCCGGAGCACCACCCTCCGTCCCTCCCTTTTTGATCACTGAGACTGAGGAAGATTCTGGAGATGACAACAAGGGCGACGTCCATCTTGAACAGATTTGATATGGATGGAGTTTCTTTTGATATGATTGTCTTTGTGTTGCTTCAAAGTTAAACTAAGGACCTGCGATGTATACATGCTAGTACTTTCTTTTGAGCAGCGCCCTAATCTAGGAGATTGAGAGTATTTAGGCTTGCTGTTCACCTGAGTCAGGTGTTGACATAATGTCTTTTAATCTCCCTCCAAGTAGTTACTCATGAACTCTGTTCTTGATTCGTTCTTAATGGAAAAATCGGGTGTATCCCGATTCAGAAATAAAAAATAAAAACAAAATCCTAAATTGCTCCGGTGCATATATCCCAACAAACCAAGTGGTAATATCCGTTGAACTGATCCAATAAAAATTGTTAGAGTAAATAGAAATAGTATCACATGTTGGCGCTAGATCGTGCTTTAAGCCTGGAACGTGAACACGACGGCAATGTCGCGGTGACCGTGATCACCACGGCGAGCTCTGACGTACAGATACAAAACACACGAGAGAATATGGGAATTTTGTGCTGCCCACAACCGTAGCTAGTTGGACCTTTATTGCTTGATATTTATAGGCTTGCATCAAACGCAAAGCCCTCCCCCGCCACGACACAAAGGATCGCCATACCGTTTTCCCGGTGCGCGCTACATGCGCCGTTGTGCCCTGGCGGGAGACCTAAAAGACTCCAACCGGGTTACGTTGTGATCATGCACGCCTAAGATCGCAGCCAACCCCTATCGACTATTACAGACTCCGACCTTAGAACGAATGTTTACAATATCGTGCAACTAATTAGCTAACAAAACACCCCCTAATCTAGATGCACACTGACGACACCTAGAGCACTCCTCAGTTCTATGAACCTAACTCGCCCCAGTGCCTTCGTGAAGATGTCGGCGAGCTGCTCTGCAGTTCCAACATGATCTACCTACACCTTTCCTTCTTCAATGCATTCACGAAGAAAATGATACTTTGTATCAATGTGTTTACTTCGATCGTGATGTACTGGATTTTTTTTGAGCGCGATAGCGGACATATTGTCCATGAGTAGCTTCACAGTCGTCTCCCTTGTTCCCAACATGTCTGCAACCAGTCGATTGAGCCAAATCCCTTGGCACGCTGCTGCTGCTGCTGCTGCGACATACTCCGCTTCGCAGGAAGATAAGGCAACAATCTTTTGCTTCTGCGAAGCCCATGTGACCAAGCTACTGCCGAGAAAATAACCAACACCAGAAGTGCTTTTCCTGTCCTCGACATCTCCCGCAAAATTACTGTCGATGTACCCAACCAACATTGGTTTCAATTCAGCTCCTTTATCATATCTGCAGCCATACGCCAACGTACCCTTCAGGTATCTTAAGATATGTTTGACAGCAGCCTAGTGTTCTCTTCCTGGGGCCTCCATGTACCTGCTCACAACACCTATTGAATATGCCAAATCCGGCCTTGTGTTGACCAAGTATCTTAGGCTCCCAATTATGCTTCTGTACTCGGTTGGATTCATAGACTCTCCATCTTTCAGCTTGCTGAGCTTGAGTCGACATTCCATAGGAGTCTCACACTTGTTACAGTTACTCATACCTGCATTGTTAAGTATCTTTGCAGCATATGAGCTTTGACAGAGTGTGATCCCATCAGTCCCTTGCTTCACCTCAATTCCCAGGTAATAGCTCAAGAGACCCAAGTCACTCATGCTAAACTTTTTCTTCATCTTAGATTTGAAAATATTGATGTCCCTGACATTCGGTCCTGAGATGATCAAGTCATCTACATATACTCCCACAAGCAAGAATGAATTTTTGTTGCTCCTCCGGTATACTGCATGATCTAGCTTGCTTCTTACAAACCCAAGAGCAATCAGCTCTTTGTCAAGTTTTGCATTCCACGCCCTCGGTGCTTGTTTAAGCCCATAAAGTGCCTTCCTTAACTTGAGTACCTTGTCACTAGTCCCAACTACAAAACCTAGAGGTTGTTGCACATACACTGTTTCTAAGAGGTCACCATTCAGAAAAGCTGATTTTACGTCCATATGATGGACCTCCCATCCACCTTGAGCTGCAAGTGCCAACAAAACTCTAACAGTTTCTAGTCTGGCAACTGGAGCATAAACTTCATCAAAGTCAACTCCATAACGTTGAGCATAGCCCTTTGCTACCAGGTGCGCTTTGTACTTGACCACATTCCCTTCGGGGTCCTTTTTAACCTTGAACACCCATTTCAGGCCAATGGCCTTTTGCTTTGGTGGCAACACACCGACATCCCAGGTTTTATTTGCCTCTATTGCCTGCATCTCTGACTGCATTGCTTGTCTCCAACACTGCTTGGTCAAGGCTTCATCCACTGTCCTTGGTTCTTCAGCAGCAACTAAGCAGAGACCACTGTACTCGAACTCTTGTACTTCCTCTGTCGTATCGAGCAGATTGGGTATTGTTCGATACCGCAATGGCGCGCCGTCAGAGTCGACAGACCCATTGGTGAGTGGAGTCGCCCACTGGATCATTGGTGTCCCTGGACTGGACATTGGAGTTTGTGGAGGCGAGTTTGAAGCACCCCCCCACCGATGGAATTGACGCTGCAAGCGAACCCGATTCACCATTAGGTTCAGAAACATCTTCATAAGCCGCATCAGGTCCGTCAGCCTGTATTGTCGGATCATGAACAGTGTCGTCAAGACACTAAACTCTGAATGTGTTCTGTTCTGTTGCTTCTGCGTTCGCGCTGCTGCTGTCCTTCCCTTCCCAATTCCATGGCTTGCTTTCATCGAAGATCACATCACGGGTCAGTATCAATCTATCTTTGACGGGATCATAGATTCGATACCCCTTCATCCCCGGCTCATAGCCGAGAAAAACTCCTGGGACAGTTCTGTCAGTTAGCTTATTCATACCAGGGCCAATGCGTTTAGCATACGCAACGCATCCAAAAGTTCGTAGATGCTTGACTCCCGGTTTCCTTCCATGCCACATCTCAAACGGAGTCTTCCCGCTCAGGCTCTTTGTTGGA
This sequence comes from Miscanthus lutarioriparius, assembly GCA_904845875.1. Taxonomy (NCBI): domain Eukaryota; kingdom Viridiplantae; phylum Streptophyta; class Magnoliopsida; order Poales; family Poaceae; genus Miscanthus; species Miscanthus lutarioriparius. The sequence goes on along the minus strand of CAJGYO010000008.1, from coordinate 66,015,183 downwards.
CTTCGATTCAGGATGTGTACGGCTGTTCTGACGGCTTCTCCCCAGAACTTTGATGGCACCTTCATGCTTTTCAACAGACAACGCGCCATCTCGACCACCGTTTGATTCCTCCGTTCAACAACACCATTTTGTTGTGGTGTATATGGAGTGGTGGTGTTGTGCCTTATACCGTGCTCATTGCAAAATATTACAAACGCACCTGAATTGAATTCTCCTCCACGATCTGTCCTGAGCGCTTTCAGTCGACGACCGGACTCCAGTTCAGCCGCCACCTTGAATTTCTTGAAGCATGCAAGTGCTTCATCCTTTGTTGCAAGAAGCTCAAGCCACATAAAATGACTGTAGTCATCGACGATTAGAAGAAAGTATGCCTTTCCTCCTGGTGTGGGTGGGGTAATTTGCCCACACAAGTCGCTGTGCACCAGCTCAAGTCCAGCCGAGGCACGATAAGCTGAGGCTTGAGGAAAGGATGCAAGGTGTTGTTTCCCTAACGCGCAGCCGTCGCACACCTGTTCAATCTGCTTGATCAGAGGCAGTCCATCCACCATCTCCTTGGTGCCGAGTTAACGCAGTGCCCTGAAGTTCAGGTGACCGAAACGAGCATGCCACCTCCAGGCCTCTTCATCCATCTTTGTTAGAAGGCAAATAGGCGTTGTCAGGTTGACTTTCATGACATACAGGCGATTTTTCCGTTCTGCCCGGATTAGAACACTCCGAGCACGACCAGGCAGTTCATGATCGAACACCTCCATTATGCCCTTGTCAATCTCAACTCGACATCCTGCCTCTTCTAGCTGACCAAGACTCACGATGTTGCATCTGAGGGATGGGATGAAGTACACCCCAGTGAGCACCCGATGCTCTACATTGGTACTGCGCCAACACCACAGATTTCAACAGTGGACCCATCTCCAAATCTGACTGCACCTCGTACTATCTCATCAAGGTCTGCCAATGACGCTCGGCAGCCTGTCATGTGATTTGTGGCTCCTGTATCAAGCACCCATGCGCCTTCATCATAATTTGCCGGAAAAACTCGTTCCTGATTCAGGAACAGGCGCAGCCGACCTTGTAGCGCGCTCAATGTTACACACACTTGCTACCAACAGAGCTGGCCCCTTGTCGGTGTCACCACTGACATGATGAGCAGCATCCTCCTGCTCTTCCTTCCCAGACTTTTTATTTAGGCACTCCTTTGCCCAGTGGCCGTAGACGCCACACTTCTTGCATCTGCCCTTCCGACGCGGTGTTCCTGATGACGGGTGACAGCCTTCATCACGCTTGTCACGGTCGTTCTTGCCTCCGCCACCACGCTCTCCAGATCGATCTTTCTTGCCACCATGCTTGCTACTTGATGAAGATGAATCAATATTCACCATGCGGCTCTTATTTCTTGCCGCCCATTCATCCTCCGTCAGTAGAAGATGACTAGTCTTCTCGGTGACTTGATCAGCCGTCGGCTCAAACCTGTCCTCCGCCGCCCTGAGGCGTCCGACAAGCTCTTCGACAGTCAACTTTTTAAGGTCACAGAACATCTCTATTGTCACGGCTACCTGGTTATACCGTGCCGGCACAACTCTGAGAAATTTCTTCACGACCCGCGTGTCATCCACGCTCTCTTCACCAAGACCCTTAAGATCGATCGCAAGTTTGCCAATCCGGACGGCGAAATCATCGATCGACTCTCCAGTCTTGAAGGAGATCGACTCGAACTCCGCCAGCAGCTTTTGTGCATTCACCTCCTTAACCCGCTCTGCTCCCAGACGCATCGATCTGATAGCCTCCCACGCCTCCTTTGTTGATTTCTTGTTCAACAGCATGGAGTGCATCTCAGGAGGCACGCCACGAATCATGGCGTCAAGCGCGAGCCGATCACGACGCCGCTCAACTTTGTCACTTTCGATCGCATCCCACAGATACATGGCCTCGAGATTGCATTGCACATGAGCTGACCACTCTTGGTAATTTGTGCAAGAAAGCATCGGCCATACCAGATTTCCTGAAGCCTGATTCCACACTCGCTCCATCACATCCTGGTCCTTGCCGCTGCTTCCCATGGCGACGGTTCTAGGTTTCGCCCCTTCTCCTTGTGAATTGCAGATTCAAATCACCGTGCTACCTCTGTAGCTACTCCTCGCCGCCGGACACTTCCTCCTCCAGCAACCTTCGGCTTTGATACCACGTGTTGGCGCTAGATCGTGCTTTAAGCCTGGAACGTGAACACGACGGCAATGTCGCGGTGACCGTGATCACCACGGCGAGCTCTGACATACAGATACAAAACACACGAGAGAATATGGGAATTTTGTGCTGCCCACAACCGCAGCTAGTTGGACCTTTATTGCTTGATATTTATAGGCTTGCATCAAACGCAAAGCCCTCCCCCGCCACGACACAAAGGATCGCCATACCATTTTCCCGGTGCGCGCTACGTGCGTCGTCGTGCCCTGGCGGGAGACCTAAAAGACTCCAACCGGGTTACGTTGTGATCATGCACGTCTAAGATCACAGCCAACCCCTATCGACTATTACAGACTCCGACCTCAGAACGAATGTTTACAATATCGTGCAACTAATTAGCTAACATCACATTGTCTACCTATGTGGAGTGGTAGTCCTATGTACCCAAAATAATCAGCCCATGAGGCTCAATGCCATATATCCAATATTCCACCAATTCTATCTTCCTATATAGTATCACGAGTCTAGGTTTAGATCGTAACCCTAGCCGCCGCCAGCTTCCGCAACCGTGTAGCGCCGGGGAGAGATCGATCTCCGCCTGAGGCAACGCCACTGTTTAGACGCCCGGACCTATCGATCCAGCAGCAATCGTCGTCGCGCAGCAGATCGGTCTACCTCTTCTCACTCGTCGTCGTCGGGCTGTCAGTCGCCTCGATACAGATCTCCCCCGCGGAGGCAGCTGGGTCGTGCAGGCGGCTGGGCTACCCATGCCTCGTCCTCTGTTACCATGGTCACGGCTTGGCAAACCCCAAGCATACTTAATCAGGATTCTGAGCAAACTATAAATTAAATCAGTGGACACACCAGCACTTACAAACCCCACAAGCATCCTAGTAGTACTATCTTTACATACCAGTAAAAAGTAATCTTCATCATATCCGAAAGTACAAACTAACTTCATCACCAAATTAAAGTACGAAACAGTTTGTACATGAGAAGAGAAACTGCGGCAGAGTCAAGTGTCTGTCCAACACAAACATTGCACAGCATGCCTGGATGTCAGCAACAACAGAACATCTACACCAGAAAAACAAGAACAGCAGTTAGGATTGGGGGACCAGTCGAGCAGAACACGAACATGAACACCTGCAGCACCCTTCGCCGTAATTCTTTAGAGAACTCACCATACCAACCTTCCTCCTCCAACTCCGGCGGCTGCGCCTCCGTCGGTCTCTCCCCGCGCTCGCGAGGACCTCGGGCCGCAGGACCAGCGGCGACCAGAGGCCGCTCTGGGTATACTCGAAGCCGAACTCGCTGGTGTCCTCGAACTTGCCGAGGAGCTCGTCGGAGAGGTCCCTCGGCACCACCTGCACCATGGCACAGCTGCTGCCTTCTGAGGACGAGGAGTCCGCCGCCGCTTCAGGAGACGGAGACAGCTCAGGCAGGCTCATGAGGTCCAGGAGCGACGGTGATGTCGGCATGGCTAACTTGTTCTGATCAGGCCGGCAGACAGAAACAATTCATGCACGAGGAAGAAACAAGGATGGGTGGATGGATAGGTGAGACTGAGATAGGTGAGCTGTTGTGCTTTCTTGGTAGCGGGGCAAGATGCCTGTGGGGCACTGAGGATGGGAGGGAGTGAGAACAGAAAGAATCTCCTGCTGGCTTGCTGTTGTCGTTCGGTAGTTCAGGATGGTGAAAGGACCTGCTTTGTTGGTTTCAGTGTCCTTCCGTGTTTAAACTTCAAAAAAAAATCGTGGGGGTTAAATGGTTCATATTGATAATATTGTTTTTTTTTCCTTCCGATCTTGTGGAATTCAATTGCTAAATCCGTACTGCATGGTGAGATGTGATGTGGCACGCGTGACTACATGATTAGGTTTCGTTGGGTCATCTCTTCGTATATGCTTATGAAGTTAGTAGTGGTAGTAAATATTTTAGTGCTGGTTATATGCCTTTAATTTGTTCTCCTACCTTTCAGTCATAGTAGCCATTGTTCATGAGTGACCAGCTAGCCGATCTATGGAACTTTCAAGTCCTCCATGTGACGCATCGCTGTGAAGAATGAAGATCACATCTGTAGACGTTGGCATGCATGATGGCGATGCAAGCAACCACGGCAGCACGCACGACACAACCATATAGAAGATACAAAAGGGCTTATGGGTTTATTTATAACATTGCATGCCACGAATGGTTGCAGCACACTATGATCACAAGGCATTAGATGCTCTTAAGTCGTCCATGTACTTATGCGGTAGCACGTGTTCTGGATCCCTTGATCTGATTCTGAACTTTTTTATCCAAAAATCATTATCATATAGTGTTATTTTAATACTTAAAAGAGAAAATATATGCTTTAGATTGTGTGCAGTTCATCGGGTCAAAATGAATTTGTAGAGGCGGTTTTCGCAACCACACATCTATATGCAATGGTACATAGAACTCAATATGTCTTTTAGATGGGCATTAGTTGGAAATGGCACCGTTTGGTTACAAGAGTGGCACATATTAATTTAAATGAGGATAACGATAAATTTATTTGGTTGCTCAATAGAAATGGCACATTCAATGTAAAATCTATGTATAGTTATCTAATCAACAACAGTTTAATAGTTACACAGGAGATTTGATGTATGAAAGTACCTCTAAAAATAAAATAAAAATCATTTGGTTTCTTAAAAAAGGGGGTGATTCTTACAAAAGATAACCTTGCTAGGAGAAACTGGAATGGTAGCAAGAAATGTTGCATTTGTCATAAATCTAAAACAATTCGACATTTCTTTTTTGAGTGTCATTACACTTGGTTTCTTTGGCGTATTGTGTATTATGTGTTTGGAATTAACCCACCAAGACATTCACTCCACTTTTTAACAATTGGTCAAAACTAGATAGGTGGTACTAAGCATAATCAATTGTCATTGATAGAAGTTGTAGCTATGTGTTGGGCAGTCTGGCTCACAAGAAATGACTTAGTGCTTGATAAATGCACCACGAAATCTTTTCTACAGGTACTCTTCAGAGAGATGCACTGGTTTAGGTCGGGCTCCACTGTAGAGCTCGGATGACAATAAAGAGTGCATCTAAAGGCATGCAAAACCCTAGAGTCAAGATCAATGAGCTTCTTTGCAGCTAATAATGGTTGGTCGTTTACTTTTCATATTGGACTGTAGTGGTGTGCGTGCTTGTGTTAAGTTAAACTTTGAGGTGTATGAGTTTTGTAATACGCTTGGTCTAATGATTCTTCTCTAAAAAACAAGAAATCACGTATTTATTCGGGTGGGTGCGTACACAAATACCCTTGAAAATCAGTTTGTTGAGACGGTCCACCTTAATATAAGTGGCTAATCGCATGGTCACACACTTTTGCACAAAGTACACACGTGTGTATTCTCGATGACTCAAACCTATGACATCAAGACTCATGTGACACCTCCTTGTAATTACTACCACGCCATATAGGCATTTATGAAAAATTAGAATATATGTTATTCTTTTGTTTTAACTTCTTGTAATATCATATCATGCGTGATAAAAAAAAATGGTTTATAATAAAACTGGAGCTGCAAATTATAATTGCATTTGTTCATGTGCAAGTGTTGGAAATGTGTTGGCTTTGACATTGATACAATGCACTCATCGAAGTGATGTTGCATTCGTTGATACCGTCAAGTCATGAATTTATGCTCGTACTTGATTGTTTATGTACAGATATTGCTTGAGGCAAAACGTGGTGGTGATGGATCGGACTAGAACTAGGTTTAGGTAGAACCGAGGTTTTGGGACTAAATTCTTTTGAAAGGATCCTTGATTTGTTCAGGCTAGAGAGCAAGGAATGTGAGGACTTATTATTACTGACGTGTGAATTAATTTGTGACTCGATGTTAGCGTGTTAAAAAAGCTACTGGTGTATGAAAAAAAATAGTTCTAGAATGAAGATATATACTGTGGATGGTGATACTAAAGTCCTACCAGTCTTTCCCGATGGCTGGAGGCCGGTTATGATAATCAACGGACCAATTCGATGGAGTAGGATCCACCCAAACCGACGGTGGAATATTAGGCCCCTAACATGTCCATGTCTGCACTGCACCTTTTGAAGTTGAAATGGATGTATCAGCGTCTAAAATGATCCAAATCCACTTTGATGTTGAGACTCTTGGTGAGATGTTATCCCCTATAATTTTAAGTATGTACTTAATTTGTCTGTATGGGGTTAAGCGTCTAGTAATTGATACCATGACATTCAATTTAAACTTTGACCAACAATGTTTATTCAATTATTTAGTTAAGTAAAAAATAGTATTACTATACTTATCATTATAAAAACAGTGCTTTGTAGTCTAACTATTTGCACAATATATAGAAAACACGAATATCTTATGACAAAAGTCATGGTGTCAACGTATATTTAAAAACCTAGATAGGACTATGCTTACGGTGTGCTTATCAACAGTGTCACGCATGCTAGCTGGATATATAGATCCATGTTATGTTTTATAAGGAGGTCGTCTAGCCAGTACTAGGTTGTTTCGGGGTCAAAAACACTCAATTTTTGGACCGTGATCTCATCCAACAGTTCACAGCTCTCACCCAAACCCAATCTCGTCTTCTTCCTGAAGCCCGACGCACTGCCGTCGCCCTCAGCCCACCGTCCGCGGTGACCTCCTCCTTCCCCTCCCCCTCCTGGCACCGCTATGGCCATGGGCGCCCCCGCCCCGACCTAGCCGGGCGTCTCCTATGGCGCCAGAACCCTAACTGCTGCCCTCCTGCCGTTCCCACCGTCTGGCTCCCCTGAGCCCCTTCTAAGCCTGCCAAAGTTGAGGAAGAAGAGAGGGAGAGTCAGAGAGAAAGGACGTTGAACCTGCCGCCGCCGCCGTCTTCTTCTTCGGCGTGGGTGAGTGGAGCGTAGGCACGCGGGCGAGGGGAATCGAATGTTGTATAGTATTCCTCTTAAGTGTGAAGGATGGAGAGTAGAAAGAGAATAACACACCCCTTAAGGCCTGGGATGAAATGAACAAGACCTAATAGAGCATATATAAAACAGCTAAGGTTGCGTCTATTTCCGTTTCATTCTCTTCCCTAGACAGAGAACACATAAAACAATTAATTGTTTAAAGGCTCTAAATGACAATACCATAACATTAATGAGTTACTCCTTTAGTTCTTTTTTGACGTGTCTATTTTGTCCTAAGTTAAATATCTATATTTTTAACTGATAATTTTAAAAAAATTATATAGGTTCGTAACATAAGATTTATGTTTTTAGCTTTATAATAGGAAATGTTTCTATAATAATATAGTTCGTATGTTGTGAAATTATAAAAAAGTTAAATAGATGGTCAAAAATATTAATATTTGATTTAAGGTAAAAACTAATATTAGGTCAAAAATTATATTTTTTTTAAGGTAAAAAATAATATTAATGTAAAATAGAACGACTCGTTATTTTGGCTCGTTGCTTCTGTGAGAGCAAATTCACTCGTGCGATGTTTCATCCCGTTTAGCGAAAACAATCCAAACAGCTTCGCTCTGAAGCGTTTGGAAAGCCCCGCCAAACGGAATTAGAACGACTCGTTGGCTCGTTGCCATGGCAAATTCACTCGTGCGATGCAACAGAATTCGAGAAAATAGCCGTCTATCGTCTTTTATCTCTGCCTCACGCACGCTCGTTCCTTCTCCTTGCCGACCGACGCCGCCGCCGCCTGCGCCTCTGTCGCTCTCGGCTCTCGCCCAGCGGCAGCCGGCCACCTCTACCGCCACCCCTCTCATCTCCCCTTCCTCAATCGCTCCCCATTCCACGTGCTCAGCCTGGGCTATTGCCGCCTCCCGGAGCTGAGTGCCCGGATCCGAGAGGTATCAACCCGTGCGGACGGGTGGGAGTTGGGACAAGGCGGCGGCTCCGGCCTCCGGGAGACTGCGGCGACAACCGTGAGCGACGGGACGAGCTGTGGATCGAGCAGCTTCGATCCGCCAGGGGCGAAACACGATCTCCGTTCCTCCTTCCCTAAATCATCCTCTCCCGGTCTCGGCCTCCCCCAGATTCCCACCTGCTCTCCTCTCCGGCCACGACCAGGGTTGTGCTTCGCCGCCGCCGCGACCTTGACTCATCAGCGTTAGCTTCTCCTGATTTGGACACGCAAGATGGTACCCATCTCTTTACCCCCCTTGACTTCCCAGAATTACATTTTACTCGTATAGGATCTGAATATTGCGTACCTTCCTAGTGTGGATGGATGGTGTTATTAGATTACTCGGTTCACATGTGCCTGCCAGCATCTAGATAGTCTTGGTATTGCAATGTGTCTGGCTGTCTGCATAAATATTGTGTCATGGTGTATATTCCATTTCCAATTGGATCAATAATCAATGGGATCCCATAATCAATCTTGCATCCACCTGTGGCAAAGTTGTATTCATGGTCAAGACTCAACGATTAGCCATTTTAAATATGCTTATTGTGAAACAGATAATTAGAAGTTATCAGAATGCTGAATGCTAGAACTCGCTAGGGAAGCCTGTCATAAGGTGTAGATATCCTACTCCTACAGGTGCACAAGCCTATTTAGTAGCACATTACCAGTCATTTGTTGCAGAATCAAATGGGATCAAGTGCATGTTCCAGACATTTCATAAACTAGAGTGTGAGACTATTTTAGTCTAGTTAGTTATAAAATATTGAGTACTTTGAAATGCTTCTGGAAAGGTTATTCTAAGGTAGGGCAGTGCCTACAAAAATTTAGTGTGATTTACCATCAAGTGTTGTCAAATAGAATGCAGGGTTCCATGAGATAGTTGTGGTACTGTATTACCAGAAAAACAGTGTTGTCTTTGATTAATTCATTGTGTTGCTACATATCCAAAGTTATAATCTGACAACTTGTTTCGATGCCTGGATCCAAATTAATGACATGGTCTTCTATATTCAGTTTTTAGCTTACAAGGCATTACCTCCATTCCAAATTAAAGGTTGTTTTGGCTTTTCTAGATACATAGTTTTGCCTATGTACATAGTGTATACCTAGGGGCATAGCAAAAGCTATGTATTATGTACCTAGAAAAGCTAAAACGACTTATAATTTAGGACAGAGGGAGTACAATACTTATATTAGTTGCTTCATCTGCAAAATAAAACCAGGTGAATTATGTGCACATGATATTATGCAGGAGTGCAAAACTGTGATTAAAGGAGAAATCGACCCAAATAAAATGGGAACAAACAAAGATATTTATGATGCTCTTCAAGACTAACCAACTTTCTAGATTGCTGTCTTGTTATTGTATGGTGAACTCTTACAGCAGTTGAGGTAGTACAACAGAAGAAAAGTCAGAAATAAATGTTGTGGAATTATACTACTTCATTTGGAGTTAAACTGTTAAAGAAACCTTTACTTTAGATTGGTCTTATCTATTGGTTTTCCCGTATTGGTTATACTAGTTACATTTTGGTTCTGATTAATTGATGATATCTAAGTGCAGTGTGGTTTTAAGAAACACTAATAAGAAATGCATGAATTGGATGGCCAGGTTTATCACTCTAGTTTCGTTGATGATGATGGGATCAGAAAAGCTTGTAGCTGTCCTTTGCTTCCACTGAAAACTCATATAAAGGGCCCAGCACCAGCCTCTGACCCTGGTATGGTGGCTACACAGAACTCATAACTTTCACTACTATAAGACCATACTGAATTTCTTATTTATGTCCATGTTATACAGATAAAGCGGACATTGTTGATGAAGCCATAACTTTCTTTCGAGCCAATGTTTTCTTCAAAAATTTCCATGTGAAAAGCTCAGCAGATAAGTTATTGATCTATCTGACGTTTTATATCAATATTGCCTTAAAAAGACTAGAAGGTTGCCGGACACTAGCTGTTGGGACTAAGGCAATCATTAATCTGGGATTGGAGAAAGTTCCTGTACCTGGGGAACCAGGGTTTCCTTTCCCTGGACTTTTCACTCTTCCCCAGTCCCAGGAGGAAGCAGGTATACAGTTTCGTCTACAATTGTATGCACATATGTTTCTTTCCAAGACTAGTATTTTCTATGTATAAAAGTAATATGCTACTCATTATTATTTTCACATAATTATGTTTGTCGTCATAATTTAGACTGATAAGTCAGTAAAACATTCGTGTACCATGGATTCCAACGCTAAATTGACGATTGTGCATTTCTGTGTCTGAATGCAGAATTGTTGAGGAATTATTTGAAGCAGATAAGGGAGGAAACAAGTGGAAGATTGCTCAACTGTGCATACAGAGCTAATGGCTTTCCAAACAAATGGTGGTTGGCTTTTGCTAAGAGAAAGTTTATGAACATTGTCATCCTTTAGACTTGGGCTTTTTGCACCAACAGGTTTAAGCTGTTTTTTCTCTTATGATCATGTGAAGTATCCACACACAAAAAAAAAGATAGTTATCCTACATCTCAGAGGGACAAAGCCAAAGATTTCGATGAGAGGATAGATAAATGTCATAAGTTAAATTATTCGTTCCCAACTTGTGATGGATAACTGTGGAGAACAGTAATTGCCATGTTGTCTTGCCTATTAAATTTACACCCCTGTTCTCCAATGATGTGTCCAAGTCGAGACAGTACAAATGTTCGTAGTATTGTACATGCTGCAAGTGTGGCATATATGTTGTAAACTTGTAATTGTTAATTATTCACGGTAATTTCCCGTCCCTGGTACAGTTTACAGGATTGATGATTGATCTACAATGTAAATAAAAGGGTGGACGAACTGGATGATTATTCATAGTAGGCAGTTTATTCGATTATATTGGAAGAGAAGGTAGGGATATTTGGAATAGAAACGGAAGATGAGCTTGTTTGGCATTAAAAATTCCTGAAACGAGTAAGAATTCGTACACTGTTCATTTTTCCCCTTTCCGAACAGAAAATGCACATTCACTCTTGAAACGAGTAAGAATTTGTATGTTCACCTTTTCTCCTTTCCGAACAGAGAATGCACATTCAGCACACTAGCTGTTAATAACTAGCCGCAGCGTAAAATGGCTGGTGCGAGAAATTCCGCAGAGCACAGAAATCACGGTGCAGATCGAAGGCGACGGGATGCAGATGGCGCGCGAAGCGCACTCTGCACACATGCTAAGTGACATGAGATTCCACAGCTAGGTATCATGCCAACACCTTTCAGAAATGAGTCTTTCTACTCGTCCTCAACTCCTCATGAAGTGGACAAAGCAGCAAGAAAATAGCTTTATGAAACATAATCAACAATGCTCACCACCCAAATGAGCAGGATGTTGCCTTGTTAACAAGGATTCCATAGTAAGGGTTCAAACAATCTATTATGAATATTTAACCACCATATTAAACTGGGCTACACAAGTAGATCATGCTGCAAGCAATAGCCATTAACAAAGTTCTAGAGCAGAAAATTAGACTAAGCAGAATATCTGGAGTTCCCCATTGGCAGAAGAAATATAGTCTACGCAGACGCTTGAATGTTCTCTGCAAGGAACGCCTTCCCCGGGGCACGCTTAGACAGGGGACCGTGAACACCGAGCAGCTGCACAAAGGCCAAAAGATAACCAGTATTAAATAGATTGCCCACTTATAGAATAGCCCATAAAGCAAAAGGTCATAGTATGTACATTGGAATTGAATCAAAACATAAACAATTATTCGAGATCAGTTCTTCATGTGAAGCATATGATGCTTAAACAGAAACACATAAATAAATAACTGGAACAACTCTTTTACCTTAGCATTGACACCATCAGGTGCGATCCTACCCTCGCTCTTGTACTTCAGATACTCAGCACGGGTGAACTTGGTGAAACCCCTGAAAAATCAAGACAATGCACAAAACGAGTCAAATTCAAACCTTTCATCCATGCTGTGACTTGACATCGGGTTCAACAGCAAAGCATCTTCAGTCACACATACCACTTCCTGCTGCGGATGATCTTTTGGCGGCCAGGGAACTTGAACTTGGCACGGCGGAGGGCTTCTTCAGCGTGATTAGCATTGCTTTCCTTGCAGCGCACAGAAAGGAGGACCTGACCAATGTCCACACGAGCACAGGTACCCTGGGGCTTGCCAAAAGCACCCCTCATTCCAGTCTGGAGCCGATCAGCCCCAGCACATGAAAGCATCTTGTTGATACGAAGGACATGGAATGGGTGGACCCTGACCCTCAGGTGGAAGGCATCCTTGCCGGCACTCTTGGTCATGTACTTGTTGCAAGCAATGCGGGCAGCCTCAAGAGCCTCACTGGAAACGTTCTCCTTCTCCCAACTCACCAGGTGGACGCAGAAGGGGAACTCATCCACTCCCTTCCTCTTCATCCCAACATCATAGATCCTGATCTTGGGGTCAGGGACACCACGGCAGTACCTTGACTTTGGGTATGGTTTGTTCTTGATCTGGCGGTAGCATCTTGCTGGCCCTGGTTACAAAGATTACCAAGGGCCTAATTATAACCAATGTGCAGAAAATGACATGGAAACATACCATATCATTAGAAATACAAATGCAGACAAGGAAAACAAAGCACCCACAGCCACCTTAGCCTCTACACCATTACTTCATTACATAGGTGTAATAATATCAAACAAATCAGAACCAGAACTTCAAGCTCAAAAAAACATTTTTTTAATGATTCAGTGCAAATATCACAGTCATCATTGCTATTCTATCAAGAAATCCGGTGAACCATATCACGTATTACTCAATCAAGTGACATCAATGCTCAGGTTTAGAAAGAGAGCAAAATCCTCAGTCCATAATTCATACAAGTTTATCACATTATTCGGCGATTCACCATAGACAAACCACATCACACAAAATGAATGCCAATAAGACATCAAAAAAATTTCAGCACTCTTAACAGAATAGAGTTACAGTGTTAAACACGTTCTAATCCTTGTCAGATGTCCACAGAAAGGTGAGCAACTTGCTTGTAATAACAAAGCCATCCACTAAGAAATAATGGAAACTCATCAGAGCATCAGAGCTCAAGCATTCAATGTTTTAAACAAGACAGTTACAAATCAGCGATCCTAGTATACGCAAACAGGCCATGCTTGCTAGAAACAAAATTCTAAACCACCAGAATTAACTCTATATGCTCCGCTGAATCATGATGCCACTAATCTCATTTGGCACCTAACTGCCTAACTACAATGGAAAAAACAGAATTCCGAAAACATCACTGATACAAATCACGTAGGTGTCTAGATGGCCTAGTACTATTGGATCTAACAACCGCAAAATCATCTGCGGATTTCTCGTAGCTCATAAGACTCGCATATCCCACGGGCAACGGCATCTAACAAACATCACAGGGATCCTAGCAACGTTGAGAGAGAGAGAGAGAGAAAGAGTTTGGTGGAAGAGGAGGGAAGGTGAGTGATCTTACTTCTCCCCATGGCGACGGCGCAGGCGAGTCGACGTGAAGAACGCGGCGGCGGCAGGGGACCCGGTAGGCGCTAGGGTTGGAGGGCGTGGATTATATACGCGGTGAGAGGAATGGCGTGTGCGCTTGCGTCTGTGTGGTGTGAGCTTGGGCTTGGGTCCTGAATTGTGAATTGTGGGCTAGGCCATCTAAGGCCCATGTGAACCCAAATAACGGTGAAACGTATCCCATCTATTTTCGTATTTAGTCTTTAGAAAAATATATTTTCGTATTTGCCGGAAAATGCAAAATAGGAAGCGGAATGATGTGTTTTCGGTATGTTTTTTTATATAAATAAAGGCTAATTGCTAGCTAACTACAAAATTTAAAATTAGTTCTAGTACATTCAAACAGAGGACTAATAGGTGGACTAATTTGTTTGTAAATTTTCAAATAGTTGTTAGTTAACTAGCTAATCAACCACGGTTAATTTAGACTATTTTTTAGCCCCAACAAGTAACTAGCCATATGTATCCAAATAAGTCCTTAAGAAATACGGAGTAAAGGATAAGCTTTAATAATTATTATTGTAGCAACCTTCGACCATTAGGTTTTTATACGACAAAAATTAGTTCAAGAATTCAGAAAGCCCTCCCAAGGGGCATCAAGTGAGGCACTTCAACAAGATCCTAACATGTCAAATACTACACACTAAGCTCTAAGCTCTGTCATGATCTTAGTTCAAGTTTTCAGTTCCATCAGTAGTGTTCGTTTCCATATTTCTGCAATCCTATTTTCATTCCCCTTCCTGACTATCCAAGTCTCGTTCTCATTTTTAGGAGAAAATTGCATATTTTGGGCTTTAATCATCATGCTTCGTAGTTTTGGGACTTTAATCATTGACTTCGTAAAAATAGACCTCTAAACATTGAACTCTTGATTTTCATGGCATTATGTGTATTTTATATCTTTTCTGGTATATATACCTGTATTTGGCCCCCCTGAATGGACCCTTTTGCCCTTGTGTCTTTTTTCTTTTGTGCATGGATACGAAAAGATCCATACAGACGTTTTGTTTGCGCATTCGTTGCCGCCGCCATCAGGGAGATCCCGACGCCGCTCGCTTTCCCTAGACGGACGCACCGGAGATCATGGAGCCTGATAGCCAGCCGCCCGACCTGGCCGTGGCCGCCGACGGCCTGGCCGCGCCGCTCTCCCAGGGCATGGCCGCGCCGCCCGACCTTGGCCTGGTCGCGCCGGCTGAAGTACGTGGTCCGGCTGTCGACAGGAGTGCGCCGTGCCACGTGGCCTATCCGCCGCCGTGCACGCTTCAGAACACTACTGGCTCGCGGTTGCGGCTTGCCAACAAGGTCGTGCTGCTCGTGCTTGCAGCCGTGCAGGCTGCCTGGATCCCAAGCCTGCTCCTCCGTGCAGCGTCCAGGCGCTTTTTGGGGACCAGGACCCTGGGCTCTGGACACGCACGCGATGATGTTTCCCGGCGGCCGGCGGCCGGCGCGCCGACTGAAGATCGCAACTCGCAAGACGCAAAGTGATGTGCCGCGAGGCGAACCGGTCCAGACTCCGGAGCTGGGTCGTCGCACGAGCTCACGCCGCCGCCTCGTGCTCGCGTGGCGCGCGCGACGAACCGGGTCACGTACGTACGAGCGGCAGGACAAAATATCAGAAGGGCAAAAAGTCCATTTAGGTCACAAATACATAGAGGAATACTACAAAAGGGAGAAAATATACATAATGTCATGAAAATCAAGAGTCCAACGTTTGGAGACCTATTTTTACGAAGTCGACGATTAGAATCCTAAATATATATAATTTTCTCCATTTCTAGAGATGGTTAAGGTGGTTTCCAGTCCGTTTCGTCCATTTTCATCCATAAGAGGGAGGGCAAATTTCTGTTTCCCCAGGTTTCACGGTAAGCTTTTTATCCATTTTGTTTTTCAAAAAAAGAGACCTGTCTTAACAACATTTTTTTTATACAAGCGCATTACTCATCTCTAGCATGTATACCTTGCTCTCGGTGGCAGAAAGCTAGATCAATATATGTGTTAACCATGCCATGTGTAGTCACCTCCATAGTTGAGGCCTCGTGTTTCTTATAGAGATATGGGGATGAGAATATTCCATTTATGTGTGCGCATTGGCTCGTTCAAACTTGTATTGTCTAATACGACCAAATTTGATGTACTAGATAATGCAACATTGGACCTGCATTGAGCACTATACATGCCTGCATAAGAGCCTATGCAGGCAACCAAACATGAGCAAATTACTTACTCCATTACACAAGCTTGGATACAGGCTAAAAGCATCTCCAAGAGTCTTTCTTAAACTCACTTTCTAAATCCTCATTTAGAGAGTCGTTTGAATGAAAATCGCTATCCATATCTTCCACCTTTCAATAGCTTCTTTATATCATGTGCATAGTTTGAAGAGCCACCTCACAGTCTATATCTTTGTCTAGCAAGAAACTAGGAATACATGATTGCAATATTTGAAGATCTAGTCGAAGAAACTATAAGAGGGCTTTTTTCATAAATCTTTATTTTCATCAACACGGAAGGATATAAAGAGACCCTTGAAGTTGCTCTAATACATGCAACCAATCAAACCTAAGTGCACTAAGGGATCGAACATATGATTGGCTTAAATTTTGGGCTCTCATCTGTATTTGTTTGTTTTCGTATTCCTTGTATATCCCTTTTCCATTATTGCTCCTATTTTTGGTGATAAAAGGCGGAAAAGAAATAGTTAAGGGGTTTTCCCACCCGTTTCAAGCTGTTTTCATCCCCATTCAAGAGTAGGTTTAGAGGCCATGTATTAGCCATTTAGGAAAGTTTATTCAGTTAAATTTTCTTATGATTGATGACACATTTATAGAGATAAGCAACTACGTAAAATAATGCACTTTTTTAGTTTTTCACTTGCTGCATACATGATAATATAAGCATAGTGTTGTATTGCTGCTAAGCACCATTAAGGCATTAATTAATATATGTGTCTTTTGTTTGCAGTTTTTTCATCATTATTGGGAGAAAAATAAACTAGGTCTGCTTCTTGGTGTTATTATTATCTCATGGTATATTGGTTTGCATAAAGTTTGAGTGTCCCATGCTTCGGACGAGTATCCTTTTGTAGATATGATTCATATCTACTAGATCATAAGATTTGCGAGATTTATGGATTGCCAATAGCAATTCATTTATTTCAAGTTTTCATGTCAGAACCTTTTACACTCTACGATGTCTTGCTTCAAACTCTTTTATCTTGTTCTTGTGGGCACGTGGTTAAATGGCACTGTCCCGATGAAAATCTATATGGAGGCGTGAATGTAAATCCGAACGCTCATGATTTTACACAACTCATCACCGGTGTTCAAATCCAAGTGCTCATGATTTTGGATGGCGATCTGGACCAGGACCAGGTAACTAATTTAAGGCCAGGCAACGATCCAGATCCCAGGTCGAAATTGACCGCCTAGATCTGCTGCCTAGACCAAGCAGTTCCACTAGATTCCCAAGCAAACACGCTCTTAGTGTTTTCAACAGTTTTATCTATAGGCATGTAACAGGAATGCACTGGCGAGTGTGTGTGTGTGTGTGTGTTTCTGAATGTGGTGCGCGCGTGACTTTTCTAGTTTCTACTTGAAGAAATCATCAATTGGGCTAAGAATGTGATCTATGATAAACAATAGAGGGTAAAGGGTCACCTTTGCCTCACACCTCTTTTACAATGGATTTTTTTTCCAAGAACACCATTTAATAAAATTGATGAGTCTAGAATTAATTTGGCACATGATCTATCTAAATGATCCATATTTCCCTGTGAGGCCCAATTGTCCTAGCATGCTTGTGATAACTTGATGCTCAATCATGCCATGCCAAAAGCATTTCCAAAAACTAATAATAACAATTTCCTCCTTAATGGTGGTATTGATGTAGATATTCATAGGATCATGCCAAACAATCTTGAATTGGCCTGCTCCTAACAAAAATGTAATGATTTGTTGTCCTTTGTTTTGGGAAAAAAAGGTAACCCTGCTTTTATAGCAAGAGTATAACCATATTGATTTATGTGAACAATAGTGAGGCTTAGTGTCAGCAACCTGTTTGTAGGTAGTAAAAGTCTACTTACTTTTCGTCTTTTTTTTCGGCCCGGCCTGAACCTGGCTCGGACCGCAAAATGCTCAGATCTGCTTGAGGGTACACCTAGACCACCCAAGCTCGTGCTCGACTTATATTTCCCTTTCTTTCAAAGATGCTTACAACATAGCAAAAGCTATGTTTCCTCTATATGAATGATCAATCAATTGAGAAATGAAAACCACCAATGGTGAGATGAGAATTGTGTTTCATACCACCATCTTTGCTTGGTGAGCTGGCAATGGTATACTTAGCTATTGTTCAAGAACTATAAACAATAGGAACAAGTATTATTCCCTGCTTCACACCAATGAGAAAAATTCACAGAGAAATATATAAAAGCTACATCCATGGACATATATACCTTCACGCAGTAAACTCAACAATGATCCACTGAAAACACCAGTACATCAACAGTATCTGGGAACTGTGCGTGCTGTTTATTTGCAGGGCTAATGAATGGCAGGGCAGCTCTCCTTTGGCAGGGAAAGGCCAGAAAAATGTTCGTTCCTCCCTCAGCCTTCATGCCAGAGGAGAGCTGCACTGTGATTCTCACCCTGAGCTACTTCTCTTGACATCCTTCAACTGCCTGCTGTTGATGCTTGTTCAGATCCTCCTCTTCCTCCACTGTTTCCTTGCCTTACAGTTTTATGTTTTCATGGCCTATATATACCACAAAGCCCTCCGGTCGAAATCTGGATATCCCTCCGAATGTGCCCAAATCAGGACCATGTTCGAGAAGCTAGCTAACTGTCACTTTTGAGTTTGGTTCATGTAGATAGAATTTCTTCCCTCATTGGAAAAGGAGGCCGGTATTAACATATGCATGCATCCAGTGAACCATGCCGAGACATGTCCTTTTCAAGATCCTATTGACGCTATGCTTTGTCGTGGGACATTCTTATGGATCTTCCCTTGACAAATCTAGAATGGATCTGATTCTTTGAAAAGAGATAGCAATAGCTTTGCATGCAGGTTGAAGGGCTTTTGGATCTTGAAAGGCCACGCGGAGCGTACATTTAGTTAGATTAATTAAATGACTGTTCATCCTATTTAGAATATAATATTGCCCATTAACGAACCAAAGTAAAGCTCGTCACTCAGCAAGTCATTGAGACTAACTCTATTGTGTAGAAACAAGTGTCTGAAGAGCAACACATTTGTCTCTTTGTAAGGTGTAAGTTTTTAACTGTAAGATTTTTCCACGAATAAATGCATGCATGCATGCTGATAATTATTTGCTTAGTTGGTGTATTGTAACTTCAGCTATTTTGGTGAGCGGGCCAGTGCCCAAGAATTAGCTATTCAGGACGTGTGCTGGACGAATTATCTGAAAAATTAGAGGATTGAGTTTTTTGGGGGACATAAGCTTCATTACTCAGGAAAGATCATTACAGTCGGACTGCAAGCATCGCTGCAGGAAGCTAGGGGGAATGCCAAACATGAGAATCTAGAGAAGAAGACGCAAAATGGGCACAAGAATGCGTTACAAAATTTGCCTCTCACCTAACATGATTCATCGCAAAAGAAGTGAAGGCCGAAGCTAACTCCTCTATCTCATTCAGAATTGCTGCAATTTCAGGCCGTTGCTTGGTCCTGTTCCTCCACAGCAAGACCACCTCTTGAGCGTCGGTCTCCGCTATAATGTGCTCTCTAGTTCTTTCCGGGATTAGACGCAAGCCATCCCGAATCGCTTCTGCTTCAGAAATCAGGGCTGAGCCCACAGGACCCAGCCACCGGGCCGACGCCACACGGAAATGTTGGTAGACGCTCATGTCTACCAATCTTTATTAATAAAAAAAAAATGGTAGTGCTGACCACATTTGGCATGGAGTAAGTTTTTAGGAAAAAATCTACATCACCCGAGGTTTGGAGGGGTGTTTACTTGACCCCCTAAAGTATAAAATCCAGGTATTGAACACATTAAAATTTGTAAAACCGGTCAGTTTACCCCCTAGGGGTGGTTTTGCTAGGCAGTTTTGCTTGCGTGGCAGTGGTTTTGCTTTGTGTGAGAGTCCAGGCTGGATGTGTTGGACACGCTGGCGCTTGGGCCCGCTCGTCAGATGCCTCTTCGTTCCCAAATACGCATGCTCAGGGCGGATGGAGCAGGGTAGCGGCAAGAACGCGGCGCATGGAGTGGGGGTGGCACCGGATGGAGCAGGGACGGCGGCCATGGCGCCCGGGGCAGCAGCAGCCGCCATGTCTTGCTCACTCTCCCTCTCTCTGCCATGTCTCAAGCTCTCTATCTCTCGCTCACTCTCCCTGCCTGCTCTCTCTGTTCGTCGCTTCCATGGAGAGCAGCAGCCACCGCCAAACAAAAATTCGCGAGCTCCACTGTACCATCCCCAAATTAGTCGCAATCGTAGCTTTACCTTGAGCCTCTATACATCCCAGGCCTAGCCTTGTTGAGTTTCTTCCAAGGTAAAGGCTGCCGCGAGCGTTTTTTGTATCGCTGTCGCCATACACAAGCCAAAAACACTCCCTTCGCCGGCCAAAATTCACGAGCTCCACTGCACCATCGCCAAATTAGTCGCAATCATAGCTTTACCTTGAGCCTCTCTACATTCCAGGCCTATCCTTGCCGAGTTTCTTTCAAGGTAAAGGCTGCTGCGGGCGTTTTTCGTATCGCCGTCGCCATACACGAGCCAAAAACACTCCCTTCACCTATAAAATTCGACCAGCTCGAGGCCTCCTAGTTCAATTCCTTGCACCGGTGGGTAGCTATGGAAGTTGCCTAGCTAACGAACCCACAACGAGAGCCAGCCGTGCCCCTGTAGTCAACGAATTTTAGAAATTCACGGCCATCGGCCGTCATGGCTGCTGTTAGAAGTTTTACTTTGAGTCATATAAAGTTTTCTGTAATCCCGTTGTAACTTTTTAGTTGTGTCGCAGTAAGTTTTGGCCACCGCCGGCGGTTGCTCTCCGTGGAAGCGACGAACAGAGAGAGCAGGCACGGAGAGTGAGCGAGAGATGCAAGCACAACACGGGTGCAACACGGCGGTGGCACAGCATGGCACAGGCAGCAGCGAAGCAGCGCAGTGCGACGCGTACAGAGTGTACAACGCGTTCTCGCGGCTCTAGGCGGAGGCTCGGTGCGGAAGTGGCAGCAGGGGTAGAGGAGGCCGAGGGAGGAGCGCGGGAGGTGGGGAAGGAGGCTGCAGACCTGATGGCGAGCTCGCCTCGGCCTGCGGTTGAGCACTGCAGTGGGAAGGGCGGTGGCGCTGTAAGCTCCCAGCTCGTGTATGGCGAAACTCAGCGAGGATAGGCCTAGGAGATCGTCGCTACTGTGGTGTCCGGGGCATTGCCGTCGCACCTCCTCGAGTCACACCTTGGAGACTGCTACGGTGGGAACCGTTGGCGCGCGTGTACACCCGCAACCTGGAAGGTGATGTACGCCGTTGTAGGTGGCTTCAACGTGGTGGCGCTGCCGGACAGCGTGGCGCTTGGGTTCAAGGCCTCGTCTGGGGCTCGAGGGCCTCCTTGTTGGCTTCTTGGTAGGCGTCACGCGTCACCGTCAGCCTCCGCACACTCGCCCCAAACCTCCGCCGTCCGCATTCACCGGAACAACACCTGCACGGCGAGGTCGCACCCACTGGAGCCCTGTCGTCGCGCCGGCCACGTTTGCCCGAGCCGCGCCCGCCTAGCGTGGCCGCACCCGCCTGCGAGGTCGCGCCCGCCAGAGCCACATCCGCACGGCGAGGTCACGCCCGCCGGTGCCCCGCCGTCGTGACAGCTGCGTCCGCCCGGTGAGGCTGCGCCCGCTCGACGATAGAGGCCGAGCATCCATATCTGGGGGCGAATAGGCAGCTAACGAGCGGGCCCAAGCACCAGCGTGTCCAACACATCTAGCCTGAACTGCCACGCAAGCAAAACCGCCTAGTAAAACCACCTCAGGGGGTAATTTGACTGGTTTTGCAAACTTTTATGTGTTCAATACCTGGTTTTATACTTTGGGGGTTAAGTAGACACCACTCTAAACCTTAGGGGATGACGTAGACTTTTCCCTAAGTTTTTACCAAAAAAATTCACATTCTTTCACATTTGAGTTCATTTTTCTTGCCAAATTCCAATCAACTCATGAGCAAGGATGTGTGGCCAAGTTTGGCACAAACCAAGCAGCCCCGCAGTTTTGAATGGATAATGTGCCTTTGGCACTTCCTAAATATCATGATATAAACATCTCGTTAGTTGTGTACAAAACCGATACACAGTCCTTAATTTTCACGAGAATAAAAAGATCAAAGATTTCCTCGAGGACACTAACAATGACCTCATAATTTTTAATTAACGTAATTCTTTTTTTCATGAAATGACCATGTCATGTTTTTCATTTGCTTGAAAAGACCAAGCTTACATGTTTTGATACCATTTGCCTATGTAGTCCCTGTAACATCAGTAGGTCGCATATAGGAGCTCCCAGAACTGATTCAGCAGAGAATCAGTTTTGGGAGCTATGCCAAATAGTTTTTAAAGAGAAGTGATTCTCTGCTGATTCCGTGAAGAGATTCTCTGAAATGAACTAGGGGTTGAGAGCTTGAAAAGTAGCTTCTCTTGATTCTGTGAAGTGATTGTCCATCATGATTTTAAGAGTTTATGCTAAAGAATCAAAGATAATCACTTTCAGCCACAGAATCACTTTTCTCTCAGAGAATCAACTTCTTTATAGAATCAGAATCAGATAGAGCTCTACCAAACAGGCCCATAGTTTGGGCATAGTGATGAAGAAAACTACGAAGTACCTTTTTTTGCAAAAAAGAATTGCATACTTCCACATTCATTCACAATTTTCCCCTTATGTATGCAGGAAACATATCAAAATTCAACATTGTTATGATTGCATACTTGTGCACCAACTGAGAGCAAGTATAATAACCGACTGTAAGCTGGCTAAATGCTGAGGTGGAGGAGAGAAGAGATGAGAGTGGGTTGTAATCTTACAGCAGGCTTAGACACAAGAACCAAGAAATATTGTGAGAGAGGCAAGTGGGTGGGCTAAAAGAAGGCTGCAAAAAACCTTACAACCACCAATTCGGTTGTATTATTAGCCTTACTCTGAGCTATATTTGGCGTGGTCGCATGCATGGTGGCATGGAGCACTGTGGGTTTTGTGATTGGTGGCGATATGGCTGATGAATTATCGAGTAAAAGAGAGATAATTGATAGATTTTTGCAGGTCAAACAAGCTGAAAGTGAGTACTATATATTTGGTGGAAATATCTATCCACCAGAAAAAATGGGAATCATATGAACTTAGAAAAGCATGGACAGAGATAATTTACATTGACTTAGTAGCAACTAAACATATTTTCCAAAAGCTTACAATACGTAATTAGTAATCTAAAGTAGTTTAAAATACATCTTTACTAATCCATATTACTATGGAACTGAGCATGCTAGATCAGTTGATGGGAGCTGGGAGGTGTGGCCGTGTGGGTGTTCACCTCCACCACCTAGATTCGATTTATGTTACTACCATAGGTTCAAGTCCTCTTCAACTTGAGTTTAGGGGGATGAAGTAAAATGAGAGTAAGTTTGTTGGTAAGCAGGATTTGGTCAACTGCATGAAGTATTTTAGTGCCTCAAATTTACGCGCTTTGTGGCACTAAGGGAACTCAAATTTACATGGCTTTTTGGCACTTTGATACTTAAAAGAACCAGATGCATATCAGGTTATTGACTGATTGAAAGGGCATGCGGTGAGATGTTCCTTGTTGAAGTATAATATCAATGACACATTTTTAGGGAAAATATCAACGGGACATCTTCACATGGAGAGGAATATTAATCATAATGGTCCACCAATTGCATGTCTATGCAAAGGATTTCGAAAATAATCATGTGCTAGTGTCTTAATGTTAGTGTTTACATGCTGTGCTAGCAACAATATCAAAGGGAAGAATATATGTTGAAAAAGTTTGTCTTTTTGGATCAGATGAGAATAGGGACTAGTCTGATTTTCAGAGCATATCCAGGCAGCATATCCATATCCTTTGTCTTAATTCCTGCTATTTATCTCTGTATATATACATATAATCGGTAGAAGACAACACAAAGCGAGAAAAAGACTAGGCCAGAAGAAGATCTGAAGATAGGGCAACCAGAAGAGAATAAGGGTGATAAGCCCAACATTGGGTACTTAGGGTGAGAATCACAGCGTAGTTCTCCTCTGGCGTGGATCTGTCAACAATGCTACTGCTATCCCTGCCGAAGGAGAATTGCCCTGCCATTCAGAATTGACCCTGCTAGTAACACACGGGTAAGCATCACCTCACTTGTAACAGAAATTGAACGAATTTCAAGCACCCAAAACACATAGTGCATTGTGTAACTAAGGAAGAGTGTTGTCTAAGATAGAAAGAAACATTCCTTCAACATTTGTGGAACTCAAAAAAACTCTATATTTATACTCCATCTTAAAATACAAGATATCAAAGGTTTAAAATTTGTCTCAAATTATAAGTATTCTGTATTGCGCAAAAACCTTAGAACAACTTCAAGAGACTCTTTATATCCTTTCTAAATTATAGGAACAAAGATTTTGGTGAAAAAATACCCTCCAACTAGCTCTTTAACTAGATCTCCAAATATAGATATCTTCTATTCTGGATTTCTCGCTAACCAAAGATAGAGAGCGAGGATAGATCTACAAGGTATAGAAAAGCTATTGGAGGGTACAACGATATTTACTCAAATCACTCTCCAAATGTTGATTTAAAGAATAAATTTTAGAAAAAAAAACTTTTGGAAATGCTCTTATTCATGTGTGCATGTCTTTTAAACCCCATCCATGCATGTATCCATGCAAAACTTTTAAACACCATCTTACCCAAAATGACTCATGTGATTGGTTGCCAAAATCAATGACATGCATGCCTGCCTGCCTTTTTAAATTATGTGTTACTAGAAAATTAAACAAGTTAACAACCAAACTAACTAATTAGTGAGAGAAAACTAGTCCTTTGCCAGACTTTATATTTGACCCTAAAATTGCTTGAATATCTTGCATTTCAGGTGAAGGGAGTACTTAACATGAAAGGTGCATACATTGCTTGAATACCTTGCATTTCAGGTGAAGGGAGTACTTAACATGAAAGGTGCATACAATGTTTTTTTTGAACCTCAAAGACCTCTAAAATAGAAACTCCAGCACACAAAAAAATAAAAACTCCAACAGCCTTTCTAGGGTGAGGCGGATGGCTAGCGACACATGCAAGCTATATCTAACGTGCGAGATAGGTGACTCGCTATTTTAGAAAATCAAATACAATAGCGGTTGGACTTTCTCTCTTTTTTCCTCCAAAATACTCAAATATAGATTACACAACATGGATAGCTCTTCTATTGCGAGTTGCTCTTAAGATCTTTAATTCAAAGGTACTTTGTATCTCTAGCAAATCATCGAACGCATGATTGATGGTCATAAAACAAGGGAGCAGTTCAATTTTTGTCATACAAACTATTGCGTGCGTTTATTTTTTACCATTTAACTGGAAAACCAAAAATATTTGACCACCAAACTATCGTTACTGGACATACTCGACCATCTAGTAGGTACCAAAGGCGGTTTGGTATTTTTTATAAAATAAATCAATAAAACTAGTTATTTTTCTAAAAAGAACATAACTTATTAATTCTAAATCATGAAAATACAACACTAGTTCCATTTTTCTAAAAAAAATAATGTGTCCATTAGTGCTAGATTTGAAGGTATTTAGAACTTTGTAGTGATATTATCCCTTGTAGTCATGCACATTGTTTATTCAAATCAACATTTTGTGCTATATTCAATATATAGACTAGTGACCAAAAAAATCATATTCAAAATAGAGTACCAAATATGTTGTTTAAATTAACCAAATTATCTTTTGGAGGATGGTGATGCTATGTTAACTGTAATGGTCGAGTATGATCTATATGTGATGGAGTAAGGCACCTGCGAGGTTGGTGTTGTCTTCTAGATCTTCTGTTCACTCTATTTCTGCTATGAACCTCTTCATCAATATTAGGTATAATATAGCACAAAATAATGATTTAAATAAGTAACAACCATGATTACTTGTGGTGGAACCTACCCACCTAGATTTTCTACATTATTTGGACTATTTTCTGCTTTTACTTTTGATAGTTCTATCATGTTTGTCTTTTAGCATATGTGTAGCTCGCATAGCTTGGTTACTTGTAGTGGAACCCCTCACCTAGATTAAGTCATCGACTTGGCACGAGTGCTTGTATTTTTCTGAATTTATTATAGGATTTAACAGTGTCATTCTTTTAATAGTAGACGACGTGTCCATCAAATAGCAAGACACTTTCGGTGACTTCACCAATTTCAAGATATGTCAACTTAGTCTTCAGAATTGCTTATAAGAATAAGGTGTGTGTCTATGTGTGTTTATGGGAATGGGGGTGGGCAATGGGCGTCTCTAAGTCTGTGAGTGGGGTATGGTTGGGTCACATAGTCACGGTTAGCGGTTTGTATGTCGTCTAAGTCTTATATATAGCTCTTTTGTGTTCCAGATCGACTAATTGTAATGGAGGGAAACACTTGGGTAATTAGTAGTGATTAGGTAGGCTGAAAACATTAAGATTTCGTAATTTTGTCGTCATGGTAATGAAATTCAGGTTCGGCCATCATAGAATCAAATTATAGCATTTCTTTTTTTCTTTTGAAAAATTACTGAAAACTAAGAACCTTTATGTGAAAAGAAGTTCAAAACTCGGGCGAAGTCCACGATCAGCTTATTAGACGTTGTCTCTCTCTTTACTATAAGTTACTATCAATGCCAAGGACTCAAAAAAAAAACCCCCCCCGTTATGCCAAAGCTTCCAACTAGACTGAAGCAGAGCACTGAACATCTACTATAGGGTTGTGAATGGCAGGGCAATTCTCCTTTGGCAAGGAAGGGCCGTGGGCCTAGCCCTGTGGCAAGCTTCTCAGCCTTCATGCCAGAGGAGAACCGCACTGTGATTCTCACCCTCTTCACACAAGGACATGCTCCTGACATCGTCCTCTGCTCTGCTTGCCATTGTTCTTTGCTCTGTTTCCTTCTCTTCTTCTCTCTCCCTCACCTAGCTATCCATGCCCTTACCTCGGTGCCCGTCAGCTACCTATAAATATACGCTGCAAACAGCAGAGGGGAAATCTGAAGACGAAATCTGGATATGCTCGGCATGTGCTACACAATCGGAACCACTCCAGGGAAGCTTCTCTCTTCTTTTTCAGCTGGCTGCCTGGCATGTGGACCAAGCATGAATAATCGCATCTCGTCAAAGGAAAAAAGGAAACATGATTGAGCTGTGTGCCTTTTTTGTGTGCGCGTTGCCGCTGGACATTCGCACGGATCTTCTCTAGTCTGTCGCCATGAAATCTCTCTCTCTCCATGTTGTGAGATTGTGCAATGCCGTCTAGCGAAGGGGGGCTAGCTGTTGGGGCTCCCAAGAGCCGCCTGCCCGTCTCACCCTGGATTCCTTCCTGCTGCGTTTGTTTAGATGCAGAGCAGTCAGTTTGTCTCATCGAGCAGATATCACACAACATGGCCCCGTTCGCTTGAGGAATCTGAAAATCTGAAAAAATTTATGAGAGAAAAATACTGTTCCGGATAAAAAAAAAAGAAGTGAGTTAAGCTAAGTTTAAAGGATATGCGAACAGGGCCTGTAGTTCACACTCGGTTAAGCAACAACAGCCAAAGCCACATACCTCTGCGATCTTTTTTTTTTTTTTTGTTTGCCAGGCTCCTCGTCCTCGATCAGAAGAGGCGGCGGCCTTTCGTCGCGTAACAGGCATGCATGTGACCTATCTCCATCGCCATCGGAATAAAGCGATGGATTCTGGCTTGCATTTGTTGGCACGTAGGAGTATATATCTTTTTTTTGAGATTTCTCCGGCTGACCGGCCTTGCTTTACCGGCGCGGTGAAAGGAGGACGGCGCATGTCCTGCCGGTTATGCCCTTTCCGGCATGGGATAAGTTAAAACGGCATGCATGCATGCCTACCTTCGATCGGTATCTCACCTATCCTTGAAGCAATGAAGCATGTGTTTGTTGAAATGTGGAGGTCCGTTGCAGGGCAACCCTCCGTTGGCAGGTGCGGCCTAACCCCTACCCTGCCAAAGGGGATTTGCCCGGCGATGCGCCTGCACACACACTTGTCGCTACCTGCAGCTCAGCTCAAGGTACAAGACGACGGTACTCCAGCCGGCCTGCTACATTCGGCCTTTCTTCGGCCCATCAGAGAGGAACCCAAAACCCATCACATGGTCCCAAAAAGCCTAAACAGGCCCATGAAAAGCCTGTCCCAGCTCCCACCACCACCACCCCAGCTAGGGTTGCTCCCTTTTAACCTCGCGCCGCCACCCCCTTCATCTCTAGACGCCCATCTCCTCCACCATCCGCCGCCGCCGCCGAAGGAGACGGAGGAGAAGAGGATCCGGCCGTCTCCTCGCCCCCATGGTACCGTACCCATTCCGTCCTCGTGCTCCCATTCCCATCTTCTCACCTTCCTCCTCCTCGTCCCGCCTGTGACATGTGACGCTAACTCGCGCGGCGTCCCGCAGGCGTCCGAGAAGAAGCAGTCGAACCCGATGCGGGAGATCAAGGTGCAGAAGCTCGTCCTCAACATCTCCGTCGGAGAGAGCGGCGACCGCCTCACCCGCGCCGCCAAGGTGCTCGAGCAGCTCAGCGGCCAGACCCCCGTCTTCTCCAAGGGTGAGTGTGTGCTGTGGTCTTGCGGCTCCGTTTCTTGCCTTGCGCTGACGGGGGTGGGTCCTTTTGCCTGCTGCTGCCTTGGTCTTGGTCTTGCAGCGAGGTACACGGTGCGGTCGTTCGGCATCCGGCGTAACGAGAAGATCGCCTGCTACGTCACTGTCAGGGGCGAGAAGGCCATGCAGCTGCTTGAGAGCGGCCTCAAGGTCAAGGAGTACGAGCTGCTCAGGAGGAACTTCAGCGACACCGGGTGCTTCGGATTCGGCATCCAGGAGCACATCGACCTTGGTATCAAGTACGGCTCCGTCTTACTTTACGAGAATATTAGCTATGATTAAGGCCATATGTTGCGCCAGTACATTCTTGTTTTTGCGATATCAACTGGTTCCGAGGTTATGGGTTGCTGTTGTTACAAGCTTCAAAATTTCGGTCCTCTGCTTCCATGTGGTCACTTAGAGGCGGTACCAGTGTTTGCAGTGATAATCTGGTGCTAGTAAATCCTTGGCTTGTTTTCTACTCCTTTTGTCCATTAGCTCCACGCCCAGTAATTGATTCTGAACATGATAGAGGCTTTAGTTAACTATTAGCATGTTTTTCAAATTTATTAAAACATTGTTTTAGGTGTTTGTTGTTTAAGACCGAGGTAATAGGCAACTTTATTAACAGAGCATCCAGAAATCACAACCCTTTCTGCAGTTATTGCATAGTTAGTTGTCATACAAGTGGATAATATTATCTTCTGTCAGTGCAATGCCAGTTCAGTGGAAGTTTACAGTTTAGTCTGTGCATTGTTGGTACAATGCAGTTCTTGAATGTTGTCATCTGCGCAGAGGTTATCTGGTTTTGCATATTTACATTTGGTTTGTTCCTACGGTTAATACTGTAATGTGCTCCATATATAATTTAATTGTTGGTTATCCTGCTGTTCCAATTTTTGTCTGATGAGCCATGTTTAGTGTTTTTAAGCCTTGTTACTCATTATGCTGTAAAGAATGTACCAATAGCCATTTAATGACCTGAAGTGTTGGCTGATGTGAATCCCAGACGTCAGTTGTGCATTGCTAACAATGATGCTAGCTATCTTAGGGGGTGTTTGGATCCTCCTACTAAAATTTAGGAGGTATGTC
The DNA here is from genome assembly GCA_904845875.1 of Miscanthus lutarioriparius. NCBI lineage: Eukaryota > Viridiplantae > Streptophyta > Magnoliopsida > Poales > Poaceae > Miscanthus > Miscanthus lutarioriparius. The sequence goes on along the minus strand of CAJGYO010000008.1, from coordinate 65,985,649 downwards.
GGGAGGATGTTGCATGGGGTGTTCGGATACTAATAAAAAAATAAATTACATAATCCGTACCAATAGCCATTTAATGACCTGAATTTTTGGCCTAATTAATCCATCATTAGCACATTGCTAACAATGATAGCACCATAAAATTGTCAAATCATGAACTGATTAGGTTTAATTATATCGGCAGAGCTGCAAAGTCTTCATTATGCTCTGTTTCTCTAGAGCCACTAAGCGGTGTCTTATGTATTTTGCAGGTATGATCCATCAACAGGCATCTATGGAATGGACTTCTACGTCGTGCTCGAGCGTGCTGGCTACCGTGTTGCGCGCCGCAGGAGGTGCAAGTCCCGTGTCGGGATTCAGCACAGGGTGACCAAGGAGGACTCCATGAAGTGGTTCCAGGTCAAGTATGAAGGTGTCATCCTCAACAAGGCTCAGGCCAACACGTCGTAAACCCTCACCTGTGCTCAAAACAGCTGTTTGTCTCAGCTCCGTGCGGACGCAAGATCACCTTGCAATGTTTTTGTTCAATTTGTATTCTCTGGCCTGATGTTTTAGTCTACTAGCGGAGCTAAAATCACCGTATGAATTATTTCAGTGCCCGTATCGTACTCTGTGCTGTTGCTTGAAAACATGTTAGTCTGATCTCCAAGCTCAGCTTGTGATCTGGCTTTCCTTTGGTTACATGCTTTATCTGCCGACCTGCGTTTAAGTTTTTTGTTGACGAATTACTGTCACCCCCGTCTGGAAAATTGAAGCTGACTGAGGGAAGGTTTCTACGTGTTTGGGTATGGGCACAGTACGGACATTTGTGTAGTGATTGTGGTCTCTACAGATATTCTTCAAAAGGGTGGTAAAATTCCATAGGTTATTGCAAAGTTCCTGTCATCAGGGAGTAAGAAACAAGAGTACGAAGCAAGGACTTGTGTTTTCTTAGGGCCTTTTTGATCAAAGGATCGCGTTTGGAATGAAGGATTCCTTTCCTCCGGAACACTGTGCCTCCTTCACAATTTCACAGGAAAACAAAACTCTAGTCCGATCGCTGGTTTCTGCTTCCTTTACGAAGTCGGAGGTGAGCACACCATTAAACACACGGATGGGGTCAGTGGCGGATGCACGATGCGGGATAAGGAGAGGCTAAAACAATGGAGATGTTGATTTGCATGAAGATTTAATGGTGAAATTAAACTTTTGCTACAGTAATTAGTGGTGAAATCAAACCATTAGAGAGGGCTGGAGCCCCCCCCCAGCCCCCCCTTTGGATCCGCCGCTGGATGGGGTGCATTACCATCAGAAAGTGAGCACAACATTAAACACACCGTCAGAAAAGAGGCAGGTGACTAGTACTACTTTGTAGTTTGATTCTTTTTTTGGCTAAGTACTTCTCTGCTGCTTTTTCCTGCGTTTCGATTTCCCGCGTTTCAAACACTCTTTCACATCATATTCTTATTTTTTTTCTTTCCTCTGTTTTGCTAGATGCCTATATCACTTTTCTGTGTTTTTTCCATTCCTCTGTTTTGTATTTTTTTTTTCGAAACATGCCCTTAAAAATTATACACTGGTATTCTTTCAACCTAGGGCCGGGGAGACATTCCTGAACAGCAGACAGTAAATCCGTAATGCGTCTGGCTGTGTTTTTGTTCCCATGTATATAACAGACCAATGACTGATAGGCAATACTAGCGACCCGAACGGATGCCCGTGGCTGCCGTTTCTGCGTCCTCAGTCTGTTTCTGAGTCTGACACCGGCGGTCGCTGAAACTGCGCGGGGAGTGCCTGTGCCCCTGCCGCCATTACCCTCCGCTCCCCGCACCTGCTGCCGAGTAGCGCTTCATCCCTCTGCTCCCCCATGCGTAGGCACAAGGTCCAACCAGTTGTAGCAGACGGTTGTGACAGGCAGAGTCACGTTGCAAGATGTGCAACATTTTAATCTACTTTTAAAATATCTAAATAAATCACTTACAATATTCGTACGAAATAGCTGAAACACTTGCAACAAGCGTCTAAAACACTTGCAAAAACATATGAAAACTCTTGAAAAAATATTTCAAACATATACAACATCAAGATAAAATAGTTGCAATATATGTGTGAAGCATATACAACATCCAGATAAAACACTTGCAATAAACGTTTGAAAAAACAGATGAAACATTTGGAACATACACTTTAAACAGCCGTGTAAAACCATTGCAACATGTGCAACATCACAATCTACTTTTGCAACATTAAGATGAAATATTTGCAACATTCAGATGAAACATATAAAACACTTAAAACGTAAGCTCGCAACATGCGTTGCGTGTCACCTTGCTACTTGGACGAGGTACCCGAGCAGCGTGGACACATCGGTGAAGGAGAGTGCCACGACGGCCAGGAGCTTCCACACGCCGAGGTCGAGGTCCCCGCCAAGGAGGTCCGCGTTGATGAGCGCCCGGAGGAGGTCGCCGTTGTCGTCCCCCACGTCGCCGAAGATGTCCGACTTGTTGACCACGCCGACGTCGACGAGGTTCGTTGACCACGCCCACATCGACGAGGTTCTAGAGGAAGAGTGGATGCGGTGTGGCAAGGTTCTAGAGGAGGAGTGGGCGTGGCATGGCGGCAGATGCGGCACAGGGAGGGATGGAAGCGCTAGGCGGAGTGGGGCGAGTGCCTGATACGTTAAAGCTGCGACAAGCGAAGCGAGTGGGGATTTCCATCCATAGGGGTTATGTTGCGGGGTAGAGATGGAGGAGAGAGCGTAGAGGAAAAACGGGCTAATTGCTATTGGGCCCGATTCGCTACGCAGGCCTAGGCCGGATGCACACGTCGGGACGGACGCCCCATGCATTAGCGATGTCTAATTTCACCCTTCGCTAGAACATGGCTATACATCATACATGGTGCCCGTCAAGCCGTCAACTGCCATCATTTTCATTTTTCCTCGTCTTCATCTCAACAATGTAACTCACCTCATTAGACTGTCTCCAATAGCTAATCCATATGGGCACCTAAACCCAAAATAGGTAGCAGGAGATCCAAAATTAATCTTCAACAAAGTACCTATACGGGAGACCCATTTTGGGTTGCCTGAGAGGCACAACCCAAATATGGTCCCGTTCGCTTCGCTGAAAAAGCAAGCCAAAACATCGTTCCCGCTGATTTGTTGTGAAAGAAAAATACTGTTCCGGCTGAAAAACAAGCTGAAAAAGACCGATTATAAGAGAAACGAACAGGGCCTATGATTATCATCTCTTCTAGAAACCCATTTGCAGAAAGGATTATCTTTTAGGTCCTGTTGTTGGAGAAGATGTCGAATGAGTATTGAACCCTTTAACTGTAGCGTTACCCAAACGTTGAATATGTCATTGTATTTTAGGTGTTGTTGTTGGAGATAGTCTTACGCTCGCGGCCTTACCGTAACCTGACACACCCTGTAGCTGTAGCCCTCGGGATGGGGAGTCAATGGCCTTGACTCTTGATCAGTTCCATTCACAGGAAAATCGAGCACTTGCTTATGGTATGAGACGCCACTAGTGACGGTGAGCTAACGTTGGCGGAACCTGAAAACGATGCCGCAACGGTGACCCATCCTCTCTGACGCCATCGTCATTTCCCTCACTCCTTCCCACCTACTGCCGCGAGTGCATGAACAACGGCAACCAGGGACTTTCCAGCGGCATCTGCCGGTGCGCTAAACTAGAGCCCCTGCTCACTAGAGCCACCAATCTGGCTTGCCTCCATCGATTGTTTTATGCCTGGGTTCCAGTGAAATTTTGTAAAATTACTTGTATTCCAATTTCCAAAGGCTTTCTTGTAAAACCTTTCGCTGAAGCCTTTTGAGTACTAGTATATATTTTTGTCACTGAGTTTTCTTATTATTTTTCAAAGCTATCACCAACGTCGTTGAATTATCAGTCCTAAGTTACTTGGGCGCGTTTGCGACCCTAGCCTGGAGGCCCGGTTGCGCCCGTGGGCTGCAACTTGCCATGTTTGTGGTCGTGGCCCGCGAGCGAGCCTGGCTTCCCAGAGCCAAAAACACCCTCTCCACCTGGCCCTCTGGAAACGACCAAAACCCTCGTTTCTTTGGAGCCGAGCTCGTGGCGGCGCACGCAGGCGATTTTGGGCGGCGGTGGGGTGGCTCGCGCGGGCTCTGGCGGGAAGGGGAAACTTCTTCGCGCGTGTCCCCGCTCCCCGCTCCCGCTCTGGCCGCCGTGCGCGAAGCGAAATGGTGGTGATTTCGCCGGCCTTTATATACGGGTTCCCACTCTCCACTCTCTCCTTCGTCCACTCGGTGCTTGCTCTTCCACCTCCCTCGTGAGAGACCGGCAGTGAGTGGTGGTGCGTGGCGGCGGCGGCGACCTCCGGCTGGTTGTGGGTTCGGTCACTGACGCCGAGGTTCTTCGCCGCGTTCCCGCTCCGGCTGCTGCTGGGACTCCGTGGCGGCGGTGTTCCTCTTCTTCTCCGTCCGCATCTGCTTCGTCTTCTTCCCGATCTGCATCCTCTACTTCTAGATCTGCCTCCTCTCCGTTGTTTGGACCCTGAGCCATGGTGAAATCGACCCCCAATCTTCTTTTTTGTGGTGCTTCTTGAAGTTCTTAGGGTTTCTTATTTGTTACTATTCATGATCTGTTAGGGTTTTATACTTGTTATAACTGCTTCATGCTCCTATTAGGGTTACTTGTACCTTACTGTTCTTGATCTGTTGGGATCGTGATCTGTTAGGGTTGTTGATCTATTTCAGATTAGTATTGTACCTTGCTGTTCATAACTGTTTGATGCAGTTGTTAGTGTTACTTGTATCTTGCTGTTCTTGATCTGTTAGGGATGTTGATATGTTTCTGATTACTATTGCTCTGAGTTTTTTGTTCCATCATTGGTCGATGATGTTGTCCAAATTTAGCACTGGGAGGCATCACATACAAGATGTAGCCGTGCTTTTGTTCATATGCATTCATTTCACATTCATGTTGATGCCTAGCAGGGTACATTAAGCTAAAATCATGTTACATTTTTACATGCTTGTAGATGGATCTATCTTTGAGCCGTGACATGCTGTGTAGGAAGGCAGTTGCCTTGACTGTTGTTATGGTTTCCTTTGTATCCACTAGGCTGAAAAGGAAAACCCCTGAACCTGAAACCCCACTGCCTGATCCTATAGAACTGGCCCTGATTAGGGATGAAAATGAACAGCACAGACAGAGAACACTGAGAATGATATACAACTCCATTGATTCAGAGTGTATTTCTATGATTAGGATGAAGAGAGCTGCTTTTTTTAAGTTAGTGAGAACGTTTAGAGGGAGGAGTCTTGTCACTGATAGGGAGGGGGTGTCAGTAGAAGAGCAGGTTGCCATGTTTTTACATGTTGTAGGGCACAACCAAAGATTTAGGGTTGTCCACCAGTCCTTTAGGAGGTCCATCCAAACTGTCCACAAGCACTTCCATCAGGTGTTGTATGATGTGGGTGAGCTTAGGAATGAAATGATAAAGCCAGCTAGCACTACCACTCACCCAAAGATTCTTAGAAGCCATACATGGAATCCATATTTTAAGGTAATTGTATACCCTGGGTTCATTAGTTACATTAGACCTGTTTGAAAGCTCTAGTTTGGTTTTGGTGAATTGATGAAATTCTAAGTGCTAACCTAGTTTATCAAGTGATCATGAGATAGGTAGCACACTCCAAGTGATGAAGCAAATGAAGATCATAGCATGATGATGATGATACCATGATGATGATCAAGTGCTTGGACTTGGAAAGAAGAAAGAGAAAAACAAAAAGCTCAAGGCAAAGGTATAAACCATAGGAGCTATTTTGTTTTGGTGATCAAGACACTTAGAGAGTGTGATCACATTTAGGATTGATAGCCGTACTATTAAGAGGGGTGAAACTCATATCGGAGTGCGGTTATCAAAGTGCCACTAGATGCTCTAACTCATTGCATATACATTTAGGATCTAGTGGAGTGCTAACACCTTTAAAAATATTTGTGAAAATATGCTAACACTTGTGCACAAGGTGATACACTTGGTGGTGTTGGCACATTTACAAAGGAGGTGGTGTTTGCAGTGTTGAGATGGTTTTGGGTCCCTCTCTCCCTCCCGCCGAGCTTGCGAGGCGGGATTCGGCGCTTTCGGGAAAATGGAATGCCTATTTTCTATTGCGCCGGATGCAAATTCTTGGTGGTTGGCACATTTGAGCAAGGGTGAAGAAGTTAGAGTTGAAATGGAGTTGGTCGAAATGATGCTGGCGTCGGTCTACTGACCGGACGCTGGGTCACTCAGCGACCGGACGCTGAAAGGCTGCGTCCGGTCGTGCTGTCAGACGGCACAATGGCTAAGGTTGAGCACCGGACGCTGGTCTGTGTCCGGTCAAGGTGGCTAAGGGGTATAACGGCTCTATTTGATTGGGGCTCTTTTTATAGCCCATGGTCGGCTCAAGGAAAATCTCTTGCACATTTTCATTGACATAGCAACCTTGTGAGCTTAGCCAAAGCCCTCCCACTCATCTTCATCATTGATCCATCATCATTGTGAGATTGGGAGAGAATCCAAGTGCATTGCTTGAGTGATTGCATCTAGAGGCACTTGGTATTCGTGTTGCGCTGCGGATTTCGCTTGTTTCTCTTGGTGGTTGCCACCACCTAGACGGTTGGAGCAGCGGTGAAGGATCAGCACGAGTTGGTGATTGTTCATGGCCGCCTTCGGTGATTGTGAGGGGAGTTGTACCTTCCCCGACGGAGTGCCAAAAGATAACTCTAGTAAATTGCTCGTGTCATTGAGTTACCTCACTTGTGGGTCGGTTCTTGTGGTGTCCTATCGTGTGGACGAGGTTTGTGAAACACCTCTTAGCCGCCGAACCACCAAGTGTTGGTCGACACAACGGGGACTAGCGTGTTGGCAAGCACGTGAACCTCAGGAGAAAAATCGGTTGTCTCTTGTCATTTGCATTCTCCCGGTGATTGACTATATATTCATCGTGTAATTGGTTCACTCCACGACCCGGCGGTATAATCGTCTCACTTACTCATTTACATTTTCGCAAACTAGATATAGCAAGCTCTTTAGTGTAATTAGAGTTGAGAGCTTGCCTTGTGCTTTAAACATATCTAGTGGAGCTCTTTGGTGTAGCATTTGTGAGAGCTCTTAGTGAGTAGTGGTCAAGTAGATTGTGTGCCAATAGATCATTGCAACTAGAATTGTTGGATAGGTGGCTTGCAACCCTTGTAGAGCTAGAGCAAGTTTGCATTTCGCTATTTGTCTTACTAATCAAATTGCTCTAGTTGATTTGTAGTTTTTAAATAGGCTATTCACCCCCCCTCTAGCCATATTAGGACCTTTCACTGTCACAATGACGGACCCATGCTTTTTAGGATGTCATTGGCTTTATAGATGGCACTCATTTCCTAGCAAGGGTTCCTAGGCGCATGCAACAAGCTTTTAGGGGTAGGAAAAAGGATCCCACCCAAAATATGATGGTAGCTGTGAATTGTGATCTGAAATTCACTTATGTCCTGGCTGGCTGGGAGGGCTCTGCCCATGATGCAACTGTTTTGGCAGGTGCTGTAGCCAGGGAAGATGGCTTGAGTTTGCCAGAAGGTAATTGCACACCAACACTAATTACATATTCCATGGCCTATTAACACAACTCACAGTAGATGTCTTGTGTAGGTAAAATGTTCTTGGTAGATGCTGGGTATGCATGCAAAAATGGTTTCCTACCTCCCTACAGGGGGGTTAGGTACCATTTGTCTGAGTATGGCCCAAGGAATAGGCCCACCAATGCAAGGGAGCTCTACAACCTTAGGCACTCATCACTTAGAGTGACTGTGGAGAGGGCTATAGGTGCACTGAAGGGTAGGTTTAGGATCTTGGACAACAAACCCTTCCACAAGTATAGGACACAAGTGAAGCTTGTAGTTGCCTGTGCCATTTTGCACAACTGGATCCTAGGTTTTAGCATTGATGAAGTAGTGCCTGATGAGGAAGGTTTCACTGCTTCTGCTGATCCAACCAACCTGCCCCCAGCCCATCTGGACCAAGACTCCGTTGACATGGCTAAAATAAGGGATGCCATTTGCAATGCTATGTGGGAAGGGAGGGGAACAAACACTATTTAATGTAATATGTTCTTGAATTTAGCTTCTGTACCCTGTTATGGAACTCATGTGTGTGTCATGGTGATGTAATAATTTGGTGGACAAAGCTGAGACCAATTTTATGCTTCATTCATTCTGTTGTTGTTAATCTTACTGTCAGTTTGTTCTTGAATTATTCTGTTCTTCATGATCTATCACTCTGTTGTTTATTCATGCAACTGTTAATATTGCTGTCAGTCTGTTCTTGACTAATTATGTTGTTGATTTCATTACATGCCAGCCCTAGGATGGATTCAGGTGCATTTGAGGGTGGGTTTGTTGCTGGTACTTCAGTGATGGACCAGCTCATCAATGGTGGTTCTGCCCCTGTTGTAGCTGGTGCTGGTGCTAGTGTTGCTGCCCCTGTTGCAGCTGGTGCTGGTGCTGCTCCAGGTGCAACAAACCCTGTTGATGTTGCTGCTCCTATGGCTAGGAATGGGGCTGTGAGGGCAATGAGGTGGACCAACACCACCTCTAGCTTTGTGCTAAGGAGGATGGCTGCCCTTGTTAGTGATGGTAGCAGGCCTGACAAGGTTTTCAAGGACAAAGATGTGAATTCTGTGGCCAAAGCCCTCAAGCTGTTCTATGGGGAGGTTGTTAGCCCAACTCAAGTGTACAACCACTTGAGGAAGTGGAGGCAGAAATGGGCTAGGGTGAGCAAGCTGAAGGACCTTAGTGGTGCTCTTTGGGATGACCAGGCTCATGCTATCATGCTTGAGCAAGAGCACTACCTTGGCCACTGCAAGGTAGCAATTTGATCTCGTCTTTGCCTTCACTACCTACATTTGCCTTTCTTAAACTACAATTGCCCAACCCTACAGGACCATCCTAAAGATGCAGAGTTTCTTAACTGCCCTATTAGGTTCTACACTGAGATGGAGGCTATCTTTGCTAATGCCATGGCCACAGGCAAGTTTGCACTTGGGTCTGGTGAAGCCTTAGGGCAGAACCAGGCTGACAGTGTTGGTGCCAAGGCTGATGGTCCTCCTTTGACCCACACCATAGTTCCCAGTGAACAGGGAGGGGATAGCAAGGCCACTGAACTGCTTCCTACCTCCTCAGCTGCTGGCCTAAAGAGGAAGAGAGGGAACTTCTCTGAGGAGGAGATGCTCATGTTGACTAACATGTCAGATGCTGTGAACAATGTGGCCAATGCTCTTAGGGAGACTGGACCTGCCCATGTTGATGCCAATCTGTACCTTGCTGTGATGGAGATGCCTGGCTTCAGTGAGTAGGCACTTATTGTTGCCTACACCTTCCTCCTGGACTCAAGGCCCAAGGCAGGGGCTTTGTGAACATGAGTGTTGCCCACAGGGCCCTTTGGCTTAGGACCTTTCTGGCCAAAAACTACTATGTGTAGTTCCACTACACATGAAGGGCTAGAAGGCCAGGAGGGGGTTGACTGTAGAGATGTATAGTTCCTCCACCTCCTCACCCACTGTCTCTTCTTTTGACAACAGGAGCTTTTGTGCAGTCTGCTTGTTCTTTTAACACCTGATCTTGATGGTGTAGTTTGCCTAGGAGGGTGGCTAACAATAGGCAAGGATTTGGGAACATTTGAGCCCTTGGCTGTTGGGCTGAACTTGGTACTGTAAGAAACTTATTTGTAGCCGATGATGTTCACCATCATTCAAACTAAATGGTCGACTGAGGCATGTCATTCAGACCACTTACATGTTCTACATTTGGTTGGTTTCAAAGAATGCCTCCTTGCTATGTGGTATTTGAAGGGAAGAAACCTGGGATTTATTTTACATGGTATGAGTGTGATAAGCAAGTGTTTAGGGAAGAAGGGGCTATCTATCAGAAGTACAACAACTATGATGATGCTCTTAGAGATTTTAATGCAAGGGTACCTCAAGAACCCTTCTTTGTTACCAATTGATGCCCCTTATGGGGATGCATCAACATCCCATGAACTGGTGATGACTCAAGGTTACTCAAATCTATCCTCATTCACACAGGCTGCAAGGCATTTGCAAAAATGTTGTCATCTTGATCTTGTTTATGGTTGTAGTTGGTGCATCACTCAAAATGTTCATGTGCCACAGCTATTGTTTTAATTAGGCCAATGATGACACAATAGGATGATCGCATTAGGCGGCTACATGCCACTTTGATTCATGTACTCTCTTTTACATTAACTTGTTGCCCTTCTCGGCTTGCCAAACTACTTAATTCGCTCTTGTTCTTAATTTGCTTCTTTGATTATGCAATGTAGCCGGCAATGTATGTGTTGATTAAATGGAATTAGTCTGAGGCTGTCTTTTGTATATTTTCATTCAAAGTGTTTGCTTCTCTATTGATCATCTTCGTTCTTCCTTCCCTTTGGGCTGACTGACCAAGCACAGCATTGGCAAACACAATCATGCTTTCATTGAGTATTGGGTCACAAACACCACTCGCTTGGGCCGGGCTGAATCCAGTGCAGTCATAAAACAAATTGCGTTGCGGCCAGTTAGAAGGGTAGGCCTCGCCCACGCTTTGGTCCGTTTAAAATTTAGGCTAGGCCGTCTTGGTCCAGTCAAAGCGCCCTAACTAATCCATTCTTGCTTAGCCACACACTCCAAGAGCGCGAGTAGGTGTAGGTAGAAGAAGAGGAGAGGCGAGGCCGGGAGCAAGGCATGACGAGCAAGACGCGAAGGCGGTGGTGCGACCAAGATCGGCGCAACTCTCTCTCCTCTTCTGTTCCTCCTTGCCCGCCTTGTTCCTCGCAGAGCAAAGACGCGACGGCGGCGCCCTCCACGGGAGCTTCCTCCGCTGCGTCGTGCGCCTCGCGCGGCGACCGCCGACCTGTCCCGGCTCGTCCACACGCCATTGGCCGCCTCCTACCCTTCCTCGCTCAACGCAACCATCCGGAACCTCCGCTTACGCCTCGGCGCGGACGCGCGCCAGGTCTTTTCTCGACCCCCGGCGATCGTTGCGGCGCGGCGAACTGCGTCGCTTCTTTGCCGGCGCCCGGCCTCATGGTCGCGCCCGCGGCAGCACGGCCACGACTACGAGGGCCTCTCTCTTACTGCTCGGTCCCCGGCCGGAGGACCGAAAGGCCGCGCCCGCCCGCCGCCCGTGGTCGGCGTCGCCACGCTCCGTGGCGTCCGTGTCGATGCCGCGCGCCGCGTGGCGCGGGTCGGGCCGGGCGCCACGCTCGGGGAGCTCTACTACGCCGTGGCGCGAGACAGTGGCGGGGCGCTCGGGTTCCCCGCGGGGATCTGCCCCACGGTCTGCGTCGGCGGCCACCTCAGCGGTGGCGGGTTCGGCCCCATGATGCGGAAGCACAGGCTCGGCGCGGACAACGTGGTGGACGCCGAAGTGGTGGACGCCGAGGGGAGGCTCCTGGACCGCGCGGCCATGGGCGAGGGCCTCTTCTGGGCCATCCGCGGCGGCGGCGGGAGCTTCGGCGTGGTGGTTTCCTGGACGGTGCGGCTGGTCCCCGTGCCGCGCGTCGTCTCCGCCTTCACCGTGCGCCGCCTCATCCGCCGCGGGGACCGACGGCAGACCCAGGCGGCGGTCCGGCTCCTGGCGAAGTGGCAGCGCGTGGCGCACGCGCTCCCCGACGACCTGTTCGTGAAGGCGGCCATGGAGCCGGAGCTCGACGACGCCGGCGAGAGGCACCCGCTGGTGACGTTCAAGTCGCTATTCCTCGGCAACTGCAGCGGGATGGTCGCCGAGATGAGCGCCCACCAACCGGAGCTCGGCGTCAGGGCGAGCGACTGCAGAGAAATGAGCTGGATCCAGTCGATGCTCTACTTCTACGGGTACACGGAGGCCGCGGAGGAGGAGGTGCTCCTGGACCGGAGCCTGCAGCCCAAGGACTACTACAAGGTGAAGCTGGACTACGTGACGTCCCCGATCCCGGCGGCCGGGCTGGCGGGGCTCCTCGCCCGGGTCGTGGAGGACAGGGGCGGGTCCATCGACGTGGACCCGCAGGGCGGCGCGATGGGCGAGACGCCGGAGTCGGCCACGCCGTACGCGCACCGGCGAGGGTACCTGTACAACGTGCAGTACTTCGTCAAGTGGGGCGGCGACGCCAACGTGTCGTACGAGGACGCGCACCTGCCGTGGGTGCGGGGCGTGCATCGGTTCATGACGCCGTACGCGAGCGCGAGGCCCCTGGCGGCGTACATCAACTTCAGGGACCTGGATCTGGGGCAGAACGTCGAGGGGGAGACGACCTACGAGGCGGCCAGGGCGTGGGGGCAGATGTACTTCAGGGGCAACTTCAGGAGGCTGGCCGTGGTGAAGGGCGAGGTGGGATCCCGACCAGGTGTTCTGGAGCGAGCAGAGCATCCCTCCCCTGCTTGGGGTTGGGGAGGAGACCGGGGAACGGCACAGTCAGAGTGGGCTGCTTTCGGACAGTTGATGAGTGAGCAACCTCCTATTCTGTTCTGCATAGAATGTGATGTGCATTTAGAGGTGTGAATTCTTACGAGATGCGTTAGAAAAAAACATAATCTAAGGAATTCTCACAAAAATAAAATCGTCCAATCATAATCCTAGAGACTTAAATCATCGCTAATAATACACAAGATCTATTATATTTTCTTAAAAGTTACATGCCATTGTGAAAATTGAGAGCGTATGAATTAGGGAACACTCGATTAACCTTAATTAGTGACAATCAGTGAGTACATATTATAGCCACGATGGGGATCCTAGGTCGGCAGGTCCATGGCCCATGGACTTACACTCACACCCCCGCAGTAGGAACTAGGAGCACTGCGAACATTTAGACTGGACCTAAACTCCATAAACACATACGCCAACAATCATTTGGTGAAGATGTCAGCGTACTGGAACGAAGTAGGAACATGCAGGGCATGAACTTCACCAAGAACGACGCATTCACGGACGAAGTGTAAGTCAATCTCTACATGCTTGGTGCGCTAGTGCTGGACGAGGTTGGTGGAGAGGTAAACATCACTGATGTTATCACAATAAACAATGGTTGCATGATGGACAAGGCAGTGGAGTTCCATGAGAAGCTGGCGCAACCAAGCATGATATGATACTCGACTTAAGCACTCGACCGACACTGTCGGCTAGCGCTTGGAGGACCAGGAAATGAGATTGTCCCCAAGGAAGACAGCATAACCGGAGGTGGACTTTCGAGTGTCAGGACAACCAACCCAATCAACATTAGAGTAAATTATGAGGTCGGCGAAGTCTAGTAAAGGAGGAGGCCGAGATCCAAAGTGCCCTATAAATACCGTAGAATCTTTTTCATAGCAGCGAGATGAGGGTCTCTCAGATCATGCATATGCAAACTGACTTGTTGGACATCATAAGCGTATCCACATGAGTAAAGGTGAGATACTGCAAAGCACCAACAATGTTGCGGTAGTGAGTAGGATCAGACACCGACGTAACATCAACAGTAGACATTTTGGAGTGAGTGTCCATAGGGGTACTGCAAGGTTTGCAATTGCGCATACCAGCATGGTCCAGGATATCTAGCAAATACTGTCATTGTGAGAGAAACAAACCATCATCACGACGTTCAGTAATACCCAAGAAGTGATGAAGAGGACCTATATCTGTCATAGAGAATTCCTATCAAAGAGCTGAAATAATATGTTGAAGAAAACTTTGTGATGAAGCCATGAGAACAATATCATCAACATAGAGAAGTAAGAAAGCCACATCAGCGCCCTAGTGTTAAATGGATAGAGAAATGTCAGACTTAGCTTCAACAAATCCAAAGCGACTATGCCAAGCGTGAGAGGCCTACTTCAATCCATAGAGTGAGCGGCGTGGGTGTCAAACATGATCATCAGGCTTTGAGGAGTCAACAAAACCAGACGGCTGAACGCAGTACACTATCTCGGTCAGAGTGCCATGCAGGAATGCATTCTTGACGTCGAGCTGATAAATGGGCCTGGACTAAGAGAGCCAAACTAAGGACAACAAGAATGGTGGCGGGCTTCACAACTGGACTGAAAGTCTCATCATAGTTAATCCCTAGACGTTGAGTGAAACCGCGTAAGACCCATCGAGCTTTGTAGCAGTCAAGACAACCATCTGACAGGAACTTGTGACGATAGATCCATTTGCCAGTGACAACATTGACTCTAGAAGGGTGAGGCACCATGGTCCAAGTGTCGTTCGCCAAGAGGGCATCAAACTCGGACTGGATGGCAGCACGCCAGTTCGGATCAACTAGAGCAGACCGAAACAACGTTAGTAGCGGGGAGAGGACCACCATGTTGAGGTTGTAGCGATCCACCAGTTGAATGAAGCGAACTTGGCATGGGTGCGCATGTCTTGTGCATTGGAGATAGGAGCGACGACATGCGGAGCCGTGGTAGCAGTGTACCCAGGGGGCATGCCTGGCACCGCTGGCAATAGCCTACCACAAAGGTGTCCGCAGGGGCAACAATGCGGGAGAGCCGGTAGAGAGCCTAGAGGCACCACCGACAACAACCTAGGATGTGGTGTCCATAGGGGCAGCGACACTCGACTATGGTGATGGGGGCAGTAGGGACGACCCGCCGGTAGAAGGCAGCAGCTCGGGGGCACCTAACAGCCAAGTCGGTGAGGCTACTGGTGCGGGCGCAGCGGGAGCATCGTCGGGGAGGAAGTGTACCTGCATGCATAGCACTAGGCCCAATGGGCAAAGTGGAACAGTCATTAGCGCTCAAAAAATCCAAGGTGGCGGGAAGCAAGGGAGAGGTGGACATATCGAAAAAGGGGAAAATGACTCATCAAACACAACATGTCGAGAGACAAAGATCCTATTGGAATGAAGGTCGAGACACCAATACCCTTTTGTGATTGGTGGAATAGCCAAGAAAGATGCACAAGGATGAGCGAGGTGATAGCTTTTGTGGAGCTGTGGATGACAGGTTTGGGTAATAGGCGCATCCAAACATGCGAAGGCAGGTGTAGGATGGGTGTGTATCATGAAGTTTCGGTCCTCTATCAATGATTTATCTATCATATATTCATGTAGCGCCCGGACGTCCGGACAGGATGTCGCGATCGGACGTGGCTCCCACACCTGCGTCCCGCATCCCGCCTAGCACGGGGAAACCTGCATTCGCATCCTGCCCAACGCCTCGCGTCCACATCCTGCCTAGCACCAGCGTCCACGTCCATCGTAGGAACCGCGTCCCCGCGCCCACCCCGCGCCCGCACGGGGCAAATCCACATGGGTTGACCCACGACTGCGCCCCAGCAGCAACGACAGGCGGCTGCGACAGGCCGCTGTCGCTAGCCATCGGCGTTGTGCAATACTCGATCTACTTTTGAAACATGCAAATGAAACATTTGCAACATACGTATGAAAACAGATGAAACACTTGAAACATTTGTTTGAAACATGCGTGTATAGACATAATAACAAATGCAACATCCAAATCTACTTTTGCAACATCCAGATGAAATACTTACGACATAAGTATGAAACATACGAAACACTTGAAATATACGCTTGAAACATGTGGGTAGAGCCATGAAACATACGCCTGAAACACCTGAAACACTTGAAACATAGGCTTGCAACATGCGTATATTGTCATTGCAACATATGCATCATCGTAGATCTACTTTTGCAACATCCAGATGAAACACTTGAAACATAAGTCTGAAACGTCTGAAACACTTAAAACACAGCGTCGCCGGCGACGAGGACCTACCTGGTGGGGAACTGCGGTAGCAAGCTCGAGTCTGGGGGACCCGTCTGGGGGACGTCAAGAGCTGACCAACGTATACCCAGGCGCATGCGCAGGCCTCCCCTTCCCGCCGCGATATATTTGGCCGAACACGGTGCATGCCATGGCCGCAGCAGCGCGAGGTGGAAGGGGGCGCGGAGGAGCGTAGGACGGGGGCCGGGTGCGGCGCACCCGCATTGGAGAAGGCCGTCGGGCTGGAGAAGATGAGCTAGAGAAGGCCACCGGGCTGGAGAAGGCGCGAGGTGGATGGGGGCGGTGGTCGCATGCGTGCGGCGGGCGAGCGGCAGTGGGGAAAGGAAAATATAGTTGTCTTTTTTTTAGAAACCATGAAACACTTAAGATGGAGCGGAGCAGGCTTGTTGGGTCATATAACTGCACAGGCCGGAGAACATGGGAGTCCGGACAAATATGCCTAGACGGACGTCCTCACCAAAGAATTTCCGTATATTCAGGTGTCAACCTTAGGAAAAAAAAACCCCTGAAAGCCAACAGAGTAATTTCAGTGTGGCATTGCTGATATTGCGAAGCAAGGAGTATTGGTGCCCATGCTATGTACAAAACCAACACTGAAACTGCAGGGCCTCAACTCAAGTTGCCGTGGAGGTTGACATGGAATGAACTAGAAAACCAGTTCGGCTTTGCCGCGCCCTCTGTGGAGTGGCCTTTTTTACAGGTTCTGTTACTCCTCTTTTCTCTATATCTTCTCTACCTTTCACTATATCTTCTTTGCAAGGCGTATTAATACTGCTAAATGTGTATTTCTATTTTCTGAGATCTTGAGAACAAATGTGTATTTCTATTTTTTGCCCAATCAAATGTTGTTCTTTTAGGAGGTCTAGAACCTGTCATAGATATCACTTAATTTGTCGACAGGTTTTTAGATAAGCTAGGAGACATAGCTTGTGTCTATCTATTATGAATAATGAACAGATATCAAATTGTTTTTGTCTTCAATTTAATTCTGTTTTTTTAGAGAGGTGGAATCATCTGAGAGGTCTCAAGCTAACATAAACATGGACCTCTTTAGCACGAGATGCTAGAACTTTATTGAGATTTATTGGGATCATGCCATCTTCTTTGATACAATCCAGAGTGCCGCATCAATTCTTTTTGGAAGTCTATTATTATAGCATGGGAGATATGGAGACAAAGAAACACTCAAATCTTGAGGGTTAGTCCTCTGATACACAGGAGATCTGTGTATCAATATATTAAGAAGAAAAGGGGATAGAACCCAACAACATCATGCAACCCCACGACACAGACATATCACACACACAAAAAGAAAAGGAAAAGGAACTCGCCAAAGACTACAAGCACAAACAACCTCGGCCAGCAAACTAACGCTGGACCTAAGGGTGAGGAGATGTGAAACCCCTCGAGCCATGGCTAAACACTAGAAATATAGCTCCTTCCCGATGAACTCTAAAACTCCATTCGAACTAGACGAGATCCCATCAAACATGCATCGATTGCGGAGATTCCAGATTGGTGCCATGCTCGAATCATGATAATGGAGTTGAGGCCTCCAACTGTTGTTTGAAACGTTCCAAAGTGATAAAAGGTTCAACATCAGTGTCAACACTAAGAGATCCTACCTGTCTTTAATCAGGTTAACCATACAAGAGAGCTCAACAAACTAATGTGCCTTCCATTTTCTAAGTAGGTGATCATAGATGTCTCCTTTCTTAATCTTCTGCAGGCACCGCTTCAGCTTGGACAGTGTCGATAAACTCAACTTGATACCCCGATCAACCATGTCTTCTGCATACTTGCATGCCTCAGGTAGCCTGACATCCTTCAGCTTTGACACAAGCATGTTCCCACACTCCTCTAAAGGTGGCAAGCCATTCTCCACCACGCAGCTCCAGACTTTGATCCCAGTCTCCCAATAGCGTGCATCCAAAAACAAGTGAAGTGCGAGTGAACAATCGGCCTGTTCATTTGGGCTGGATTGGCTTATAAGCCATGGCTGAAATTATTGTTGGCTGGTTTAGTGTGAGAGAAAAATACTGTTTGTTGGCTGATAAGCCATGGCTTATAAGCCAGATACGAGCAAGCGAACAGGCTGAATTTCCCTCGTTTGGCCAACATTCGTTCTTAACCATCTCGCTAAATATTGCCGCTGCCTTATGGAGCTCCCTTCCTTCCAGCAAAAGCTGGAGGACCACATTGTATGTGTAGGTACCAGGGAACACTCCATTGAAGATCATGTCGTCGAGATAATCCACTATCACCTCAGCATGCCCAAGAGTGCCCTGCAGCATGATCATTGTGTTGTACATTTCCACGTCTGGCACGAGTCCTCCACGCCCAACAAACCTAGCCCAGAGACAAGTAGCACCGTGCAATTCTCCTGCCTCAAGGTGTGCGCCGAGAGCAGCATGGAAGAACCTCTCTCCTGCTCCCGGCGAACAGCCGTGCCTGTTTAAGAAATCTAGATAGTACATTGCTTCCGGTAGCGCCGTGGAGGAGTCGCTTGAAACAAGCGTAGTGAGGAAGGCGTCATAGGCAGGCACGTTGTCAGGATCAAAACCGATGTCGCGCACCATTTCGTCGAACACATCGCGCGCAGCCCGCCGGTCGGCGGCAGCCTCGCAGCCCTCGAGGAGGATGGCGTAGGAGTCGGCATCCGGGCGCGTGCCGGCCTCGGCGCGGGCGTCGTAGAGGCGGTCGGCACGACAGAGCGCGGAGAGGAGCGAGTTGAGCGCCTGCGTGTCTTGGGTCATGCCGTAGCGCGGCATGTCCATGAACGCCTCGAGCGAGGAACAGCCGGGGCTCGCCGCCAGGGAGGAGAATACGGAGGCGAAAGTATCGAGCGAGAGCAGCCGCCGCGAGTGCATGGATTCGACGGTGTCCCACATGCGCGCGAAGAGGCAGTTTGTACCGAGGATGTCGACGACGAGGTTCCACGAGTAGGGGGAGTGGTGCTCGTGGCCGAGGTGCCGGTTCCCCGCCCAGTGAAAGAAGGCGGTGGCGGCGCACGGGTGCGCGTAGGATAAGCGGAGCACCTGCTCGACGTCAGCGGTGGTTACGCCGCGGATGTCGGCCTTGTCGAGCGCGGCGTCCACGTCGTCGTCGGCGCGGGAGGCCAGGATATCGCAGAAGATGCGGGTCTTGGAGGGCAGGTCGGGGGCTTCCTTGTTCGTGGGGAACGCCGGCGCGGACGGGGCGCGTGCGCTGTCGGACGACCGCTTCGCCCGGTGATGGGACATCACGGCGGGGGAACTCGAGTGGTGGCCTGGACGGTGGACCGGACCCCGAGAGGCTGCACTGCTGCAGGGGTCAGGTTGGGCCGGTGGGGTTACTCTTGTTGCTTTTATTTATGTCACGTATTACTTCCTCCGTCGCTTATTAACTGTTGTTCTCGATTAAAAAAAAAAAACTTTAACTAGATTTACATAAAAATATTAATATATACGGTACATGATTAATATCATTAGATTGATCACTGAATTTATTTTTATAATAAATTTATTTGGAGACACAAATGTTATTAATATTTTCTATAAATCTAGTCAAACTATCGGCACACAAACCAACAACGACAAAAATTAGTGTAGTTTTGGAACCGGTTGGAGGCAGAAAATGGGGATATCATTAGCAGAATCTGTCTATCCCGCGCTCGGGTGTTGGAACATTTAACTTTTTTTCCTCACCGTCTTCTTCCTCCTTCCCACGCACCGCCATCGCCTAGTGTCCACCGTCCTACCACGGCGGAGCTCCGGGAAATCCTATCGCGTCTACTGCGGCCTCCTTCTTCCCTTTCCCCCTTCCTGCCGCTCCCATGGCCATGGGAGCCCTCGCCCGACCTGGCCCAAACACCTCCTTCGTCGCCGAACCCTAACGCCGCCCTCCCACTGTCCCCACCGCCTAGGCTGGCCTATCTTCCCCGAACCCCTTCTAAGCCCGTGGAGTTGGGGAAGAAGAGGAAGAGAGGCCAGAGATGAAGAATGAAAGAAAGAGGAATGAAGTGTTGAGAGGGAGAGAAACACTCGAGCGCGAGATAGCTTTACCGCACTAGTAACATGCATTTGTGCAATTGTGTCAGTGCCACACACCTGACAACACTTGAGGGACTTTCAGGTCAGCCTATAATGAAATTTCTTCTTTGCTTGCACGTTATCCTTGTATACAAAAAAAAAATAACTTTGCTAGAGGGAAAATTAGGGTGAGTTTGAATTTTGTGTACAAAAATAAATAAATGATGAAGACAACCAATCATAACAATAAATAAACGGTGAAGACAACCAGTTCTTTAGAAGTATTATTACCGACAACAAATGCCTCCAAGGAGGGTAACGACGCTCCAAAACCTTTCATGGATCTTCTGGGTGAAAACCTTGTCCCTGTTGGGCAGGTAGCGGCGGCGCTGTCTACGTCGTGCTGCTCCTTGGAGGCGTTGCCTTTGAAGTTTCCTGGCCATGGCGCGCACTGGGTTGCCTCCCCCTCTCCCTCGGTGCTACGTGTTGTGTCGCCGCTTGTGGTCCTGCAGCGTCTTCGTCGAGCCATGGAGATTATCGTTGTGCCTGTGATCCATCCGCGCACTTCATACCTTCAACACGTGTTTGTTCTATGCGATGGTCGCTTCTTCGGCTGGATGCTTTGCCCCTTTGTTTGTCGCTTCCCCGGCGGATACTTTGCCACCGGCACACTCCCTTTCCAACGGATGCTTTGCCACGGGTATCGATGGTTATCGCTGAGCGGATACTTTGCCACTGCATCTCTTGGTGATTGCTTCGTCGTCGTTTCGACTTTCCTAACGGATGCTTTGCCGTTACCTTCGCACATCTCGTTTCCGACAGATACTTTGCCGCCGAGGTCACTGTGTGAAAGAATCAAGATGCCCAAGAGGGGGTTGAATTGGGCTAATTCTAAATTTCTTGCAATAATTAAGCCCTACACTTAGCCTATTTCACCCATTGTGCCTAGAAGTGTTTTTATTGTTCTATCGCACAAGAGTTTTGCACCCTAGGTTCCAATCATACTCTAGCATGGTAATTCTAGGAATATAGAGACATGAATTGAATTGCTCAAATGTAAATGCTCAAAGTAAAGAGAGGAAGAGGAACGCATCAATGTTTTTCTGAGGTATCAGAGAGTCGCCACTCTCCACTAGTCCTCGTTGGAGCACCCGCGCAAGGGTGTAGCTCCCCCCTTGATCCGCGCAAGGATCAAGTGCTCTCTACGGGCTGATTCTTTGACACTTCGTCGCGGTGAATCGCCCACAACCGCTAACACCATGACTTGGCCCATCCACAAGCTCCGTCGGATGATCACCAAGTTCCTAATCATCACCAAGTCGTCTAGGTGATGACGATCACCAAGAGTAACAAGCACAAGCTCTCACTTGACCAAGACAAGCCTAATGAGAAGGGTGGATACACACTTGCTACTCCCTATGCACTAATGAGGTCCTTAATCTTGGATTATCAAATCTCAATCACCTCACTAGGCTTTTACTTTCCCTTACACTTCAAAGGTGTTTCTTAGCTGAACATATGGGCAAGAGAGCTAAGTTCGACGAGTAGGAGAGGTATTTATACTCCTCACTTCAAAACATACTCGTTGGGGTCCAACTCAGCATATTTCAGGGTGACCGGACGCTTAGGTCAAAGTGACCGCACGTGTCTGGTCAGTGGCCAACGGCTACATGATGCCAGCCCAGTTGAAAGTGCAATCAAGCCCTAATTGTGGGTTTTGGTGATAAAGACCACGCAATTAGAGAACTATTGAGATTTATCGAGATGACAAGCAGGAAATTTATATTCAAGGATGCTACACGAAATGGAGGAGCCCCCAATTACAAATATAGATGGCTTTAAACTCAAAAGAGGTTTAAGATTCTTTTATATCTTGAATTTGAGTATAGAAAAAGCCGTACTATAAAAGGGGACACAATGTTTAAGCTAATATGTGCTACTAAGTGCTCCAACAACCACAAGCATCCTTAGATTCACAGCCAAGACAGTCTACACTTCACTATTACCCTTGCTGTCTTGCGGGGTGCGAGCTCAGACTCGCCCGACCCCTTGGTTGCGAGCTTCGACTCGCCCGACCCTAAGGTCAAGGGCTCCGTCTCATCCGACCCCAAGGTCATGGGATTCTGCTCGCCTGACCCCTTGATCGTGGGCTCTGGTTCGCCCAACCCCTTGGTCGTGGGCTCTGGCTCGCCCGACCCCTTGGTTGTGGGCTCCATCTCGCCCGACCCCTTTGTCACGGGCGCCTCGCCCGACCTCAAGGCCGTGGGCTCTGTCTCGCCTGATCCCTTGGGTGCTGTGACCATTGGGGGCTAGGAGGTATATATACCTTTCCCTTTTTCTCGCCAATGGCTATCTGCGATTTAAAGTGACCGTTGGGGGTTAGGGGTATATATACCTTTCCCCTTCCTTTCCAACGACAATCAACATGCTCTCTTCTTCCTCACTCTAGCACGCCCAAAATAGAGCAGGAGCTCTCTCTCTCTCTCACTCCATTGTTGACCTAAAGCCCCCAAGTAAATTCATTGATTTTTCCATCAATCCTTGAGGGAAAAAGGTCCAAAACTTGATTAGAGAGCAACTCCATTGATTCCCAAATTCTAAAGAGCACTTGGTTCATGTTTTAGCCGGCAGTTGTGTTTGTTACTCTTGGAGCTTGGCTCCTAGCCAGCTAGAGCGTCGCCCGTGGAGCTTGCCAACTTGTGTGGCAGCCTCGAGAGGTTTGTAACCACCTCTTGCAGCAAGTAAAATCAGCCCTCATCTCAAGAGTTCACTCTCTTGACTTGAGAACAAGGTAGGGTTGCATATCCCTAACACCTTAGTGGTATACCTCAACAACGTGGACTTAGGCAAGCCTTGGTGGTGAGCTGAACTACGAGATAAATCCTTGTGTCATCTTGTGCTTGTGTTGCTACACTTGTATTCTTGTTGTTGTTGAGGTGATTTCTAGGATTGAGGCCAATCTACTTATGTGTGGTGTTCCCACCACTTTCAGCTATCGATCTGTGATCTACTACCCTGCAGGAAGCTAAAAAATTTATCCGATCTAAATTTCGTTGGGAAGATTTTGAACTGTGAACTAATCTCTCCTGCAGGTGCGGTAGTGCCGCGCTCACAGAGCGGCAATGCCATGGGTGAATTTGACTTCGGTTTGAATTGAATTTTTACAGGCCTATTCACCTCCCCCTCTAGGCGTACCAGAGATCCTACAGGTGGTATCAGAGCTAGGTTACCTCGTGTGCGCTTCACCGCTTGAGGTATGGAGCCCAGGGGAGGATCCGGTGTTGTGAAGCCCATCAACGTCGATCCGAAGGATGTTGGGCTGCATGACACCGATAGCAGTGAGCTTAGCGCCTCTACAGCGAGCAACTCCACGCTTCCGTAGCTATAGGTAACCGATGCTGAAAAAGCTCAAAATGAAGAAGAAAGAAGAAGAAGAAGGGTAGCTAGAAAAGAGAAAAGAGAAGCAAGAGAGAAGAAGAAGGAGCAGCAACGGTTACAAGAGAAGAAAGCAAGAAAAGAAGAAAGAAGACTCAAGAGAGAAGCTAGAAGAAAAAGAAGAGAATCAAGAAAGAAGAAGGAACAAGAAGCAAAAGCCTCCAATGCATCTTCAAGTGAGCTATCTAGCAGTTCCAAAGATGGTGATGATGATGAGTCCTACCAAGTGCATAGCAAGAAGGACAAGAAAGGAAAGGGCAAGAAGAATGACGACAACAAATATGCCGCCGTATCTTTTAACTATTCTTCTATGTCTATGACTAACCATGATCGTAAGTCTTTCATCAATGTGCCCACGGGCAAGTTACCTCATTTTGATGGGACTAACTTTGCCAAGTGGAAGCACTTGATGAGAGCTTATCTTATAGGTCTTCATCCTGGCATTTGGAAGGTTGTTTGCAATGGATTTGAGTGATGATGATGAGTCCTACCAAGTGCATAGCAAGAAGGACAAGAAAGGAAAGGGCAAGAAGAATGACGACAACAAATATGCCGCCGTATCCTTTAACTATTCTTCTATGTCTATGACTAACCATGATCGCAAGTCTTTCATCAATGTGCCCATGGGCAAGTTACCTCATTTCAATGGGACTAACTTTGCCAAGTGGAAGCACTTGATGAGAGCTTATCTTATAGGTCTTCATCCTGGCATTTGGAAGGTTGTTTACAATGGATTTGAGTCACCGGATGATCCCAAGAATCCAACCATGGAAGAAATGAGAATCATCCACCTCAATGGTCAAGCTACTAGTGTGCTACTTAGTGCCTTGGATGGTGATGAGTACAATAAAGTGATCGGTGTGGATGTTGCCAAGCAAATTTGGGATACTTTGCATCTTGCACATGAAGGGATTGACAAAGTGAGAAAACCAAGAATTGATTTGTTGATGTCCAAGCTCAACTGATTTGTTATCTTGGATGAAGAAGGGCCACAAGAGATGTTTGATAGGTTGATGACCATGGTGGGTAAGATTAGAGGCTATGGTTGTGATATGCTAGATGATCACAAAGTTGTCAAGATTATGTTGGAAGCTTATTCTCCAAGAAAAAAGACCGTATTAACTCTAATTAGAGACAAGAAGAAGTTTGAGTACTTCACACCAAATGATGAACTTGGGAGGATCTTGACCTTTGACATGCAAAGAGAAGAAGCAAATGAGAGGAAGAAGCTTGGAGAATTGCAAGCAAAGCTAGAAGGCATCAAGATCAACAAGGATGTAGCTCTCAAGGCCAACAAATCAAGCAAGTAAGGCTCTACAAGCAAGTCTAAGACCAACAAGCAAGCTTCAATTAGCAAGCCCAAAGCAATCAAGCAAGTTCAAGAAAGAGTAGAGACCACCTCATCCTCTAGTGAGAGTGAACATGATGATGACCAATATGAGAAAGTGAATGATGTTGCTCTCTTTATGAGGAGGTTTCACAAAGGGTTGAAGAAGCAAGGGTACAACGTAGTAAAGAGGAAGTTTCCAAACAAGAAGAAGAGGAAATGCTACAATTGTGGAAGTACCGATCATTTTATTGCCAAGTGCCCACATGAGATCAAGGAGAACAAGTATAAGAAAGAGAAGAAGGAGGACAAGGCCGACCGGAGAAAGAGCATGAATAACATGGGAGAAGCTCACATTGGGAATGGATGGGATTCATCTATTGAAAGCTCAAGTGAAGAAGATGAGAAAGTTGCAACCATTGCTATCCATGAGCCATCTTCTTCACCAAGACTCTTCACCAACATGTTCGATGATGACTACTACTCCCCTCATATTTGTCTTATGGCAAAGGGTGAGAAGGTAAAATCTAAATCCAAGGCCAAAGCTCCTCCACCTCCACCTCCTAGTGATATCTCTAGTAGTGATATTAGTGATAGCTTTAGTGATGATGAATCTAGTGATGAAAAAATTGATAAATTAACTAAGAACTTAGATGGAAAGACAAAACTATTCATCACTAAACTAATGGAGGACTTAGAGAGTGTCTAAGCCAAGCTAGAATCTAGAGAGGAAACTCTTATCCAACAAGAGGATATCTACATTGCTAGCAAGGAAGCTCTTGCATTAGAGAGAAGTAAGGTGGAATCCTTGCGTAAGGCCTTGGCCAAAGAACAAGGGGACCATGCTATCACAAAGAAAGAAAATATTGCTCTCAAGAAAAAGTATTGTGACTTAGATGAAAAGCACAAAGAACTTAAGATGCAATATATCATTCTTTGGGATAGCAACTCACATCCCTCTAAGGCAAAGGATGCCTCTACTACTTCCACTAGTCAAGGTTGTGGAAAATGTTATAATATTGATTTGAATGCTTATTCCACTAACCTTGCAAATGTGGAGGCAATGAGAAAAGAAATTGCTAGACTCAATGAGATCATTGGCAAGGGCTGCTTGAGTGGTAAGGCTCAAGTAAATGACAAGAAGGTAAATAATTCAAAAGTGCCTCAATTCAAGCAAGGGAGACACCCCTCAATCAAGTATGGGCTTGGGCACACTACAGGAGCCAAAACAAATGGAAGAAAGATCATAAATGGCTATGAGTGTGTCATGTTTGAGAGGAAGGAAAGAGTTGGTACAGATCAGCCTACACAGACAGCGGCAGTGCCGCAGTGCGGCACTACAGCAGTGAAGGCCGGTTGTGCCGCTCCCCGCAAAAATGGTAAGGCTATCAATTCTGTTCCTGATCAAACTAAGCTCAAGAAGAAGGTGTCCCAGTAGAAACAGGTTCAGCAGAAGCCAAATGATTTAGTGTGGGGTACTATGAACAAGTATGCCTACCAACCAAAGTTTCAACAACCTCGACAAAGCTTAACTTCGTGTTTTGTTTTAAGGAACAATAGTAGTGGAAAATTGGTTGCTAAATATGTTGAAAAGGAAACCAACATATATAGGAATACTTCTATTTGGGTTCCTAAGATTCTTGTGACTAACATGCAAGGCCTCAAGTCAAATTGGGGATCTAAATCAAGCAACTAAATCTGTTTTGCAGGCACACTCCTACGGTGGGACAAGTTAGGTGCTTGATAGTGGATGTACAAATCATATGACCGGAGAAAGGAGTATGTTCTCATCATATACCCCAAAGATGGACTCAAATGAAAATATTCTCTTTGGAGACAACTCTATAGGGGATATGATTGGTCTTGGTAAAGTTGCTATAACCCTTGAGCATTCAATTACAAATGTTTTACATGTTGATTCGTTAGGTTATAATTTGTTGTCCCTCTCTCAATTATGCGAGATGGGCTTCAATTGTCTCTTTATAGATAAGGGTGTGGAAGTATTTAGGAGGGATGATTTCTCTATTATCTTTATGGGTCATTTGAAGAACAAACTTTACCTAGTTCATTTCAACAAAAGTAAAGCTAATCTTGAGACTTGTTTAGTGGTAAATTCTAGCATGGGGTGGCTTTGGCATCGCCGACTAGCCCATGTTGGGATGAGGAACTTGGCCAAACTTCAAAAGGACGAACACATCCTTGGGCTAACAAATGTTCACTTTGAGAAAGACATGATATGTAGCGCTTGTCAAGCCAGAAAGCAAGTTGGCGTACCTCATCCACCAAAGAGCATCATGACCACAACGCAACCATTGGAGCTCATACACATGGATCTCTTTGGACCGGTCGCCTACCTAAGTATCAGGGGTAACAAATATGGTCTTGCTATTGTTGATGATTATTCCCATTTCACTTGGGTATTTTTCTTGTTTGATAAGTGTCAAGTTAGAGATAAAGTGAAGACTTTTGTTAGAAGAGCTCAAAAGGAGTTCGGTCTGCCCATCAAGAAAATAAGAAGCGACAATGGGACCGAATTCAAGAACACCCAAGTTGAGGAGTTTCTTGATGAAGA
Organism: Miscanthus lutarioriparius; assembly: GCA_904845875.1. Lineage (NCBI taxonomy): Eukaryota > Viridiplantae > Streptophyta > Magnoliopsida > Poales > Poaceae > Miscanthus > Miscanthus lutarioriparius. The sequence continues at coordinate 65,958,548 of CAJGYO010000008.1, read as the reverse complement.
AGCATCAAGCATGAGTTCTCAACTCCATACACCCCTCAACAAAATGGTGTAGTAGAGAGAAAGAATCGTACACTAATTGACATGGCAAGGACAATGCTAGATGAGTACAAGACGCCGGATCTCTTTTGGTGCAAAGCCGTCAACACCGCTTGCCATGCCATCAACCGCCTCTACCTACACAAGAAGTTGAAGAAAACTTCATATGAGCTTCTAACCGGTAACAAACCAAAGGTGTCCTACTTTAGAGTGTTTGGGTGCAAGTGCTTTATACTTAATAAGAAACCCAAAACCTCTAATTTTGCACCTAAAGTTGATGAAGGTTTTTTTCTTGGTTATGGATCAAATGAGCATGCCTATCGTGTTTTCAACAAAACCTCCGAGAGAGTTGAAATAGCGGTAGACGTGACATTTGATGAATCTAATGGCTCTCAAGTGGGGCAAGTTGACTCAAGTGTTGTAGGAAAGGAGGATCGACCATGTGAAGCAATCAAGCAATTGGCTATTGGTGATATAAGACCACAAGAAGATGAAGTCACTAAAGTGGAGGTTCCTCAAGCTGCTGATGAACAAAGTTCCACTGACATACCTGATGCTGAGGGAGAGCCAACCCCTGCTGCAAATCAGCAGAGTGGCAGTGCCGCACATAAGAGCAGCAGTGCCGCACTCCCTCTGACAGCAGCAGCAAGTCCTACTCCGGTTCAAGGACAGAACCTACAACTTATATTCGAGCAAGAAGATAATGAAGATCCAAAAGATGGACAAGAGGCCATTGATCATCCAAGGCTAAGGCAAACAATACAGCGGGATCATCCCATTGACAACATCCTTGGGAGTCTTTGAAAGGGGGTAACAACTCATTCACATTTAGCAAACTTTTGTCAATATTACTCATTTGTTTCCTCTTTGGAACCTCTTAAGGTTGAGCAAGCACTTGGTGATCCGGATTGGGTAATGGCCATGCAAGATGAGCTCAACAATTTCGAAAGAAATCAAGTGTGGACCTTGGTTGAGAGACCCAACACCAACATTATTGGCACCAAGCGGGGCTTCCGCAATAAGCAAGATGAGAATGGCGTGGTGATAAGAAACGAGGCAAGATTGGTTGCTCAAGGTTTCACTCAAGTAGAGGGCTTGGACTTTGAGGAAATATATGCATCGGTGGCAAGACTTGAAGCAATCCGAATGCTTCTAGCCTATGCCGCTCATCACAATTTCAAGCTATATCAAATGGACGTAAAGAGTGCATTCCTCAACAGCCCCATTCAAGAACTTGTCTATGTTGAGCAACCACCGGGTTTTGAAGATCCCAAGTTCCCCAACCATATCTACAAACTCCAAAAGACGCTCTATGGGCTTAAGCAAGCACCAAGAGCATGGTATGAATGCCTTAAAGAATTCTTGCTTAAACAGGGCTTTGAAATAGGCAAAGCTGACCCTACCCTTTTCACTCATAAAGTTAGTAAAGATATATTTGTGTGCCAAATATATGTCGATGGTATAATATTTGATAGTACTAATCATATTTTTGTGAGGAATTTAGTAGGATCATGACAAAGAGATTTGAGATGTCCATGATGGGTGAGTTGAAGTTCTTCCTTGGATTTCAAATCAAGCAAGTGAAGGATGGAACTTTTATTAGTCAAACAAAGTACACCCATGATATGCTTAAGAAGTTTGACATGGTGAATGCCAAGCCTATCAAAACTCCCATGCCAATCAATGGACATCTTGATCTCAACATTGAAGGGAAAGCCATGGATACCAAGGTATATCGTTCCATGATCGGCTCTCTACTTTATTTGTGCACATCTAGACCCGACATTATGCTTAGTGTGTGTGTGCATGTGTGCTAGATTTCAAGCTAACCCGAAAGAGTGTCACTTGGTGGCCGTTAAGAGAATCTTGAGATATTTAGTACACACTCCTAACCTTAGTTTGTGGTATCCTAAGGGCTCTAAGTTTGATCTACTTGGGTATTCGGATTCCGATTACGCCGGTTGCAAAGTAGATCGAAAAAGCACTTCGGGGATATGTCAATTCCTTGGACGATCCCTAGTGTTTTGGAGTTCTAAAAAGCAAAATTGTGTAGCCCTTTCCACTGCCGAAGCCGAGTACGTTGCGGCCGGTGCATGTTGTGCCCAACTACTTTGGATGAGGCAAACTCTTCGGGATTTCGGATGTCATTTTACCAAAATCCCATTATTATGTGACAATGAGAGTGCCATTAAGCTTGCAAACAATCCCATAAGCCACTCTAGAACCAAGCACATAGACATCCATCATCATTTCTAAGAGACCACGAAACCAAAGGAGATATCGAAATTCGCTATGTGAGCACCGAAAAGCAACTAGCAAATATCTTCACAAAGCCCCTCGACGAGTCAAGGTTTTGTGCTTTGCATAGTGAGCTAAATATACTTGATTCTCGTAACATGGTTTGAATTTTAGCATGCCTCTGTTTGATAAACTAGTATCTAGGTAAAAGAGTTGAAACATTTCATATTGTGCATGAAAATGATTTATAAAAGGCAACTTATGTATCATGATCATGGCCTGTATTGATTATTTGTTTCTGGTCATGGTATATAGGTGATATGTGTCCATATCTTTTACAGAGAGGGTCATATAGATTATAGCTAACTCCCACTGTTTTGGGGAGTGCGGCAGTATCACGCCTGCCGTGCGGCAGTGCCAAGCTAGGCTTGCGGCAGTGCCACACTTTGAATGTCAATTAAGATTTGGCCCAAATGGTTTTACTATGAAGCCCATTTATTCTTCCTCTTATCCTCAAGTCTATAGTAACTTTTTTCCCTCTCTCTCTTCCTCCCAACGCCAACACCTGCGCCTCTCTCTCCTCTCGCGCCCACGCCATCGCCGTCGCTTGGCCGCACATTGCCAATCTCTGGCAGTGCCGCGGCAGCTGCCAGCACTCCCTCAACATCACTGACGGCTGCTACTGCCCCTGGCCCGAGCAGTTTCTTCCCTCTCCTCTCTATTCCTCATTTGAGAAGATGGAGCATGAAGGTAATGACCGAAGGGAGAAAACAAAGATGAATGAGCAAAGAGACAAGGATCCACCTTGTCGTGGTCGAGGGAGGTCAACTGCAGTAGGCAGTAGTGCAGCTCCAAGGGGACTTAGTGACAAGGGGAGTAACGTGCAATACATTGAAGATGAGGAGAGGCTGGAGATGATAGGTCATACCACTGATGCCATTCCTGATACCCCACAGCATCTCTCTGAGTTTGATGGCAGATACATGAGAGATTTTGAGGGTGAGATCATCATGAGACCTCCAGATGACTCCCGCCAGCATGCAGTTGTCAACTATTTCAAGAGTTGGAAGCTGATGGAAGAGGCAAGGGGGATCAATCCCTATGTAGTGCGCAAGGATTTAGGCATTGATTACAGATTCTAGAATGAGTTTCATTCCAACTTTTATGCCTTTGCCATTCTTGCATCCAAGAAAACCAAGATCATCAAGATACAGTATATTGATTAGGATGAGATGCAGGAGAAGGAGGAGCCTGAGTTTGACAAGGTAATCAAAATTTGTGATAGGTTCAAGCTTTTAGACATCATGGGTTTCCAGTAAAACTAGAATGAGGAGGTCCTTGCACAGCTTCATGCCACATACTTCTATGACCAGACCTCTGATGAGATTCACTGGTTGACTAATGGTTGTCACTATCAAGTTGACTTTGTCACTTTTAGCTGGATTCTTGGCTTTGGGGAGGAGCACAGAGGTTACACTTACATTCATGATGAGCCTCGAGCTGAGATTCGTGACATCAGTTACATGTGGAGAGACAGAAGGATTGCAGATGGTAAGAGGAGTGGTCTACATAGATTCTATTACATCCTCAACAACCTTATCAGGAACACCATCAATCCAAAGGATGGAGCAGCCTCAGATATTAATGGCTTTGTGAGAAATGTGTTGGCTAGATATGTTCTAGGTGGGGATAGGTTCAATGTCTCTAGATTCATGTGGACTGAGTTGAGATTTGTAGTGGAGGAAGGGAGGAGGGGCTGCCCTATGCCCCTTACCTCATGTTCATGATTGAGAGGGTCACTGGATTTTATTTTCCGAAGGATGGGATGCACACCATCTACAAATTTGAGAAGACCCAGCCAGCTGCAGCTACTCAGGGAGCAGGGAGCTCTCATGCTCATGTAGACATCCCTGAATCTTCCTGCTCTAGGTCTCGCAGAGGAGGCAAGATGAAGAAGTTTGGCAAGTGGTTCAAGGCAATCTTCGGCAAGTGCACCTATGTAGCTGACAGAGCGTATGAGACACAGCTTGAGCAGCGTCAGCAGCATGGATAGGACCTTCCCCCACTTCCTCCTATTCCACCTCCTCCACAGTATGACCTTTCAAGTCTCTTCGACATAGATTCAGATGATGAGGATGATGATGATGAGGAGCAGCAGGAATGAGCAGCAGATTGGGATGAGACCCTAGAGGGATACCATCAGAGACAAGAGCCGAGGCATTCCAATCGTTCCACTCGCTACACCACCACTACTCATCGTTAGGGCCATGCACGTATTGACTCCGATGACGATGATGGTCATGGTGGTGCTGGGACTGCTGTAGGAGGTGATGATATTGATTGGACGGACATCTAGGGAGATGATGAGTAGGTGTTCATCTTTCTTCTTTTCTTCTCTTATTGGTGCTTTATGCCAAAGGGGGAGAAAATTAGAGGGGTCAATAACTTTTCGCAGCTGCTGCGCTTCATGTCCTATTCGATGAGTGTTAGTCTTCGCTAGGTGGAAAGTTTGAGAGTCGCTCAAAACTCTAAATTATGAAATAATGCTACTATTTGACTCTTTGTGTATTGGATATGGACATGTATCGTTGTGTGGATTAGAAGTCATCTTATTGTGCTAGGTTGCAAATCTTTTTTATCTGAGCTAGCTGTGTGGTCCTTGACTCTATCTTGCTCGTACAATCAGGTGTGGCACTACCGCACAGCAGCAAGCACATGTGTGCATAAACTGTCATTTGCGTCACGTTTTACATACCTGACATAGTATGCAGCACCTCACAGGAGCATGGATGTAGGAGGAGCCCCATCACTTTCACTAAAATGTGAATCTTGGCTTCTTATGCCAATTTAAGAATTCAATTCTCTATTCACATACTTAGGGGGAGGCTCTACACCCATGGCTCAAAAATCTCAGTATTTATTTCATATCCTTTGTAAGCTCTAATTGGGTTGTCATCAATCACCAAAAAGGGGAGATTGAAAGTGAAATTAAGCCCTAATTGTGGGTTTTGGTGATAAAGACCATGCAATTAGAGAACTAATGAGATTTATCGAGATGACAAGCAGGGAATTTAAATTCGAGGATGCTACACAAAACGGAGGAACCCCAATTACAAATATATATGGCTTCAAACTTAAAAGAGGTTTAAGATTCTTTTATATCTTGAATTTGAGTATAGGAAAAGCCATACTATAAAGGGGACACAATGCTTAAGCTAATATGAGCTACCAAGTGCTCAAACAACCACAAGTATCCTCAGATTCACAGCCAAGACAGTCTACACTTCACTATTACCCTTGCTGTCTTGCGGGGTGTGAGCTCCGACTCGCTCGACCCCTTAGGTGCGAGCTTCGACTCGCCTGACCCCTTGGTCGTGGGCTCTGGTTCGCCCGACCCCTTGGTCGCGGGCTCCGGCTCACCTGACCCCTTGGTCGTGGGATCCGGCTCACCCGACCCCTTGGCTGCGGGCGCCTCACCCGACCTCAAGGCCGCGGGCTCTGTCTCGCCTGATCCCTTGGGTGCTATGACCGTTGGGGGTTGGGAGGTATATATACCTTTCCATTTTCCTCACCAACGACTATCTGTGATTTAAAGTGACCGTTGCGGGCTGGGGGTATATATACCTTTCTCCTTCCTTCCCAATGGCAATCAACCTGCTCTCTTCTTCCTCACTCTAGCATGCCCAAAACAGAGTAGTAGCTCTCTCTCTCACTCCATTATTGACCTAAAGCCCCCAAGCAAGTCCATTGATTTCCCCATTAATCCTTGAGGGAAAAAGGGTCCAAAACTTGATTAGAGAGCAACTCCATTGATTCTCAAATTCTAAAGAGCACAGGTTCATGTTTTAGCCAGCGGTTGTGTTTGTTACTCTTGGAGCTTGGCACCGAGCCAGCTAGAGCGTCGCCCATGGAGTTTGCCAACTTGTGTGGCAGCCTCGGGAGGTTTGTAACCACCTCTTGCAGCAAGTAAAGTCAGCCCTCATCTCAAGAGTTCACTCTCTTGACTTGAGAACGAGGTAGGGTTGCATAGCCCTAACACCTTAGTGGTATACCTCAACAACGTGGACTTAGGCAAGCCTTAGTGGCGAGTTGAACCACGGGATAAATCCTTGTGTCATCTTGTGCTTGTGTTGCTATACTTGTGTTCTTGTTGTTGTTGAGGTGATTTCTAGGATTGAGGCCGATCTACTTGTGTGTGGTGTTCCCACCACTTTCAGTTGTCGATCTGTGATCTACTACCCTGCAGGAAGCTAAGAAATTTAGCCGATCTAAATTTGGTTGGGAAGATTTTGAACTGTGAACTAATCTCTCCTGCAGGTGCGGTAGTGCCACGCTTACAGAGCGGCAGTGCCATGGGTGAATTTGACTTCGGTTTGAGTTGAATTTTTACAGGCCTATTTACCCCCTCCTTTAGGCGTACCAGAGATCCTACACCAGTTATCAGAGACCAGACTCTGACTAGTGTCCGATCACCACCCATCAGACTCGTCCAGTCAAAAATTTCCTTCTCTGGATGCTTATTGTTGTTGACCAGACGCTACCTCTAGTGCGTTAGGTCACAACGTCCTCAGCGTCCGGTCGAAAAGCAAACCCTAGCAACGTGAGCTAATACTGATCGGATGTGGCATCTGTGAGTTCGGTCCATCATTCGGTCGATGAACACACCCTAGCTGCATGAGCTAACACTGACCGGATGCGGCACCTGTACATCCGGTCCAACGTCCGGTCATCATCCAAGTCTCCATTCACCTCAAATTTTACCAACATTGAAAACGACATCGACTTCAACTGATCTATGGGCTGTCCTTGAGCTACCTAGTGCTAAGTTTCACAAGTGTGCACCACACCTAAACCATTAGACTCGTCTAGGTCAAGCTACTAGTTCATACCCCCTTAATAGTATGGCCAAAGGAAAAGAAACAAGTCCTAAACTATTCTAAGTGTCTCTCCAACGCCAAACAACACTTAGAACTAGCCCGTCCTTAACCCTGTCATCCATCCTTTGAAAACCGAAGCGGTTTCCATTGACGGGGGCATGAAAACCATAATTGCCCAATCAATCACCATTACCATGACCTAACTCAAGTTGCCTCTACAAAACAGTCACAATAATCTTGTGTCGTCATTAATCACCGAAACCCAACTAGGGGCCTAGATGCTTTCAATCTTCCCCTTTTTGGTGATTGATGACAACACAACCTCGAGTATGTATAAAAGATGAGTAAGGTTTTCAACATACTTGGTTCATATAAGCAATTGACAACAGAAACAAAGGAAGGTTAGGCATGCTTATATGATCCAAGCCAACACAATGTACTTACAAGGTATGAAATAAGCATAAGTACACAAAGTAAAGCTCATTTGTATTGGAGTAAAACGCGAAAGCAAAGCAAATGAGCATAATCAAGTGACATGACATATAAGGTAGAGAGCACACATGTCACCTAAGTCTCACACATATAACATAATGCATGAGAGTAAACGTGAATGCATGAAGTATCACACACAAAAGAATGAGTGCATCTCACACGCTCTCCCTAAATCTAACATACTCGCTCCCTCTCCCCCTTTGGCGTCAAGCACCAAAACCTAAGGATCAGATGATGGGGTAGCAGCAGATGAGTCAGGCGCTGAGGTACGGTGAGAGATCTAAAATTGAGCTGCATCATCCTTAGACCCAGAACTATGAGCGGTCGGACCCTTTGTCACTGGAAGTGGAGGTGAAGCAGTCTAGGTCTGCTCTGCGGTCTCAGTAACTGGGTCAGCTAGCTATGAAGTAGAAGCTAAAGTAGTAGCCTAACCATGTGGCTCATAAGGTGGCACTTTAGGAAGTGTAGCCTCAACTGCTGCTGTCACTGAAACCTCAATTGTGGAAGTGACTGTCAGAGGCGGCTCAGACAAAGCAATAAAGGATGGTATCATCTCAATAGTCCCTATGACGGGAGCGGCTATGGTAGGAGCATGAGCTTTGAACTCATGCAGTGTAGGCTATCCTGTGAGCTCACTAAAAGTAGCACCCAGACTCCTAGAGACAGGGTGTCCATCACTAGCACTGATGTGGACTGAGTAGGAGTGAAGCCCATGACTATAGGAGTGAAGTGCTGAGCCTACTCTATCCCTGGTGAAGCAAACCACTAAGACACCTGCTTGGTAGGTGAGGCAAACTGTGCAGCCGGCTGTCCTTGACTCTGAAACCCACTAGGCTATATAGCTGGAGTCACTGGGGTGGGAGTAGTAGACTGACCGAGCTACAATGTGGGATGGTGAGGAGCAATCCTTGTAGCAGAAAAGACATGTTGCATGAACCCAAGAAGCTGTTGCTGAATGACAAGTTGCTGCTGCTGCTGGAACTGGTCCTGACGGGTCTGTAGCTGAGCAAGAGCGGTAGCTGTGGCCTATGCCTGGTGAGTCTACTCCTGCTGCTTCATGTCAAGTATCGCTACCAGAGCAGGGTATGTCTACGATGGCTGGTGTGGAGCTGAGCTAGATCCACCGGCCTCACTGTCGTGAGCCCATGGGGGCATCCATAGAATAGGCTGGTAGTCATCATCTGAGCTGTCAGTCGGGTCACTCTTGACCACGTCCTCCTACTATACCTCATGCTGCTCGAGCTCTATCTCGGCAATAGCCTAGATGGCCTTGTCCTACTCTACTACAGTATCTGGCACCTCTGGCCTTTGGCGATAGCTCGACGTTGGTGTCCTACTCCTAGTACTGGAACCCATCAGCTGGCACATGTCATACTCGGGGAACTTAGTAATAGTGCTAGTCAACTCAGACACTACCTGAGGGGGTATATGTGAACAGGCCTTGAGTATAAGAAAGTAGATCCAATGGGCATATGGTAGCTGATGGTGGCCCTTGAATCCCTCTGCAAGAGTGTCCTCCATCTCTGAAAGTAGTAAGTCCCAAATATAAAATAGCGTCTAAGAGATCAGGTGGTGGACTAGCCAAAGCTGAATGCAAGTCAAACCCTCACGGTAACCACCTCTCGGTAGCAAGGTCCTCCTCATAACGGTATCTAAAAGATGAGCCGTAGGTATAAAGGCACCCGAACTCCGTCGCGAGCCCTCACCAAATGGCTCTAAAAAACAGGCCCTGACAAGGTCAGTGGGTGGCACTACGCCACCGTGAGGACATCTCAGTGGCTGAGTCTGTCCATTGCAAATCTAGTGAATCCGGGTGGCTGACTTTGGAATCCGTAGTATCTCTCTGACTCTGTTGCTATACAGCCTGCGGTCATGTCCTCTGAAGGTGAAGTGAATGAACTTATGACCAGGGTCAATCCACAAAGAGGCGTAGAACTCTCTGACCCAGCTAGCAACATACCTGCCGGTCCACCCCAAAAGGTCTACCAAGCCAGGCAGGTAAGTGAGGTGGGGACAAACCTGCTCTCCTCTAGCGGCCACTATAGCCTCTAAATGGCACACCCTCTAAGATCTAAAAGGTACCCCACTATTTAGATATGCATTATAGAAATCTTCCTAGAGCATAGTGTAGAAGCCCTCTGAAGCTCTCTCATCACGCTGAGGTAAGAATCACTGCTCAGCCTCCATAAAGTGTAGCTGCTGCACCTACCGAGTTGTGGCAGCCCTCAAGTACAAATGCTCTACTAGCGGCGGGCCTCATGGTCTAGGAGGTGGCCAAGAGCCATGCCTCTACCTCTCTAGCATGGGTGTCACCTAAACACAAGCATGACCTAAGCATCATAGTGTCTGCTCTAGCTGCTGCTCTGCCTCCTCCTGATGCTACTCAGTCTCCTCCTGGGGCTTAATTTACTCTACACGAGTGCCCTCTAGTGCATCCTCTAGAGGGACATGCTGACCTCCATGCATGATAGTACCATGTGAACTACCATGCCTAGCCTCAAGCTCCTCGACTATAGCCCTCTGAGCTGGTAGCAACTGATCGCTAATGTGAATACCACTACCTCTGCTGCTATCTCAGCCTCTATGTCACCACACTTGCACTTCTTCTTTGTAATTGTCTTCTTTGTAATTGTCTTCTTTGGCCCCTTCTCCTTCTTTGTCAGGCGAGGCGGATGGCTCTCATCATCGCTAGGACCACCCCGATGTTCTTGCACCAAGCCATACTAACACTCACTGAATATAATCACCACTGAAAAGACCAACTGTCAAATCAACTGCCCTCTGATGAGACAGCCACTAGCAAAAAGAACCACTGTGAGCTGACACTCGTGAGGCTTGGCCTCAATCCGTACTCATGGGCTTGGCCCGGAGTTGTCTATCGCTATCAACAGCCAAGCACTATCACTGCCCAAACTCGCTGCATGGAAGGAATAGAGGAATGTATATAAGCATTATATACTCTAGAGATAAGCAACTCCCTATTGAAGCAAGCAATTAGGTAAGAAAGGAATGAGTAATGGCTTGCTACCTGGCAAATCCCTGTGAAAAGGAGAGAACTGAGCACATCGGGGCTCCACACAATCAAGGTAAAGTTCCAGGAAAGTGAGGTTCACTAGAGCCAAGGGAGTCGATGCCAAGGGAGAAGAAGAAATCTCCGGCGATGGTGGCGCACACGGCGAGCGGCGACGTAGGCATGACGGTGGCAGCGCGGGCATGGTAAGGGAAAGCGTGACAGTGGTGGCGGCATGGGCGCAGCTAGGGAAGGCATGGCGGTGGGGTTGCTGGCGCGACAAGGGAAGGCACGATGGCGGCGGTGACGGCGGCGTGGCACAGGCGCGGTGAGGGAAGGCACAACGGCGGCGGTGGTGCAGGTGTGACTAGGGAAGGCGCGGCGGTGGCACTGGCGCAGTGTGGGAAGGCAGACGGGTGTGGGCCGATTTGGAGAGAAAATTCAGTGTGGACCCCACGTGACAGTCAGGCATTGGAAATAGATCGCACGAGCACTGTTGCGACCGGACGTGCCTTTGCATATGACCGGACGCTACATCTCCTGAGTCTGATCAAGAACAGAGAGGTCCAAAAACGTTCCTGCCACGACCGAACGCGTCTGGTCTCACTCGACCGGACGCACCGCAGAGTTTGGTCATTTTTCGAGGAGCACCAGTTAGCGACCGGACGTAGCGTCAAGTGCAGACCGGACACGGATGAAGTACTTACTATTCACGCATCAGTTCACTTGAACATGAAATGACCGGACGCGGCAGGTAGAGTGACCGGACGTGCCAAGCAATGAGTCTGGTCCAGCGTCCGGTCCGTGTTCCGTAGCAGTTCCTCCTTTCTCCACGACGCTTTGTCCCAATCCAGTCCCAACTTTGATAAGACCAAAATAAACACCAATTGGGATAGATATGAGAGACCTGTCTCAAACCCTCAGGTTTTTCAAAATAATTTGCCTTCGGCTATAGTTCTTTCTAGAAAAATAGGCAACACTAGAGTTGAGGAGCAACATGTGGCAGGGTTTATAAACAATAGGAGCTTCAAATGCTCTCCCTATTTGTTGATGAACACAGCGGATGCTCAAAAAATAACCGAAAAGAAATGACAAAACAACACAGCGGATGCAATGCAATACTTGAAGGAAAATCTAGTTGCTTGCCAAGTTTGATCCAAGGTTAAGCTTTTTCACATGCTTTTTGGTGGTTATCATAACCATGTTAGACAAGCAATAAGTGCTTTACTAAAAATTAAATATGTTTTATATTACAATGCAATGCAAGGGATAACACAAGCTCATTGTTTAGTGAAGTTACTTAGGTCAAGCACATTGAGCTCATTCCTCAACCGACAAAACATAGCCTCATCTAGTGGTTTTGTGAAGATATCTGCATTGAGTTCGGTCCTTACACCTTCTAGTGATATATCATTTTTAGCAACATGATCTCTAAGAAAGTGATGCCGGATATCTATGTGCTTGGTGCGAGAGTGTTGAACCTGGTTATTAGTAAGTTTTACCGTGCTCTCATTGTCACACAAAAGAGGTACCTTTTCTAGAACTACACCATAGTCTAGAAGAGTTTGCTTCATGTAAAGGATTTCTGCACAACAAGCACCCACGACAATGTACTCTGCCTTGGTGGTGGACAAGGCCACACTATTTTGCTTCTTAGAAGTCCAAGACACTAGTGATCTACCAAGCAAATGGCACCCTCCGGATGTGCTTTTTCTATCAATTTTGCAACCGGCATAATCCGAATCGGAATAGCCAACTAGATGGAATCTAGCTTATTTGGGATACCAAATACCAATGCTTGGTGTGTGCTTAAGGTACCTAAGGATTCTTTTAATGGCAACCATGTGAGACACCTTAGGATTAGCTTGAAATCTAGCACACATACACACACTAAACATGACATCGGGCCTAGATGCGGTCAAGTATAACAAGCTACCAATCATAGAACGGTAGAGAGTTTGATCAACCGATTTACCTCTCTCATCTAGGTTAAGATGTCTATTAGATAGCATTGGTGTCTTGATTGGCTTACATTAATCCATTTTAAACTTCTTGAGAAGATCCTTGGTATATTTTTCTTGAGAGATGAAGATCCCTTCTCTCATTTACTTGACTTGAAAACCAAGAGAGAATGTAAGCTCTCCAATCATGGGCATCTCAAACTCCTTCGACATCAATTCACCAAACTCTTTGCAATAGTCTTCATTTGATGAGCCAAATATGATATCATGAACATATACTTAACAAATGAAGATCGCTCCATCAAGCTTCTTGATGAATAGTGTGGTGTCAACCTTCCCAATGGTGAAGCCCTTCTCAATGAGGAAATTCCAAAGGCGCTCATACCAAGCTCTTGGGGCTTGCTTTAGCCCATATAGTGCATTGGACAACCTATAAACATGATTAGGATATCTAGGGTCTTCGAACCTAGGAGGTTGATCGACATAGACTAGTTCATTTATGAAGCCATTTAAAAATGCACTTTTAACATCCATTTGATATAATTTTATTTCATGATGAGATGCATATGCAAGAAGAATACGAATGGCTTCAATTCTTGCAACCGGTGCAAATGTCTCTCCAAAATCCAACCCTTCAACTTGAGAGAACCCCTTTGCAACTAGCCTTGCCTTGTTCCTCACAATGATGCCTTGATCATCTTGATTGTTGCGGAACACCCACTTTGTTCCAATGACTCTTGCATCTTGTGGTCGCTCTTCAAGTGTCCAAACTTCATTACGGGTGAAGTTGTTCAATTCTTCATGCATGGCATTTATCCAATCCAGATCTTAAAGAGCTTCTTCTATATTATTAGGCTCAATGCAAGAAACAAACGAGTGATATTCAATAAATGAAGCGAGTTGTTACACCCTTTGAAGGACTCCCTATGATGAGATCTTGTGGATGTGCTTGTAGTATGGGTGAATTTCTTCTATCAACCACTTGAGGACGATGATGTGGAGCATCAACATCTTGGGCTTGTGCCACCATTTGATCATGGGAGACGTGAGTATCTTCATTTTCTACTCTCCCATCTTTATCATCATCTTGTGGCACATTTGATGTAGAAGGTGGATCAATCACTTGTACATCATCTTCATCATCTTTGGGCTTGATGTCTCCAACCGAAATATTCTTCATGACCTCCCTCAATGGTTCATCACCTATATCATAAAGATTCTCATGTGCTCCTTGGGAGCCGTTAGATTCACCAAATTCCACATCATATGTTTCTACAACCAAGCCGGTGGCATGATTAAATACTCAATATGCTTTGGACTTTGATGAGTAACCAACAAAAAAACCAATATCACAACATCTTTAGAACTTCCCTAGGTGTTGCCGCTTCTTGTAGATGTAGCATTTGCAACCAAACACCTAGAAGAATGAGACGTCCAACTTCTTCCCATTGAGCAACTCATAAAGGGTCTTACCAAGAAACTTTTGGAGAAATAGATGGTTGGATGCATAGCATGCGGTGTTGATAGCTTCCGCCCATAGGTCTTGAGGTGTATTGTACTCATCAAGCATTGTTCTTGTAAGGGTGATTAGTGTCCGGTTCTTTCTCTCTACTACATCATTTTGTTGAGTGTAGGTTGCGGAGACCTCATGCTTGATCCCAACTTCATCACAATATGCTTCAATGTTTGTGTTGTCAAATTCTTTTCCATTATCAATTCTTATCTTCTTGAGCTTCACTTCAAATTCATTTTATGCTTTCTTGGCAAACTTCTTGAAACATGTGGCCACTTTGGTCTTGTCATGAAGGAAGAACACCCAAGTATATCTAGAGTAGTCATCCACTATCACAAGACAATAGAGATTGCCTCCCAAACTCTTGTAAGTTGTTGGTCTAAATAGATCCATGTGGAGAAGCTCTAGCACTTTTGTTGTTGACATGTAAGCTTTGGTTAGATGAGTGTTTGCAACTTGCTTGCTGGCTTGACATGCACTACAAAGCTTGTCCTTTTCAAATTTTATATCCTTCAAACCTCTCACCAACTCATTTTTCATTAATTTTTTGAGTGAACTCATCCCAACATGTGCAAGTCTTCTATGCCAAAGCCACCCAAGTGATGTTTTGGTGAATAAGAATGTCTTCAAGTTTGCATCTTTGAAGGTGAAATCCACTAGATATAGGTTGTAGTATCTAAAGCCCTTGAATATAACTTGATGGTCATCTTTCTTTGACACAACCACTTCCTTCTCGGTGAACAAACATTGAAAACCAAGATCACACAATTGACCAACGAATAGCAAGTTGAAGCTCAAACAAGCAACGTATAGCACATTTGATATTGAGTGATCATTTGATATTGCAACTTTGTCTAACCCTTGTACTTTGAACTTTGAATTGTCACCAAATGTAATCCTTTCTTGACCATCTACTTCTTCATCTAGTGAGGTGAACACACGAGGATCACCGGTCATTGTTGAGTACAACCACTATCAATAACCCAATGACTTTCACCAGTCTTATAGTTCACCTACACACACAAGAGATCAAGTTTGTTGTTTTGGGACCCAAACTTGATGAGGGCCCTTAACTTTCTCAACTAGTGACTTAGCAACCCAAATTTGCTTAGGCCTATTCTTGTTGGGTGGACCTAAGAACATGACTTTTATTTTTTCAATAGAATCTTTTCTAAGCACGTAGTGAGCATTGAAGGCAAAGGGTCTAGCATGCTTGGGCAAGGGTTGTGGTGGTGGAGTTTCATACTCATGAGCAAAGTGACCTTCTTGTCCACACTCAAAGCATCTCTTTGTCTTAGGCTTTGACTTGTATTGTCGTGGACGTTGAACTTGAGCTTTCTTCTCTTGATTTGCTAAGAACCCATGCCACTTCTATCCATCTTCATGACGGTGTTCATAAGTAGCTCATTTTGAATATATTGGCCTCTTGTGAACTTGCTCAAACCGGTCTTGAGATGCTCTTTCTCCAACTTAAGTTTCTTGTTTTCTTCTCTAAGTTCATCATGGTTCTTCTCCATCTTGAGTTTCTTGTTCTCTTCTTTAAGCATCTCATTCTCAAGTGCCATATCATGATTATTGTTAAGATTCTCTATCACAATTGTGTTGGTGGCTGATAGCTTTTCAAGATCCTTCTTAAGCTTTTCATTTTTATTCTTGAGCTTGACATAATCATCATAATTGTCGAGTTCAACCACTTTCTTGCCTTTGCTACTAGAACTTTGCTCAATGCTCTCAACAATTAAGTCATCACATGATGTGGCTATATCAATCTTAACAACATTGTTAATAGCATCATGTGGCTCATTTGGCAATAACTCATGAGAAAGAACAAGATTATCATGATTAACCTTGAGATTGGTGTACTCTTCTTTTAGCAAGTTGTAACTAGTGGTGAGCTCATTGTGTATCTCCTCAAGTTTATCATGTTTTTCTCTAAGCTCCCTTTTAGAGGTTTTGAGTTCCTTGAGTTTGGATGACACAATTTCATTCTCTTCTCTAAGCTCATCATTAGCTTTTTCGGCTATGTCATACTTTGCTAAGAGTGAGTCATTCACAAGTTCTAGCTTCTCATTTTTAGCTCGTGTCTTTCTAATGATTTTAGTGTATTGGTTTAATAATTTGACAAGATCATCATAAGAAGGTGATTCAAATTCTTCATCACTATCACTACCATTCTCATCATCACTAGCATTATCATCACCACTACTATCATCATCATTTTGTACCTTTCGTTCACCCTTGGCCATGAGGCATAGGTGTGTAGAGGATGATGACGGTGGTGTAGGTGGATGTAGTGAAGAACCAATCACAAGAGTGGCCACCTTCTCCTTCTCATATTCACTTTCATCATTGGATGAGCCGCTTGAAGATTCAATGTCCGTGAGCCAATCACCAACAATATAGCCCTTGCCATTCTTCTTCTTCTTATAAAATTCCTTCTTCTTGCCATACTTCATCTTGTATGGTTTGTTCTTCTTCTCATCACCATCATCACTTGAGCCATCTTTCTTTCCCTTGTACTTCTTCTTGTACTTGTCTTTCTTGGGTTTGGGGCATTGATGAGCTAGATGACCAAGATCTCCACAATTGTAGCAATCCATTTCAGAGATGGACTTCCTTCTACTACTAGTGAAAAATTTCTTTTTCTTGCCACCAAACTTGACACAATTCTTGATTAGCTTCTTGAGCATCTTGGCGGTTCTTCTCACCATGAGGGCAACGCTTGCATCATCAATCTTATCATCACTTGAGCTATCATGATTAACTTTTGCTTTGACCCTCTTCTCTTGGCTAGCCTTGAAAGCCAAATCTTTCTTCTTGGTAGAAGAGGATCCATCTTGAGGAGTGATGTGCATGTACATCTCATGTGCATTGATCTTCCCCAATATTTGAGTTGGCGTAGCGGTGGAAAGATCACTTTGATGAAGCACCGTCACAATATGCCCATACTTGTCAATGGGGAGGACACTCAAAATCTTTCCCACAACATCGGATGGTTGCATTTGAGTGAGTCCAAGCCCATTGACTTCCTCTATAAGGTCATTCAAACGTGAATACATTTCATTAGCATTTTCACTAGGAAGCATTTCAAATGAGTTAAGCATCTTCATTACAAGGTGGTAGCGTTCCTCACACTCACTCTTGGTTTCCTCATGGAGCGCACAAATATCTGACCATAATGAATGAGCATCTTTGTGGTTCCACACACGGTTAAAGACATCCTTGCAAAGGCCTCTAAAGAGAGTGTTTCTAGCATTTGCATTCCACTTCTCGTAGTGAACCTCATCATCGTGAAGGTTAGTGGGATCCCTAGGTGTTGGAAAACCATGTGTGACGGCTCTAAGCACTCCAACATCTAAAGCCTCTAGATACACCTCCATGTGAATTTTCCAATAAGAAAAATCATCTCCCTCAAAGACGAAAGGTGTCCATCCCCGTGGGACATCTTGCTCAGGGCGGTTAAGCCTATTTTAAGGAGCGTGAGGCTCCAATACCAATTGAAAGGATCAAGATGCCCAAGAAGGGGGTGAATTGGGCTAATTCTAAATTTCTTGCAATAATTAAGCCCTACACTTAGCCTATTTCACCCTCTTGTGCCTAGAAGTGTTTCTATTATTCTATCGCATAAGAGTTTTGCACCCTAGGTTTTAATCCTACTCTAGCATGGCAATTCTAGGAATATAGAGACATGAATTGAATTGCTGAAATATAAATGCTCAAAGTAAAGAGAGGAAGAGGAACGCGTCAATGTTTTTTTAAGGTATCGGAGAGTCACCACTCCCCACTAGTCCTTGTTGGAGCACCTGCGTAAGGGTGTAACTCTCCCTTGATCCACACAAGTATCAAGTGCTCTCTACGGGTTGATTCTTTGACACTTTGTCATGGTGAATCGCCCACAACCGCTCACACCATGACTTGGCCCATCCACTAGCTCCGCCGGATGATCACCAAGTTTCTAATCACCACCAAGTTGTCTAGGTGATAGCGATCACTAAGAGTAACAAGCATAAGCTCTCACTTGACCAAGACAAGCCTGATGAGAAGGGTGGATGCACACTTGCTACTCCCTATGCACTAATGAGGTCCTTAATCTTAGATTATCAAATCTCAATCACCCCACTAGACTCTTGCTCTCCCTTGCACTCCAAAGGTGTTTCTCAGCTGAACATATGGGCAAGAGAGCTAAGTTGGATGAGTAGGAGAGGTATTTATACTCCCCACTTCAAAACATACTCGTTGGGGTCCAACTCAGCACATTTCAGGGTGACCCGACGCTTAGGTCAAAGTGACCGGATGAGTTCGGTCAGTGGCCAACGGCTACATGACGCCAGCCCAATTATCAGAGATCGGACTCTGACTAGAGTCCTGTAACACCCTCGATGTTACGCCCTAAACAAATTACCAAATCATGTCATGAGCATCATGTTTATGTGATAATGCATGTGATGGAATGTGTAGATAAAATTTTTGTAACTTAAGATGATCAATAAAAATGTTAAATGAGAAGCTATTCCATAACTCATATGTATCAAGTAGGGTTTAAAACTATTTTTTTTGAACAAAAAACACTATAGAACATATATGTAGCACTTAAATAAAGTTTGGAATATGAACTTTGTAGATGACAATGAAATACTTGCCGTGGAAAAATAACATTGCTAGCCAACATTTCTAATAGCGTAGAAATGCAACTTGGAATCAAGTTTAGCTCAAAGACTTAGAATATTTTTCAAGTTTATAAACAGCAAGACAATGCAATGTTTGGTGATTTATTTTGTGAAATCGAGTTAGGAGGTGGTGTCGTGTTTTAGCTCGGGTTGGTAGCCTCACATGTTATCTTGAGCATGGTGAAGATGGTTTGGTTCCTAAAGCAACCGTTTAGTTGTTATGGGCGCTTTAAAATGCATGCACAACACGTTCTCGGGCTGGCTCGCCGGGTGGACGCGGTCACCAAGCTTCGGCGCTCGGCGTCACCGTGCTGGTCACGCATGCGTGCGCTGCCGCGTGTAGTCGGCCGTGGTTGCCTCTGGCCTGGCTGTGGCCTGGCCGTCGCTGGCCCTGCCTCGCGGAGCTACTATTGCCGCTTGCTCCGCCCTGTGCCGCGACGAAGCCACTACCGGAGGTATCACCTCGTCGTCATGTTCGTGCACTACTACCCTGCCTCGTGTTGCCGCTACCAACGCCACCGCGATGCCATGCTGCGCTGCTGCCGCTCGCTCTGTCACTGTGGGCACGTGGGATGTCCCAGCTACGCTCACGCCATCGCCTCGCCATAATGGAGCTGCGGCCGCGCAAGCCACGCCCCCACTTGCCTCCCCATGCGTGCACGTGGTCTAGTCACGTGTCACATAGTGAGTGCGCAGGCATGGTCATGAGTCCGGCTGCCAAGGTGAGGACGACCAAAGCTCGGATCCGTCCCTCTTTCCCTCTGCTGCCGCCGTCGGAGCCACGCTAGCACATTAGACAACGAGAGGTCATCTCCAATCAATTCCGCCCATCTACAGCCCCGCCTGTGAGTTCTCCAGCTGCCCAACCCCACCTATCCATGAAGCACGCACTACCAAGCTCTAATTTTGAGCTTTCCCAGCCGCCGGGCCGATAAGGCCGTGATCGGTAGGTGCCGATGGCAGCCCTCCTACCGCCACCCCAAACCAATTCACCTACACTACTAGCTTCTCCTTGCCTCCCTCTCCACCTTGCGCATGCCAGAGGAACCACTACCGCCTCCCCATCATCGCTGACACGACCATGCCACCACGGTGTGCCGCTGCACGGCTCGGCCACACGTGGCCACCCCTCCTCCGCCATCCTCCACCCCAATTGTCACCTCGTCCTAGTCCACGGCAGTCTCCTGATGGTCATTCACTAGCCAATTAGGTTTGTAGCAACCCCAGCTCACCAGAGCGGGTGCGCCGCCAACGCGGACAGCCGTGCGTGAAAGCTCTTGTTTGGTTTTGGTGAATTCATGAAACCTTAAGTGCTAACCTAGTTTATCAAAATGATTATGAGATAGGTGGCACATTCCAAGTGGTGGAGCAAATGAAGATCATGACATGATGATGGTGATGCCATGGTGATGATCAAGTGCTTGGACTTAAAAAGAAGAAAGAGAAAAACAAAAGGCTCAAGGCAAAGGTATAAGTGGTAGGAGTCATTTCGTTTTGGTGGCCAAGACACTTAGTGAGTGTGATTACATTTAGGTTCGATAGTTGTACTATTAAGAGGGTTGAAACTCGTATCAAAATACGGCTATCAAAGTGCCACTAGATGCTCTAACTCATTGCATATGCATTGAGGATCTAGTGGTGTGCTAACACCCTTGATATTGTTTGTGAAAATATGCTAACACACATGCACAAAGGTGATACACATTGTGTTTAGCACTTGGCAGCAAGGGTTTGAAACTTCACCGGTGCCCTGTATAGAAAAGACAGGGTTTCACAGAGTGCACCGGACGCTGGTCACACAGTGACTGGACTCTGACCCTGTGCCCGGTCAGTAGCAGCTATGAGCACGTGGTCTCGGTCTCGTGACCGGACACTGGCGCGAAGAGTGACCAGATGCTCAGGGCCTGCGTCCGGTTAGTACTAACGTACGCTGATGTGGTAGCGTGAGGAACAGCAGTGATGCGTGGTAGTTGGAGAATGATCGGACTCAGGTGCTGCGTCCAGTCGTACAGGAGCGGACGTGTCTGGTCGCAATACAGAGGTTCAGGGAGCTCTCTAGAAATGACTAGACTCTAGCTTGTTTGCGTCGGGTCGCTTATAATCGGACGCGTCCAGTCCTGACTGGAACCTTACTGGAAGTGACCAGACGCTGGGGTCCTATGTCCGGTCCTACACCGTAGAGCATCCAGTCACAACTTAAGTGCACTGATGACTATTAAGATCGAGCGATCAGCATTTGAAGCAGGGGCCACATGGCGTGCATCACGCGAACGGACGCTGGGGCCCTGTGTCTGGTCGATCTGACCGGCGTGTCCGGTCACCCTGACTTTTCAGGGAACAGAGAGCCAATGGCTCTATTCGTGGGGGCTTTCTATCTAAGCCCTGTTGCCGGCTCTAGCTCACTCTCTTGGCCATTTGCATTGACATAGCAACCTTGTGAGCTTAGCCAAAGCCCTCTCACTCATCTCCATCATTGATTCATCATCTTTGTGAGATTGGGAGTGAATCCAAGTGCATTACTTGAGTGTTTGCATCTAGAGGCACTTGGTGTTCGTGTTTCGCTACGGGATTCGCTTGTTACTTTTGGTGGTTGCCACCACCTAGACGGCTTGAAGCAGCGAGGATCATCGAGCGGAGGTTGGTGATTGTCTTCGGCTCCGATCGCGGTGATTGTGAGGGGTTCTTGACCTTTTCCCGGCGAAGAGCCAAAAGGTACTCTAGCAAATTGCTCATGGCTTGTGTGATTCTCATCTTGTGTTGGTTGTGTGGCACCCTATTGAGGGTTTGGCATGTGATGCCAATTAGCACGTGAACCTCCAAGTGAGTGAATCGCCACAATGAGGACTAGCTTGCCGGCAAGCAAGTGAACCTCGATAAAAAATCATTGTATCAACATTTGATTCTGAGGTGATTGGTATTTATTGGTATTCATTCTTGTGATTGATTGGTTTATTCCTCGACTCGGCGGTATAACCATCTTGCTCTCTCTCTTTACATTACCGCAAACTAGTTGTCAAGCTCTTTAGTGTAGCTAGTTGTGAGAGATTGTTAGTTTGGTTAGTGTGGCTCTTTAGTTAGCCTTTGAGAGCACACTAACTTAGTGTAGCGATATAGCCATTGTGTGGATAGAGACTATATAAACTAGAATTGTGGTAGGTGGCTTGCATTTTTAGTAGGCTAGCGCAACACTCGCTTCTCCTCATATTTGTCTAACCGATTTGCCAAGTATTGTTGTAGAAATTTTTACAGGCTATTCACCACCCTCTAGCCATTAGGACCTTTCAGCGCATCGCTGCAACTCACTCCAGCGCGTCCCGCCGCCCCGCGTTGCTGTTTGGTGTAGGCG